>OV277867.1:51671483-52911165 GCA_922989275.2 Gari tellinella
AATGAGCCATACTAAAGATGTTTTGGGACCGTGACACCCCTCGGGAGTAAATGTCAACTAGCCATTTATCAGAAAACGAATGAGACTATTGGACAATTAAGCATTATAAGGGTTAATTGGAACTGATAAACAAGACGTCCCAAAGCCTGGCCAAACTTGGATCATTTTTCGTCAATGAGTTGTAATTTGAACAATCTTGGTAGAGAACCACTAGATAAGTTCTTGGCTTACATGTAAGTTTTGGAGAAGACGTTAACTATAAGTATGCTAGCAGTGAAAGTTTGATAACGGTTGCAAACTGTTTGGATCCTAATGAGACGCCGCGTCACGCGGCGTCTCATTAGGATCCAATCTGTTTGGCACTCTGACCTTGTTTGTAAAAGAAATTTTGAAAAAATATTTTAGAACAGCAGCAGACGACAGTTGTTGCAGAAGAAAAAAAATTACCCAGCATGCAAAGAGTTAAGAAACTGTGATAAAGGGTTTTAAATGTCCCTTAATGAATTTCCATCGTGTACGGTAGTAAATGAAGACATTGCTGAATTTTCTGGTTGTTTATTAAAGTCCTGAACATACAGTGTAGACAATGTGCTGATCCAACATAACATAAGTATATGAACTAACGAACTGTTAAATAGTGGTATTTGTTAAGAAATTCCTGCAGCAATGTCCAAAATGTATTTAGTTTCATCTGTAACTCACAGAACAAGCCTGGCGGCCGGCGCCGCGCCATTTTGAAATCACATGCTCACTGGCCGAAAGCCTAAATCTAAACTGTCCCTTAGACTGATATTTTGTCATTATTTATAGGAAACCCCTGGCAACAGCCAGACTGTTTTGTAACACTGTCTGTTGTTTATTGTCTAACTAATTACATCATAAAATGCAGAATGGCCCTCTCCAGATATAACAAACATCTAATCAGCTTATATACTACATAATGTTAGATATACCTGTGGTATACAAGATTGATTAGTGTATTAGTTACCTAATTGTTGTATAATCTTAATGTGTTCTGTGGCTGTCTGATTGTACATGAATGTACATGACAACAAAACCTACGTTGAATAATTCCAAAACTTTTTTATATAAAAGTAGAACCATCTGAACAATGTACACATACAGTACCGTGCAAAAAGTATTCGTTAAATGGCGGCCATATTGGATTTGGTCGGGATAATTAGCGGGTGTTTCAAAGCTTTTATAACAGAAACTCTAACAGAAACGAACACATAAACTTGATTTCTCTTACCTAAATACTAAGTCACATGTCCTTTGAATGTTATAACCTGCATTATCCTACGGGAAATAGACATGTAGAGGTTTTGAACATAGGTCGGTGGGATTTTAGTCCCGATACGAAACTTTTCATCGTACAAATCCTGATTGCTATTTATGAAATTCACTCTGCACGACAGATTTCTCTTAATATACAGCTAGATAATTTCAATAATGTTCAGATCAGGTGATTGTGCTGGCCAAGAAATTGTTTTTGTATTATTTTGAACCTTGTAAACCGAGATCATACCCGCACGATGCACCTGGACGTTAAATTCCTCAAATAAATTTAAAATGGTCGGGAAATGTCTTGCTACAATAGGCCAAAGATAATCTTCGAAGATTTTTCTATATTTTACTGCTATTCTAATACCGTTTAAACTTACAGGTTATAGCTATCATCGATCTCTGCGGTTGGTCTTCACGGTCCGCTCAACTGTCAGACACTCATTTTCACCCACCACGCGAGGTCTCCGTAATATAGGAAGATTTTCAATCGATTCAGTTGTCTTGAATTCGTTCAAAAAAGAGAATACTGTACTTTAAGGTCTCTATAATCATCGTTAGGTTTCTGCGATTCGAAATCCATTTAAAAACATATTTACGGCTACGTTTTTCCATGTCACTTCTCAATTCTGAGCCTTTCCATCCTATTTTGATTCAACAACAAAACAAGCATAAATGACGTGTATTTCACCTATTTTAACACCTGTCACACTTTATTTCTTCCCCCCCCCCCCCCCCATGCCGATAATACACGAAAGTGGAGTCCGGCATTATCTATAGATAGATAGATAGATTATTAGTTACACGGCATTCCGGTAGGGTGTACGGGCTGGTATGACGGTTTTGGATTCCGTATTTCCTTCTCCAAAACCGTCATACCAGCCCGTACACCCTGCCGGAATGCCGTGTAACGAATTTATTTCCAGTCTAGATCCAATATACAAGAAAGACAACATGCATCATCTGACATAATGTTGTTTACTTGATCCTAAATTGACACTTGAAATTGACAACAGTTCACTGAAATCTCTCGCGCTAGAGCAAAAAAGTCTATACAGTTAAACTTCGATGTTTGGAACTCGCATAAGTAGAATCTACCTGCATTTCTACAGATTAATTATCATAAACCCGCTTCTGTTGAACATATCCGTATTTCAAGCTCAAAAAGTGGCATACTTTGAAATACCGATATGTTCGAGTGAACAGAATTCAAGATAGGCCCTAAGTTTAACTCTATCTAACATTGGAATGTGGGCATCTTATAAATGTTCATTACATGTATAGGCTACCAAAATATTTCGAACGGACAATTCTAGGACGACATTTATGTTTTATGAAACACTGTAACGATAAGTTCTAACAAATGAACGGAAATAATCAGGAGCGAACGAATTAATACGTAGGTCAGTGGCTATGCATATCGAGTTAAGTCTATTTGGGTTGATTTCAATAAAAATATTGATCTAAATATGTCCTAATTATGTGTCAATTTCATTATAAACCAGTGACAAGTGCCATTTCATTTCCAGTATTTTGTTTACCATGGTGACGACGCGGGTGGGGTAATCTGGGAAAACAAAGCAAGAAATTAGCATTTAATCGATATTTGAGTTACACATACGCATAATTATAGATTCAATACAGTTTTTAATTGAGATTTCTTTTTATTTCTTGATAAACAATTGCTTAATAAACAGAAAAAGAGAGATTATTTACGCGAATCGATCGAGGGAGAAACAATCTATTAAGTCACGTGATCCGTACTACCCGGCAAAATCAATGAATACGGTCTCGTACACAGCGGTCACATGTGCAGTTTTAGCCTATCAGAGTCCAAGAATTTATGATGACTGGAAATAAAGTATATTACAACCACTCTTACGTCATACCATTTTCAAGGAATCAAACTATTTATAAATCTAAAATTTTACATGTTTTGCTATTTTTAACTCAATATGAAAGGGGAGGAAAATCGTGCAAGCTTAATTATCGCGACGTCACGACGCCATTTTAACGAATACTTTTTGCACGGTACTGTATGTACAAGTGCCAGTTCAATAATCGTCCACCCACGGATTCAATTAAATTCTACTTTCAGCCCGAATGACCACTCAGCCGACTGTACATTTACTTCCCTGATCATTGAGCCATCTTGCCCACAGGGACCTGGCACGATTGATTTTTGAGAGAAAGAATTGCCAAAGGGTATATATAGAGACAAGGGGTACAACTGATTGTTAGTACATGCTCACCCTATCTCGACAAAACCGGGCATATCATAAATAATAATTGATAAAACGACACCCTTTTTGCACTTCTGTCTAGCTTATATAACACCCTTCCATAAAAACATAACATAAAACCAACTGTAAGCATGCACTTTCAAAAGTAATTGCATTTACTCACAGAAATCAACGACTTTTGGAAAACGGGACAGGTGTTCGTTCACAGCTAAAACCGCATTGACCACTACTGTGTGCTTGTATAGGCGGTAATATCGAACATGACAGTCATACAGTTCCATGGATATCCATTTGTTTACACCGATCAAAGCTGATTTATACTCAAACCATTGCAATACCAACAACAAATTTGCATGTTTTCATCGGCAGTAAAGCTCTTCTTGTACATGTAGGCTTTTTTGGTACGGCAATGATTTGAGAAGAAATCAGCTTTGATCGGTGTCAAAGCTGTATATTTAAGGAACTGTATGACTGTCATGCTCGATATTACCGCCTAAACAAGCGTACAGTAGTTGTCAATGACTGTAACACTCGATTACCGCCTAAACAAGCATACAGTAGTGGTCAATGCTGTGTTAGCAGTGAACGAACACCTGTCCCGTTTTCCAAAAGTCGTTGATTTCTGTGAGTAAATGCAAATACTGTTGAAAGTGCATCCTTACAGTTGGTTTTATGTTATGTTTTTATGGATGGGTATTATATTAGCTAGACAGAAATGCAAAAAGGATGTCGTTTCATCAATTATTATTCGTGATATGACCGCTTTTGTCGAGATAGGTTGAGAATATACTAACAATAAGTTGTACCCCTTGTCTCTATATATACCATTTGAAAAAAAATTATCTAAAAAATCAATCGTGCCGGGTCCCTGTGATCTTGCCTACAGTATTGAGCACTGCTTACATATGGCGCAATCAAATGCAGCCGCAGTACCGACTCATACCCGTCACAGACAGGTACCCATTTTAAACCCTGTGTGAAGAGGAGCAATTCGCGGTACATGTCCTGCTCAAGAACATTCCTGTACATCATCGGGGATTCAGAAAAATCCCCTAGTCAGACCGCTGGTCCGGCGGGGGTCGAACTCACGACCCCTGGTACCGTAGTCCAATGCGTTACCACTGAACTACTACAGCTCAAATTATTTGTTATGTCCCCGCCATGTAATGGCACGGGCATTATTAGTTATACAGTTTCTTCACAGTGTACATGAGGATTTCTTCCCGGCTGAGGTAAATCATGTTGCCCGAGCCGTCAGGCGAGAGTTACATGATTTTACCAGCCGGGAAGAAATCCTCATGTACACTGTGAAGAAACTGTATAACGAATTTATTATACTGCAAAGTTTTCACTGTTCAAACGAAATATTTCGGAATTTGTCGTGTACAGCGCTCATTATAAACAATAAAAAATCGCGCCAAAGCAGATAACGTTGAGCGTAATGACGTTGACGTCATGTTTCTGATACGCATACTCGTAGACTTCGACGTCAAACTTCCAAAACATAATGCGACTGTTGAAAGATCCAAACACCGATTGGTTCTTAGCCGAAATGGACTTACATGTAAAACGGAGGATGCACGATTGAATGCACTCAATCCTGTCGAGCAATCGGCCATCTGTTTTTTCTGCAAATCAACACTCAGGGACCTGTCAGCCAACGAAAACAGCTGCATTTCCATGTACCCTGTCAACTCACAGGGTACATGGGATTATGTCTAGGGCTCGTTGACGAATGAAAAGTAAGGAATTTACTTTGCAGTATGATAAATTTTATTATACTGTTTTCCATCCTTCCATCATCATTCAGCTTCCGTTCAATTTCTCTGCCATAAATGCACATATTGGACTCAAATTTGGTTCATATATGCATCATGGCAAAACGCAGGTCAAGTTTGATTCTTATTTCTGCCGATTAAGTTTTGACTTAAGTTTTGACAGAGTTATGCCCCTTGGACTTGATATTGTTTAACAGTTTGTGGTTTCCACTCATTATCTCAGTCATACTTTGACATTTTGAACTGAAATTTCAAATATAGATACACCCACAGGTGTCTGCCGTGTGCTACCCCTGCCCGCTCATTTGCTACCCCCTCTGTAACCATACAGAAAGATATTGGTCAAAATAATCTCAAACATGTCAAAATGTTGTCAAAATACAATAAAACAACATTTAAAAGTGAACTGAAAAAAAAACAATGTTTGTCAATGATATATAATAACATTATATACATCACGAGAACGCGCAGTATAGTTTTAAATTTGGTTTGATTTAATAAATATTGGCGGGTCATGCTCCTTGCATTTGGACAATTTCTTATAGGTCATTCATGAGCTATGTCACCATGAAGTATTGAAGGTTTTTGACATGCGCATAATAGCAGACTTTTTAAGAAGCATGCGACAACTGTAGCTACCGTCTATGTAGCTACCGTCTAGGGAAGATGCTATTTTTTTTTGGGTGGGGGGGGGGCAAGATTGGTCCCAATTTCCGAAACCGAAAACGTAAACCTTTTGTGAAAAAAATCCCAGTGCTTAAAAACAATTTTTTTGTCTGAAGGTTGTGGAATTCGGTGTACAAATATTTCCAGAAAACCAATTTTTATCGCGAAGTTCCCTGTCATAATGCCCCACCACTCTTCCATAAAACTATAAAAAAAAAATCATCTGGTAACACTTAAATAAATAAGCTAAACAGAAATATAACAATAAAACTGGAGAAGATCTTACTGGCTGTTCGTGTAAGTTAAATTTACTATACATTTATTATTTGAGCAAGCTTACCTCATTCCGGGCTGATCTTTGCTTTGGCTTTGCCCCTTGTGATTCTTGTCCCAAGTTAGTTGTGATTTTATCATTATTACCAACATTTAGTCTAGCATTACATAATTCACTCAGCTCTTCTACACATTTGTCACACGCAGGTAAGTCAGATTTACTATTGGTGCCTGGGTTTACCCTCCTAGATTCTATTTTTGGTAATGCATTGGAACAATCAGTAGACAGTGGAGCGTGTGTTTTTTTAGCCGGTGCGTCTTTGTGCAGGTCGGATGAACTTAAACGTTGTGGTGGAGACACGTTCTGGTTTGATTCAGGCCAATCGACAATTACAGTTTTTTCATCATAAGAACCACCATAATCAATATCATCATTATAATGGGAGTCGTTTCGGTATCTTTCATGTGTTAATTCATGCGAATCTTCAACTACAGTGTCATCATTATCATCAAAATCATCACCGTCATCTGTAAAGTTCTGATATTTTTCGGGATTGTACTCGTCTTGGCGTCCCTGTCGTTGATTTATGTTTGGTTGAGATTCATTACTTATCCACATTGCACCACACGATGCTGCACTATTCATGCTACGCCGGGATTCTGGTGTATCAGTGTTAGAGGGCTTACTTGCTGTGATGGGCTTTGACTTCAAAGGTTCACACACTGCCTCACATCTTTCAGCTCTATTCAAGCTACATGTACGCCATGATCCTGGTGCACTTGGCCTGCCGTTTTTGGCTTGCTGGTGTGATATGACGTGTTTTGGCGTTGTTGGTCTTACTGAGACATTTGTCTTGGCATTATTCTTGGATTTGGACGATTGTGTAGCAGGCTTTTTCCCAGTCGGTGCTTGTTGTGCTGCCACTGCCTTTTGGCGTTTATCCTCATCAAGTATTGACGCCCTCCTCGCCGTTGACTCTGTTGATCGATTTACGGGAGGTCGTTTATTATGACTAGTCATTGTAATCATTGACTAGAGTAGATATCTAGTACATTTATATAAATGGTATATAATCAAAATCAAAATATCAAATCTGGATCAAAATGTGAGGGGTAAAACTAAAATATCCCAACGTCTCATTTATGTCTCAATACTTTGAACACCTTTAGTATTTATGTGAGATTCTAACGTGTAGTCACAACAAAATAAGAGTTTTATGGAGGTGGTAGCATATTAAAATCTAGAAATGCACCTCTTGTGTTGATTTATCATCCGAGTCAACTGTAAAGTTAAAACATTGTAAATAATGTACGTCACCAATGCGCTGTTTGAAATGTGTTGATTCCCATAGATGGCGTACACGCTATGTACATGTATGTTATGGTCGTACTAGACTATCACTAAACCGAAAGTAGATCGAAATCACTATTATGTTCACATTTATTTGGACGCGCTGGAAATGTGGTGATACCCATCGATGGCGTTCAACACTATGTACATGTATGTTATGGTTAACTTGTACTAGACTATCGCTAAACCGAAAGTAGATCGAAATCACTATTATGTTCACATTTATTTGGACACGCTGGAAATGTGTTGATTCCCATTGATTGCGTACACGCTATGTACATGTATGTTATGGACGTACTAGACTATCGCTAAACCGAAAGTAGATCGAAATCACTATTACGTTCACATTTATTTGGACAAGTTGAGATATGATAGTTCAAACAACACCTTATTGATATTGGGTGTGTTTGAAGATGTTGGTGCAGCTATCTGATTGGAAATATTAAATAAAGTTTCGCGGAAGATCGATGCGTACGATATAGGACAACCCCGGTGATTAAACAAGGTATTGCGTTATTCCTAACCAGTTAGAAATGCTACAAACCATGCAATATGTATATTCACCTTGCCCGATGCGCATAAATAACTCCCAACAGCTCCCATCTTGAATATTAAGGTCCTTGTGAACCATATGAAAACTTAACAAGTAGGCTTGTAGACCTAGGTGTTTTTCTTATTTTAACTTCCGGTTCGATAAAAGTCAGGTAACTCGTGTAAATTATACAGTCGATCCTCTAGACCTCAAAGTAGTTCAAGTCGAACGTATCCGTATTTCAAAGTTAAAACGTGGCTTAGCCACGTTTTTACTTTGAAATACGGATGAGTTCAACGTATGCGGCCCCGGGTCAACGAATTTCAGCTGAAAAATGAGGACAAGTTCGATTTTAGCGAGTTTTAGTTGTCGAGATTCAACTGTACATGATTGTAGTTAAATTATAAAGCCAACGATGTATTTGTTATCGTGGCGGTTTGTTTCTTCCGAAAACTGTTTGAAAGGGTCACTTTCATGGGCAAACATTATGTCGGCGACCGTTTAAAAGCTAAGCATAAATAGGTTACAAGCCTCTACTCTAGACATGTGTCGGCTTATAAAATTCAAAAACGAAAGTAGACCTTTCTGCAATACCTTTGCCCCACGTGTTGCTGCAAACTGGCCTAAAATTATCTCTTTAAACTATTGCTAAATACAGGTTAAATATTTGAAAGTCAGCTTACTTGTTAAATTACCGATATTTTTCATAATTGGTCAAATTAAGCCATCAATTGGCTCAGTATACTAATAATACTTCACTCAATAAATCGGTGAATTCAGCGATAGCCTACGTGTACGACATAACAATATATTTGCATTTCTTTTGGGGGTCAATACCCGATGAATCGAACACTGGGTCGAATCCTCTTGTTATTATGATCGGCGGCCGCTTAGATCCATCTTTTATGGTAATCCGAAATTCTAGTATTCAATACACGTAACACCCGACACTTTGTGTACACTGTACAGTATACAGCTGTCATGACCGATCGTTTACAGCTTACTCGGTGTGACTAGAGCTATAAATAGAAACAAATACACCGTGCGTAATAAGCAACGCCGAAGTGTCTTTGTTTGCTGAACATATCTGCTGATGTCGCACGATCATATAGATAACCCTAGCGACGAGTATACAAACAGTAAAGAGAAAACAATATACTATGCAAACAGTGAAGACCCTGATCAAGGTCTACACGTGTGGCGTTATTCTGAAATTCATAGTAAGAACTACATTAAAAGTCATAATTGAACAAGGCTTAATTGGAAAGTGAAATAACACATTAAGGGTTTTTAGAATGTGAGTTAGATTAACAATGAACCCCATGTGACGGCATGCTAATTTTGTGATGGATGCCATCGTCCATGTCAACTCGAAGCAGTAACTGCCTCGAGATGTCAAATACAGCTCGCTATTATGTTCTATATATAGGTGTACATTCATTGCTATAGTGGCACATCTTTGTACAGATTTATCCCGGAATTTTAAATGGAAAGTTCCAGTTTCAAGTCATGACTATTTAGGGATTTTTATACATATGATTTATTCTTTACTGTTTATAAATGTATACTTTCACAGAGTGTTATTCAGCGTTTGGTCTGGATAAAAGCTGTTTGCAACCTGATGACATTGCAGACCCGTGATTTGGCAGTGAATGATTTTAATATCATATATTCTACAGATATTCGAACGAGCACGCTGAATATACTTTATTAAGCGACCACTAAACATTTTGGATATATTTATAGTCATTCTGACAAGTGCATAACCACTAACTACAGAAAAAAGTGATGCAAAAGGCTAATTCGTGAGCTTTCTGCATTACTTTTGTCCTTCATTTTAAGCGGTCGCTTGTCTACACAGATTAAATGGCTACCTTCTTCAGTGGTTACTTAACACATCAACTTGGACGAGTATACTCGCCATTCACCTGTATACCTGTAGACAGTACAGTGATGCTCACTTATAACGAAATTATGGGGATCTTGCAAATTAGTTCGTCTTATCCAAACTTCGTCTTATCCAAACATCGAAATTTCTTTGTTAATAGTTTGCATATAAAGAATTTTTTTACTCATTATACTTCTAGTACTAATTGATTAGAAAGAAAGAAATATAGAAAGGCATAGAAATTAAATCTTAAATCTTTCTTTTAATTGTACCAAATAGAATAATTAAATGATAACAAAATAAGATTGGCTATGACATAAGAAATGCCATTTTGCTTCTTGAAAATTTAACCTGTTCCCTGTTTTTGTATTAATAGAAAACTCAACCTATTATGAATATTTAATAAATAAACTTTATTAATATAAAAAAGTTCTACTATGTTGATAAAGCATCAGTGGTGGTTATCTTTTTGCAGAATACAGGTGATAAACAGCAAGAAGTCTGATCAGACACCCAGTTGTAAGGCATCTGATCTGGATCCCAAAAAATAATGTGCAAAGTAAACTAATTATTTCCAGTTGTTTGAACATCCTATCAATAGCATATATACAAAACATGTTGGTTGGGTAATGTTTTGTTATCTGAGGTGATGAGCAGCTAAGCAATTAAGTACTGTCACCTTTGTAAGCCACTTGTCAAACTGTGATAATGACCGGCATGTTGTATTAACAGAACCATTTTACAGGTAAAATCCAGTTTAGGGACCTAAAAATCAGTTTGTCTTATCCAGTTTTTCGTTATATCCAGTTTTCATCTTAAGCAAGCATGAGGCCATTGAAATAAAGAAGGAAGCAGTCGGGGATTTATTTTTAGTTTGTATTAAGCAGTTTTTCATCTTATCCAAGTTCGTTATAAGTGAGCATCACTGTACACAGGTTCTGTGCAAACAGTGTAGACCATGACCAGAGAGCTCCAAAAGGAGCCATCTGAGCAGGGTATATACTATTTGTCAATTTGCAATATATTGTTTGAATCAACCCCTTAACCCTTTAAACCCTAGTCCCGCATATAGGCGTAATTTTCAAACAGTATACATGTGAAAAGTGCACTTGTCCTATGCAAACAGTGAATACCCAGATCAAAGGTCTCCTTACAAAAACAACCCTTAAAAGTCAAAAATGGACTAGACTAAATGGAAACTGCTAGTGTCCCTTTTAAGTTTCCGGGAGGAAAGAGTTAATGTGTAAACATGAACTAGACTAAATAGGAAACTGGAATTGTCCATTTGATATCTCAGGGGTGAATCTAATGCATGTTTGACTATACCCAGCTGTGTTGTAATTATTTTTTACCTGTTAACCGTAACCTACTCTTTTTTAACCTTAAAAGTCATGTAAATGTGTAGATGCTATTATATAATGGCCATAATTGGTGAAAATCATAACAACACTTGACCATGTGTCAAGGGGACAAAGAGACGTACACCGTAGTAAGTTATACACTGTGATCAGATCGTTTACACCGGGGTAGGTCAATGTACTATTCAGGCTTTCACTACTTTGTTATTGTATTACGATAGCATGTAAATTAGCCTAGTCTTTAGCATTGCCGCTTATGGCTATATGACCAACTTAAGGACCGGTTTGTTTGTATAAAAGACAGGAACCGACCATGGGAAAAACAAAAACATATTTGTCATCAGAAGTGATAAGGACATCGCGTAATCTGAAACGGAGTATTATAGTTGGAATTTATATAATATACGTTAGGAAATGCATCTGTAAGTTGATATTCGAATATTGTTGAATCTAATAAAATATAATTTGGGCTTTGAGAATATGACATACGAATAATTCTGATGAATATCTTCATTCAGCGTTCTGGCAAGTGCTTTAAATGTAAAAAAAAAATGTAATTTTAAATAATGTAAATATTAGCCTATATATTCTTGCTCTTGATTAATTGTACTAACCCATTTATACCTAGTGGATTCTCTCAAGCTTATTTATTGGACGAGTCCGTTTTTCATTTTCTCTTCGAGTATTCATGAAATGTGAACTTTGAGAAATAACATAAAAATTGCCATCATTTAAGGGGTGCCTGATCTAATTTTTCACTTTATTTTAGAAAGGAATTCCTGATAGCAATTAGTACAAACTCAAATCAGACGCCGCGTTAGGCGGCGTCTGATCTGAGTATGCACTGTTTGCATGTCTTATTTATGGGACGCATGACACAAAAAGCATAAAGCAGTCATTGTCCAAAACAGATGCCGAATAAACAGCCATCTGATCAGGACCCAAACTGTTTGACACTCATGTATTTAAATTATCTTCCATTAAAAAAATGTCGAAATAGTTTAAAGTAGATTCTATACAACTTGAAAGAAATGCTAAAGATTGAACTAGTTTGCATGTCATAGACAACATTGTAATAATCTGGGCAAACAGTTTGTATCCAGATACGACACTGATTTATTCTGTGTGAGGTCCCCATTGTATGCTGGGTAATATTTGGCGGTAATTTTTATATGTCGTCTGCACTTTTTATATCTAACTCAATTTTAGCAGTTTCTGATGGAATATTGACTAAACTGCAAACAGTTTTGATCTCAGATCAGGCCCCACAATGTGGTGCCTCATCTGAGATCAAAACTGTTTGCCTAGAGGTACACCTAAAAGTGTATCACGCATACAGTTCGACACTATGAGTTTGAACCTTTTTGTACACAACTTTTAGAACAAAAGCAGACGACGCGTGTGACAGACGAAACAATACTTAGCATGCATGCAAAAGGTTAATAACCTAGTATTGGTAACGATTATTCATCAACGTTGTTTTTGTAATTTGATCTGCAGATAAGAGCGAGAAACCAATTATTGTCAACATTATGTCTCCACAGAACTAGATCTACTTACATTAGCAATGTAGTATTATACTTTTCTCTATACAACGATTCTAATACGTACACATCATTGGTTTTGATGTAGAACAAAAGAACTCTCGTACTTGAAATGTTCATCTTATTTGGAGGCTTCGGGCACCTAATATTTTAAGGAAGTTAGTACAGGGCCCCCTCTCTACAACGACACCCAACGGGAGTCAAAAATGTGTGCGTTGTTCGGAGGGAGTCGTTTTAGGGAGTGACATACGTTTACATTTGCAAACAGCTTGAATCCAGATCAGACGCCGCGTAACGCGGCGTCTGATCTGGATTCAAGCTGTTTGTCACTCGTCATTAAGTTTTGTTCTGTCAAAATGCCCAATATGTAACTTTGAGAAAAACAGCAGACGACAACTTTAAGCAGACGATA
Source organism: Gari tellinella (assembly GCA_922989275.2). Taxonomy (NCBI): domain Eukaryota; kingdom Metazoa; phylum Mollusca; class Bivalvia; order Cardiida; family Psammobiidae; genus Gari; species Gari tellinella. The sequence continues at coordinate 51,684,813 of OV277867.1, forward strand.
TTACAGCAGTAAACGCGTTAGACATAATTGTTCTGTTTAGGGCACAACGACAAGGGTTGTTGTAAGGAGGGTCGTTGTTGGTGGGCCGTTGTAGGGAGGGAGCACGGTACTTGAAAAACTCTTATCTGAAGCTCTTCGTATATTTTATATGTTGATGAGTGATATTGTACTCATCTCGCTATCATTTTATTTCAGATATGGAACTAGCGACCACCCTACCCGCCCAACATGCAAGAAAGAAAACCCGATCATCCGGGTTGTTTTCATGGGTCATGCTGGGGTTGGAAAAACGACGTTGATCAAACAGAGCCTCTATCGAGAATTTGTGCACACTTACAAGGAAACCATTGAAGACACCTATCATTACCATGGTGACAATTTTGAACTTGAAATTTTGGACACTTCCGGTACATACAATTTTCCGGATATGATGAAACTTGCAATAAATTTAGGAGATGTTTTCGTTTTAGTTTTCTCTGTGGAGGATTATACAAGTTTTGACCGGGTGAACGAACTTAGAAAGGAGGTCATAGCTGTTCGCGGAGTTGATATTCCTATAATAGTTGTAGGAAATAAAGCAGACAGTGTTGAACGAGAGGTTTCTAAACCGCTTGCTGATTCTATTGTGAGTATAGAATGGGGATGTAGTTATCATGACGTAACGGCCAAAGATGCTGATGCAGCGTGTGGAATTTTCAACAGCGTATTGAACCATTTTCCAGCGTTGTACGGAGAAAAGCTATGCCATGTTCAAAAGCAGGAAGATGTGAGGATACGGAGAAAAAACATAAAAGATGACGATGTGAGGTCTAAATTGCGAACTTCGTTGACATCTCTGGTAAAAAAGATACCATTCAAAAAGTAGACATTATCATAACCGTGTGTTCCGTCGATGTGAGAAATGATCGGGACAAGAACATTCCGATATCCCAGAATGCCACCATGTGTTCAACCGAGATGAAACATTCAAGAGAGGGATATTCGGAGCCCTCTGTGAATTATGTTGTTGTTGTTCCTAGGAAGTACAGTAAAACCTCTCTATTACGACCACTGAGTTGTGCTAATTATTAGGTGATTCTGATAGGTAACTGCTTAAAAAGCAAGGTGACAGTTAAACCGAAAGCTCCTTAAGGAGCTTTCTGTTTTACTGTCACCTTGCTTTTAAGCTGTCACCTGTCTTTCATACACTTTAGTAGACTTCTTTTTTGTGGTCGTAATAGAGAGGTTTTACTGTATTCACGTCAGCTAAAAGTTTTGTACAGTAAAACCTCCATATTTAGATCACTAATTAATGAGAAGTATATTACATGTAAGAAAGATGACTGCTTAAAACGAGGTGACAGTAAAACAAAGCTCCTTTAGGAGCTTTGTTTTACTGTCATCTTGCTTTAAGCTGTCACCCGACTTTTATACAATCAATGAGTGATCGTAATAGAGAGGTTTTACTGTAAAGGTGCATTATCCCATTCTTTGCAGCTGGTCAACATGGACCATCTGTGAATCCTCCGAATCCTATGCAGGGCTCCAGATAAGTGGGAGTAAACTGAACAAAACTAACATGTTCTCCCTTTTTTCAGCACCAAATCCTATGGTGTTACTACTCATTAGAATCGTCTCTTCGAGACGATTCTAAAGAGTAGTGACACCATTAGGTTTAAAGCAGAAATAAAGATTTTAATTTTGAAATACTCCCCTTATCTGGAGCCCTGCCTATGCTTATAAATCGTTTCAGAATGGAATATGTCTTATAACTGTTGATCGGTCATCAATAGCTTGAGAAAAATCTCACACTCATATCAAAACGCTGTATAAATATATGTCCAGGCTCTTTTATGTGCCAAGTTTGTAAATGTATTGTTCTATCTTCCTTGGTTTTGTAGAATTTTGCAACACTATTTACATGTTCTAATTCTATGCAAAAAATCCTTACACAAGTGATATTGTTTTGTCATATATGACAAATGATGGTGAAATTTGTGAAAATTATATATAACTAATGTAAATTTAGTTTTATATTTATATATACATGTACCGATGTGCCAAAAATATTGGAGAGAAGAGCGTTATTGCTCTTTTTTAAATAAATTTATATTATTATCATTCATGAATCATGATCGTTTTGTTATAATTCTATCAGCATCGATAAAGAAATTATTGTTCATTTCAGGATTTATAAAGAGACTATCATTCATTGTTCATATCTGCATCGATAAAGAAATTATCATTGTTCATTTCAGGATTTATAAAGAGACTATCATTCATTGTTCATATCAGCATTGAGAAAGAAATAATCATTCTTCATTTCAGGATTTATAAAGGAGGTTATCATTCATTGTTCATATCAGCATTGAATTGATAAAGAAATTTTATTTTCATTTCAAGATTTATAAAGAAATACTCAAAAAAGAAATTATCATTGTTTGTTCATACATGTATAAGAAATTATCAGTATTCATATCAGCATTAACTCTTTCAACACTAAGTAACTTTTGTGGGTTATTACATTCCCTTGCGGATCTTTTCAATTCACAAAATATAAACCAATCTACTTGGAATTATGGGTACCATAACCCTTATCCTGCGGTGATGTCGTCTGCTTTGAAATTGTCGTCTGCAATGTTTGTTAAATTTAGATTTATATATTTTTTAAGTAAGTTAACCTAAAGACGAGTGTCAAACAGTTTGTATCCAGATCAGACATCACATAATGCGGCGTCTGATCTGGATCTAAACTGTTTGCAAAAATCAATAAAGTCGCGACCAGCAGGCAAAGGGTTAATAAATATTGGTTTATATTAGAAAACAGTGCAGACTCTGATCAGAGGGCTCCTGTTGGAGTCCTCTGATCTGGATCTACAGTTTTCAAATTGAGTATATTTTAAACAGGTACATAGTGTTGAATGAGTTAATAGAGAAAATCACTTGTTTGTTCATTTCAGCATTTATGCAGAGATTGTATTACCTTGGTATATGCTTATACATTGATGTTGTTTATATTATTAATTTACATTGTCATTTTATTGTATACATTTTTTCTATTAAACTACAGAAATGTTATATAAAGTGTTCCTTACAATTGCTTGGAACCCATAAACCCCTGATATTGGGGGAAATAAACTCATTCAACCCTGAAATTTCAAATTAACAATTTCAATTCGTTTGGGGGAAATAAACTCATTCAACCCTGAAATTTCAAATTAACAATTTCAATTCTTATTAAGTCTAGTCCATTTTTAAGGGAAAACTCAGGGAAATTGTCTGCAATACATCATTGCAAAAAGCACAGGGACTCTCTGATCTGATCTGTTTGCATAAAACAAGAGTACTACTAAGGGTACTACTAGACAAACTGACAGGCACATACGCAACAGGGTAGCGAAACGTCCAGTAACCTTAGTAGTACAATTTACACATGTAAATTACGCTAGATTAAAAGTATATTTCATTTAGGATAAATAAATTATGATAAACTAGGCTATCACTAAAGGTGATTGATACCCCCACTCCAAATTGACCTGTCACAAACAGCACAATGAAATGTAGAAAGAAAAATACATGCATATTAAGGAACTAAATTTCAAGTTGAAAAGGGGCATAATTCTGTCAAATGTAATGCAAGAGTTGTCACACTTGAAGAAAAGTCTCACAATACAACACTTCTAATGTATACCACCTTTGAAGACGATATCATGAATAGTTTTCAAGAAAATGGCATGTTCCAAGAAATTAGAACAAAATTTCTAGTTATAAAGGGGCATAACCCTAACCCTAAAATCAAGTTAAAAAGGGGCATAATTCTGTCAAATTTGGTGCAAGAGTTATGAAACCTGTCAATAAGTGTCCCCAAATAACATTGATAATGTATGCCAAGTTTGAAGATGATATCATAAACAGTTTTTAAGAAAAAGGCAAATGTCCCGGAAAAACGCGACGGACGGACAAGGCGTTTCCTATATAGCCCCCACCACCACCACTAGTGGTGGGGGTATAAAAATGCGGGTAGCAAAATTATACGGGTAGCGAAAGGTACAACATTTGTAAATAATAAATATACTCATCTCATAGGTTGAGTGAGTTAATTGAAGCATTTTAAATGGTCATTCTTTCACCCACTGAAGCCTAGCAATGAGCACGTGTCCTTAAGGCTTACAATGTACATATGAATAGTACTCTTGTCCTATGCAAACGGTGTAAAACCTGATCAGAGGGCTCCTGCTTGCCATTTTACAATACACTAAAATATTGAATTCTACTTAAATACAGTTAAACCTATTACAAACACTATAACATGAGTCTAATTATTAAATTGTATAAAAGATGGGTGACAGCTTAAAGCAAGGTGACAGTAAAGCAGAAAGCTCCTGAAGGAGCTTTCTGTATTACTGTCAAATTGCTTTAAGCAATCACCTGTCTTAAACATCTAGCAATTAACACAATTTAGTGGTTGGAATAGAGAGGTTTTACTGTAGTTGAAAATGGACAAGACTTAATTGGAGACTTGAATTGTCTATTTGAATGTTCAGAGGTGAATGAGTTAACAATTTATGGAGACGATTGCCTTATGCAGGGCAAAAAGAAATGCAGAAAATTCCTAAGATATTAAAGCATGTTTACTGCATTGTTCTTCTACTGCATTAACGCTTTACTTGAGACCTGTTTCTAGTTTTAAAAACAGATGACACTTTAACATTCAACCCTGAAACTGTAATGGACAATTCCAATTTCAAAATATGTCTAGTCCATTTCCGACTACTCAGGGATGATTTTAATAATATATTTCAAAATGACAAATAGTGTAGACCCTGATTAGCTGGCTCCTTCAGGAGTCATCTGATCATGGTCTACACTGTTTGCACAGGACAAGTGTAATCCTTACAGGTACACTGTTTGTAAATGATGAGTATACTCATCACTAGGGTTGAATGTTTTAAAGCAGGTTGAAAGTAAAGTAGAATGTACCCTCAGGCACAAACTGCTTTACTTTCAGCCTGCTAGAATACAGAAACTATTTATAATGGTATATTATTGCGATATAGTGCAATACACAATTTCAGACATTATCCATCCTTACTTACTGGCCAAAAATGGACTATACTTTATTAGAAACTAGGATTGTCCATTGAAGTTTTAGGGGTCACTGAATTGGTCTATCACCTACAGAATTTACACAATTTTTGACCCAACTTTCAATTGTTTTACGTAAACTCATGATATCCGCATTTATACAATATCTTAACAATACCCAATACAAAACTAACACATGTAAAGTATGCTGCAACATATTTTAATGTTGGATCTTGCTAGACTGTTTACACATTGGAAAAAAGCAATGATTATATAGTACAGCTATACCATTGGTAGCAGGGCTCCAGATAAGAGGGGGTATTCTGAACAAATCCATCCTTTTCTCACTCATACAGCACCAAATCCTATAGTGTTACTACTCATTAGAATCGTCTCTTCGAGACGATTCTAATAAGTAGTGACACCATAGGTATTGAAGCAGAAATAAAGGTTTTAGTTTTTGAAATACTCCCCTTATCTGGAGCCCTGGGTAGCCTTCTCTAGGGCTTCCAGATAAGGGGAGTATATGAAAACCTCTATATTAAGACCACTAAAAAGTAGGGTATTTTTTTATAATATATCAGGCAGGTGAAACCTTAAAGCAAGGTGACAGTAAAACAGAAAGCTCCTTTAGGAGCTTTCTGTTTAACTGTTACCTTGCTTTAAACAGTCACCTGTTGTAAAGGCCTAATGATTAACACAATTTTGGTGGTCATAATAGAGAGGTCTTACTGTATTTATAAAAAGAACTAAATTGTTTTACGTCTGCACCAAACCTTATGGTGTGACTACTCATTAGAATCGTCTCTTTGAGCCGATTCTAAAGGAGTGCTGACATACTGGAAAATATTTTTGAAAACTTGAGATTACTCCCTATTATCTGGTGTCCCGACTTCTCTAGTCAATTGATGCATTACCAGCATGCTGTCTTTCACGGGCCAACTTTCTGGCAAAGTAGCGAGCACGGGCTTCTTTCAAATCTTCTTCAGTTGTGTGTTTTACCCATTTTGGTTTCCGAGGTTCAGGCTTTTTGTCTTTCTTATTACTAACAGTTTCGCCTTGTTTCTTACTGTCCTGTGTATTGTTATCCTCAACTTGCCCGGCAGATTTCCTTTCTGGACTGTCTTCTGGAAGTACACTGTTTTTAGCCACCTTTGTTTTCTGTTTCTTTCGTTTTAAGCTTGAGTCATCTGAATCTGAATCTAAGTTCTTTGATTTCTGTTTCTTTCCTTTTGAGCTGGAACCATCTGAATCCGAATCTAAGTTCTTTGATTTCTGTTTCTTTCGTTTTGAGCTGGAATCATCTGAATCAGAATCTAAGTTCTTTGTTTTCTGTTTCTTTCGTTTTGAGCTTGAGTCATCCGAATCTGAATCTAAGTTCTTTGTTTTCTGTTTCTTTTGTTTTGAGCTTGAATCATCTGAATCCGAATCTAAATTCTTTGTTTTTTGTTTCTTTCGTTTCGATTTGGCGTCATCTGAATCCGAGTCAGAATCTAATCTTTGTCTACTCCTCTTTGAATCTGATTGAGTTTTAGTTTTTGTGTTTGTATCACTGTCACTTGAACTATGCCCTCTGTATTCTGAGGATGTTTTGCCTTTTCTGGTCTTCTCTTTGCCTCCTGCTCTGGAATGTCTTTTCTCATCTCTCTCTTCTGAGCTATCAGGACTATGATCTTTATGCTTTCTGTCACTTCTCTTCTGTTTTTCTTTAGACCTTTCCTTTCTTTTCTCTTTACCATGTGACTTTGTCTTTTGTTCTTTTTCAGTTTCAGAATCAGATGATGGTGGTGGCGATGGATCTGATGAAGGAGTTTTTCTGCCAAAACAAAATAATCAACATAAGCCATCAATAGACAAAAATATCTAGACGCTTTACTCCATAGCTTTTCTCAGTTTTGATTTGATCTGTTATGGTTTTACGTTGCTTTAACAGTATTTCTGCCATATTTCCATGTCCAGCTTACTACAGGTGGAGAAAAACCACAGAAGCCCACTGTTTCAGGCAAAAATCAACCAATGGGTAGAACCACCATTTTCGAAGACATATGGTTGCTTAAAGCAGTCTGAAAGTAAAGCATAATGTTCCCTTAGGAACTTTCTGTTTTACTGGCCACTTGCTTTAACCCTTTGAACCCTAGTCACGCCTATAGGCGTCCTTTTCAAACAGTGTACATGTGAACAGTATACTTGTCCTGTGCAAACAGTGAAGACCCAGATCAGAGTGCTCCGAAAGGAGCCCTCTGATCAGGGTCTTCACTGTTTGTCATAATGCCAATCACTGACAAAAACAACCCTTAAAAGTCAAAAATGGACTGGACTAAAATGGAACCTGGAATTGTCCATTTAAAGTTTCAGGGAGGAAAGAGTTAAGATACCATCCAGTGGTCCATATTCATTACTGTATAAAGTGGACCTGTTTTCTTGAGTGGAAGAATAAATTAAATGCACTTAACCCTTTACCTGATAGCCTATTTCTAGTACTTAAGATAGGTGACTACTTAAAGCAGGTTGAAAGTAAAGCAGAATGTGCCCTAAGGCGCATTCTGCTTTACTTTCAGCCTGCTTTAAGCTATCATGTGCTATAACATAGAAAATATTTCCTATAATACATATTCATTACTGATTAAATTGGAACTATATTCTTCAGCGGAAGAATAAATCATATCCGCTAAAGGCGCTTCTATTGGGGAAAGGGTTAATGAGTAGTTATGGAGTAAAGGGTTAACAATTTCCAATTCCAATAGGCACAGCAAATCAAAACATGAGTACCAAACTGCCACAACATTCACCTGTTTCAGCAATTGAACAAGGGGCTGTAACTTTTTCAAGCTTCTTCCATGGAGAAAGAAATGCATTAATAAACATATTTATGGAGTAAAGTTTAATGATAACCATCAACTGTATGTATAACTTGTTTTCCTGTATTTTTTAGGGCCCCAGATAGGATGGAGTAAACTGAACAAATCCAACATTTTCTCACTCATTTCAGAACCAAATCCTATAGTGTTACTACTCATTAGAATCATCTCTAATGAGTGGTAACACCATAGGGTTTAATGTAGCAATAAAGATTTCAGATTTTGAAATACACCAGTTATCTGGAGCTCTTTTTTTCTGGCAAGTTTTACCTCTTCTCTTCCTCCTCTTTCTCTACATTGTCATCTTTAGTTGTCTCGTTCAATATGTAGCGATAAAAACCTGACATATCCTTCTGGTTAGTTACATCGAGTTTGGCTGGAAAAAATAAGAAACAAACAAATAGTTACAGAGTTTGTTCCAACAAAGACTATTATAATTAGGAAACGAGTGACTTTTAAACTTACTCGCAAAATGCAAAAACTACTCACGAAAGTTAAACTGTCATTCTGAACATACATGTATATGTTTTAACTTTTAACCCGACACAGACGTGTAGTAATCAAATACGATCTACCTACACTTCGTGTATTTCATAGTTGTACATTTGTGGTTACAGCTGACAAGGGATAAGATCTTGATTTTCATATCTATGTGTACATACCAAAGGAGTATTTTTCTTACATTTTATAATATTGGGGAGAATGCATGCTGTATGCACTAGGCAGACCGCACACGATTTCATTACTCGAAAATTAGGTCAGGTTTAGATTGCCAATCCGTCTACGATACAAACGTTTTTTCACTGGTCGTATATTTCAGGGCTGTGGATAATAAACAGTATGTCAGTAGAATAAGAAGTATACTTGTACTCGCGCGAGTCTTTTAAATGGCCTCGTCTTTGGAGAACGGTTTCAGTTGTTGAGTCTCAGACTCTGTGATAAGAATTGTTTACACATCGGAACTCCTAAGTAGCAAAGTGCGCGTTTCATTAGCCAATGAGAATTGGGAAAGTCCGTCATTATGTGATTCTTACAGACAAAAAAGAGGTTGAAACTGCCCGAGAAGCTATGATTGGCTTACTAAAAGTATTCGCTTGTCTTCTCGTCCATTTCCGCCACTCGAAATGCTACGGAATAAACCGAGCATAGCCTTACAGACGCTATACTGTGTTTAGCTGTCCGAAAAACCGTACTCGCATTTTTTTGCGAGTTTGTTGAAAAATCACTCGCAATTTACAAATTCCACTCGCATTATGCGAGTATGCGAGCTTAAATTCGAACCCTGAGTTACCCTCCCCCCATAGAAGCACTTTTTAGTGCAATTAATAGTTCCAATTCATACAGTTATAAACATGTACAATAAGAAATATTTTCCATATCCTAGTAGATGGTAGCTTAAATCAGGTTGAAAGTAAAGCAGAAATCTGAATGCACCTTAAGGTTGTCACCTGCCTTCAAATTAAAAAAGAGTTGGCTAAATTTTCAAGACATCATTTACTTCTTTCTATTGCACTTCATTTGCATTTAACCCTTTCCCCAATAGAAGCACCTTTTAGACCATTCAGTTTATTCCTCCCCTAAAAAAAGTTCCTATTAATACAGATATGAATATGTATCATAGGAATATTTTCTTTATTCTAGAAGGTGGTAGTTTAAAGCAGACTGAAAGTAAAGCAGAATACATGGGAGAAAGTTGGCAAAACTGAAAATACTGAAAACTATGCTGGGGGCTAGGGGGCCCCCAGTGGGTCCAGGGCAAGGCCCTGGCTGGGGGATCAGGGGGCCGGAGGCCCCCGAAAGCTCCTGGGTTTTAAGCATTTTGAAGGTCTGAAACTGTTGGAAAATTGTTTGAAATTGACAAGCAATGGAAAAATATAAAAATAATTTTCTTGGTCATAATCATTAATGTTTTCCAAGGATTGAAAAAAATTAGAGCCAAGATCTGAATTTTGATTTTTTTTAAACAAAAGTTGGAGTAGGCATTCAGCAAACTTCTTTCTTTTTTTTTATTACTTTTTTAGTAAATGATAAGCCCTCTGCTTTAACAACTATCACTGTAATTAAACAATGGTACATATACTAAAAGCCATTTTCACAGCAAACACCATGTCCTGTCCGATCCTGAATATTTCACTTATAAAGACCAGTGCATAGCCTAGGTGCAGGATTATATATGTGAAGAGAAAGAGGCTGACCCCATACTCCAGCTTCACAAAAAGGCAAGGTTTACCCTATACATATATTTAGGAAATATCTTTTTTATATTATTATGTGTACAGGCCATTCTAAAATGTTGTACATAAAATTTAAAGGCATGAAGTTTGAGAGGGGTGGGTATAGGCATTTCACTTATCCTAATGAAAATACCTCCCCCTCTCTGCTAGATAGATTTACTCATAAAGTAAAGAAATTACCTCTGTGCCATATCTATTCTATTTGATTGATAAAAAAATTCTAAACATGATACTGTGTGGGTTCCATGTTCAACTTGCTTTCAGAGATTTAAATGTACAAAATTTATTAATTCAAAGCAGTAGATTATGATGGGGATGGATGGGAGAGGGAAGCCCTCCCATAGCTGGTGGTACAGGAGGCCTCCCTGAAAAAAAAAGATTTTAATGATTCAATTTCATGCATTTTGATGTATTTCTAAGCTGTTTCGAAAGCTGTGATGCTAGACTAAAATTTATTAGTTTATCCAAATAAGATAATTATTTCTTTTTAATGAATTTAATGGCTTCTATCAATTATTTTAATGGAAAGAATGCTATTAAAATATATTTTCCATAGACAAACTGTTCTATAGCCCAATACAGTAAGGTGACATAAATACTTCAGTAAGCTACTTGTTTTATCATTAAATCGGATTTAAACCTAATTTCCTGTTCAATCTTTTCATTCTGTTTAGTTTGCGTTAAATAAAAGTTAACTTGTAAGCTGCATTTGACAGATACGCTGGTATATAAAATTCGCGAAAACTGGTGACAAAATGAACTAATTGCAGTTTGGTGCACCAACGATAAAAAACGATGCGTTCCGCGTGATATATTTTAGCTTCTGGTTATCGGCATGATTCATAAAACATTGAGCGACCAGTAAGACTCCGACGAAAACAACCATCGAATGTCGCGGCGATAAATCAAGTATTTCGTACCGCTACGGAAAATTATCGGCAACAATATCAAAATCACAAATAACCCCCTGTTAAATCTGCTAACCATGTAATTTTAGGAAGCTTGTCATTTTATTGAAATCCTTCAAACACCAAATACACGGAAATATTTTTGTCCGGAAAAATTGTCGTCAAAGGAGAGACTAGTTTCCGTGTTTCCAACGCTGTACGCGTGCGTGTAGCGACAAAATACGGAAACCAGTGCAATTTGGATCACTCGGATTTTTTGACACCGTTATGTACGACGAACGATAACACTGGCACCGTGATCAATTTGACAGCTCTCGAAACAACCTTCGAGTTTGATTTTAGAATCATACTCGACAACGACGACCTCTACTTTCAGCCCGCTTTAAGCTATTATCTGTTAGAATATAGTATATATTTCTCATGACTTTTATTTGTTAGTTTAAATTGGAGCTATTTTCTTCTGTATAGGAATCAATTAAAGGTGTACAAAGACGAATTTATGGGGTATGGGTTAATCAGGAAGAATAACATCTTCTCACATAACTACCCATGTTTTCTATAGCGAACAACGAAAACGAATACCGGTATCCTTGTCTCCAGCATGTGTGAGATCAATTTGATGAAATCACCATACAAGGGCCACTATGGCCCTATATCGCTCACCTGGTACACCATGTAAAACTTTACCTATAGTGACCTAGATTTTGACCCAACATGACCAATATTCAATCTTGACCTAGATTTCAATAAGGCAAACATTTTGACCAAGTTTCATCAAGATCAAATGATAAATGTAGCTTCTAGAGCGTAAACAATGTATTTTAATGATTTGACCTAATGACCTAGTTTTTAACCAGAAATGACCCATATTCGTACTTGACCTAGATATCAATAAGTCAAACAATGTGATCACGTTTCATGAAGATCTAATGAGATTTGTAGCCTCTAGAGTGCTAACAAGGTTTTTCTATGATTTGACCTAGTGACCTAGTTTTTGACCGTACTTGACCCACATTCGAACTTGACCTTGATATCAATGAGGCAAACATTTTGACCAAATTTCATGAAGATCTAATGAGATTTGTAGCATCTAGAGTGTTAACAAGGTTTTTCTATGATTTGACCTAGTGACCTAGTTTTAGACCGGACTTGACCCACATTCAAACATGACCTAGATTTCATCATGACAAATATTTTGACCAAGTTTCATGAAGATCTAATGAAATTTGTAGTCTCTAGAGTGTTAACAAGGTTTTTCTATGATTTGACCTAGTGACCTAGTTTTTAACCGGACATGACCCACATTCGAACTTGACCTAGATATCAATAAGCCAACATTTTGACTAAGTTTCATGAAAATCTAATGACATTTGTAGCCTCTAGAGTGTTAACAAAGTTTTTCTATGATTTGACCTAGTGACCTAGTTTTTGACCGGACTTGACTAAATTCGAACTTGACCTAGATTTTAACATGACAAATATTTTGACCAAGTTTCATGAAGATCTAATGAAATTTGTAGTCTCTAGAGTGTTAACAAGGTTTTTCTATGATTTGACCTAGTGACCTAGTTTTTGACCGGACATGACCTACATTCGAACTTGACCTAGATTTCATCAAGACAAACATTGTCATCAAGTTTCATGAAGATCCAATGAAATTTGTAGCCACTAGAGTGTTAACGAACAATTGTGGACGGACGAGGGACGACAGACGGACATCCAGCGATCCTAATAGCTCACCTTGGCACTTCGTGCCAGGTGAGCTAAAAATCACTATTAATAAAGGCGTTTTGAAAGGCGTCACCGGGATTAAAAAATGCCCTTTGCTTTAATAAATAGCTTAAAATCTATAGTTATGTGAGAAAAAGAATCTGACACTCGGCGATGTTCAAGACAAGTTGATCTCAAACTCGTCTATAATAGAAAAGTTATTAAGCTCGCTTAATAACATTTCAATTCTAGACTGGTTTGAGATCAGCTTGTCTTAAACATCGACTCATGACAGATCCTATTTGTCTTCTCCACTGTAATACCTACCCTCTAATGCTGCCTCTCTCCTTTCTCTTTCGTCATCAGCCTGTTTTTCTTCCATCTTCTTCTTGTATGCTGTGGTGATAAACACTTCCTTGTCAGCAAACTCGTCTCCTTCTTCTTCCCTTTCTTTCTGAATTTTTCTCTCATTCCGACGTTCATCTTCTTTCTGTCGTTTCTCATTGGCCTTCAGCAGTTGGCCAATATAGCGGGGCTGCAAGGAAAATCCATCAGGGTTCATTTGGTTTCCATGGTTACAGACACAATGAATTTCACTTTAATTTTAACAACTTTAAATAGGGCTACAGTGTTATGTATCATAGAATTCCAACAATATGTTACACAGAAGAGAAATAATTGGAAAGCCAGATCTACAGACAACAGAAAATGAATGATCAAAGCTCATTGTGAGAATTTTGCTCGATAGAGTTTAACTCTGATTCCTGGTGATGAGTATACTTCTCATTTTCAAACAGTGTACCTGCAAAGAGTACATTTGTCTTATGAAGAACAGTGAAGACCCTGATCAGAGGGCTCCTGATCAAGATCTGCACTACTTTTCATGCTCAATGTCTTGTGAAAATTTAATCCTAAATATCCAATAATGAGCTAAGTTAGATACTGGAATTTTCTGTTTTAAGTGTAAGGGGTCTAAGAGTTAAAACAATAAACAATAATTTTGGAGCAGATGATGTCATGACAGGTTACAAACTGATATAATTTCTGATAGATTTCTCAACACATCAACAAAGATATTACTTTTCACCTTTCTGTCTTTTCTCAACACCATCAACAAAGATATTACTTTTTACCTTTCTGTCTATCTCTTTTTTCTTCTTGCTGCCGACATCTTTTTTCCCCATCATATCATCATAGACACTGTCATAGTCAAACACTGTGGGGTCTTCTGACAAAGCCTTGTCTATATCCAGCTGGGTCTGTAAGATTGATAGGTAACCAGTCACACTAATGACATAATCATGGAAATACAGACAACCCCATAGAGACCTTGACCTTTAACCCATTACCCCATAACCTTTTTCTAGTTTTGAAAATAAGTGACCACTTAAAGCAGGTTTGAAAGTAAAGCAGAATGTGCCGGAAGGCACATTCTGCTTTGCTTTCAGCCTGCTTTAAGTTATAATCTGCTAGAATATAGAAAAAATATCTTATAATACTTAATCATGTGTGTATAAATTGAAACTTTTTCTTCAGTGGAGGAATAAATTAAAGACGTAAAAAAGCGTATTTATGGGGTAATGGGTTAAACAAAAGTATTCAGTACTTAAGTATGGACTATACTATACTGAATACAGTACTTTTTATTAAAGGTCTTTGTCCGTATGGACAAACTTTGACAATTCAAACTAAAATAAGTCTATTTTACCAGAAGTTCAAGCTTAATTTTGAAACACCGTGATATTGACCTAACCAACTGATCCCCAATTACAAGTATGTACAGGCATTCTTTTCTTTCTGAGTGACAAACAGTTTGGAGCATGATCAGATGCCGGGTTACCAGGCCTCTGATCTGGCTCTCTACTGTTTGCAATGGAAATAATTGTTTAAGCCTTTATTGGGAAAGAATAACGTCCTCTCCACTGTAAATACCAATGCACACAGGATCTTTTATCCCAATAGTTTTGTTTGCCAATCTCAGGGTTGCCATAAGTTGACATAAAAAATCCTAAGATTTCCAAATACGCATTTTTCAAGTGTGATTTTACGAACCGTACCTTTACCCCATCGCCTGTTTCTAGTTTTATTGACACATGTCTTCTTAAAGCAGGCTGAAAATAAAGCATAATGCACCTTTAGGCGCATTCTGCTTTACTTTCAGCCTGCTTTAAGCTACCATGTACTAGAAAAAAATCCGAAGATTTAGGAAAATTCCGGAGAAATGGCAGCCCTGTTGTTTGCCAATCTGCACTTAGCCACTTACCTGTTTCTTCATTACAAACTTGGTACCAGATGTAGTGCCATACTTTGAGCTTATCTTCCCTTGGTTTGAATCCTGAAAAAAAACAACATAAAAATTAAAATGACAATATTAAACTCCATCACTCCTAAAACTTCAAATGGAAAAGTTCAGTTTCCCGCTATTAAAGTGCAATTCATTTTTTACTATTTAGGTGGGTTTTTTGCAATATACATGTATTGCAAAATGACAAACAGTACAGAGCCTGATCAAAGGACTCCTTAAGTAGCCCTCCAGTCTAGGTCACCACTGTTTGTATAGGAAAAGTGTACTCTTCACAGGTACACTGTGTGTAAATGACACATATATATTCATCATAAGGGTTGAATGGGTTAATATTCAATACTTACCTTTACCTCCTCTTCATTGTCACTATCTCCAAAAACATTGGCCAGCTTTGTCTTCTCTTTCTTGGTACCTTTTGGTATGAACAAACCATACCTATAACAATCAAGCAATACACTTAACTCATTACCACATACCCTAGTGTTTCTTGTTTTGACATAGGTTACCACTTAAAGCAGGTTGAAAGTAAAGCAGAATGTGCCTTAAGGCACAATCTGCTTTACTTTCTGCCTGCTTTAAGCTATTATAAATTTGCTAGGAAAATGATATTATTTGTTATGGAACATATTCATCACTGTATAAAGTGGAATTACTTTCTTCAGTGGAGGAATAGATTAAAAGCATAAAAAGGCGTATTTAAGGGGTTATGTGTTAAAGTAATAAAAATATGTGAAGATTAAAACAAAGTCATATTAAAATAATCATTAATACTTATCTTGCTCAACTATATGATTTTAAGTGTGACAATAAAATTGAAATCTAGTTGGGTTTTTTCATACATGTGTACTGCAGTATGGTTAACAATATAAATAAAGCATCACACAATCTGGACCCTGATCAGACCCCTAATCACTTTGCATCTGATTTGCACTTTTGCACCTTTTATTTATTTCTCCACTGAAGCAGTTCCATATTTTACAGTCATGAATAAGAAATATTTTCTATAACCTAGTAGATGGTAGCTTGAGGCTTTACACCATAGCATGTTTCTAGTCTTTAAAGTTTAAGATACAGTCAAACTTCGATATCTTGAACTCGGTTAAATCAAACATATACATAATTTAAAGTTAAAATGTGGCTTAGCCACGTTTTAACTTTGAAATATGGATATGTTTGACCTAACCAAGCATGAAACAATGTAGTTCATGTATCGAACTATCGGATAGTTTGAGTTCAGTTAGTTCGAGATATCAAAGTTTGACTGTAGGTGATCACTAAGGGCCGTGAGGTTGAGGTGCTTTCTGCTTTACTTTTAGCCTGCCTCAGCTGCAAACTGCTAGAATATTGAAACATAATTATTCATGTCTGTATAAATTCAAACTTTTTTCTTCAGTGGAGGAATGAATTAACCCATTACCCCATAAATACGCCTTTTTACGTCTTTAATCTATTCCTCCACTGAAGAAAATGTTCCATTTTATACAGTCATGAATATTTATCATAAGAAGTATTTTTATATTCTAGCAGGTGGTAGCTTAAAGCAGGCTGAAAGTACGGCAGAATGTGCCTTAAGGCACATTCTGCTTTACTTTCAACCTGCTTTAAGTTGTCACCTGTATTCAAAACAGGAAACAGGCGATGGGGTAATGGGTTAAAGGCTTAAAAATATGTTACTTATGTTACACTTAAAGCAGGCTGAAAATAAAGCAGAATGTGCCTCAACCTGCTTTAAGAGGTCACTTGTCTTCAAAAATAGAACCTGTCTTCAGAAACAGAAACAAGGGCCCCTATGGCCCTACATTGCTCACCTGGTACACCATGTAAAACTTTACCGATAGTTACCTAGCTTTTGACCAGACATGAACAACATTCAACTGTGGCCTAGATTTCAATGAGGCAAACATTTTTCAAGCAAGTTTCATCAAGATCGAATGAGAAATGTAGCTTCTAGAGTGTTAACAATGTATTTTCATAATTTCACCTAGTGACCTAGCTTTTGATCTGACATTATCCACATTAGTTTACCAACATGACCCATATTCCAACATGATCTACAAATCAATGAAGTAAACATTTGACTGAGTTTTCTGAAGAACTAATAAGATTTGCAGCCTTTTAACTTTTTAAGTGTTAACAATGTTTTTCAATATTTTGCCCTAGTGACCTAGTTTAGACCAGACATGACCCACATTCGAATATCACATAGATATCAATGAGGCAAACATTTTGACAAAGTTTCATGAAGATAAAATGAGATTTGTAGCCTCTAGGGTGTTAACAAGGTTTTCCTATGATTTGACATTGTGACCTAGTTTTAGACCCGACATAACCCACCTTCAAGCTTGACCAAAATTTCATGAGATGAGCAAAAAAGGCTATGGAGCAGAGCTCCAGATAAGGGGAGTATTTCAAAAACTAAAATCTTTTTGTCTGAATTAAACCCTATGGTGTAACTACTCATTAGAATCGTCTCTTCGAGACGATTCTAATGAGTAGTTACACCATAGGATTTGGGCTTATATAAGTGAGAAAATGCTGCATTTATTCAGTTTACTCTTTCTTATTTGGAGCCCTGTGGAGTATATGGTTTGAAACCCTTAAGACAGCCTGCTGAAATACATGATATGTAACTTGTAAGTGCTGCAGCAAAATGACTTATGAAATATCAATACAAGTTAGTGTTACTTTGCATCCGATCTGAACACAGCGCAAAATAATTCTTCACGGTGGTTTAGATCTTGTGCGCTGCTTAAACAGCCAATGAGATTGACCAAGATCATCGTCCAAAAGTCTTCTTCCTGAAATCTTCTTCCTGAATCATTATCTTTTCCTCTAATCGTCCCTTGCAATTCATCGGCGCTATATATGACCTGTTCTGTGTCGCAGTGCTGAAAAACCCCAGCTCAGATATTTTTCCTCGGTGGTTCAACCCAATGCTCTATTTCGTAGCGAATGAGATTGATCGAAATCATCGTCCTTAAAAAAATCACCATCTTGTTTTGGTCCAATGCGTTGTTTTGCAGCAAATAGGATTTGCCAAAATAATCTTTCTGAAATCATCTTCCTGCATGAAATCATCTTCTTCCATGAAATAAAAATCCTGAAATTATCACAATCTCATCTCATCATCCCTTGTCATTCGTTGGCGCTGTATGACATATTATATATTCTCTTATTATGATCATCATTTTATTTATTTTTTACTTTTTATTTCATTATTATTTTCATTATTTTTTTAAGAGCTTTGATTCTATCTCGATGTACTACACCATTGAATGTATGGTTTGTAAAAATAGGGTTTTAACCAAATTATAAAGTTTAAAAGTTTCAAAATCAAAGGCCCGTTCAATTCACTGTTCACTGTGTTCCGATTGTTCTGGACAGACGGAACATCAATGGAATACAGTGGAACAGTGTTCCGGAATTAAGTGTTCCAACTGTTCTGTTTTTCGAGGTGGTGCAGTCAGAACAGTGATGTCATCAACATGGCGCCAATCTGAGCAACTGGAGACGCCAGATTTGATAAATGTTGCTATTTGGAGTGTTTTTCGCCACTCCTGAAGCAGCATTCAAGCACAACCGTGCAAAGTCAGTCAAATGTATAAGCCCCGTTCTTCATAGTAATATTTTGGGTAAACTTGATCATTGTAATTTCAACAAGAGCCCCATGGGGCATATTTCGCTCACCTGAGAATAGCTGAAAAAATGGAGATAATGATTTATGTCCAGGACTGACCTAGATATGCAACAGACTGGAACCATTTGAACAAAATATGTAAAGGATATTTAAAAGTGTCACCATACCGAATATAAAAGCTCTGGCCATTTAAGTGTCAGAGAAGAAGACGTTTGAAATTTTCTCTATCTGACTCTACCTAAAACTGTGACCCCCCGGGGCCGGGCTAATTTTGACCCAAGGGACATAATTTGTTCAAACTTGATAGAGGACCTGTAGGCGATGCTATGTGCCAAATATCTAAGCTCTGGCCTTTGTAGTTTCAGACAAGAAGATTTTTAAAGTTTTCATTGAAATCAAGAGGCCCAGAGGGCCACATTTCGCTCACCTGAGAACATTAGAAGCTGACTGGGCAAGACAACATTTTGATATATACCGGCGGTAGTGGCCCAATGGTTAACACCTTGGACTACGGTACCAGGGGTCGTGAGTTCGATCCCCCGGCGGAACAGCGGTCTGACAAGGGGATTTTTCTGAATCCCCGATGATGTACAGGAATGCTCTTGAGAAAGACATGTACCGCGAATTGCTCCTCTCCACCCAGGGGTTAAAATGGGTACCTGTGAAGGGTCTGAGTCGGTACTGCAGCTGCATTTGACTGCGCCATATGTTAGCAGTGCTCATAGGCAAGATGGCTCGATGATCAGGGGAGTATATGTACAGTCGGCTGAGCGGTCATTCGGACTGAAAGTAGACTTTAACTCTTTGAACCCTAATCCCGCATATAGGCATCCTTTTCAAACATTGTACATGTGAATAGTACACATGTCCTATGCAAACAGTGAAGACCCAGATCAGAGGGCTCCAAAAGGAGCCCTCTGATCAGGGTCTTCACTGTTTGTCACAATGCTAAAAATTGACAAAAACAACCCTTAAAAGTCAGAAATGGACTAGACTAAAATGGAAACTGGAATTGTCCATTTAAAGTTTCAGGGAGGAAAGAGTTAACTTGGTATATTACTTTATATAGCTATGACCCAGGTGTCATAATTCGATATCGGTAGAGGACCACAATGAGAAGCTACATCTCAGATATTAATGATCTGGGCCTTACGGTTAAAGAGAAGAAGATTTTTAAAGGTTTTCCCGTAAAAAAATCCTGACAAGCCCAGGGCGGGGCCAATTTTAGTCCGGGGTCATAATTTGAACACATCTGGTAGAGAACCACATAGCAAAGCTACAGGTCTATATGTCAAATATTAAAGATCAGGGCCTTACAGTTTTAGAGATGAAGATTTTTAAAGGTTTTCCTATATAAGTCTATGTAAAACTGATACTTAGCCCCAGAGCAGGGCCAAATTTGATCCAGAAGTCATAATTTGAACAATCTTGGTAGATGGCCATAGGGCAAAGCTACATGTCAAATATAAATGATCTGGGCCTTACGGTTTCAGAGAAGAAGATTTTTAAAGGTTTTCCTATGAAATACTAATAACCCCAAGGGCGGAGCCATTTTTGGCCCAGGGTCATAATTTGAACAATCGTGGTAGAGGACCACAAGGCAAAGCTATGTGCCAAATATTAAAGATCTTGGCCTTATAGTTTCAGAGAAGAAGATTTTTAAAGGTTTTCCTAAATAAGTCTATGTAAAACTGATAAGCCCCGGGGCGGGTCAAATTTTGACCTAGGGGTCATAATTTGAACAATCTGTGTAGAGGACCATAAGACAAAGCTACATGTCAAATATTAATGATCTAGGCCATACAGTTTCAGAGAAGAAGATTTTATAGATTTTCCTATGAAAAACTAATAAGCCCAAGGGCGGGGCCATTTTTGGCCCTGGGGTCATAATTTGAACACTTTTGGTAGAGGACCACAAGGCAAAGCTTTGTACAAAATATTAAAGATCTTGGCCTTACAGTTTCAGAGAAGAAGACTTTTAAAGGGTTTCCTATATAAGTCTATGTAAAACTCATAAGTCCCGGGGCGGGGCAAATTTTGACCCGTGGGACATAATTTGAACAATCTTGGTAGAGGACCATAAGACAAAGCTACATGTCAAATATTAATGATCTAGGCCATACAGTTTCAGAGAAGAAGATTTTTAAAGGTTTTCCTAAGACAAGAGGGCCATGATGGCCCTATATCGCTCACCTGAGAATAATAGTGGTAATTAATTATGTAAGTTGAAAATGAAATGACAAGAAGTTTGTTACATGTCGAATGTAAAAGGTCTTACAGTTTCAGAGAATATTTTCAAAGGTTTTCCTATATAAGTCTATGTAAAACTGTTAAGCCCCCGGGCGGGGCCATTTTTGACCCGGGGGTCATGATTTGAACAATCTTGGTAGAGGACCGTAAGGCATAGCTACATGCCAAATATAAAAGGTCTAGGCCTTACAGTTTCAGAGAAGAAGACATTTAAAGGTTTTCCTATATAAGTCTATGTAAAACTGATAAGCACTGGGGCGGGGCCATTTTTGACCCGGGGGTCATGATTTGAACATTCTTTGTATAGAACCATAAGGCAAAGCTACATGCCAAATATAAAAGGTCTAGTCCATACAGTTTTAGAGAAGAAGAGTTTTAAAGGTTTTCCTATATAACTCTATGTAAAACTGATAAGCCCATGGACGGGGCCATTTTTTACCCGGGGGTCATGATTTGAATAATGTTGGTAGAGGACCAGATGGAAAAGCTACATGCCAAATATAAAAGGTCTAGGTCATACAGTTTCAGAGAATAAGAGTTATAAAGGTTTTCCTATGAAAAACTGATAAGCCCAGGGGCGGGCCATTTTTGACCCGGGGGTCATTATTTTAACAATCTTGGTCAAGGTTCACAACATGATGCTACATATGAAATTTGGTTGTCCTAGGACTTATAGTTATTGATAAAAAGATTTTTAAAGTTTTGACTTCGGCTGTCAATATTATGTAAATGCGGAAAATGACCGCGCCCTCTGGCGGCCATGTTTTTTGACGGATCAAATTTTTTTGAACAACTTTGAAAGTGTATTAATTGAGAAACATTTTGGTGAAAACCAAATTGAAATCGGACCAGTAGTTTTTGAGAAGAAGATTTTTTTAGATATTGTGCATGGTTGCCATGGCAACAAGACCTATAGCCCCACCCACTTTTTTTCAACAATTTTTGAAGCTCACAACTACAGTATGTATCTGACAAAGTTTGGTTAAAATTGGGCCATTGGTTTCAGAGAAGAAGTTATTTGAAACAAATTGTGAACAGACGACACCGACACGGACACCGACGTACGACGGACGGCGACCGATCACAATAGCTCACCTTGAGCACTTTGTGCTCAGGTGAGCTAAAAAACTGATAAGCCCGACGGACGAAGCACGACGCCGGACACAGGGCCATCCCAATAGCTGCCCTTGAGCCTTTGGCTCAGGTGAGCTAAAATGTTACATTTCTTATCGGAATTATTGAATTTATGTGCTTTGAATTTTGTTTTTATATGAGTTGTTTGCATTAAATCTGAAAAAAAATGTGACTGTCTATGGATGATTTTTTTTACACTTTATCTCAATATTGCTTTGATTTTTAGTAATTAAAGCAACAAGTATGAAGTCATTGCTGACTGAAAGACCTGCTGCTTTAAGTACTGTTATCACTGGTTCACTCTAATATTGTAAGTAGGGTGTGAACCCATTCATTTGGCTGATAATGCAACTTCTCCCTTAAATCTCTGCACTTCTCCCTATGTTCAGCTCAGAGAGAAGTCACTTCTCCCTAAAATTTTGGCCTAGCGAGAGCCCTGTTATCCTACTTTATCTTATTCATCTTATTACCTTTCTTTGTGTGATGCAGATCAGGCAGAAAATTCATTCAGTAAATAATTCAGTTGGAACAAAATATTTAATTATTTCTCCCACGGTTATGTTGGATCCAGATCTTATGTCAGTTGAGCTCATGATCAATAAATAAACCTCGTATGTAAATTGGGATCGAGATTTTAAACTACTGACATCTGTGCAAAAATATTTCATCAAATTTGAAATAACATCTGTCTTTTAGGTTGGATCCAGATTAATCATTATATATATTGACAATCACTTATATGGCGATCCATTGCTTTGGATCCAGATTAATATATGAAACAAATATGATGTGGATATCGACGAATCATCAGCACGATTAATGTTTCATCAAAAATTAATTTCTTTCTGTCCTTTAGTTTGGACCCAGATTATTAAATTTCCCTTATGTACAGGCCTTTGGTTTGGATCCATATCAAAAAATTAAATATCTCTTATGATGACACATGTGCTAATAATTCGTCAAAATTTTATTTTATTCCTATCAGTTAGTGTAGAGCTAGCTAAGTAAATAAAGCCTCTTCAAATTTCCGTATATTAGTTTGGATCCAGATCAGTAAATAAAAGTATATGCAATTGGCTTGGGTTAATAAATAAATGATATATTATGTGGACGCGTGTCGTCTGTGCAAATAATTCGTCAAATCATGATTTTTATATCTGTCCTTTAGTGTGGATCCAGATTAGTAAAAAAAACACCTCTTCTACTTTCCGTACATAAGTTTGGACCCAGAGCAGTACATTTAAAGTCTATTCAATTGGTTTGGATCCAGAATAATAAATAAAAGATCTCTTATGCGGCGGACACATCTCTGCAAATAATTAGTCAATTCTTGATTCAAGTTTATATTTGTCCGTTACTGTGGATCCAGATTAATAAATAAAAACACCTGTCCCTCTTCCGTACATTAGATTGGATCCAGATCAGTAAATTAAAGCCCATTATATGGACAATTGGCGCCTACAAATGAGTAAGTTACAAAAATTAGTAAGGGGTGTGAAAAATAAAACAACTGGGTAGCCAAAAGACCAGGGGCCCGTTTTACTAAACTACTTACGCAAAATTTTTGCGTAAGTCAAATTTTGATTTCTAATTTATATATTTTATTATTACTTCCTACAAACAGCAAATAGCCAGATCAGAGGACGCGCTTCTGTTTGCTGTTTGCAAACGTTTATGATCGAAAAATAAGAGTTCAACGATTTTGACTTACGCAACATTTTTACGTAAGTAGTTTAGTAAAACTTCTTACGACAAAATTAATGTTGTCGTAAGTCAGATTATAAAAGTCTCAATAAAACTTCTTACGACAAATGTTGTCTTAAGTCAGATTATAAAAGTCTCAATTATTATTTATTTCTCCATCTAACCCTGTCTTGTGACATCTTTTTGGAATCGTCTTGAAAAGACGATTCCAAAGAGATGTCACAAAACAGGATTAGATAGAGAAAAAAGAAATTAAATTTATTTTAAAGTTTTGACTTAGGACAAAATTTGTCGTAAGAAGTTTTATGAAACCGGCCCCAGGTGCGAAAGCCACAAGGTGGCGAACACGCTAGGGTGGCGAAAATCCAGGTAGCGATACGTCCTGAAAACATAACAAGAGCCGTATACGGCGCTAAATTGCTCACCTGGTGCCATTGATGTAAATGTAACATATCTTGGAATGCTGAGAAATTATGACAATATGATTGTGCAATTTGCTGATTGGATGATGCTGAATGCCTAGGGACATAATTTGAACAATCTTGGTAGAGGACCTGAAGATGATGCTTTGTGCAAAATAGCTAAGCTCAGGGTGCTGTGGTTTCAGAGAAGAAGATTTTTTAAGTTTTTATTGAAAAAATCTATTTTTAGCTCCTGTGACCTAGATATGCAACGGTCCGGAAACATTTGAACAATATTGGTAAAGTACCTCTAAAAGTTACACCATGCCAAAATGTTAATATCAAAGCTCTAGCCACATTACTTTCAGAGAAGAAGAGGTTTGAAACTCTATGTAAATTTATGACCCCTGGGACGGGGTCTTTTTTGACCCCAGGAACATAATTTGAACAATCTAAATAGAGGACCTGTAGATGATGCTTTGTGCCAAATATCTAAGCACAGGGTACTGGGGTTTCAGAGAAGAAAATTTTTTAAGTTTTAATTGAAAAAATCTATTTTTAGCTCCTGTGACCTAGATATGCAATGGACCGGAAACATTTGAACAAAATTTGTAAAGTACCTCTAGAAGTTACGCCATGCCAAATATCAAAGCTCTAGCTATATTAGTTTCAGAGAAGTAGAGGTTTGAAAATTTCACTATATAACTCTATGCAAATTTGTGACCCCCGTGGCGGGGCCATTTTTGACCCCAGGGACATAATTTGAACAATCTTGATAGAGGACCTATAGATGGTGCTTTGTGCAAAATATCTAAGCTCAGGGTACTTTGGTTTTAGAGAAGAAGATTTTTTTAGTTTTAATTGAAACGATCTTTTTTTAGCTCCTGTGACCTAGATATGCAACGTACCGGAAACATTTGAACAATATTGGTAAAGTACCTCTAGAAGTTACACCATGCCAAATATCAAAGCTCTAGCTATATTGATTTCAGAGAAGAAGAGGTTTGAAGATTTCACTATATAACTCTATGTAAATTTGTGACCCCCGGGGCGGGGCCATTTGACCCCAGGGACATAATTTGAACAATCTTGATAGAGGACCTATAGATGGTGCTTTGTGCAAAATATCTAAGCTCAGGGTACTTTGGTTTTAGAGAAGAAGATTTTTTTAGTTTTAATCGAAACGATCTTTTTTTAGCTCCTGTGACCTAGATATGCAACGTACCGGAAACATTTGAACAATATTGGTAAAGTACCTCTAGAAGTTACACCATGCCAAATATCAAAGCTCTAGCTATATTGATTTCAGAGAAGTAGAGGTTTGAAGATTCACTATATAACTCTATGTAAATTTGCGACCCCTTGGGCAGGGCCATTTTTTACCCCAGGGACATAATTTGAACAATCTTGATAGAAAACCTATAGATGATGCTTTGTGCCAAATATCTAAGCTCAGGGTATTCTGGTTTCCGAGAAGAAGATTTTTTAAGTTTTTATTAAAACGATCTATTTTAAGCTCCTGTGACCTAGATATGCAACGAACCGGAAACATTTGAACAACTTTCAAAGAGGGACCATATAAGGATCATTTCTGCCAAGTTTGGTTAAAATCCATCCAGTAGTTTAGGAGGAGATGTCATTTAAAGAAATTGTTGACGACGGACGACGAACGGACGACGACGGACACAGCACGATCAAAATAGCTCATCTTGGCACTTTGTGCCAGGTGAGCTAAAAAGAATATAATATATAAAGACTCGTTTTAATCCTTTTCTAAAAGACTCGTTTAATAAATTCAATAAATTATGAACACTCATGTAATATCCAATATTTATTACACCTCACTTTAAGTTACAATGTTAATTTTCCCTTAGACCTAAAGCTAACTCTATCCAAAATATACTGTCACTCTTTATGATATTCTTGCCATCAGTTCAGCAGAGGATATTTGCCAACTAGACAATGAAAAGACCCTGTGTCTTCAATCTTCTTGTCATAACGTTCTTCTTTCTTTCTTGTAATATAAAATTTATAAACAATGTGACGTCGTACCCGGCGACGTCATTTCCCGGGTTAAGTACATGTCTGCGCTAAATTGGTATTCACAACACATTTTATAAAATACTAACGATTCCAAAGCCAGGATTGATAAGCTCGGTGTAATAAAATAAATATTAGATATCAGTTTGCGTGTCACGCAAACTGACATCTAATATTTATATAATATGAGCTATCTCATGAGAAAACCAGGGACCCGTTTCATAAAACTTTTTACGACAACTTTTAAGCGGTCGTAAGTCAAAACAAGAGCCCCATGGGGCATATTTCGCTCACCTGAGAATAGCTGAAAAAATGGAGATAATAATTTATGTCCAGGACTGACCTAGAAATGCAACAGACCGGAACAATTTGAACAAGTTATGTAAAGTATATTTAAAAGTGTCACCCTACCGAATATAAAAGCTCTGGCCATATTAGTGTCAGAGAAGAAGACGTTTGAAATTTTCTCTATATAACTCTATGAAAAACTGTGACCCCTGGGTCGGGGCCAATTTCGAGTACAGGGGCATAATTTGAACAAACTTGATAGAGGACCTGTAGGCGATGCTATGTGCCAAATATCTAAGCACTGGCCTTTGTAGTTTCAGATTTTTTAAGTTTTCAAGGAAAAAAATCTATTTTTAGCTCCTGTGACCTAGTTATGCAACCGACCAGAACAGTTTGAACAATTTTGGTATGGGACATCTAGAAGTGTCACCATGCCAAATATCAAAGCTCTGGCCACATTATAGTTTCAGAGAAGAAGACATTTGAAAATTTCACTATATAACTCCATGTAAATCTGTGACCCCCGAGGCGGGGCCAATTTTGACCCCAGGGGCATAATTTGAACAAACTTGATAAAAGGACCTGTAGATGATGCTATGTGCTAAATATCTAAGCTCTGGCCCTTGCAGTTTTTGACAAGAAGATTTTTTAAGATTTCCTTATTTTTTCACTTTGGTTGCCATGGCAACCAGAGTTCTGCATTGTTTTTATTTCTTTGAAAGAGCTTGACCCAAGGAACATTTCTGTAAAGTTTGGTTGAATTCTGTCAACCGGTATAGAAGGAGATGTCATTTGAAGCAATTGTTAACGACGACGCACGACTAACGACGGACGAGGACGGACACGGGGCCATCCCAATAGCTCACCTTGAGCCTTTGGCTCAGGTGAGCTAAAAATTAAATACATTTAATTTCTGATTTCTCTATTTAATCATGTCTTGTGACATATCTTTGGAATCGTCTTTACAAGACGATTCCAAAGAGATGTCACAAGACATGATACTATGGAGAAATAAATAATAATTGAGGCTTATAGTTTGACTTACGACAACATTTGTTGTAAAAAGTTTTATGAAACGGGCCCCTGTCTTATTGTATGGCAAACAGTGTAGATCAAGGCTTGATATATAGAGGGTAATCAATTCCTTTGGATGGATATGAAAAATATATCACGAGAATGGGTTATCCTGCAGACTCGTTTTTAAACCAGATAACACATTCTCGTGATATATTTTTCATATCCATCCAAAGGAATTGATTATTCTATTTGTTATATACATTTTAATGACGTTTTTACATAGAAAACACACAAAATTAATTGTTTACGCATGACATCACAAAGATACTGGTCATCCCTAGCGATGAGTATACTTGTCTTTGAAAAACAGTGTACTCAAAAGAGTACACTTGTCCTAAGCAAACATTGTAGACCCAGATCAAAGGGCTCCTGGATGAGCATTTTGAAAAGGGACTTCAGCAGCACTATTTGACATTTTGTATTTTGTTCACATGGTCCAATAATGTGGTTTACATAGGGCGTGTTCGATTATCAGTTCCAGAACTGTTTGGAACAAATCCATGTAATTAGTAAATCGAATAAAAACGGAATTGAACCCTTGCAAATATGGTAGTCTGGTTCCCTGCTTAGTATAAATTTGCTGTCGAAGCGTTGGCAAATTGTGCCGGGAACCATGATGATACGTCACAATTCTGCTCACACCACCTCCTTGAACAGAACTGATAGAACAGTTCTGGAATTAAATTCCGGACCATTTGATTTTGATTCCGTCAATCCCGTTAATTCTGGACTGATAATCGAACACGCCCATAGTCTGGTTCACATCGTCCGTGATTCACATCGTCCATTTACACTAATAATATGAGTTCAACACATCTCTGACATACAGACATAATGTGGTTCAATCAGGGCTTCAGATAAGAGGGGTAACAGAGCTCTAAATAAGGGGGGTAACAGAGCTCCAGATAAGGGGGGGGGGGGGGTTATTTCAAAAATAATTTTTTTCATTTCTGTCTTTAACCCTATAGTGTCACTACTCATTAGAATCGTCTCCAAGAGTAGTAACACCAAAGGATTTTGAGCTGAAATAAGTGAGAAAATGCAGAACTTGTTCAGTTTTCCACCCTCTTATCTGAAACCATGGGGTAAACTGAACAAATCCAACATTTTCTCACTCATTTAAAACCAAATCCTATAGTCTTACTACTCATTAGAATCATCTCTTCCAGATGGTTCTAATGAGTAGTGACACCATAGGGTCTAATGCAGAAATAAAGATTTCAGTTTTTGAAATGATCCCCTTATCTGGAGCCTTGATTCAATTATGAAAGCTGTAGGTCACCGTCTACAGGTATAGAAACTGTAAGCACTTTTAAAAACTTAAACACATTTTGAAACTTAAACACAGAGTCTAAGGTCAGTCACTAGGTTTAAAATATTCATAGAAATGGAAAGGTCTTATGACAAAATTTAAATACAATTTTCAAATTTCCTGCATGTACATTGCTCCCTCCCAACAATGACCCCCTCCTTACAACGACCATTACCGCAGTTCCCTAAACAGGACAATTATGTCCAACCTTTTCACAGCTGCAATGTTGTCTGATTAAAATTGTCGTCTGCTGTTGTTTTTTTCAAAGTAACATATTGGACATTTTGACAGAATTTTTTTTT
The DNA here is from genome assembly GCA_922989275.2 of Gari tellinella. NCBI lineage: Eukaryota > Metazoa > Mollusca > Bivalvia > Cardiida > Psammobiidae > Gari > Gari tellinella. The sequence continues at coordinate 51,714,037 of OV277867.1, forward strand.
AATGACAAGTGACAAACAGCTTGATTCCAGATCAGACGCGGCGTTAAGCAGCGTTTGATCTGGATTCAAGCTGTTTGCAAATGTAAGCCAATTTCTGTAACCCTGTTTCAACATGCTTAACCCCTTATCCCATAGCCTGTTTCTAGCTTTGCAGACAGGTGACCACTTAAAGCAGGTTGAAAGTAAAGCAGAATGGGCCTTAAGGCGTATTCTGCTTTACTTTCAGTCTGCTTTAAGCTAACAAAATATATAGAAACTATTTCTTATGGTACATATTCATGACTGTATAAATTGGAACTGTTATTCTGTTAAGGAACAAGAGCCGCATGCGGCCCTAAATCGCTCACCTGGTACCCATGTTATGGTCTGGGTAATTGACCAGTAATGGTGAAGTTTTCACTATATGACATCATCAGTAAATTCACCCCAACCCACTGGCGGCCATGTTTGAGCTAGGAAGATTATTTGAAGATAACTGGCAAAGGGTCATGCACCCATGAATCATTATTTGTGTAAAAATAATCTGAAATCAGTCCAGTCAAATAGATTCAGAGAAAAATATTTTTAAAGATTTTCTATACAGAAATATAAGGAAAACTTGCCCCACCCACTGGCAACCATGCTTTTTAAGATAACAAAATGACTTAAGACATCTGATAGAGAGTCATAAATGGGTATATTGTGTAAAATTATTTTCAAGTTGGACCAGTAGTTTCCCAAAAGAAGATTTTTAAAGTTTTTACTATACAGTAACATAAGGAAAATGTGCCCCACCCACTGGTGGCCATGTTTTTTTAGATATCATAGTTATTTTCAGAATTCTGGTAGAGGGTCACCAATGGATCATTTGTGTGAAATTACTTTCAAATTATACCAGCGGTTTCAGACAAAAAGATTTTTAAAGTTTTCACTATATAGCCATATAAGGAAAATCTGCCCCACCCACTAGCGGCCATGTTTTTAAGATAGGAAAATTATTTTAAGAATCTGATAGATGGTCACCATTGGCACATTCGGGTAAAATTATTTTCAATTCGGACCAGTAGTTTCCAAGAAGAAGATTTTTAAAGTTTTTACTATAGTATACAGTAACATAAGGAAAATGTGCCCCACCCACTGACGGCCATGTTTTTTTAGATATCAAAATTATTTTATGAAATCTGGTAGAGAGTCACCCATGGATCATTTGTGTGAAATTACTTTGAAATCGGACCAGCGGTTTCAGACAAGAAGATTTTTAAAGTTTTCACTATATAGCCTTATAAGGAAAATCTGCCCCACCCACTAGCGGCCATGTTTTTTAAGATAGGAATATTATTTTAAGAAATCTGATAGAGGGTCACCAATGGCACATTCGGGTAAAATTATTTTCAATTCGGACCAGTAGTTTTTGACAAGAAGATTTTTAAAGTTTTTTCAATTGGTTGCCATTGGTTGCCATGGCAACCACAATTTCAATTGGATGACCTATATTTGAAGAATCTGAGAGAGTACCCTACAAGGAACAATCCTATGAAGTTTTGAAGAAATTGGCCCATTGGTTCCCAAGAAGAAGATCATTAAAGAAAAAGTTTGACGACGGACGGACTGACGGACGACGGACACAGGGAGATCACAATAGCTCACTTTGCATTTCGTGCCAGGTGAGCTAATAAAACAGAGGTGTAAAAAGGCATATTTGTGGGGTAATGGGTTAAAGTTGTCATCAATATTCAATACTAGAAACAGACTATGGGGGAGAGAGTTAATGTCAATGTAAAGTGTGAACTCTCATATATGCTCAACTAAATGGTCGGTCTGAGTGAAAAACTTAGCATTAACATCACACTTGAAAGGTCTCTCTCCTGTATGAGTTCTCATGTGCTTGACTAAAGTACCTTTCTGAGTAAAAGACTTATCACACATATCACACTTGAAAGGTCTCTCTCCTGTATGAGTTCTCATGTGCTTGACTAAAGTACCTTTCTGAGTAAAAGACTTATCACACATATAACACTTGAAAGGTCTCTCTCCTGTATGAGTTCTCATGTGCTTGACTAAAGTACCTTTCTGAGTAAAAGACTTATCACACATATCACACTTGAAAGGTCTCTCTCCTGTATGAACTCTCATGTGCTCGTCTAAACTACCTTTCAGAGTAAAAGACTGTTCACACATATCACACTTGAACGGTCTCTCTCCTGTATGAACTCTCATGTGTCTGACTAAAGTATCTTTAGAAGTAAAAGTTTTTCCACAAAAATTACACTTGTAAGGTCTCTCTCCTGTATGAATTTTCATGTGCTGGGCTAAATTACTTTTCAGAGTAAAAGACTGTTCACACATACTAGTATCACACTTGAAAGGTCTCTCTCCTGTATGAACTCTTATGTGCTTGACTAAACTACCTTTCTGAGTAAAAGACTGTTCACAAATATCACACTTGAAAGGTCTCTCTCCTGTATGAACTCTAATGTGCTCGACTAATGAACCTTTCTCAGTAAAAGACTGTTCACACATATCACACTTCTAAGGTCTCCCTCCTGCATGAGTTCTCATGTGCTTGACTAATGAACCTTTCTTAGTAAAAGACTGTCCACATATACCACACTTGTAAGGTCTCTCTCCAGTATGAACTCTCATGTGTCTGACTAAACTACTTTTCCGAGTAAAAGTCTGTTCACACATATCACATTTGTAAGGCCTTTCTCCTGTATGAACTCTCATGTGTCTGTGTAAAGTATCTTTTGCAGAAAAAGTTTTTCCACACACATCACATTTGTAAGGTCTCTCTCCTGTATGAGTTCTCATGTGCTTGACTAAAGTACCTCTCTGAATAAAAGACTGTTCACATATTTCACACTTGTAAGGTCTCTCTCCTGTATGAGTTCTCATGTGCTTGACTAAATTACTTTTCAGAGTAAAAGACTGTTCACACATATCACACTTGAAAGGTCTCTCTCCTGTATGAACTCTCATGTGCTTGACTAAAGTACCTTTCTCAGTAAAAGACTGTTCACACACATCACACTTGTAAGGTCTCTCTCCTGTATGAACTCGCATGTGCTTGACTAAATTACCTTTCTGAGTAAAAGACTGTTCACATATTTCACACTTGTAAGGTCTCTCTCCTGTATGAGTTCTCATGTGCTTGACTAAATTACTTTTCTGAGTAAAAGACTGTTCACACATATCACACTTGAAAGGTCTCTCTCCTGTATGAACTCTCATGTGCTCGACTAAACTACCTTTCAGAGTAAAAGATTTTTCACACACATCACACTTGTAAGGTCTCTCTCCTGTATGAACTATCACATGTGTCTTTATTTCCTCTGTAAGAGTAAATGACTTACTACAAATATCACACTTGTAAGGTTTTTCTGCTGTATGTAGCCAGCCTGTTGTGATTGGCTGATTCATTCTTTCTTCTATTTGAAGCCTGTTGTAATTGGCTGATTCAAACTTTCTTCTGTTTGTAGCCTGTTGTGATGGCTGATTCAAACTTTCTTCTGTTTGAAGCCTGCTGTGATTGGCTGAGTCATTCTTTCTTCTGTTTGTAGCCTGTTTGGGTTTGGCTGATTCAAACTTTCTTCTGTTTGTAGCCTGTTGTGATTGTCTTATTTGTTCTTTCTTCTGTTTGAAGCCTGTTGTAATTGGCTGATCTGATTTATTCTTCTGTTAGTAGTTTGTTGTGATTGGCTGATTCGTTCTCGCTCCTGTTTGTACCCTGCTGTGATTGGCTGATTCATTCTTTCTGTCCAATGATTCTCCTTGTATCTATCTTGACTGGTTTTCATCCATTATTTCAGCTTTAAATTAAAAATATTTAGATTTATTGTCAGTAATATAGTTAGGTCAGATGATTTAGAAATTCTGTTACCGTTCTTTGGGAATAATTGGCCGTGGTTGATAATTGGCCTATCTGGCTACCTGTTACAAAAGGCCAAAATTCAACACCCCAAATATCCTCATTATTGACCAACATAAACGTCAATTATTGCTGACGACATTATAACTCGATCCAAACATAGGCCCGAGGATTCACACCTCAGATAACTGGTAACTGAACAAATCCAACATTTTCTCACTCATTTCAGCACCAAATCTATGGTGTTACTGCTCATTAGAATTGTCTTGAAAAGACCATTCTAATGAGTAGTGACACCATAGGGTTTAATGCAGAAATAAAGATTTTAGCTTTAGAAATCACTGTTGACCAACATAAATGGCGACATATAATTTGATCCAAACATAAGCCCGAGGATTCACACCTCAGATAACTGGTAATTTGTGCCAAGTAAACTGTGACTGATATGCAAACACAATTCTGTATTTATTTATTTAGTTTTATTCGAGTTGTTTGTGCAAGCAGATATCCTAAACTATATTTTACATGAGCGTAAATTCCCTGAAAAACAAACACTCTTGAATGCAAAATGAAACAAGAAACGTTCCCGTATTTACCTAAAAGGTGTTCTTATCTTTAGCATGTAAATTTCATAACACTACAGGCAATGCAATATACTGTAAACCAGTCTAACTGACTTCATTATTCGCCTTATGCATCGGAAAAATTTACAAACTAATTGGGAGTTGTATTTATTTATTTATTTGTTTTGATTTTACGTCGCTTTCAACAGTATTTCAGTCATATTGCGACGTTCAGTTCATTACAGGTGGAGGAAAACCCTAGAAGTCCTTTATGCACTGTTTCAGGCACAAATCGGCAACTGGGTAGAACCACCCACATTCCGCAAGCCAGCTGGAAGGCTTCCCCACATGAAAAATCTGAACAACCCTACTGGGATTCGAATTCACAGCGGTGAGGGGCTTAGTGGTGTAAGTCACAGAGACGATTGGGAGTTGTATTAATTTTTAAATTTTGTACTTAAGAATTGTTTTACCAGATGTAGCAGCCTTTAAATTAATTGAATGGTGAGTATTTTTTCTGAGAGGCAAACTCAGAAAATTATTTACAAACATTTTTGGACATAGCGTAATTCTGTTTTAGCAGCCATTTTACTTTCCAAGCCGTTTTACTAACTAAAGATACAATGGTCTATATGGTGATTTTAGAAAAACTGGTGGCACAACAAGGGGGATAACTCTAGCCAGACACTTTGAAGAATATTTCATTCCGCCTAGCCACTGTTTCTTCTGAAAAAGTTTGGTTGAAATCGGGTCCGTTGTTTCAGAGGAGATGTTCAGGGCTGCCATAAGTTGACATTAAAATCCTAAGATTTCCAAATTTGCATTTTTCAAGGGCGATTTTACGAATCATACCTTTACCCCATCGTCTGTTTCTAGTTTTGTTGGCTTAAGACTACTTAAAGCAAGCTGCATTCTGCTTTCAGGCGCATTCTGCTTTACTTTCAGCCTGTTTTAAGCTACTATCTGCTAGGATAAAAATCCGAAGACTTAGAAAACTAGAGCCGTATACGGCCCTACATGTAAATCACTCACCTGGGACCGTTGATGTAAATGTAACATATCTTGGAAAGCTGAGAAACTATGACAATAATTATGATTGTGTCAATTGCTGATTGGATGATGCTGAGTGCAAAATAGCTAAGCTTAGGGTACTGTAGTTTCAGAGGAGAAGAATTTTTAAGTTTTTATTGAAAAAATCTATTTTTAGCTCCTGTGACCTACTTATGCAACCGACCGGAACCATTTGAACAAAATATGTAAAGGACATCTAGAAGTGTCACCATGCTGAGTATCAATGCTCTAGCCATATTAGTTTCAGAGAAGAAGACGTTTGAAAATTTCACTATATAACTCTTTGTAAAACTGTGACCCCCGGGGTGGGGCCAATTTTGACCCTAGGGACATAATTTGAACAAACTTGATAGAGGACCTATAGATGATGCTATGTGCCAAATATCTAAGCTCTGGCTCTTGCAGTTTCTGACAAGAAGATTTTTAAAGATTTCCTTATTTTTTCAGTTTGGTTGCCATGGCAACCAGAGTTCTGCATTATTTTTAATTCTTTGAACAAATTTGAAAGAGCTTGACCCAAGGAACATTTCTGTAAAGTTTGGTTGAAATCTGTCAAGCGGTATATGAGGAGATGTCATTTGAAGCAATTGTTAACGACGACGGACGACGGACGACGCACGACGACGGACGCCGGACACAGGGCCATCCCAATAGCTCACCTTGAGCCTATGGCTCAGGTGAGCTAAAAACAAACATTGAAAAAAATAATGTGTCAAGTATCTGTGCTCCGACACAGACGTGGCTATATAAGCGCTACTAATTGACTAGTGCATCAATGTTCTTCAGTATAATAAGGATGAGAATGGTGACTATTTTAAGACATTTATCCAGTGAGTAGTATTAATCTAGTGCTGCTCTTTGATTTAAAACTATTCTCTTGATGGGATATGAAGAAAACAATAACAGCTCTAGTTTAAAGCGACTCGCAACCAGATGGTGCATTAAAAATAGTAATTTGTAAATATGTGTCAAACGCTTATATAAATGGTAAAGAATTAGTTGAGGATAAGAAATTCTGTTTAAAAAAAATGTATTTCAATAAAAAAAATATTGGTCTCTGGTGGGATTCGAACCCGGGGCCCGGCATTGGCGGACAGAAGGCAAAATAGGGGAAACCGCTTAGACCAATGGACCACGGAACTATCCGTTTATCTCGGATCGATTTAACGTATTTCAATGTGTAGCGATCGAAAGTGCATACAACTTCGTAATTCGGCTCGTGTTTATGTCTGAGCCCGTGTAGAGAAGCAACAACAACAACTATACCGTCTACTAGTCGGTATAGAAAAACGATGGAAAATATCTAAAAATCTAAGATTCGGTGACGATTCTTGAGACTTTTTTTGGACTGATCATATTTTTTTAATGTCAGAAGCCAAATAATGCCACAAATTTGCTTTTATTTGAGTATTTTATTTTATTTTGACAAGTACACCATCCGGTTGCGAGTCCCTTTAACTGCAATCATAATTTTATTCAACGCCATTTTGAATTTTCAACTTCCTGTTCTAAATAGAACAATTGCATTCGATTGAGACCTGTTCTGGAACAGGTTCTGGAACGTGTTCCAGACAGTGAATGGAACGGGCTCATTGTGAGAAAGATTGACACACTGAGAGCAGGGCTCCAGATAAGAGGGAGTAAACTGAACAAATCCAACATTTTTTCGGTCATTTTAGCATCAAATCCTATGGTGTTACTACTCATTAGAATCGTCTCAAAGACTACTCATTAGAATCGTCTCTTTGAGACAATTCTAATGAGTAGTGACACCATAGGGTTTAAAACAGAAATAAAGATTTTAGATTTTGAAATACTCCCCTTATCTGGAGCCCTGTGAGAGTAAGTCATTTATCTCATTATTCAAATGGTAAAGTATTTTCTAGTGAGATACGAGGGGTGTTCAAATAGTTTTGATACTGGATCAATAACTTCAATATAATGAGTGCAAAATTCATGTGTGATATATCATTTTAAAGAGCAATTCTTCGCCTACATGATCGTACAATGCACGATAAGATCACATAACTTGATGAGTCACAACATGAACCTGAATGACCCCTACTCGAGGACACTGGCACAAAGCACTTTTCAGACATTACTTTTTGACGTAATAACTTCTTCAAAGAACAATTTCCGGATTCGTTTTGGAAATATATCAGTTTATGTCTAAATTTTAATGTAAATTGTGTTTTATTTCTATTGAAAGGGTTAACTGTCTAAAATCTCATTTTTTCAAAATCAACATTTCATATTTTGCTAATGGCGAAAGTGGACATGTTTTTTCGAACACTATGGAAATGTTCTAGATCAGTATATCTACATTTTGATTTTAAAACATGAAACCATTTTTTAATGACTTGAACTTCAATTATAGCCTGGTTTAATAATAAAAAAAGAGTTTGTAGTTTTCTCTAACAACTTTTATACATAACAGGAGATCAAATTTTTATTATATTTTCAGGATGTGTTAAAAAATAGCTCTTTTTTGTATAATTTATGTACTAATAACATTTAAAACTGTGTAGTGTTTGCATAATTGTCATATTGTATTTGACAGAGAATTTAATAAACTTATTTAAAATAATAAAGCCGTAATAATAATTTTAGTATCAAATTGTGTTTAGAAAATTAACTCAAATATACACAAGAAAGGTCCAGTGTCCTCGAGGAGGGGTCATTTAGGTTCATGTTGGGGCTGATCGAGTAATGCGATCTTATCGTGCATGATTTCAACGTGTCGGCAAAGAATGGATCTTTAAAATGATATATCACACGTGCACTTTGCACTTATAATAATGAAGTTATTGATCCAGTATCAGAACTTTTTGAACTACCCTCGTATCTTCTTGACTCAAACCTTTCTTCTTGTTTGGAATTCTAATAACATGTAAATATAATATATTTTAATTAGATGGGGCTTCACATTGCTCAGGTTTAAACCACATGTTTGAAGAATTTTTACAAGTATGATTGATACACGCCAATCAAAAACGTACATTTGAATTAGGTTCATAAAAGGTCTTCAGAAACAGTTAACTCTGCTTAAACAGCAACTCCGAACATCATTGTGGCAGCCTAAGGGAGACTGGATAAGTAGAATGCTGATTGGTGCGACAGGGGCTATCTGTTTTTCTTGTGTTCATTTGTTTTAAGTAATCGTGTCTTTAACACTAAAAATTTCATGAACTTTACTTTGGTACATGTAGTGGGTTAACTGTTTTCCATCAAAAAGCTCTATTGTTAGTCCACACATGTGTACAGTTACCTAATAGGCTAATAGCAAACCTATATTTGAATCACAGTCGACAACCGTCACAAATTGGCAGGCTGTCACTGGGGTTCATTGATGAAACAAGCTCATTGTTTTAAAATAGTCTGGTGTTTGTCATTACCCTTGTCAAAAATTGTCATTGAATATAATTTGCATCAATTGATATATAAACTTAGTCTCCCTTATAAAATACTTTTTTAATTCTATTAGATGCTTCCTTTATCAGTGAGACACTATGATTCAGTGGAACAAACTGCCAGACAGCACACTGCATGCTGAATCAACTTGCCCGTCCCATGTGCAAGCTCAAATTCTGTTTGGGGAAGTCCAATTCAGACAGCAGATTGCCCTGGGCAAGGTCGATTTTCCGATCTGGGCAAGCTCAAATCTTGGAAAAAATTGGTAAACCAACCTATTGTCTAGTTGCACTTGGTTAACAATCAAACACAGCAATAATTAGTGCCCCTGCCCCCAACCGTGACCAATATTCCGTGATGAAAATATGGGGCAAGTCCAAAAATTTGAGCAGGTTGCCCTTGGCAAGTTGCCCTGAAAAATATTTGACCAGCCCTGGGCTTGTAAGACAGCCCTACGAGATCATTGCCAATAAAATGGTGTCTCTTCACATCTGTCATGTAAAAGCCTTTATAGGAATCTACGACATACTATATTCAGGTTTTCAGGCCTTCAACAGTTGGTCTCAATGCATAAAGTAGGAAAATAGTAGGAGGTTTTCAAGGGGAAAAGTAGGAAGTTTTTCAATAAAATAGTAGGAATAGTAGGAACTGTTTGTTACAAGCGTGTACAAAATAACCTATGACTTCAAGTGCCAATAGAATTTGAAGCAAACTGCCACCTTGAATAAAAGATATTCTTTACCCCAAGACATTCAAACCTTTGGTTATAATTCGATTAAACAGGTGAAGGGGGGGGCGGGGGTTTCAGGGGTACTCCGCCCGGGATAATTTTGAAATTAAGCGCACCATTTCCTGCATTCTGGGCCATTCTGAGGATGCTTGAAGACTTATTAGGCAAAAAGTAGGAATAGTAGGAGGTTTGGTAGAAAAATAGGAAAAAGTAGGAGGTAGTAGGTAAAAAGTAGGAAAAGTAGAAACAAGAGCCCCATGGGGCATATTCGCTCACCTGAGAATAATTGGAAAAATGGAGATATTGATTTATGTCCAGGACTGACCTAGATATGCAACAGACCGGAACAATTTGAACAAAATATGTTAAGTATATTTAAAAGTGTCACCATACAGAATATAAAAGCTCTGGCCATATTAGTTTCAGAGTTGAAGATGTTTGAAAATTTCACTATATAACTCTATGTAAAACAGTGACCCCCGGGGCGGGGCCAATTTTGACCCTAGGGGCATAATTTGAACAAACTTAATAGAGGACCTGTAGGCGATGATATTAGCCATATATCTAAGCTCTGGCCCTTGTAGTTTTAGACAAGAAGATTTTTTAAGTTTTCACTGAAAAAATCTATTTTTAGCTCCTGTGACCTAGTTATGCAACGGACCAGAACCATTTGTACAATTTCGGTATAGGACATCTAGAAGTGTCACTACGCCAAATATCAAAGCTCTGGCCATATTAGTTTCAGAGAAGAAGACGTATGAAAATTTCACTATATAACTCTATGTAAAACCGTGACCACCGGGGCGGGGCCAATTTTGACCCCAGGGGCATAATTTGAGCAAACTTGATAGAGAACCTGTAGGCGATTCTATGTGCCAAATATCTAAGCTTTGGCCCTTGTAGTTTCAGACGAAGAAGATTTTTTAAGTTTTCATTGAAAAAATCTATTTTTAGCTCCTGTGACCTAGTTATGCAACCGACCACAACTATTTGAACAATTTTGGTAAAGGACATCTAGAAGTGTCTTCATGCCAAATATCAAAGCTCTGGCCACATTGGTTTCAGAGAAGAAGACGTTTGAAAATTTCACTATATAACTCTATGTAAAACTGTGACCCCCGGGGCGGGGCCAATTTTGACCCCTGGGGCATAATTTGATAGAGGACCTGTAGATGATGCTATGTGCCAAATATCTAAGCTCTGGCCCTTGCAGTTTTTGACAAGAAGATTTTTTAAGATTTCCTTATTTTTTCAATTTGGTTGCCATGGCAACCACAGTTCTGCATTGTTTTTAATTCTTTGAACAAATTTGAAAGAGCTTGACCCAAGGAACATTTCTGTAAAGTTTGGTTGAATTCTGTCAAGGGGTATAGGAGGAGATGTCATTTGAAGCAATTGTTAACGACGACGCACATACGCACGACGGACGACGCACGCCGGACACAGGGCCATCCCAATAGCTCACCTTGAGCCTTTGGCTCAGGTGAGCTAAAAAGTAGGAATGGTTGAAGGCCTGGATTTTCATTCAGAGATTTTTTTCAAATTATCTTCAAATGACAAAATATTGTGGCTTTAGAAAGATTTTTTTTTCGACAAATAAAGATCATCTTTGTTAAACTCTAGACTACATTAAAATATTAATGCAAGTCATTAGATTTGGTAGGGTTGGTTAATAGGAACAGAAGAACTGATGTACATGTATAATTATAACTTTGGTGTCATTTTGATTACTGTACAGTAGTTCAGCTTGGTATGAAGGTCTAAATAAGGGGTTGAAACATAACTTAAGCTCCAGGTGAGGTGGTGCAGAACAAGATTATTAGACTTATTCAAAGGTATTCTCCAAGAGAGTCCATCACTTGGCAAGACTATGTGCATTTGAATATGTTGAGAGTTGACAACAGAGCTAAACAGCTTAGACTTAGTCACATGCATAAAGTCCATTATAAAACTTGTCCTTCATATCTTTTGGAAAACTTTGTAAAAAGTTCTAGGGGTTCTAGCCAAAATAATTTTATGTTACCTAGTGTCAGTAACAATTTAAGTAAACATACTTATTTGTATACTGGATCAAGAGACTGGAATTCTCTTCCGGATTACATTAAAGGTGTCAAAAACATTAGCAAATTCAAAAGGCCCAGTCACACCTTACCGGATAGCGTAAACGGACGTCCAACGGAGAATTAAATTTCCAATCCGTTCGTCTCCATTCGCATTCGTTTCTTGTCTGTTTCTTATTCGGTATATTCGCTCATTGTCCGGCCATGTCCGGTGATGTCCGTTCAATCCGGTTGAAAGTTTTAAACATGTTGAAAACGGATTCCACCGGACAAAAATGTACCTTAGATATACCGTAGATGTGCGTTCGAATACGTTTTGTTCGGAATGCATACGTTCATTGTCCTGTACGTGTCCTGTTCGTATTCGTTGATATCCGGTGAACTGGATTCAAGGACCGGAGTATTACCTGACACCTAACGGACCAACCGGACATATTTCGGTAATCAACCGCAGGTTTAACGGACAATTACCGACGAGGGAACGGAGGTCCGTGTGACCAAACTGATGGCATAAATCATATCGGGAAAAAATAAAACGTGTTTTTCTTGTAGATTATTTTCATTATGTTCATACATGTCATTGCTGATACATTTATGGGAATCTGAGAAATATTTACATCATGGAATGTCGTGTTCGTGTTCGACTGCAGTATTCAGCAGCTCTGATCTAGGCTCAAATTGATCTGCAAGGTGCCAATTTGAACACCTTAATTCATGAACAGAACAGAAGGAGGAGAAGATGGCAGGGGAGATGGTGGTCTAGGACTTGGCTAGGCCGTTAAAGGCGCATGGAGTTTGGACTATACGATCAACTTGTCCCAGAGGTCTTTTATCAATTTCATGAGAATGCCTCTTTAAATGTTTGATAAGATTATGTCTCGAGTTGGTCATAAGATAACCAGACAGTTCACATTTAACAGAGACCCCATCGCGCTAGGCATGAAGTTAGTCATCACGCTCAGACATCTCGCCTCTGGGTCCAAGTATACAAATATGCGATCCGCTTGGAGAATATCCAACAACACTATCTCTGTTGTCGTGCGAGAGGTAATAGTTAAATCTACCGGTATCATTCTTAATCAATAATAGGAAATTATAATTTTTGTATTGTTATATTTATAACTTTATAGCAATTTAAATTCTGATATAGTCATTTTACTGACTATATTTAACCTCCTACCAGTGTTTCAGCCAAAGGTTTGCCCTCCGCCTGTCTGGGTGCATAAATCGATACTTTTGTGGCCATGATAATTATCCACATTAGTGATCAACATTATCCTGCCCATTTTTTATGACATAAATTAATCTGGCCATTTCTTTAATCTGTCCCTTTGCGGGAACCTGGTAAGTGTAAGCACTAGTTTCTAGATCATTATCTTCCAAAGTTAGAGCAATACAATTTCCTGTCATATGGCCAGTGATGCAAAACAAGATCAAAAGAAATAGCCACATCCGACAAATGTTGTAAGTTTGTCCATGTGTCTGTTAGTAATATACTCCTATCGATTGATGCCCTTATGTCCGTCTGTTCAGAATTCTTGATCCTGCGAAAACTTTGAAACCGTGCAAGATAAATTGATGAAATTCGGTATATGAATAGTTCGTATCAGGGAGTTTATGCACATTATTATGTATGATTCCATGAACCAATATTCTGGTAAATATGGTAACGGAACCAATATGGGACTTATACTGTGTTGCATTTACAATTGCAGGTGTGCAGAACAATTATAGACGAATGGAGGCGACGAGCGGCTGTTTGAGCTTTCGGAAATCTCTCCAGTTTCAGGCTGTGATATGTCGTGTTCATCTTGGGCTTCTTTGCCTTCTTTGTTTCCAGTCCTTTCAGCATCTCCAGCGTCGCTTTTGATAGAAGGACTGGATGGGCATGTAGAGACCTTTAGCTGGGCATTGGTTTTTCTCTTCCTCGAAGTCTTGAATTCGGTGGCATCACTGTTGTTGAAATTAAACGATACTGAGAACTTTCGATTTATCTGTTACGTGACCGTAACATATACGTTTATCAAACGTTCCAAGAACGTTACGTCAGTTATCAATGCATTGCACTTTCGTTTTATCTGGTATTTGTCCGTTTCGCATACGGGCATATCCGTTAAGTTACCGTTAGTTATCCTTTATTCATTCGGTAAGTGTTCGGTTACCATGCGTTTTATTCGGTCCGGCACCACCTTTGAGCGCCCCGCGGACAAATTTTGCCACCGGATATTTTTCAGTGACACATTTCTTTTCCGTTTCAAGTCCGTTTGTGCCATCCGGTGAGGTGTGACAGCACCTAAACAGTTAGTTAAGAAGCACCTTCAACTTCTTCAACTTGACGTGCAAGTCTTAGAGAGCAAAAGTGACTTTCTATATTATTACACTCTCATTGCTGGAAACAGTTTATACATTTTTTACAAACAGTGTAGACCCATTTCAGATGGACAGTGAATGAACCCTTTGAAATGAGTCACCACTGTTTGCCAATATTTGAAATATTATATTTCTGAATTTATGTAAAGCGGAAACTGTTCGAAAATGGAAGAGTCCATTCCAAAATTCAGCACTGTGAAGGGTAATCAGAATGTGATACATGTATCTGTGAACTGATAATTTGCTTAATCCTCAGTGATATACGAGGGCTGTCCCAAAACATCGTAGACTTTCGTAATAAAATTGTTATTTAAAACAGCAGAGACAAACGCTCGTCAGGGATTATACACATAGGGATTAGGTAAGCCTGTGTGAATTTTTAACGCACTATCTTAAAAACTGGCTAGCACAGAGTAGTTTGAAACACCCTACCTGTGCAACCCCGGCGCACACTATAGTTACGTAATGACGTTATCGACGTCAACGTTACTCCTTTTCAAAATATTCGCCGTGATGATTGATGCATTCGCTGTGGCACATAACCAACTTGCCATATACGCTGGCAAACAATGTCTTTCTTCATTCCTCACCAGACTCGATGTTTCTTGCTTCAGCTTATCAAAGTTTTCAAACTTATTAGGTCCTTGTAACTGGGATTTCCGGCATATAAATACAACGAAATCTAATGGGGCTAGTATGTCAGTGCTGTGTGGCACATGTTCCAGCTTTCGAAGACCCACCACGGCAATTTTGAATTGTGTATACAGGGAAGTGTGGCACCGAACGTTATCATGGTGGAATATGATGATTTCTAAGTTGTCAAGAACCCTCTGGTCGCTTGTTTCGTATCGCAATGCGGCATGCAAGAGATCTGTGTGATGAATTTTTTGAGAAATGCATGAACTCTCGCATACCGTTGCATATTTGGACATGTCTTTCATTTTCTTCTGCACTTAGCAAGCCACACATTCATCTAGTATAGCCTTTCGAAATGTTTAGTTTCTCACGCAAAATCTGATGCACAGACAAGTTGCTGACCCCGACAATTTCAACAAGTTTTCTCCACGCAAGATGCTGAACATCATTGATGACGCTCCTCACGTTTTTCTACAATGAAGCCGTCAATTGATATCGGCCGTCCCGTCTTTGTAAAAGAATTTTCAATCCACCCTTTTGAAAAACGCTTGTGCGGTTTGGATATCAGAGAGCAAGATACTGATTTATACTTTTCTGTTGATTGTAGTTGTTTAAACGTCTATGTCGGGGTCATATTTAACTCAACACAGTTTTCTATGACATTTTGCTGCGCCGCATTTTCCTCTGACGTCGCCATTTCGAGCGTTTTCTGAACACGGTACCATTCACGATAACTCTATAGATGTTTTCAAAATACCGCTACGTTAATGATATTTTCCAGGATGACGTCACATATAGCAACGTCAACGTTCATGACGCAATTTCGCGCCAATTCAAGCTCGAAGTTGCATTGTAGGAGGTTGAAAAATTCACACCTTTAAATCTACCTGCAAGATTTTTGCGTGCGCCGCACAATCTAACCAACAATTAATATTTGCTAATAAATAAAGGTCAAGTGTGTTGAAGAACCTCATTATTTCTCCTACAAATGTGAAAATGTTTGAAATTGCATCAGTAAAAATATCATAGAAATAATACGTCGGGTTCTTCAAAAAAAATATTTGTCCACGGTGTTTTGGGACAGCCCTCGTATGTATGTGATATGATGCAGTAAATGAATGCATAATTTTAATAATCCCGTTTTGTACCTAAATCTTTGGCTTAATTAGTTTCTTTTTTAGTAGTTTAGTCTAGATAAGTTGGACCCCATTGGAAATAAGCTTTTAGCTTAATTGGGTTATCCACAGGCCCTCTGCAGATAATTTACTAATTCAACACACATAATCCTTTCAAGTAATCAGTTTTATCAAAAGTATATGCAAGATTTTATTCTTATTAGCTTTCTTTTAGTCAATATTCTATAACTTAACTAAATTTCTTATTTATTGCTGTGATATATTTATGCAGTCGACCTTAAATGTAAATAAATTAATTAATTAACGACTAGGCCGCAGTAGGCGCGAAATGACTATGGGGCGAAACGGTTTAAGCGCGAAATATCTTGTTATCCCTTTCTATGCCGTTAACAATGCGGACCCGAAAAATCAGTTTAAAAGCTTACATAAAGTAAGGCAGTAATCTCCCTGTTAGTAAAGTCATAAGAATGTAAATCTATTGACAATGATTACCTATTTAACTTTAAAAACTTAAAAAATAAGTCTGAACCTACTTTTTTTCACCGGAGGCGGCCATCTTGTTTGTTGTCATTTATCAGGGTGCGATAAAACTCGGACTTTGCAATGTACGGTATTGGTAAAACGCCACAACGCCCCCTAAAACCACCCGGTACCACGGGACATTTAAACTTTTTCAATAATACCCATTTCCATTCTCAGAAAGCTAACTCTAAAGTATAGATTATCCCTGACTCTTGTAAATACGATCTAAAACTCAACAAAAAAATTATCAAATATATACGTTTTTGATCTGGGTCGAAATTACAAACTCTGAAGTTTAGAATAACTGCCTTCATGGCCTAATAAATAGGCTAATGCTTTATAAAACAATAAATGTGGAAGAATTATTTATACACATTTTTCTTAAAAAAAAGTATTATGGCGATCATGATCTTTGTCTGAAATATGATTGGGGTATTTGCGACAATTGTCGTCTTATGCCGGTTATTTAAAAAGCTAGCAGGGATAATCTATACTACAGTATAGATTATCCCTGACTCTTGTAAATACGATCTAAAACTCAACAAAAAAAAATCAAATATATACGTTTTTGATCTGGGTCGAAACTACAAATTCTGACGTTTAGAATAACTGCCTTCATGCCCTAATAAATAGGCTAATGATTTATAAAACAATAAATGTGGAAGAATTATTTATACACATTTTTCTTTAAAAAAAAGTATTATGGCGATCATGATCTTTGTCTGAAATATGATTGGGGTATTTGCGACTATTGTAGTCTTATGCCGGTTATTTAAAAAGCTACCATCAATTTCATGCTCGCAAATTAGGTGTGAAAACCTAATTGCAATATAATAGTAAGGTCGGCCAAATGACTTTAGGGAGGTCGGCCATGTGAATGTAAATCGAAAAAGTTACATTTTCGCGACTTCACTGCGCTAATAATTTATAAATTATCGCCTCAAATTTGTGCAATTTTAACTCATGGTCTAATAAAGCTATAACAAACATATCACATAATATGCATTTCTATAGACATCCAAATTTGTGGGTAAACAGAAAATACGTATTTTTCTCATTTTCCCGACCTCACTAAACTATCAATAAATTTAAAAATTATCGCCTCAAATTTTGTATAAGGCATCAATTCATGGTCTAATAAAACATCTGTATTAAAATTTATAACGAAAAAATCACATTTAAAGCATTTCTATTAACATCAAACTTCGTAGGCAAACGGAAAATACGTTTTTCCCTCATTTAAATTTTTAAGAAAATGAGTCATTTTCACAACCTCACTAAGCTAACAATTTATAGACTATCGCCTCAAATTTTGTATTAGGACTGACATCATGGTCTAATAAAACATCTGTATTAAAATTCATAACGAAAAGATAACATTAAAAGCATTTCTATTAATATACTACCCTGGGGTACTCCGCAAGTGACTGGAAGAGCATTTGACATAGTGTTGCCAATGCTGACAACTTGGTTCCTATCAGATAAGTAGGACTTAAACCATGGTATTGACCGAATGCCCATTAATTCCAATTTGCCATACAGAGTTTCATGATTAACTGTATCAAATGCCTTCTGCAGGTCTAACATTATCACCCCAGTATACAGGCCTTTTGAAGAATTCCATTTAATAGTGTCGAGCAAATGAATTAGGCAACTATCTGTAGAGTAAGATTTTCTAAAACCTGATTGGTAATCATATGTAATATTGCTAGTTACTAAGTAAGGCTCAAGCTGTGTATAGACAGCCCGCTCTAAGATTTTTGAGACGATACTTAAGATGCTCACAGGTCTATAATTACCTACTTCCAGGGTACCGCCTTTCTTATGTAAAGGTTTAACTCTGGCTTGCTTAAAGTCTTCAGGAACAACACCTTCAGAAATTGATGAATTGATAATAAAAGTAATTGGAAGCTTTAGAACATCTGCACCATCTCTCAAAAACCTAGCAGGCATGTCATCTAAACCAGTAATTTTACTAACATTCAAGTTGCTCAGCTCCCTAAGCACAAAACTCTCAGAAACATGCTTCAAATGCAGTTCTTTATTATTAGGGTTTTTGCCTTTGTAGTATTTAGACAAATGATCTGAATTTAGATCAACTTTGTGTTTCTGACAAGGAAGTTTGTTTACCAGAACTGAGGCAATACTAGTAAAAAAGTTATTAAAATAACTTGAAATTTTCAATGTGTCATGACAAATTTCATTGTCAACTGTTAGGACAACATTCTGGGTATCCTGTTTAGTGTTTTTGTAACCAAGTGATTTCAAACTCTGCCAAAGCTTTTTAGGTTCAAATTTGTTCTCTTCAACTTTACTTAAAAAGTATTCAGACTTTGCAATCTTAATATTTCTCTGCACTAAATTTCTGTATTTCAAATAATGCTTATAGTCCTCTCTGTTACCATGCTTTTTAAAGCTATGCAGGTAAGTATCCCGTGACTTTATGTTTTCTAAGATTTCTGAATTTAGCCAGGGTTCTGACTTAGATTTTAGACGAACTTCCTTAACAGGAGCCACAGCATCTAACATACTAAAGGTGTCTTTAAAAGACTTCCAAGAGCATTTTACATTATCAGATAAAAAACAAGAATTCCAATCAGCAAGAAGTAACTTCTGTAAAAGTATATCTTTAGTGTAGTTTTTAAGAGACCTAATCTTCAGGGTCTTATGAGTAAAATATCTGACTTTTGCACTTTTCCTGGTACAAAATATAAGCAAGTGGTCACTAAGACCAACAGGTATAACACCAGACTGGGAAATCCTGTCTTTATTATTACATAAAATATGATCTAGGACACTTGAACATGTAGGACCAATCTTTTTTTTTTTTATACTTTATTCAAGAATATTACAATCACATATGTATATACACTCATCTTCAGGTCAATTACATATACACAATATATATATTTGTGTTTGATATATTCCAAGTTTTAAGCGCTGGTGGATATGTATAGAATTTTCATCTACACTGTCTTCAGCATTCAGAGAATCAACGACAATATATTCCATTTAACAAAAGAGTAAAAAAAATTAATATTGCAATATTCAAGAGTTGTTATGAATTTTTGAAGAAAAAAAGAGAAATAAGAAAAAAAATGGAAGAGGAAAAGTATATAGAATTTTTTTTATTCTTGTAGAAATATGCTAAAAGACTATATGTAGTTTGATAGAAAAGCTTTACAATTGTCCATGAATTATCTGTTTTAGCTGTGTTTTGACTTATATCTAATGCCAATTTTAAAGAGTTTTTTATTCCGGTCACTGATGGTATAATTTCTTTGCATTTACACAGAAAAATATATCTTTTTATTTCTAAGAATAAAATATCAAGTTTGTAGTCTTTTCTGTCGGAGCCTAGGATTACACTGAAACTATCTATCTTGAGTGAAGGTTCAAATTTCAAAGTGTTTCTGTTATATGGTTTATCAGTGGTTTAATTTTACAGCAGTCCCAAAATATATGGTTTATATTTTCTTCATGACTATGACAAAAACTACATAAATTAGAATATTTTATATTCATTTTATACAGTAATGAGTTTGTTGGTAAAATTCTGTGAATAATTCTTGTTTGTAACCATTGAATATATGTATCTTTGGTACATTTAAAACATAGCTATATATATTTTTCCAGTTAATGTTATCATTTTCATAAAATGTTATCCATTTTGATCTACTTGTAGGCACATCTTCGTTTTTACTTATATTATAAATAAATTTGTTGGCATCAATTTTTGTTACAATGGGGTACATATAACTATTCATCGTTGGTAAGGGATAGTCAGATATAGAATCATTTATCAATGTAAAGTTTAATTTACTCAAAAAAGATTTAACTGCCCTTTTAAGACCGTAATACATGAGAAAGTTAATTTTCCCCCCAGTTTTTCTTTCCAAAAAGGTAGTTTCTACAAACTGGCCATATTGGTCAAGAATATCCCTTACCAATCGTATTCCTCTGTTGTACAGTATTGGTATAAATACAGGTTTTTCATCAACAAGAAACAAGAAATTTGTCGTTATAGAACAGTGGCATATCATATATCTGGCTAACATCACTATGACAAAACTTTTTAATATACAGCAAATATGATTTTAAAACATCAATCCAAAAATCGTTTTTTATCTTATCTATTAACAAATTACAGAACTCATATCCACAGTTTATGATTATTTTTGTCAATCCAACAATTTACTAGTTTATAGCATTTACTGTCATTGTGTATTATAAAATTTCTTAACCATTTAATTTTCAAACTACGTATATAATTTTCAATATCAATCACTTTTAAACCGCCTTCTGGGTAGTCTTAAGTACATTTCGTTTTATCTTTGCTTTACCATCCCATATAAAATCATAAAATTGACTGGTTAATTTTTTTACAAAAATGTTAGATGGCGTTGGTAAGCTAATAAATAAATGCGTAAGAATAGGCAAAAGTAAAGATTTGACAACAGTAATTTTTCAAATAGGAGTTAGTTTTCTTCTTTTCCAGTAAGAAATACAGTTTGTAATAGATGTCATCTTTTCTTGGAAATTGATTTCTATTATTATATAAAGATTAACATCAAAAACTGTTCCAAGTAATTTGAAACGGGTATCTCCCCATGATAATTTCCATTTTGTTTTGATGGATCTTGTGCTATATTTCAAGGATCCAATCCAGATTACCTTTGTTTTATCAAAATTTATTTTTAAACCAGATATTAATGAAAAATTATTTATCAGTTCTAGTGTTTTGTTCAATGAATTTTCTGATCCGTCTAAAAGCAAAGAAGTGTCATCTGCAAATTGTGATATTTTATATTCTTCTCCCTTAATTTTAATTCCTGAGATTTTTTTACAATTCCTTATTTTAATCGCTAAAATTTCAGCACAGAGTATAAAAATATATGACGATATGGGGTACCCTTGTCTGCAGCCCCTTTTAACATGGAAAAAAACTAGATAAGAAGCCATTCAATTGCACACAGACTTCAGTATTATATAAAAATAAGTTGACCCATTATTTAAACATATCTCCAAAATTGAAAAACGATAAGGATTTCTCAGTAAAATTGAATGATAGTGAGTCGAAAGCTTTTTCAAAGTCGATTAGCATCAACAAGCCTGGAATATCATTATTTTCACAATATTTCATAATATCATATACTAATCTAGTGTTTTCACCCATATACCTACCTTTAACAAATCCAGTTTGGTCCGTAGAGATCAGATCATTGAGAACTAGTTTTATTCTGTTTGCAATGCTGCCTGATGCTAATTTATATAATGCATTTAAGAGAGTTATCGGTCGCCAGTTCTTTAAAAATTGTTTTTGTTTATTTTCTTTTGGTATACATGTAATTGTTCCTAGTTTGATGTTCCTAGAAAGAGAGTTTGTAAGAAAGGCATAATTTAAAGCTCTTACGACAAAATGTCCAATTTTTGTCCAAAAAACTTTAAAGAAATGTGTAGTAAATAAATACGAAAGACTCAAGCAGGAAACGTAACACAAACAATACACCCACCTCTCAAGCAGAACACACACACACACAGTGATACCACAACAAACACACACACACACGCAATACAATTCCTACATGTACACACTAAATAGAAAACAACACGCAAGACAAACATAAAGCAAAATGAATATAGGAGCCCGCCTTGGTACGGTCAGTGGCAATCAATAATTAACTATAAATTAATTAATTATTAACAACCACTGGGGGGTTAAACCTGGGTTTAGGGGCGCCCAACCTCACACTTATCTCCTATATGCACCTATAAAGACGAACAGTGTACATAAAATATAAACCCTGTTCCACAACCTCACAATCAAAAAGACCGCCAGCACAGTAAGTAAATACATGTAAAACATTTAACAAAAATTCTATGACAAGATCATTAGTAACATGGGAAAGAATTAAACATTCAAGCCCGTGTTAAAAATAACCCACTATGGCAACGGTCAAATTGTACTCAAGCGACTAGTCTGTAGTTACGAGCAACTGTAAGACATGGAAGGGTCCAGGGTACGACAGAGAGGGAGGGAAAAAACAAAGCACGAAAATCCGACATAACTCTCCCGGTTAAGGACGGCTTTAGAGATACATCATCATGTAGTGCTAAGCCCTGTCTGTCGTCGCACAACCAAAGAGGAAAGCATAGTTATCAATTGTAGACTGATCGATAACCAAACGTGAAGTGCGCAGCAATATAGTTGGATCATAATCTTTTATGAGGAAAAATCTAATACGTTTCACAAATAGGTTTTGAAAATGTATATGTCCAAGAATCTTACGAAGTCTGTAAATCACATCACCATAAAACTCCGGATGTGAAATACCTTGCCGCAGAAAAGACTTTAAGTTACATTTATACTTGTTAATGAGAGGAAGATTTCTATAAAAGAATTTAGAAAATGTTTTACGAAGTTTATGAAATCTGTACCCCTGTTTAAGAAGCTTTTCAATAATAGTTTTATTACGAATGTGGAAGTCCTCAACAGAGGTACAGGCCCTAGCAAAGCGAATAAGTTGTGAAATATAAACCCCGTAAGATGTGGAACGGGGAACATCGCCATCTAGATGAGGATAATTTACAATACTAAAATCAAAATCATCTCGTTTATCGTAAAGCCGTCACAACCAGGACTCTTATCGTTTTTCATGTTTTTTAATGTGTTTGTGACTTCTTTATATGTTAAAAGTCCTTCTAGCGACTTGCTTTGATCTAAGCTTAACCTTGGTATATCAAAGCCTTCCAACTCTTGTTCTAGGTCAAAATTTGTATTTGTTTTCCGCTCATCGTATAAGTTCTCATAAAATGATTTAGTATTTAGATTTTAGTATTTCTTCTTGGTCAAATATATAGGAACCATCTTTTTCTATAAATGATATATTCTTATTATTAATATGTTGCTTTTCTAAGTTACAAAAATAATTTGTGGTTTTTTCACCTTCTTCTATCCATTAAGATCTTGATCTAATAAAAGCGCCCCTAAGATTTTTTTTCTTATTTTTGTAAGTTCATTTTTTCATAAAAGTAATTGATCTTTGTTATTTTCTGTAAGACATGACTCTAGAAGTTGAATTTCAGTTAATAAAGTTTGTTCCCTATTTCTTTTCTCTTTTGCTTTATAACTTGAATATGATATTGTTTTCCCTCGAATTTCCATTAAAAGTGTTTCTATAAATAATTGATCATGAATAACAAACTGTATATCTGACCTATCCATTAATAGTACACTACCTGGATCATAAACAGGAACAGGGTATTGTAATATTATTTCATCTATTTTACTATTTATACAATTTACATATTCAATATCATTTAACAGATCATTATTAAATTTCCACAGCCCTTTTCCATGTTTAGTGTTTACAAAACACATTTCTAAAAATATAATAGAATGATCAGATTTATAACTAACATCAGTATCACATTTTCTTAAAAAATTAATCATGTTATCAGTCATTAAAAAGAAATCAAGTCTACTTTGTTGTAAGGGGGTTAATCTTCTCCATGTATATTTTTGGATATTTCCATGCAATTCTCTGAAGGGGTCTATAAGTCCTCGTTCAGAAATAAGGGTTAATAGCTTGGTTCGGGCTTTAGTATTATGATTTGTTCTTTTATAATTGTTATAGTCAATTTCAGGGTCAAGTACAAGGTTGAGGTCGCCACAGACAATGTACCTATCTTTCGTATTTAAAGAGTCAATAATATTAAAGCCGCATTGTGTTTTTGAGAAACCTGCATAAAACGGTTGTTTGGGGTCCCATTTGAACTACGTAGGACGTGATTCTTTCACAAAAAACGGCTTTATCTAAGAAATTCGCTTTTTTAATTTTATTTATAATATTTTAGTGCTGCACAAATTAAAAACCTCCCTTGTGAATGGAAAGAAGGACAACTCTGTAAATACAGGGCTCCAGATAACGGAAGTATTTCGAAAACTAAAATCTTTATTTCTCCTTTTAAACCCAATGGTGTCATACTCATTAAAAGTGTCTCGAAGAGACGATTTAATCAGTAGTAACACCATAGCATTCGGTGCTGAAATGAGTGAGAAAATGTTAGATTAGTTCAGATTTCTCCCGATTACATCTTTAGCTCGAACACTGAAAATGACCCTGTTAACCCTTATTCTGCTGCACAGACGTCTGCTTCGACATTGTCGTCTGCAAAATGTGTTCAGTTTAGATTCATGCATTGTT
Source organism: Gari tellinella (assembly GCA_922989275.2). Lineage (NCBI taxonomy): Eukaryota > Metazoa > Mollusca > Bivalvia > Cardiida > Psammobiidae > Gari > Gari tellinella. Next base: position 51,738,590 of record OV277867.1, read on the forward strand.
TTAATTAAACAAACCTTAAGACGAGTGTCAAATAGTTTAGATCCAGATGAGACGCCGCGTTACGCGGCGTCTTTTTAGATTCAAATAGTTTGTAAACTCCGTAAAGTAGGCACAGGGTTAAACACTATGAGATTCAATAACAACGTGTACATATCTTGCACCGTGGGTAAACGGTTTAAATAAACTATGGAGCATCTATACCTTGGGCTTGCTGAAAATGACTGTTTCAGCCTTGTCCGCTCTCTAACTCTAACACTTCTTTTTGGATCTTCACCAAATTTGCTACAAATGTTTATTAGTATAGAATCGAGGTCAGGTTCAATAACTAGCAAAATCGCATAAGGCATGTCTGAGTTATTGCTGAAAAATGCTGAAACAGTCATTTTTTAATACATAAAGGGCAAAAACTCAGATATGCCACATGCGATTTTTGTAATAATCAAACTAGACCTAAATTTTATATAATTAAACATTTTCAGCAAGTTTAATGAATATCCGATAAAAACTGTATGTGTTAGAGTGCAAAAAGTGACTGAAACCGTCATTTTTCATTAATAAACAGGCAATAACTCAGATATACCTTATGCGATTTTAGTAGTTATGAAACTGAACCGTGATTTTATATCAATAAACATTTTCAGCAAGTTTGGTGAAGATCCAATAAAACCTATTTGTGTTAGAGAGCAAAACTTGCTGAAAACAGTCATTTTTAATACATAAAGGGCAAAAACTCAGATATGCCACATGTGATTATTGTAATAATCAAACTAGACCTAAATTCTATATGAATAAATATTGTCAGCATGTTTGGTGAATATCCGATAAAAGCTGTTTGTTTTAGAGTGCAAAAATGACTGAAACAGTCATTTTTTATTAATTAACAGGCAATAACTCAAAAATACCTTATGCGATTTTAGTAGTAATCAAACTAAACCTTGATTTTAGTTTTTGGAAGATCGGATAAAAAATAGTTGAGTTAGAGAGCGGACAAAAAGGTGTGATAGTCTAACTGACTGATGGATAGACGAGCGGAGATAGATACGGTTGCCCCCAGTGAAGTTGTATTCGGCTGTATCACGTGATACTAAGCCGTTTGGAAATGTTTATGTCAGACGTTCTATTTTCGGTTTGTTATGATTTTAAATCGCCCTTTTTGGTGATTTAGGTCCGTCTTCATCATTTCATAGATCAGTTTGGCCCATAAGAATGTTCAAACATTATTATATAGAGGATATTGTATGAGTGTTCATTATTTATCATTTTTAATAAACGAGTTGACTAAATTAATATGACGCGAGCCTTGGCGAGCGTCATATTCATTTTAGTCAACGAGTTTATTAAAAATGATAAATAATGAACACGAATGTGATATTCTTTTTATCACATTACAAGTTCAAGCACCTATTAAATTGATTTGAAGCCGTAGTTTGTAGACCCTCCGCTATATAGATTTTCCGCCAAACGTTACGTTGTTTACGTTAACGTCATAGTAAATGACGTCATTTGGCGCCCCGCTACATGCAGCGCTTATGGACAAACAACTTAGGCCGGAGCCCAAAAAACGATATTCCACTAGTGGATTACGATATTTATACAATCGCTTTATGCAACTCCCAGACCGCAAATTATGTGATAATAACAGTTATCGTATTTCAGGCATTGAGAAAAGATCTGAAAACACAATGGGACTTTAAATGTCTGAGTGAAAAACTCTGGAGAATCGTTATTTGGAGCATAAATGTTAAGCAGGACAAAAGCAACATCGTTATATACAAGTTCAATTACAATAACGTTTCCATTATTATCTTTTTTCACATTTAGCACTTTAATATCTAAATTCTTTCGAAATAAAATAGCAACACCTTTTGCATTTGATTTTCCATTACTGAAAAAGCAGTCACCATTCCATTCAGAGTAAATTGTCTTTTCAGATTCTTTTACAAAATGAGTTTCTTGTAAACACAGAATATCAACTTTCTTATTCTTTAATAAATCAAAAATATCATTACGTTTTTTAGCATCTTTCAGACCACGGCAATTGTAAGAGTAAATATTAAGATTATCCGTAGTTATGACAGGAAATTTTTTAAAAAATGGCATCTGCTTGTTTTATAAAAACTACATTCAGACATATCAACAAGAATAGCGTGAAAATATGTTATAAATAACTTTTCTTCATGAATAACAAAAAAGTAACTTTCGACATAAACAAATAGAAAAAAAGATTTAGAAAGTTTTAGCTAATCTACACAATTTCATTTCAAGTATCCAATGTATCTTTATGAATAATTTATTTATACATTTAACATATCAGAAATATTTTATTCGTATGTACACAACAAAGAAACCATGACTTTTTGTCAAGAACTTACAAAAGCAACACACATAAAAAATAACACGCCCCCCCCCACCCCCCAAAAAAAACAAAAAAAACAACAACAAAACAACAACATGCAACGTGATAATGAGTCGATCTTATTTCATTGAATAGATGAACGACATCTTTCTGTTTAAATTGTTCAATGCTGAGTAACTATCTTCCGGTTAAGATTTTGTATTTTTATATTTGTCATACTGTTATTATTTGTTTTGGAAGCAATAGTTAGATAACAGGTAGTTTGGAACCTGATTATGACTCATGTTTAGTGTGGCATGAACTAGATCCAAACTATCCATAAAGCTATTTAATATATGTCAACGTTTGTTCCCTCTGCGCTGACGGTGTAGCGGTCTGTTAGAAATATTAATGTTGATGGATCAGGTAATTGGTAAAACAAACAAAACAACACAAGAAAAAACCCACAAAAACCCACAAGAAACAATTAATAGTTTGGATCCACATCCTACGCAATTTCGTTGTATCTAGCCTAGATCACGACCATCCGTTAAGGTAATTAACATTGACTCACATGTTAAATGTAATTCAACAACTCTATATACCTCTATTATAACATGTTAATAAACATCATTAAACAATTATATACAATTAATTCTCTATTGCCACGCCTCTCATTCCAAACTTGGGATATACCCTAATTTCTGAAACAAACCAAGATCATCATGTATTTGCAGATAAAAGGCTTTCGTTGGTAAATTTATATATACAAGTAATTTCAAGATAAATTGAGGGTTCGTGGCAATAGTATGAAAAACTACTAGTTGCTACAACCAACAAGAAACAACTACTGACAAACGTTACAACGTAAGTGACTGAATACATGACAGTCTAAAGCAACTATAGATTTTCTGACTATATAAAACATTGACAAAATTATAAGACTTTAATATGTGTCTTGACTAATTATTGTAAGCAGATGACTGTATGTTTGGGCCAATTTAGATGAAGAGCAACACAAAACTGCAATGCTATTAATCAAATTCGCCCAATCATAAGATTCAGGATTGTTCATGCTCGTGTATAATCGCTTACAGCTAGTTACCCTTAGCCTGCTGATCATGCCTTTACTGTTTATACAACTCTTTAGATCCAGACAAGACGCCACGTTTCGCGGTGTCTGGTCTACATCAAAACTGTTTGACTAACTATTTAAAGCATATAGGACAAATCCTTTTAGGTTCGTGTATTACCTGTTCAAGGTCAAACAATCTTAAAATACTGCTATATTCCTTAAATACTGAACTACTTTTCTGCAAAGTACAAATATTGGTATCACCCAAGATATACATTTCACAATCTGATCTTAGAAGTTTTAAGACATTTTCAAGTTTATCATTGAAATCGTTCTGGTTTGGAGGTCTATAAATGGTCCCTATGTATATGGGCTTGTTTCTTGGTAATAAAAGTTCTATAAAAAGAAACTCTGCTCAATCGATATGTAAGTCAGTTCTATTGTTGAAGGCAAAGTTTTCTCTTATATAAACACACACACCACCCCCTTGTCTGTTTTTGTCTCTACGAATAACAGAAAAGCCAGGAATGTGGATCTCGCCATCTGTAATAGAGTCATCAAGCCACGACTCTGTAACTCAGATAATAGTTGCTTTAGATTTCTCAGCAATAATACAGAGTTCTGGAATTTTTGGCAACAAGGATCTTCCGTTTATGTGAATAAAGTGAAGGCCTTTCTTAGAAAAGCACTGAAAATTATCACTATCAACTGAAGATGGATGGTTTATATTACTAGAAGATGAATTAAAACTGCTATCATAGTCATCACTGTCTTCTTTATCTGAATGGACGAATGGAAGTTCCAACCCCGAACAGCCATTGCAAATGAAATTTACGTCGACTAAGTTCGAGCACATCTGTTCATATACTTCGCTGGATATAGAGCCGGTACACCTGATATGGGTCCATTTGTGACACTTGTCACAATCGACTGCCTTACTAGATTTTATGACACCTTTTCCACATACAGTACATGGGTTTTTGGTAGTCTCCCTTTGTTTACAGTCGTGGAAATATTTTTAGTTGGGCCTGGATTGCTCTGAATGTCTCCACTTCGTAATAAACATAGTACTATTACAGTTCTAAAAGTGGTTCTGGAGAAGTTTCTATCTGTAAGAAGTACGTCTCTGTCAACTGAGAAATTTCCACCCGTAACTACAACTGGGTACGAACCGACAAGGTACAAATAATTCGCAAATACACAACAGTCAGATTCTGAGGAAGTGTTGACGTTCACAATGTTCTCCGATGGATCTATGTATCTTTTACTGCTTGAAGGATTGTAAGATTTATTAAAAACGTTAAAAGAATTCACTAAAAACAATAAAAATATTGAACAAATGATCCCGTGTTGACCCGCCATCTTTGGTAAAATCGCGGCCAGATCGGGATATTTCTCCGTCTGTAATTTCTCCATGGTGAAAGTATACAGATAGGGCGTGTTCGATTATCAGTTCCAGAACCGTTTGGAACGATTCCATGGAATTAGTAAATCGAATAAAAACGGAATTGAAACCTTGCAAATTATGGTAGTCTGGTTCCCTGTTTAGTATAAATTTGCTGTCGAAGCGTTGGCAAAATGTGCCGGGAACCATGATGATACGTCGCAATTCTGCTCACACCACCTCCTTGAACAGAACTGATAGAACAGTTCTGGAATTGAATTCCGGACCATTCGATTTCGATTCCGTCAATCCCGTCAATTCCGGACTGATAATCGAACACGCCCATAGAGTTCACTTTTTTGCGGTTAAAAGTATGGTGGCATATATCAGCCACCACTTCACCACTCAACGTTTGCCGGTTTAACGCAGTAGAATGACCCACCCGTGCAAAAGGACCCGGGTCTTTATACTACGTAGAGAAATGACCCCATACCGTGAGGGGGTCATTCTACTACGAGTCGATGGGGTCCTTTTTCTACGTAGTAAAATGACCCGGGTCACAGTTTTATGTAGTGACTTGACCCATGTGTCATTTTAGCAGGGGCGGGTCATTCTACTGCGTTACACCGGCCGATCCGTGTTGATATCTCAGATAGATAATTAGTTAACTACTTAATGGTTAAACGGTGAATGATATATGCTACCATAGTTAATAGATAGAATGGTATACATGTACTCAATTGTTATCTAGATATACAGTAATCGGGAACCATACACAGTGTATAGATACGCCCACTTAATAACAAGATGGGGATTCTTATTGAAGACAGACCGTCTTTGGTATTAAAACAGCAAAATGTTGGTATGACTTTTTCGCTTTTAAATCCAATTACATGTTATTGTATTTATTTAGAGATTGACAATCATATAGACCCTGATGAGATATCTCGTAAAGCGGCATCTCATCAGGGTCGGCACTATTTGCTATTTCATATAAACTGTTATGTTGTATGGATAAACACTGTGTTGTCTTTTGGTCACCGTTGTTTATCTACAGTGGAGAATCTGTTATTCTTTCCCAATAAACGCGTTTATGCTAAAACTATTATTTGCAGTGCAAACAGTTTGGAGCCAGATCAGACGCCGGGTAACCCGGCGTCTGATCAGGCTTCAAACTGTTTGCCACCAAGATAAACAAGAATTATCAGAATTGTCCAAAAGTTGTTCTTTTCTACGTTTTAGTGCTTTGCGTTTGCGTACGTTTGCGTTTAAACGGGTAAGAATAACAGATTCTCCACTGTACATAGGGAGAGTTCATTACAATATCGAGGGTAAGGACGCTATTGCAAAGAAGACGTAGTGTCTGCTTTTGACATAGCTAGCAGAATAACGTAGGATAAAAGTAAACAGGACAACCTTAATCCATTTGTGCCCACGATCCCATATATGGGACAGGCAGCCAGTGTAGACTCCGATCAGACGCCGCATTATGCGGTGTCTGATCAGAGTCTACACTGTTTGCTGATAGGAATTTCAATATACATTGTAAAACAAAATAAGAATGAAAATTTTGACCACTCATCCCTTTGATAAAAAAAAACTAATCATATATATATATATAAACATGGAAAAATCTACTGGCCACAAATGGGTTAAGGAAGTTTTTCTGATTTAGGCTTTCCCTGCATTTAAACCTTGTTATGTCTCTATTAACCCTTTCACTCTCAATGACGCATTAAAGCGCGTTTGCATACAGTTTGGGTCCTGATCAGACGCCGCGTAACGCGGCGTCTGATCGGGACCCAAACTGGTTGACACTCTTATCGATATTGATTTAGCCCTACAACTTTAAATCTAACTTTGAAACGTATCTTGCAGAATACAATAATGAAGCAGACGACAACAATGCGGCGAAGGGGTAAAAATCTCCCGAATAATTTGATCATGAAAGGGTAAAGAGGACATTGGCAGTATAGACTCTAATGAGATGTCGCGTTACGCTCATCGGAGTCTACACTGTTTTCTGTTCATACGAAATGATCTACTGTATGGACATATTCTACAGTGGCTTTAGATCACCCTCGTTTACCTATAATGTAATCCTCAAGCAAGCAAATAGGGAGAGTTAACTTCAATATTCAGGCATAAATGGGCTAACCAATGTCATTAGAGAGAGTTTATGCCTTTTATAGAAAAACCGTTTCAGAGATTTTTGACTGTATTCAAATTCGTCACTCTCCACATTTAAGGTAGAACACTCCTAATGATACCTGATCAGTTCGGTTAATATTGGTACTCTACATAGAGCGATATATTAACTCTTATCCTGCGGTAATATCGTCTGCTTCGAAATTGTCGTCTGCAAACTTTGTTAAATCTAGATTTATACAGTTTATAAGTAAAGAATCCAAAAGACGAGGGTCAAACAGTTTGGATCCAGATCAGACGCCGCGTTACGCGACGTCTGATCTGGATCCAAACTGTTTGCAAAAATCAGTAAAGTCGCGACCAGCAGGCAAATGGTTAGATCAAGAATCATATGATAAAATAAGGCGCTTCCTTACACCCCCTCTACACCTACCCTACACACAACTTGAACCCAACACGCTTTAAAAGACGAACATAGCCACATTTATAATTTCACTACGGATAGCTTTTACTAATTTTCGAGATTCGACAATACTTTGTTGTTCTATTTCAGGACTTACAGTTGGATTGTCTGCCCTTCTCGTGGTGATAATCCTCACTCTGGCAGTAGTTGTATACAGACCAATGAGACAAACACGTGACCTCGAACATAGCCAAATAAACAGCAATAGTCGTTCTTAATTAGACAAACACGTGACCTCGATCATAGCCAAATAAACAGCAACGGTCGTCCTTCGTGAGACAAACAAGTGACCTCGATCATAGCCAAATAAACAGAAACAGTAGTCCTTCGTGAGACAAACAAGAGACCTCGATCATAGCCAAATAAACATAAAACAGTAGTCCTTCATGAGACAAACATATGACTTCAAATATAGCCAAATAATCAGCAACGGTCGTCCTTCATGTGACAAACACGTGACCTCGATCATAGGCAAATAAACAGCAACATTCGCTCTTAATGAGACAAACACATGACCTCGATCATAGCCAAATAAACAGCAACAGTCGTCCTTCATGAGACAAACAAGTGACCTCGATCATAGCCAAATAAACAGCAACAGTAGTCCTTCATGAGACAAACATATGACTTCAAATATAACCAAATGAACAGCAACGGTCGTCCTTCATGAGACAAACAAGTGACCTCGATCATAGCCAAATAAACAGCAACAGTAGTCCTTCATGAGACAAACATATGACTTCAAATATAGCCAAATAAACAGCAACGGTCGTCCTTCATGAGACAAACACGTGACCTCGATTATAGCTAAATAAACAGCAACAGTCGCTCTTAATGAGACAAACACATGACCTCGATCATAGCCAAATAAACATTAACAGTCATCCTTCATGAGATATGCACGTGACCCAGAACATAGCCAATATACAGACACACGCTTTTAATGAGAAAAACACGATACCTTGAATTTGGTTAAAAAATCAGCAACAGTCGTCATACAAGAGACAAACACGTGTTCTCAACATAGCCAAATAAACAGCAAAGGTCGTCCGTATTGAGACAAACACGTGACCTCAAATATAGCCAAATAAAGAGCAACAGTCGTCCTTCATGAGATAAACATATGACCCCGAACATAGCCAAATAAACAGCAACAGTCCTGGAGACATTTTCTAAACACCTCAGCTAGAAATACCAAATTTGGTGTGTGCCGAGTTCATCTTAGGATAGCGGAGTGTGGCATACCATTTACAGGCTAATGTAACATAACCGTTTGAATTATCGAGAGTCGATAGCATTGCCTAAGGGAGATTACCCATTACATGTCCGCCTTAAAGTTTGTCAAACCAGGCAACTCTGCAAATATGTCATTCTTTCTTGGACATACCCTGGCATTTGACCTCATTGTTATATTTAAAAAAAACATGATCGGAGCATATTTGCTCTACCATATCAGCTATAGATACCAAATTAGTGTGTGGGAACATCGGGATATGGCGGAGTATTGCATACTACGGTCAGGTTACTATATGTCGTTGACGATCGACGGTTTATAACGTATGGAAATAACTCACATAATATCACGGAAGCTATTTAACCCTTTCATTCTCAATGACGCTTAAAAGCGCATTTGTAAACAATTTGGATCCTGATCAGACGCCGCGTAACGCGGTGTCTGATCAGGCTCCAAACTGTTTGACAATCACTTTGAAATTTCTTCAGTCATGCTGCCTTATTTTTTACTTTGAAATGATATTTCAGACTTCAAAATTGAAACAGACGACAATGAAACGGTGAAGGGGTAAAACTCTCCCGATACATTTGATCATGAAAGGGTTAAAAAACGACGGATTATGACGGATGGAAATAACTAGAGCATTGACATGTTATTCAAGTTGAACGTTTAACCTCTGGCACGTCATGTATTTTGTCATCTGCAAAAATGTCGCCTGCATCAATCGTATCCGCAATTCCTTTCATAAAATAATCTTCAGAGTTCCAAACAGTTTGTATCCAGATGGGACGCCGAGTTACTCGGCGTCTCACCTGGATATAAACTGTTTGAAAAAAAAAATTCGATCGTAGAGTATTGTTAACTATGTAAGAAAATAACCAAATTAATCGTAGTGAACTTCTTCAAATATAATAATGTTACGTGTAAACATATTAATAATACTACGACCTTAATTATTGTTTACACGTGATGGAAGGCGGAAATAAAACTCACATGCATTTCATTGGTCGCTTTTCAATTAAACATGTTCCTGTTGAATGAGGCTTTGTATATCAATCGCCGAATAACTTCAACTTAACCCATGGATCACAATTGACGAATATAGGCGTCCTTTACAGACAATGTATTTGAGAAGAGTACAATTATCCTATGAAACAGTGAAGACTTGGGCCAGAGGGCTCCTAATGCCCCTATTCCACACCGACTACGAATCCCACGAATCCCAAGAATTGATAAATGCTGTGATTCGTGGGGATTCGTGGAGTTCGGCATTTCTTTCTATCCAATTCGTGGCCCTCTACGAATCGGCTACGAACGAGTTAAGAATATTCGTGGGATTCGGCTCGAATCTTACGAATACTGTCAAGAATTCAGTACGAATTGCAAGAATCCACTACGAATACTGCACGAACGCTAAGAATCAGTTACGAATAAGCCGAATGCATCTACGAATATGCCGAATGCATCTACGAATCAGCTACGAATGAAGTTTGATTCTTGACGGTTCGTGGGATTCTTGAAGGTATGTAGTGTTCCCTCCCTACAACGGCCCTCAAAACAACGACTCCCTCCTTACAACAACACTTGTCGTTGTTTTCCAACCAAAAACAAATATGTTCAACCTTTCACGCCTGCTATATTGTTTGCTTAAAATTGTTGGCTGCTGTTTTTCTCAAAGTTAAATAATAGACATTTGACAGAAAAAAATAATGGCGTGTGACAAACAGCTTGAATCCAGATCAGACGCAGCGTTATTCGGCGTCGGATCTGGATTCAAATTGTTTGCAAATGTAAGCCAATTTCCCTCCCTTTAACCCCCCAACAACGCCAATTGTAGAGAGCGAGCGCTGTAGTCCCCGTTTCAACTCGGGCATCAGTCCAGAAATTGACTTTTAAGATAGAGCAGCAGTGGCACTGAATTTGGAACTTGCGCATCAACGCTAGCTGCATGCTTATAGCAAGAAGATATCCCGAAGAAGAAGGGGACGATCCACAAGGTGCTGGGTTAGACAGTGGCTGACTCCATCTAGAACGCTAGAACATAAGCTTAGTGTGGAAGATGAGAATACCTTAACCAACTTCAGTGTTCCCTCTCAACAACGGCCTTCCCAACAACGACCCCTCCGTACAACGACCCTTGCGACAGTTACCCAAACATGACAATTACGTTTAACATTTTTGCTGCTGCAATATCGCCTGCTTAAAATTATCGTCTACTGGTTTTCTCTAATTTACATATTGAACATTTTGATAGAAAAAAATGACGAGTGAACAACAGCTTGAATCCCGATCAGACGCCGTGTTACTCGGGGTCTGAACTTAACTCAAGATGTTTGCAAATGTAAACCAAGTCTTAAGTTGCCCTCCCTATAACGACTCCCTCCGAACATATTGTGTGTGTCCCATGTGGTGTCGTTGTATAGAGAGGGAGCGCTGTATCTAAGAATGCCAGGATTATAGGTCAGTCATCCAAGCAGAGGAGGGACACTCACGTGAGACCAAATATATATACCGGAGTGAAGCTGGCATTGACTCTCAGACTCCTGGCTACAGGAGAAAGGTATAAAACTGGTACTCACGAATCCCACGAATGAGTTAAGAATACCACGAACGCCAAAAAAGCCGTTTATGAATCCTACGAATCAGCTACGAATCCTACGAATGCACTACGAATTTGATTCGAATTAACTACCCATTGTTCCATTCGTGGAGGTCTTGGCCAAAACTTTGAACAGCTCAAAACTTTTGCCACGAATCCCCGACCGCTCACGAATTGCAAGAATCGACTACGAATCAGGTAAGAACTCCACGAATCTGTTAAGAATCAACTACGAATCCTAGCATTTTCCAATTCGTAGCGATTCGTGGGATTCGTAGTCGGTGTGGAATAGGGGCATTAAGAAGTCCTGTGATCGGGGATCGTACTACAGTAAAACATGTATAGCTATTACGACTACTAGATCTAAATTGTTTTAATTTAAAGGTAACAAGGTAAAGGTAAATCAGAAAGCTTCTTTATGCTTTAAACTGTCACCTGTATTGTAAACAGTCAATTAGCCTTCGTTTTAATAGTATTCGTAACAGAGAGATTGCAATGTTGAAATATATAGTAAAATCAACCTTGAAGAGTCAAAATTAGAATAGACTTCAGAAACTGGAATAGTTCATTTGAAGTTTAGATAAGAAAATAGTATGGTTACAGGGTACGAGTAGATCTATATTAATCTTTCGTCTGTTATTGTTCTAAAAAGGACTTATCTCTATAAAACTGTGTAAGGCTGTCAAACAGTTTGGATCCTAGTGAAACGCCGTGTTACGCGGCGTCACATCAACATGATCAAGGTCCAAACTGTTTGCAAATGTTATTATGGTTTCACCGCTAGAATGCTCAGAGTTTAATTACTATATTATTCCCTCTCTACAACGACACCTAGTGGGAAACAACGATTACGTGGGTTGTTCGGAGGGAGTTGTTATAGGTAGGGAAATTGGCTAACATTTGCAAACAGCTTGAATCCAGATCAGACGCTGCGTCTGATCTGGATTCCAGCTGTGTGTCACTCGTCATTATGGTTTTTTGTCACAATGTCCAATATGTGACTGTTAGAAAAAACAACCGGCGACAATTTTAAGCTGAGACGCTATTGCAGCGGCAAAAAAAAATGGACATAGTGTCAATGACAGTGTTGTAAGGAGGGAATCTTTGTTCAGAGGACCGCTGTAGGGAGAGAGCACTGTAGTTATAAATCTAGAAATTAGGTTAAACAATGTGAGTTACAAGTATTCCGAACCGTACCTAAACTGTTGACCAATCAGGTCGAATTTATTTGAAATACATGTATTTTAAAACCGCATCCGGTGAATAAATACATAATATACACTGAACAGTACACATCCCTTACAACATTTACTTTCCGTGTTTAAGACAGATAGCTGCTTAACCCGTCCCATAGCCTGTTTCTAGTTTTGAAAATAGGTGACTACATACAGCACATTGACAGTAAAGCAGAATGCACCTTAAGGTGCATTCCGATTTACTATCAGCCTGATTTAAGCTACCATCTTCTAGAATACAGAAAAAAATTATTCTACTACCTATTCATCACTGTATAAATTGGAAGTATTTTCATCAGTGGATGAATAAATCAAATGCGCTAAAAGGCGCTTCTTTGTGGGGTTAGTGTTTACTCATTCTACCAAGGAAACTTATGGTGTACCATTCCAATATCCAAATAAGTCTAGACCGTTTTTACTACTAGTTTTTAGGACTGGGTTGAACAATTTAGTTAAAAATGGCAAACAGTGTAGACCCTGATTAAATGACTCCTGCAAAAGCCCTCTGATCAGGGTCTACACTATTTGTATAGGACAAGTGTACTCTTCACGATTTCCATGTTAATTACGAGTATACTCGTCGCTAGGATTGAATGTTTTTAAACACTTTCACCAAGCGTTTAAACGTTAACTTTTTATTCATATCGTTAATTGGTTATGTTGAGAAAGGTTGGATCCAAACCACTTGTAGGTGTTCACAAAATGGTAAATGCATTTTTAATGGAAATAGACTTACTGATTCAGAATACCGGACGCCCCAAACTGGATGTCGAAATAGAAATCTAGGACCCAAAACATATGTACTGAAGCCTCTTTACAAAGTCCAAAGATCTAGAACGTGTTCATTTGAAGTTTTGTAAAAGTATCTTAGGAGTAAAGCTTAGTTCTTGTAATAACGCAGTTTATGGAGAATTGGGTAGATTCCCGTTATATGTAAATAGATATGTAAATATTGTTAAGTATTGGTTAAAAATCCAATCTTCAGATAACATTATCATTAGACATGTATACCAGCGTACACTAGATGACTGTGAGAAGGGTATGAAAAACTGGGCTACGTGTGTAAAGAATTTGTTATCTGAATATGGATTCATGTATGCATGGCAGCAGCCTTTTCATGTTATAAATGACAAGGTTTTCCTTTCACTATTTAAGCAGAGAATACAAGATGCTTTTATTCAAAAATGGTTTGCAGATATAGGTAATAATAATAAGCTAATTTTATACAAGGAGTTGAAATTGTCATTTGGTTTTGAAGACTATTTAGATTTTGTTACTATAAGAGATAACCGTGTATTACTTTCTAAGATTCGAATCTCAGCTCATACTTTAAAAATTGAAACAGGCAGATATTCTAGAGACAGATTGGAAAGACATGAACGTATTTGTATATTTTGCGATAAAAGTGAAATTGAAGATGAATTTCATTTTGTACTAGCATGTCAGGCTTATAATCAAATAAGACGAACATATATCAAACCATATTTTTACAATAGACCTAGTATGTTTAAATTTCTTCAGTTATTGAACTCTTCAAAGGGTATTATTCATAGACTTTCTAAATATTTATCGGAAGCATTTAAGTTCAGAAAAAGTTTGATGTTATTGTAATGTTGTAAACTCATCCTCGAAATTCTTGAAATTCTTTATATTCTAAAATTCAACTACAACATTTCTTAGTATATGTTTATTTGATAGCTAGAAAAATAAGAAATACAGTGTATTAAGTGTTTGCATATATCTATCACATGTACCTATTAATATGTATTGTGAATTTATGTTTGTATTGATGAGAAACTGTGTATAGTTTAAATCAATAAAATATCTATCTATCTATCTATCTATCTTTATTACGTCAAGTGCATTATGTTAATTATTCGGTATTTAACCGTGACTCACCGTGACTGCTTAAAGATTTCTATTTTACTGTCACCTTGCTGTTTTATATATAATCATTTCACCCTCTTTTTATTGGTCGTTACTGTATTTCTACAATCCTACAAAATAGTTAATCATTTTGCAATCAAAGGCGACTAAAATTGACTTGGATCCAGATCAGACGCCGCGTGATAAGAATCCGAAAACTGTCTGGCACTCGCAGTCTAATCTCCACAATTTTGAATTTGGCATGAAATTGCAGACGAAAATAGTAAGCAGACGATCTTTAATCTTTTGTTTGTTAGAAAGTGTTAAATCTCATGTTTAATCTGGTGATGAAAGAGTTAACTCTTTGCACGCTAGTGGCGGACATAGCTGCCACAGGTATAACCTTTGCAAACAGTTTGTATCCAGATGAGACGCCGCATAACGCGGCGTCTCATCAGGATCCAAACTGTTTGCCATTCTGACACTGAATTTAAAAGAAATTTTGAAAAATTCCAATTTTAGAACAAAAGCAGACGACAAATGTTGCAGACGAAAAAATTACCCAGCATGCAAAGAGTTAAATCCAATGGTAGTGATTGTGGTCCTATCTCATGTGGGAAGTAAATACTAACCATACGGTGCGTTCCTTTCAACGCCGTAGGCGTGCAAAGTCGACATTACAAACAGGTTGGATCTAGATCAGACGCCGCATCACGCACCGTCTGATCAGGGTACAAATGGCTCGACACTCGTATTGAAATTTCGTCAGACATGCTGCATTAAATCTAACTTTAAAAAGATATTGCAGACATCATATTGAAGCAGACGACTTGAATTGTAAATCAGATTAACGGTATGGATATGTTGTGGTCGACTGTCGACGGTAAACCAGGACGTTGATGACGCCAGTATTTTATGACGTTGTTTCATACACTGGCACGTGTATATATAAACACACTGGAGTGTAATTTTAATCAGTTTCATAAAAATTATTATTGAGGACATTAATAAGGTAAGTAGTCTGTGACAGAGCAGAGCATTGCTTTTTGTGTTTGTTTTCCTACTTTTAACTCATTCACCCCTCAGTTTTAAATGGACGAGTCCAGTTTCCAATTAAGTCTAGTCAATTTCTTACTATTTAGGAATGCTTTTAAAATACATGGAGCAAAAATGACATACAGTGCAGGCCCTGAATTTGGCCTCACTATTTACATAGGGCAAGTGTACTCTTTACATGTACACTGTTTGTAAATGACGATTCTAACATGACACGTGAATTCGTGTCTTTAAACATAGAACAAGCGCATCGTGGTATACCTGAGACGTTTTACCACGCTGTGAAAATAGTCCTTTTAAACAGGCTCTTCCTGTACCCTACGGTAAAGCGCATTTTTCAATGAAAAGTCGTGTGACGTAAAAGGTCTTTTCTTTCATGTTTTGTTACTGATTTGTTTCAGATATATTTAATCAGACTAATACTAAATGGTTATATGATAGAATAATTTATTTCGTCACTATTTTGTATTTTTCTTATATATGACGTACTGATTTTGGTTCATGTAATAGCCTACAAGGGAAGTAATTCGGTAGAAAACTGCGTCCGCAGAGGAAATAAGCCTGAAACATTTGCTTGCATTTCTTATGATTTTTTCAAGTTAGTCATGTTAGAATCGAAATAATCGATGTTCTACCGTTCTTAAACGGTATTCTACAACGGTAGGTCGTTGTGATGCGCAGGAATTGACCACTCAGGCATTCGGCCTTCGTGGTCAATTCCTGCGCATCACCTTCGTGGTCAATTCCTGCGCATCACAACTCCCCACCGTTGTAGTAGAACATCGATTATTTCTTAAATATACTCGTCACTAATGCTCAATGGGTTAACGGATCAAACCGACGTGACAAGGTGAATAAGAATAATTGTCTTAATATCCGACGATAGAAAATAATATCTAGAGTTGTTTATATTCCCAAATCTCGAGTGTACATGTGTTATTGTATTTTTGTTTATCTAGGGAAAAAGATACTAAAGGTGTCACTATGATTAGTTCGACAAAGAGTTCTTGGTTTCGGTCTTTAACATTTAAGCAAATATTTAATTGGTAATTTTGCAATTGAAGTTCCATGGCTGCATGACTAAACCATTTTCCCTTTAGCTTGTATCCAGTTTATATGACAGGTGCGTGTTTGAAGCAGGCCGAAGGTGAAGCAGAAAGCTCCTTAAAGAGCTATCTGCCTTACTTTCAGAATGCTTTAAGCACCAACCTGTTCGAATGCAGGAACACTTTTCTATGCTTCTCATAGGTGCACAACTTACGAAACGTGAGCTATACTATGTACAGTGAAACCCCTCTAAACCGGAACCTCTAAATACCGGAATCCTCTCTAAACCGGACAAACACGTTGGTCCCGTTTCGAACTCTTCGTTATTTTAACTCATAGCATCATAAATACGCCTTATTACGCTTTTGGTTTTTTACTTACACTGAAGAAAATGGTTTGTACATTCTAGCCACAGAATTATACACTGACGGAATCGGAACCTCGCGCTATACCGTAAATCTCGTGCGGCGCATACGAGACTTGATAAGAGATAATATATCGGTAGTCAATATGATAAATGTGTGTTTTCGAAGCATTGTTCATGGGTTTATATTCCCGTGAATTGATAGGAATGTCCACCAAGTCGTTTAAATCCTATAAAATGTCAATAAAAACACTCGAGTCGGTAAATTTCACGCCAGAAATGGCGGACAACGAGGCAAAAAGTGAGGATGTTGTCACGTGACACATAATCTCGCAAAATTCAACCGCCGCGAGAGCTCAGATGCTCGCCTATTCAACTTCGCTTAGTTGCTATTCCGTTTTGTATAATTCCGTGTTCTAGCAGATGATAGCTTTAAAGCATGTTGAAAGTAAAGCAGATTCAGGCGCATTCTGCTTTACTTTCAACATGCTTTAAGTGGTCAGCTATCTATCAAACTAGAAACAAGTTAAAACCCCTCTAAACCGGAAATCGCTTTAAACCGGACATTTTTGTTGTCCCATACATGTCCGGTTTAGAGGGGTTTCACTTTATAGCATAGGTGCACGACCTAAGAAATTGGCGCTATACTTTGTATAGCATAGGTGCACGACCTAAGAAATTGGCGCTATACTTTGTAGCATAGGTGCACGACCTAAGAAATTGGCGCTATACTTTGTATAGCATAGGTGCACGACCTAAGAAATTGGCGTTATACTTTGTATAGCATAGGTGCACGACCTAAGAAATTGGCGCTATACTTCGTATAGCATAGGTGCACGACCTAAGAAATTGGCCCTATACTTTGTATAGCATAGGTGCACGTCCTAAGAAATTGGCGCTATACTTTGTATAGCATAGGTGCACGACCCAAGAAAATGGCGCTATACTTTGTATAGCATAGGTGCACGACCTAAGAAATTGGCGCTATCTGCCTTACTTTCAGAATGCTTTAAGCACCAACCTGTTCGAATTCAGGAACACTTTTCTATGCTTCTCATAGGTGCACAACTTAAGAAATTGGCGCTATACTATGTATAGCATAGGTGCACGACCTAAGAAATTGGCGCTATACTATGTATAGCATAGGTGCACGACCTAAGAAATTGGCGCTATACTATGTATAGCATAGGTGCACGACCTAAGAAATTGGCGCTATACTTTGTATAGCATAGGTGCACGACCTAAGAAATTGGCGCTATACTATGTATAGCATAGGTGCACGACCTAAGAAATTGGCGCTATACTATGTATAGCATAGGTGCACGACCTAAGAAATTGGCCCTATACTTTGTATAGCATAGGTGCACGACCTAAGAAATTGGTGCTATACTATGTATAGTATAGTACCAATTTCTAACGATGCTTCTTTGATAGGGCATGGATAATGCAACAAAATTGTGAATGTTCATAATAGCGGGATATTATATATATACTTTAAGAGGGGGTTACTGTAATTACTAATGTGTTTGTTTTGGTTGTGCCATACTTGCTATGATTTTCATTTTTCGATAAAAGTTAATAATGAAAATATGTTTTATTCTTATAAACACAAATTCTACATTTTACAATATAATTGCTTTCTATGTATGTATGTACGTTTTATTAGATAAACTTTTTTATATATAACGATTGCCATACAGTCAAATCTTTGACGAGCAATCGTAGATTAAGATTTAGTAGTGAATATTGCTGAACGAAAATAAAGGTACTGTTGGGAGCCCCGTGATCGATTGTTGATATACATGTATTACTAATTTAGTATTTGCACGCTTGTACCTGAACCATGATATCCTTTGCAAACAGTTTGAATCCTGATGAGGCGCCGCAAATCGCGATGTCTAATTAGGGACCAAACTGTTTGACACTCATTACGATATTATTTTAGTAAATTTACCTAAAATTTATATTTAAACAATAAAGCAGACGACAATCGCTTAAAGCTGATGACATCACTATTGAAGGGTGTAAACATTATATTGAAACATATTTTATTCTTTTGAAGAAAGAAAATGGCGAAAGTTTTGCTTCAAGTCATCACAGCCTTAATCCTTGTAGCTGCGGCTTATTGTTGTAGGTGTTTGCCAGCAACATGGCCTGAACATTACTGCAGAGCAGAATTCGGTAAGAAGTTGTTTTTTAACAAGTGTGTCCTGTACAAACAGTGTATACCCAAGCCAGGTTGCTCCGATAAGAACCTAAAATTATGACAAGAGTCTGCACTGTTTGCAATTTTTTGCAATACTTGGTAAATATAACTCGAATATTTCGAACTCGCTTAACACGACCTTAAACGTACACAAAATGTATTTCATAAGATTAATTTCTATAATTCGACCTCATTTAAGTCGAACACACCCGTATTACAAAGTAAAAACGTGGCTAAGCCACGTTTGAACTTTGAAATTTGGGTATGTTCGAACTAACGCGAGTTCGAAGTATTGAGTTTCGACAGTAATTAAAAATTGAACTATGTTCTTTAATTTTATGAATGGACACCGGTATCAAACATAGTGGATCAGACGTAATTTCTTTCCAATAAATACGTTTTTGCCAAACGAATAAAACAAAAACAAAAACAACATCCTTCCTACAACTGCAGATAATATGGAGCCAGATCAGACACCGGGTAACTAGGCTCCAAACTGTTTGCCACTCAGATTAAAATAAATCGTTAGCGATTTCAAAACAGTGTATTTTTTCTCCATTATTTTGCAGTGCAAATATATTTTCATCGTGATTTAATCCATTGCTCCATAAATACACCTTTTACGCCAATAATTATTTCTTAACCATGTCGGAAAAGTGGTCCCCATCTAAAAAGACATGTACACAAAGCGGGTGTCATCTTCAATATCCTTCCATATACAGTTCTTTATTTAAAGCAGGCTAGAAGTAAAGCAGAGTGCTTCTTCAGGATAGGAGCATTGTACTTCACTTTCAACCTACTTTAAGTGGTCACCTACCGGTATCTTAAAAACTAGAAAGAGACTATAGTATCTTCGAGGCGATTCTAATAGCATTCACAAAAATTGGTTGGCTTTGAGAAGACTAGAATGTTCAGTTTTCTCACTCTACTTTGGAACGCAATCCTGTTACAGTACTCCCTCTCTACAACGACACCCAATGGGAGACAAGTGTTGTGTGTTGTACGGAGGGAGTCGTTATAGGGAGGGAAACTTAAGACTTGGCGTAACGCGGCGTCTGATCAGGATTCAAACTATTTGACACTCGTATATATATTTATTCTATCAAAATGTCCACTAATATGTAACTTCGATAATAAACAGCTGCCGGAAATTTTAAGCAGGCGATATTGCAGCAGTAAAAGCATTATCATTTTTAAGGAACTGCGGTAATGCACGTTGTAAGGAGGGTGTCGTTTTTGGAGGGCTGTTATCAGGGCTGCCATTTCTCCGGATTTTTCCTAAGTATTCGGATTTTATCCAAGCAGATTGTAGCTTAAAACAGGCTGAAAGTAAAGCAGAATGCGCCTTAAGGCGCATTCTGCTTTACTTTCAATCTGGTTTAAGCATTATGTGTCTTAAAAACTAGAAACAGACTATGGGTTAAAGGTATAATCAGGAAAATCGGGCTTGAAATTTGAAAATTTGAAATCTTAGGATTTTTTTGTCAACTCATGGCAGGCCTGTGTTGTAGGGAGGGAACACTGTATTTGTCACATACTGTCATCTGAAAATATAACTGTATTGTGAATTTCCTTTTTTCAGTGGCTAGAATAACTGTTTTTAACAATGGACCTGATATAGGACGAGACCGGACATTCAGAGTGTACGTTCATGGTTTCTACAAGTCAACGGTAAGTAGACACTAGTGAATACATAATTACCCTTTACATGTACGGCCTTGCTGTACAAGTGCGCTTTTATGGCTACATGGACGGATGCATCACTGCAAACCTGACGACTGTGTCATTTGTACCTAGTTTTTCTAAAGCCCTTGCCCATTCAGGCAAATGTCTTGGGAAATGTACTTGCCCATACGGATTTCCACAAGCCAAAAAGGTTATCGTATTCCTTGAAAGTACATGTACACAATTTATCAAATCAAAGCAAAACAAATATGCTGGTGTATCTTTAAAACAAATGAAATACAGAGGTGTTTTTGATACCATCCTCTGTCCATGCATGCATGACTCCATGGGTGTTTAGATTCTATGTCCACACTGTCAGTCGTGTACACATATAAAAATACATGTATGTTGTCGTTGTTTTATCCTGGTGGCTTGAAGAACTAATTCTTTATATGACTTAGAGTGTTCATACTTTTTTTAAACAGATTAACCCTGCTTTCGTGAACAGGGATTACCTGTTTACCGCAGATAACAGCGCCGCATGTGGCACGAACTTTGAAGCAGGCCGGTCTTACATCATCACAGGTAAGAATGTAAAATATCATTGTGGATGGTGTGTTTGGGTGGATGGGTCCCTGGGTGGGAAGAGTGGGTGTGTGGATGACTGTGTGAGGGAGGGGTGGCATTGACAAGTTATATGTACAATGGAGAAGACGTTATTCTTTCTCGCTTAAACGCATACGAAACGCATATTGTAACAAACAAATGTTGAAAAATGACAACTTGTCATTTCTGATAATTTAGTTTATCCGGGTGGCAAAACAGTTTAGAGCCTGATCAGACTCCGGGTTACCCGGTGTCTGATCTGGCTCCAAACTGTTTGCACTGGAAATAATAGTTTTAGCGTAAATGCGTTTATTGGGAAAGACTTAAAATGTCTTCTCCGCTGTACGCATTCGAATCTCAATACAGTGGAGAATCTGTTATTCTTTCCCAATAAACGCGTTTACTCTAAAACTATTATTCGCAGTGCAAACAGTTTGGAGCCAGATCAGACGCCGGGTAACCCGGCGTCTGATCAGGCTCCAAACTGTTTGCCACCAAGATAAACATGAAATATCAGAATTGTCCAAAAGTTGTTCTTTTCTACGTTTTAGTGCTTTGCGTTTGCGTACGTTTGCGTTTAAACGGGAAAGAATAACAGATTCTCCACTGTAACTAAAGCTCGCGTGCGTCGAATATACACGTATGCCAATGTATTAACCCATTACTCCATAAGTAAGCCTTCTTACGCCTGAAATTCATTCCTCCAAAGAAGAAAATATAACTCCTCTTTATACACTCCTAAATATGCAACATAAGAAAAAACAAGATGAAAGTAAAACAGAAAGCCCCTGATATGTCGTTATAATCTACTTCATTCGGAGTGGCTGTATTTTCTATTTTGGAAGCTTACAGACTTATTATTGTTAAATATTTTGGTGGAACTATGGAAGATTGGTTAAGATACCAAATGTGATCCCTTGTGAAATAATATATCATCAATTCATTATCATTTCTTTTATTATTATATAAAATTATGATCATTATCATTATTGTTGTCGTTATTATTATTATCATTATTACTATAATCAACATCAATATTGTGTTATTATTATCCCCATCATCAGCAGCATTCTTGTTATTATTATTATTATCATCAACATCATTATTATTATTATCAACATCATCATTGTTATTATTATTATCATTAGCAACATTCTTGTTATTGTTATTATTATCATCAACATCATCATTATTATCATCGTCATCATTATTATTATTATCAACATTATCATTGTTATTATTATTATCATTAGCAACATTCTTGTTATTGTTATTAACATCATCATTATTATCATCGTCATAATAATTATCATTATCACAGCATCAACAGCACCATCACCATTATTCGCCGTCATCGTTTTCAATATTATTAATAATTTAATTTCGATCCTCCGCTCCAGGGGCCCGTTTTACTAAACAACTACGCAAAATTTTTGCGTAAGTCAAAATCGTTTAACTTTTATTTTTCGATCATAAACGTTTGCAAACAGCAAATAGCCAGATCAGAGGACGCGCTAAAAGCGCGTCCTCTGATCTGGCTATTGGCTGTTTGTAGCAAGTGATATTAAAAAATATAATTAAAATTTAAAATTTTGACTTACGCAAAACTTTCGCGTAAGTATTTTAGTAAAACTACTTTCCATCCTCCTCTCCAGGTAGCTACACAGGACCTCTGGGTGGAATACGCAGAATGCGTACAAACTCCTGCAACTACCAGAGACAGGTGTCTGGATATCGAACCAGAATTACGCGCCCCGTCTGTCGTAAGTATTAACACATTATTCCATAAATACGTCTTTTTACGACTTAAATTTATTTCTCCATCGGATAAATTAGTCCCAATTTACACATTAGAAATAACATCTACATGATAGCTTAAAATAACAGATATGATAGTTGTATTTTAAAGCAAGCTGAAAGTAAAGCAGAATGCTCGTGAAAGAACATTTTACTTACTAGATATAACAAAGTAAACCTGTTTATTCCTACGCAACCATACATTTAAACATATGCCGGATATAGATCTATTTCATCAATTAGACATGTGTGTAATGATTTTGACTCTCTTTAGCAGGGCTTCCATAAATTGACATGAAAAATCCTAAGATTTCCAAATTTGCATTTTTCAAGTGCGATTTTACGAATCGTACCTTTACCCTATAGCCTTTTTCTTGTTTTGTTGACATGCGACTACTTAAAGCAGGCTGTAAATAAAGCAGAATGCGCCCTTTACTTTCAGCCTGCTTTAAGATACCATGTAGTGGAAAAAACCCGGAAATTTAGGAAAACTCCGAAGAAATGGAAGCCCTGCTTTATCCCACTCATAATTACGTCTTTGGGCGCATTTACCTGTATTTTATATATGAAATGCGTGTTCGTGATTTTATCATGTTTTAAAGTGACACTGGAAATAAATTCCTGCATCCTAACAGGTCGATTCTTAAGGAATGTTGAAAGTATAAAGCGAATTGCACATTATGCACACTCTGTTTAAAGTTTAGCCAGGCATACGCATCTGCAGGGCTACCGTAGGCTGCTCATAAAAATCTTAAGACTTTCAAAACTTCAATCGCGATTTTAGGAGTCGTATATATCTTTAAATCTCTCGCTGCCAGGTTCTATTACACTAAGGTCTACATGATTTTGCAAAAAGTCTTGATCTAAACTACTTGACACCATATCAATGTTTCCTACGTAATAAAGGGCATATCATTTCAAAATTTAAAAGTAAGAGCAGAAATCCGGAGATTTTAGACAAAATCCGTATGTCTGGAGAAATTATGAGAAATCCGAAGATTTCGGAAAAATCCGGAGAAATGGCAACCCTGCATCTGTTCGTAATACTGAAATCAAGCTATTCTTACAAGTGGCGCTATAATACTTGAAACCAAACTGTATATGTTATATAGGGATTAAGTGTAATCAGGGATTACGCGTATTCCCTGGAATTTTTAGGGATTACGCGTAATCACTGGGCGTTTTAGGGAATTGATGAAATGTCCCTTTTTCATCAAATTAATAGATTTGTACTATCATGACATTTCTTTTGGTTTTAACCCTTTCCCTGATAAATGCGCCTTTTTAACGCGTTTAGTTTATTCCTCCGCTGAAGAAAATAGTTCCAATTTATAAGGCATTGAGTACGTATCATAAGAAATAAATTCCATTTTCTAGCGGGTGGCACCTTAAAACAGGTTGAAAGTGGGAAGAATGTGCCATAAGGCGCATTCTGCTTTACTTTCAACCTGGTTTAAGTAGTCACATATCTTCAATACTAGAAACAATGCTATCAGGTAAAGGGTTAAACGCCATGCTTTCTTAAAATAGCATGGTCTAATGAACGTTCATACAAAGTTTCTCGCACAAGTGAATAAAGATAAGTGAACAGTACAACTGCATTTAAGTCAGGACAATAAAAACCCGAGACATCTGTCTTGTTAATAAGGTTAACAACATATTTCATAGCGTGGTACTTGCCTTTGAATTTAAATAACAAAACGAGGTAAGATTCATTACTTAAAAGTCTTTAATAAAAAGTAACTGCCAAATATTAATAAAAAAATCAACGAAAAGCTTCAAAATTACGCATTTTCCTGGGAGATTTAGGGTTTTCGTGAAATCCATGATTTTTCAGTGATTTCACGTATTCACTGCCATTACACTTAATCCCTGTAACATATACAAACTCGACATCAGTCGCCGATTGTGGTGACTGGGAAACTCCGAATGTAAGCCAGATTTTGATTGGTCATGACTGTATATGTCCAAATTTTTATATGAAATATTACGATTTAACATTAAATCTTTATTTTAGGAGGACAGACTCCCAGGAGCCGCAGATCACGAGGTTCTCGAGACTAGTGTTCCAGTACATGTAGTAGAAATATATACGACTTTTGACCATCTCGCTGCCATTGTGACGTCATAATCTGTCGAACACAGTCTCTACAAATTTTTCGTCTGCTTGTATTTTTCATTACGCAGAATATCGGACATTCAGGTGGCTCACTTGCTCTCATTTTTTGCTCATTAGAACAAGAAGGGCACTTTTACATACCTTGTAATAACTTTTTTTTTCTGGACAGATATCGTTCCTGTGCAAATGGTCCGTGTTAGTTTAATCATTTTCCGTTACATGTATGATGAAATTTGTTTTGAAAAAATATTTTAATAAGATTTTGCTCCTTTTTTAAGTTATCGATAATCTAGCGATGTCCACTATTCTGCCTAACGTCATGAAGATCTATTTTTATTTTTAAAAAAAAGGATATTTATGCGTTTTACTTAAGAAACAGTGATGTGAGTGTGAAACAGTTTGGATTCTGATCAGACGCCGCTTAACGCGGCGTCTGATCAG
Organism: Gari tellinella; assembly: GCA_922989275.2. Classification (NCBI taxonomy): domain Eukaryota; kingdom Metazoa; phylum Mollusca; class Bivalvia; order Cardiida; family Psammobiidae; genus Gari; species Gari tellinella. The sequence continues at coordinate 51,764,230 of OV277867.1, forward strand.
GATCTAAACTGTTGGCAAAAGTCAGTCCTGTCGGCGTGCGACTTAACCAGTATACTAAGGTCGGATCAAGTCATTATCACAAGGCCATAGAAATAAAATATGATTAAACTGCAGAAAATATTGCATATGGTTGTGTTGAGACATTAGAGTGGATATAATACCTCAAAGCTGCCATGATTGAACAGAATGGAGGCAGATGTGGTCTGCCGTAGGCCTATATAAATAGCATAATATAAAGAAGAACCAGTTTGTTAGCCTTGTTTGAGATTGTCGAAATTATATGATAACTCCAACTCGCTTTACACTCAAACTCAAAAACCAAGTTTAAACTTTGAAATACGAATATGTTTGACCTGGGGCCCGTTTCACTAAACTACTTACGCAAAATTTTTGCGTAAGTCAAAAATTTTAATTTTAATTTATATTTTTTATCATCACTTGCTACAAACAGCGCGTCCTCTGATCTGGCTATTTGCTGTTTGCAAACGTTTATGATTGAAAAATAAGAGTAACACAATTTTGACTTCCGCAAAAAATTTGCGTAAGTAGTTTAGTAAAACGGGCCCCAGACCTTTTACTCGATCACTTAAAGGAATGGGAAGCTCAAGTGATCGAGGTCCGACTATATTTATTGGACCCTCGTCACGAACATGACGTAACCAATTTTAAACACTGTTGTCTGCTCTTATGTAACAAATTTAAAATTTAGGTATATTGACTTAAGAAATATTCAAAGTAGTGTCAAAGAGTTTGGATCCTGATCAGACGCCGTCTCATCAGGATCAAAACTGTTTGTAAATAACCTATTGTACTACCTGTGGTAGTGAAAGGGGTTCATACTGTGTCCATGTTTCATTATTTATTTGCAATTACATTCAGATTATGTTCATATTTGTTGTTGATATTGTGTTTACGTTCCCTTGACACCCGTCTCAAATCTAATCGTCCTGTGGGATGTTACATATAGGACAATAACTTACAATTAAGAGTTGTTTTTGACGGTACGTCTAAATAGAGTCAACTAGAGACAATAGAGTCAACACGTTTTTCAGGTATTTTTATGTATAAATTATTTAAGTTAATACAGCATTCCCTCTCTACAACGGTCCTCCCAACAACGATTACCTCCTTACAACGACACTCGCCGTAATTCCCTAAACGGGATAATTAAGTCTAACACTTTTAATGCTGCAATATCGTCTGCTTAAGATTGTCGTCTGCTGTTTTCTCTCACAGTTACATTTAAATAGAGATTTTGATAAAATACATATATTGACCAGTGACAAACAGCTTGAATCCTGATCAGACGCCGCGTTACGCGGCGTCTGATCTGGATTCAAGCTGTTTGCAAATGTAAGCTAAGTCTTAATTGTCCCTCTCTATAACGACTCCCTCCGAACAACACACACAATATGTGTCTCCAATTGGATGTCGTTGTAGAGAGGGAACACTGTATAACAATTTCGTTTTATGTCATTGTTTTTCAGTTCTGTTTACCTGTTCCCTGAAACCGTCTGGCTCTATGTAGGCCATTACCGATGAGCGAAATTCATACAGAAAACCCGAATTCCATGTTTTTTATTGAAAAATTTGTTTATAACACTTGTTATATTTTTCACAACATCTAAGTTACATCAGACCTAATACTTTAACCCAGTTACACCCATATTAGATCATATAGCTAGCCCTTGACTCTGGATCTCGGTAACCAAGTACCTACAGCAAGTATAAATTGGGATCAAAAGCAACTTTTTGGTAATAAAGTTGTAACAATTGACAGGCCTTCAACTGGTCTCAGTGCAAAAAGTAGGAAAAAGGTAGGAGATTTTCCAGTGCAAAAGTAGGGAAAGGTAGGAAGATTTTCAATAAAATAGTAGGAATAGTAGGAACTGTTTGGTACAAATGTGTACAAAATAACCTATGAAATCATCGTGCTCATAGAAATTAAAGTAAACGACAATCTTGAATGAAAGAAATTCTCACCTCAAGACATTTCATTCTTTGATCATAATTTGGTTCAACAGGCACCAGAGACGTTCAGACATGTGAAGTGGGGTCCGGGGATCCTCCCCCTGGATTTTTTTTAAATCAAGCGCTTCATTTCCAGCAGTTTTGACCATTCTAAGGGTGCTTGAAGACTCATTAGGCAAAACGTAGGAATAGTAGGAGGTTTTGGAAGAAAATTAGGAAAAAGTTGGAGGGTGATTGAAAAGTAGGAAAAAGTAGGAAAAGTAGGAAAAAGTAGGAACGGTTGAAGGCCTGAGTTGAGGTCAATATACATATATAAACACCATATAAGTGTTATAATAACGTTTTTCATACATAACAAGAGCTGTCGGAGAACAGCGAACTGTCGGAGAACAGCAAAGCTCGCCTAATTAAACCTTTCTAAATAAGTAACTATCAATAGAAAAGTGTATCAGTAGTTCAGTACATTGACATTCAAGCCACAGGGAACCTCCATTCTAAATATCAGCTTACAAATGCAAATATTTCATGAAGTATAAGTGCATTCCAACACTTACTCCATAACTAACTTTGAAATTTTAGCCCCAAAACTTTAAGTCCACAACAGGTAAAATTTTGACTAAATTTTAACTTTCTTTTAAATTTTAACTACGTAACATCAATGTTCAACCTACAGGGCACCTCCATTCCAAATATAAGCTTCCTAATGCAAATAGTTCATGAAGTATAAGTGCATTACAACACTTACCCCAAAAAACTTTAACCATGATAAACCGACGCCGACGTGATTCCATAAGCCCCCCCCCCCAACCCCCCCCCCCCCCCCCTTCTCCGAATAGGCGAGCTAAAAACACTAAAAAACTAGTTGACTCTACTGGACTCTACTTGACTCTATATAGACGTACCCGTTTTTGACAATGTATATGTATTAAATGCAAAGTGGCAAACACATTGGTCCCTAGCGACGAGTATACTCTTCATTTTAAAAACAGAAAAGCACTTTGTCCTATGCAAACAAGAGTTTCATGAAGTATAAGTGCATTACAACACTTACCCCAAAACTTTAACCATGAAAAACGAACGCCGACGTGATTCCATACCCCCCCCCCCCCCCCCCCCAAAAAAAGCACATTTGTCCTATGCAAACAAGAGTTAACCCACATCAGGCCAGATAATGCAGAAAACAACACAAAATAGTCATAGATGGACAGAACGGTTTGAATGGTCCATGGTGAATAAATTAACCCATTGGTAAATAACTTCCGACAGGAGATGAATTAATATCGTAATGACTGTCAAAAATGTTAAATAGGATTCAAACTGAATGCAAATAACCATTATTCTCGGAGTGAAGGGGTTAAGAGTGTAATTTGCCCAGATATTACATATTGAATTAAGTAGATGTGTACAGTGGCGTTTTAGTCTAGTCCATTTCTGACTTTTAAGGTTGTTTTGTCAATGTTTTGCATTTTGACAAACAGTGAAGACCCTGATCAGAGGGCTCCTTTCGGAGCCCTCTGATCTGGGTCTTCACTGTTTGCACATGACAATTGTACTATTCACATGTACATTGTTTGAAAAGAACGCCTATTTGCGGGACTAGGGCTCAAAGGGTTAATACAGTTTTGACTATGCTTATCTTCAGTATTGAGTACTTGTGTTGATCAGATTTACAAACTTAAAGTCTGTTACATCAACTCTTTTGCCCAGATATTACATATTGAATTAAGTAGATGTGTACAGTGGCGTTGTATCTCTCCAGGATATGTCTTAATTCGTCCTTTTATATCTATTGAATGTCTGTACAAAAAACATGTACATACACTTCACAGCAGGATAATAGACTGCAAACATACGCGATCATGTCTGGGTGGAGACTGGGGCCCGTTTCATAAAACTTCGTAGGACAAATGTTGTCGTAAGTCAGATTATAAAAGTCTCAATTATTATTTATTTATCCATCTAATCCTGTCTTATGACATCTCTTTAGAATTGTCTTGAAAAGACGATTCCAAAGAGATTGACAAAACAGGATTAGATAGAGAAATCAGAAATTAAATGTATTGACTTACGACCTTTTTTGTCGTACGAAGTTTTATGAAACGGGCCCTGGGTCTGTACTGGGTTGCCAGATAGGTATACTAGCCCATTGGACAAGTAAAATTTTATCAGTGCCGTAAAGCCTAAATCAATCAACCAATGGACCAAAGTCTAAGTGGCACATGTACAATATCCTGTACAATAGTGTATATCTGTTTAGAGTATAATTGTCCTAGGCAGTGTCATCCCAGATCACAGGTCTCAAATATTCGCCCTTTACGAACAGTGAACATGTAAAGAGGACACTTGTCCTATACAAACTGTAGACTCATACCAGAGGGCTTATATACTCTTTCTTAACTATATTCATGTGAAGGGTGGACTATGATGAAAGAACACTTAACTCTTTCCTCCCTGAAACTTTAAATGAACAATCCCAGTTTCCATTTTAGTCTAGTCCATTTCTGACTTTTAAGGTTGTTTTGTCAATGTTTTGCATTTTGACAAACAGTGAAGACCCTGATCAGAGGGCTCCTTTCGGAGCCCTCTGATCTGGGACTTCACTGTTTGCACATGATAATTGTACTATTCACATGTACATTGTTTGAAAAGAACGCCTATTTGCGGGACTAGGGTTCAAAGGGTTAATACAGTTTTGACTATGCTTATCTTCAGTATTGAGTACTTGTGTTGATCAGATTTACAAACTTAAAGTCTGTTACATCAACTCTTTACAGTGAAGTCCCTGATTAGATGCCTCCTTTAGGATCCCACCGATCAGGGTCTGCACTGTTTGCATAAGACAAGTTAACTGTTCACCGGGAATCTTTGTTCAGAGGACCGCTGTAAGGAAAGAGCACTGTAATTATAAATCTAGAAATGAGGTTAAACAATGTGAGTTACAAGTATTCCGAACTGTACCTAAAATATTGACAAATCAGGTCGAATTAATTTGAAATACATGTTTTTTAAAACCGCATCCGGTGAATAAATACATAATATACACTGAACAGTACACCGCCCTTACAACATTTACTTTCCGTGTTTAAGACAGATAGCTGCTTAACCCTGTGTCCCATAGCCTGTTTCTAGTTTTGAAAATAGGTGACCACATAAAGCAGGTTGACAGTAAAGCAGGTTGACAGTAAAGCAGAATGCGCCTTAAGGTGCATTCTGTTTTACTTTCAACCTGCGTTAAGCTACAATATGCTAGAATACAGAAAGAAATTATTCTACTATCTATTCATGACTGTATAAATTTGAACTATTTTCTTCAGTGGGGTAATAAATCAAATGCGCTAAAAGTCGCTTCTTTGTGGGGGAAGTGTTAACTCATTCTACCCATGAAACTTATGATGTACCATGCCAATATCCAAATAAGTCTAGTCCATTGTTTACCACTAGTATTTAGGCTTGAGTTGAACAATTTTGTTAAAAATGGCAAAACGTGTAGACCCTGATTAGAGGACTCCTGCATAAGCTCTCTAATCAGGGTCTACACTTTTTGCATAGGACAAGTGTTCTCTTTACAATTTCCATGTTAATTACGAGTATACTCGTCGCTAGGATTGAATGTTTTTAAACATGACGAAAGGATAATGACAACTTGCTCTCTGCTTTACTTTCACCAAGCGTTTAAACTCTCCCGACGACCTTTCGATCATAACGCCTTGCCCGACAATTTCCTTGCAAAAAGCATGGGTCTTGTGGACATGTCGGTAGCAAAGAAACATTGAAGCGTCTCATGTGAGACCCTACCTTTATATTTGAAAGTTTGGTTAGAATAAACCATTGAAAAGCACTAGAGCATGAGTATAATCTGGGCCTCACCAGGTTCACTGAGATTGGTATACCGTCTGACAGCTTGTGCTGCATGCTTTGACCGTTACATTGACACCTATCGAGGGCAATGGGGGACTCCATCAGTGGACTGAGGAAAAGTCTTTAAACGTTAATTTCTTTTTCATATCGTTTATTGGTTATGTTGAGAACACTTGAAGGTGTTCACAAAATAGTAAATGCATTTTTTAATGGAAATCGATTTACTGATACCATGCCAATTCAGAATACCGGACGCCAAAAACTGGAAGTCAATAAAGAAATCTAGGACCCCAAACATCACACTGGTATGGCAAAACGAACGGGCTCCCGCTTAAAGTCCCATTGTGTTTTCAGACCTTTTCTTAATGTCTGAAATACAATAACGGCTAATAATAATGTTTGAACATTCTTATGGGCCAAACTGATCTATGAAATGATGAAGACGGACCTAAATCACCAAAAAGGGCGATTTAAAATCATAACAAACCGAAAATAGAACGTCTGATATAAACATTACCACACGGCTTAGTATCACGTGATACAGCCGGATTCAACTTCACCGTGTGCAACCGTTATCTACCTTCGCCCGTCCATCCATCAGTCAGTTAGACTATCACACTTTTTTGTCCGCTCTCTAACTCGAATATTTTTTATCCGATCTTCCACAAACTTGCTGAAAATGTTCATTGATATAAAATCAAGGTTCAGTTTGATTACTACTAAAATCGCATAAGTTTTTTTTGAGTTATTGCCTGTTTATTAATAAAAAATGACTGTTTCAGTCATTTTTGCACTCTAAAACAAACAGCTTTTATCGGATATTCACCAAACATGCTGAAAATATTTATTCATATAAAATTTAGGTCTAGTTTGATTATTACTAAAATCGCATGTGGCATATCTGAGTTTTTGCCCTTTATGTATTAAAAAATGACTGTTTTCAGCAAGTTTTGCTCTCTAACACAACTACATTTTATTGGATCTTCACCAAACTTGCTGAAAATGTTTATTGATATAAATTCAAAGTTTATTTTGATTACTACTAAAATCGCATAAGGTATATCTAAGTTATTGCGTGTTTATTAATAAAAAAAAATGACGGTTCCAGTAACTTTTGCACTCTTACACATACAGTTTTTATCGGATATTCACTAAACTTGCTGAAAATGTTTAATTATATAAAATTTAGGTCTAGTTTGATTATTACAAAAATCGCATGTGGCATATCTGAGTTTTTTTCCCTTTATGTATTAGAAATGACTGTTTTCAGCAAATTTTGCTCTCCAACACAAATAACTTTTTTTTAATCTTCACCAAACTTGCTGAAAGTTTTCATTAATATAAAATCAAGGTTAGGTTTAAATCCTACTAAAATCGCATGAGGCATGTTGGAGTAATAGCCCTTTAATTATTAAAAAAATGGCTGTTTCAGCCTTTTTTGCTCTCTAACACAAAGAGTTTTCATCGGATCTTCACCAAACTTGCTGAAATGCTTTATTTATATAAAATCTAGGTCCAGTGTGATTATTACTAAAGTCCCATAAGGATTATCTTAGTTATTGCCCTTTATGTATTAAAAAGGACTGTTTCACGATTTTTTGCTCTCTAACACAAATACTTTTTTTCCTTGACCTAGCTTTAATACCAATACACGTTGTCAGCAAGTTTGGTGAAGATCCAATAAAAAGTGTTTGTGTTAGAGAGCAGAAAATGCTGAAACAGTCATTTTTTAATTATTCAAGGACAATAACTCAGACATGCCTTATGCGATTTTGCTAGTTATTGAACCTGACCTAGATTCTATACTAATAAACATTTGTAGCAAGATTGGTGAAGATCAAAAATGAAGTGTTTGAGTTAGGCTGAAACAGTCATTTTCAGCAAGCTCAAGGTATAGATCCTCCGTAATGTTTTAATCGCTTACCCATGGTGAATAATATGTACACGTTGTCACTGGATCAAGTAGTGTTTAACCCTGTGCCCATTGGTCGTAACTTTACGGGAGTTAACAAATTGTTTGAATCTAGAATAACGCCGCGTAATGCGGCGTCTCATCTGGATCCAAACTGTTTGACACTCGTCTTAAGGTTTGTTTAATTAAAACAATGCATAAATCTAAACTGAACAAATTTTGCAGACGACAATGTCAAAGCAGACGTCTGTGCAGCAGAATAAGGGTTAACAGGGTAATTCTCAGTGCTCCAGCTATACACATGTAACCGGGAGTAAGCTGAACTAATCTAACATTTTCTCACTCATTTCAGCACCGAATGCTATTGTGTTACTACTGATTAAACCGTCTCTTCGAGGCAATTTTAATGAGTATGACACCATTGGGTTTAAAAGCAGAAATAAAGATTTTAGTTATCTGGAGCCCTGTATTTACAGAGTTGTCCTTCTTTCCATTCACAAGGGAGGCTTTTTAATTTGTGCAGCACAAAAATATTATAAATAAAATTTAAAAAGCGAAATTCTTAGATAAAGCCGGTTTTTGTGAAAGAATCACGTCCTACGTAGTTCAAATGGGACCCTAAACAACCGTTTTATGCAGGTTTCTCAAAAACACAATGCGGCTTTAACGCTTCAGTTCCCGTTAATCTAACGTATCGGTTCTCGTTAAAAAATGGCGTCAGTTGTCAAATCGACACATGTGAGTATACAAATATGATGTTTGTCCTTGGATATTGCTTGAAATGTAGACCAAGACTACTCTTATGGGGTGTCTCACACACTGATGCATGCATACGTACAATTTATTTATAGGATAAATGCTTGAGGTTGATGTTTTAACTTGAAAAAGTTTCTACCGTTACGGCGATTTCTGAAGAAACTGATGCTCATTGACCATAAATTGTTCTGAATAGGCAACAAATTCAGCTCTTATCGACACCAAATATGTCCGTTGAGTAGTCTGGATACAATCGTCAACTGCATATAAAAAATAATCCGTTTGGCTATTAACCCTTTCCCTTATAGAAGCGACTTTTAGCGCATTCATTTTATTCATCCGCCAAAGAAAATAGTTCCATTTTATACTGTCATAAATATGTACCATAAGAAATATTTTCTATATCCTAGCAGATAGTAACTAAAAGCAGGCTGAAAGTAAAGCAGAATGCGCCCTAGCCTGTTTTAATAGGTCACATATCTTAAATACTAGAAACAGGCTATGTGTTAAAGGGTTAAACAAAGACAAAGAACCACGCTCCAGTTGTGTGTACAACAAACGTGCTCCAGATCAAAATCATTGTAGAGGTTTTTTTCTAAAACTCTAGACCCATTTGAAATTAATATTTGCATCTGAAGTAGAATACCGTCTCCATTGCTATCGCCGGCGATGTTTTGTAAGTTTACTCTGTTATTTTAAAATATAAATCCCTTACTGAGACTGTTTGAATAACTCATAGTGTGCAGCCAGGGCACCCACATTTTTGGGATCCATATTTTCAACAGACGTTATGAATGAAATTAATTTTCAAGCGCAGGGCATTATATCTCGTTGCAGGTATAGATAAGGAAAGGAAAGCGGATCTTCCACCTGTGCCTGTTATAACATCCCTTAAAACTGTATATTTGACCAGACCAAGAACACCAAGCACGTGAAAATAAAGATCTTCATTGGCCTTGAAAATTAATTTCATACCCTCATACTACATACTCCTAACACTAACACTACCTACTCCTAACAATACTCTACCTATCCCTAATACTACCACTCCCTACCCCTAATACTACCACTACCTACTCCTAACACTACTCTATCCATCCCTAATACTACCTACTCCTAACACTACTCTACCTACCCCTACTACTACCTACTCCTAATACTACTCTACCTATCCTAATATTACCACTACCTACTCCTAACACTACCACTACCTACTCCTAACACTACTCCTACCTACTCCTAACACTCATCTTCCTACCCCTACCACTACCTACTCCTAACACTGCTACTACCTACTCCTAACACTACTCCTAATACTACCACTACTCTACACCTAACACTACTTTTACTACTCCTAACACTACATGTAGCACTACGTATTCTTATAGTACCACTACATACTCCTAACACTACTCTACCTTCCCTAATACTAACTACTCCTAACACTACTCTACCTACCCTAATATTACCACTACCTACTCCTAACACTATTCCTAATACTACCACTACCTACCTACTCCCAACACTACTCTACCTACCTTAATATTACCACTACCTACTCCTAACACTACCACTACCCAATCCAAACACTACTCCTAATAATACCACTACCTACTCCTAACACTACTCTACCTACCCTAATAGTACCACTATCTACTCCTAACACTACCACTACCAACACTACCACTACCTACTCCTAACACTACTCTACCTACCCTAATATTACCACTAGCTACTCCTAACACTATTCTACCTACCACTACCTACTCCTAACACTACTCTACCTACCCTAATATTACCCTACCACTACGTACTCTACTTACCCCTAAAACTACCCCTACTACTAACTACTATCACTACTCTACCTACCCCTAATACTTTCACTACCTATTCCTAACAACCACTACCTACTCCTAACACTACCACTACCTACTCTTGACACTACTCTACCTACCCCTAATACTACCACTACTCTACACCTAACACTACTTTTACTACTCCTAACACTACATGTAGCACTACGTATTCTTATAGTACCACTTCCTACTTCTAACACGACAACTACCTACCCCTAATACTACCACTATCTATTCCTAACACTACCACTACCTACTCCTTACACTACTCTACCTACCCCTTATACTACCACTACCTACTCATACACTACCACTACCTACTCCTAACACTACTCTGTCTATCCCTTATCTTAGCACTCTACTGTATATGTACTTTATCTACTTCTAACACTAAAGCTAGATAACTTCTACTACAACAACTACTACAACTACCACTAAGAATACCCCTGTGGGACAGGAGTAGTGCACGAACAAGGCAAAAAGACACCAATGTAAACAAATACAAAAGCGTCGTTGACTCCCGAATGGGTGTCAGTTCAAAGAAGGCATTGTGCCATACAGTGACATTGACCTTAAATATATCACCGGGAATTATATACAAACACAGTTTTACGTTGGACAAGTCTCTGCAAGTGAGTGAAAAAGTTATGAGACAAAAATGGCCTTCAAAATCATTTTGGTTCATTCAAGCGGACGATTGCTTTCATGTGTGTCCTTTAAAAATAACAATCTTATTTAAATATTTATTCGTTTTTATTATCACCTCTTTAAAGAAGTTAATATTAATAAGATTCTAAATTTGCTTTCCCAAATGTATGCAATCCAAACGGTATGTCCCTGATTTGCATATAAAAAGGTGTTATACCCCGGGCAGCTAAAAACAGTTAAGACTGCCAAAGAGTTATCTTTCGTGTGTCTATAGTTGTGGTTGTTTAATCCCTTCACTGCCTTACCCCGAGTACGATAGATCTAGTTATTTGCAAACAGTGTGGTTCCTGACCAGACGCCGCGTAACTCGGTATTTGATCAGGTTCCAAACTATTTGCAACTAAGATTAAAATATAGCGTATGAAAAAATAAAAACGTATTTCTAAATGCTGTTGCATTTCGTTTGCGTCCTGCGCTAATCTCAATAATTCAGGCCCAAATACCTAAAACAAAAACTACATTTGATAAATGAAACCAGACTTTGCGTATCGCGGTCTACTGTTTGTCAATGTCCTGCTATGTTTGAAATATACTAAATGCATTTGCAAGACCCAGTGGTCTACCCAGAATTTCAAGAAGATTGGTTCATGTTTTGGTAACTAATATGATCCACAAGGTAACTTATAACCCGCAAATGTACTTAGTGTTGAAAGAGTTAACCCTTCACTGCCTTACCCCGAGTGCGATGGTTATTTGCAAACAGTTTGAATCCTGATCAGACGCCGCGTTACGTGGCGTCTGATCAGGATCCAAACTGTTTGACACTCATTTCAATATTTCTTAAATCAAAATACCTAAAAATTAAATTTCAGAAATAAAAGCAGACGAAAATTGTTTAAAATTGATGACGTCACGGCAGTGAAGGGGTTAAATGGGTTTATGGTGCCGATGGTTACTTTTTAACAGAACACGGAGTAGGTAGTGGTAATATTAGGGTAAGTAGAGTAGTGTAAGGAGTAGGTAGTGGTAGTATTAGGTAGTGGTAGTGTTAGGAGTAAGTAGTGGTAGTGTTAGGAGTAGATAGTGGTATAATTAGGTTAGGTAGAGTAGTGTTAGGAGTAGGTAGTGGTAGGGGTAGGTAGAGTTGTGTTAGGAGTAGGTAGTGGTAGTATTAGGATTAGTGTTAGGATTAGGTAGTGGTAGTGTTAGGAGAAGGTAGTGGTAATATTAAGGTAGGTATTATTACGGTAGGTAGAGTAGTGTTAGGAGTAGGTAGTATTAGGGTAGGTAGAGTAGTGTTAGGAGTAGGTAGTGGTAGGGGTAGGTAGAGTTGTGTTAGGAGTAGGTAGTGGTAGTATTATGATTAGTGTTAGGATTAGGTAGTGGTAGTGTTAGGAGAAGGTTGTGGTAATATTAAGGTAGGTATTATTAGGGTAGGTAGAGTAGTGTTAGGAGTAGGTATTATTAGGGTAGGTAGAGTAGTGTTAGGAGTAGGTAGTGGTAGTATTAGGAGTAGTGTTAGGAGTAGGTAGTGGCAGTGTTAGGAGTAGGTAGTGGTAGGGGTAGGTAGAGTAGTGTTAGGAGTAGGTAGTGGTAGTGTTAGGAGTAGTGTTAGGAGTAGGTAGTGGTAGTGTTAGGAGTAGGTAGTGGTAGTGTTAGGAGTAGGAAGTGGTAATATTAGGATAGGTAGAGTAGTGTTAGGAGTAGGTAATGGTAGGGGTAGGTAGAGTAGTGTTAGGAGTAGGTAGTATTAGGGATAGGTAGAGTAGTGTTAGGAGTAGGTAGTATTAGGGATAGGTAGAGTAGTGTTAGGAGTAGGTAGTGGTAGTATTAGGGGTAGGGAGTGGTAGTATAAGGAGTAGGTAGTGGTAGTATTAGGAGTAGGTATTGGTAGTATTAGTGATAGGTAGAGTATTGTTAGGAGTAGGTAGTGTTAGTGTTAGGAGTAGGTAGTAAATGAGGGTATGAAATTAATTTTCAAGGCCAATGAAGATCTATATTTTCACGTGCTTGGTGTTCTTGGTCTAGTAAAAGATACAGTTTTAAGGGAAGTTTTAACAGGCACAGGTGGAAGATCCGCTTTCTTTTCCTTATCTATACCTGCAACGAGATATAATGCCCTGTGCTTGACAATTAATTTCATTCATAACGTCTGTTGACAATATGGATCTGGAGCATGTACGTTGTACACACAACTGGAGCGTGGTTCTTTGTAATAAAAGACAATCAAAATCTTTACATTTGTGTATTTGTTTAATAGCTAAACGAATTATATTTTTATATGCAGTTGACGATTGTATCCAGACGACTCAACGGACATATTTGGTGTCGATAAGAACTGATTTTTTTGCCTATTCAGAACAAGTTATGGTCAATGAGCATCAGTTTCTTCAGAAATCGCCGTAACGGTAGAAACTTTTTCAAGTTAAACATCAACCTCAAGCATTTATCCTATATATAAACTGTTTGGCATTCGCAGTTTAATCTCCAAAATTTTGAATTTGGCATTAAATTGCAGACGAAAAAATTAAGCAGACGATCTTTATTTTATATTTTCTTTTGGTTAGAGAGAATTAAATTTCATGTTTAAATCTGGTGATGAAAGATTAACTCTTTGCACGCTAGTGGCGGACATAGCTGCCACAGGTATAACCTTTGCAAACAGTTTGTATCCAGATGAGACGCCACATAATGCGGCGTCTCATCAGGATCCAAACTGTTTGCCATTGTGACACTGAATTTAAATTTTGAAAAATTCCAATTTTAGAACAAAAGCAGACGACAAATGTTGCAGACGAAAAAAATACTCAGTATGCAAAGAGTTAAATCAAATGGTAGTGATTGTGGTCCTATCTCATGTAGGAAGTAAATACTAACCATGCAGTGCGTTCCTTTCAACGCCGTACGCGTGCAAAGTCGACGTTTCAAACAGCTTGTCACTCGTATTGAAATTTGGTCAGACATGCTGCATTAAACCTAACCTTAAACGATATTGCAGACATCATATTGAAACAGACGACTTGAATTGTAAATCAGGACGTTCTCTATATTGATGACGCCAGCATATTATGACGTTGTTTCATACACTGGCACGTGTGTATATAAAACCAACTTGAGTGTAATTTCAATCAGTTTGTATTATCGAGGACATTAATAAGGTAAGTGGTTTGTGGCAGAGCAGAGCATTGCTCTTGGTGGTTTTCTTTTAACTCATTCACCCCTGAAATTTCAAATGGACAATTCCAGTTTCCAATTAAGTCTAGTCATTTTTTTTAAACAAGAGGGCCATGGCCCTTAAATCGCTCACCTGATGTCATTGTGCCTTAGCTTAATAGGCAAGACATTATTTTAATATAGCTGTAAATGGAATTATCTTCCAGACAAAAAAAAACATGACAAATTGGAATAACTTAAAAAAATATTGTTGGCCCTTATCCATGACACTTCTTCTTATCAAGCTACATGTATTTCCATATGATTATTTATTGCGCATTCTGCTTTACTTTCAACCTGCTTTAAGTTATCATCTACTATGATATAGATACTATTTCTTATATCTTACATTTTTATGGCGTAAAAAGGCTTATGTATGGGGTAATGGGTTAACATCAGTAGAACTGGAGTTATCTCAAAGACAAGAAAATATGACACTGGGAAATAACTCAAAAATGACATTGACCTTTGTAGGACATGACCCAAGTTATAAAGTTTCTAACTTTAATAAAGTTATGGCTAAGAATAAAGTTGTGGACTGATAGACAAACAAATGGACAAACAGACAAAAAAAGCAGACAGACTAAAACAATATGCCCCCAACTGCAGGGGCATACAAATGTAGCAGACAACACCATATGCTGCTGTTACAGTGAACCTCAGCTGACCTGAGTTCAGTTATGTAACTCTGCCAGTAGGAAATGTGGCTAGGGTCTAACTCTTATAATGCTGAATTGCTGTCTGCTATACATATATTGAATGTGAAATATGACCTACATATTCAACCGACCAGAACCATTTGTACAAACTAGGTAAAGGACATTTAGAAGTGTCACCATGCCAAATATCAAAGCTCTGGCCATATTAGTTTCAGTGGAGAAGACGTTTGAAAATTTCACTATATAACTCTATGTAAAACTGTGACCCCCGGGGCGGGGCCAATTTTGACCCCAGGGGCATAATTTGAAGAAACTTGATAGAGAACCTGTAGATAATGCTTTGTGCCAAATATCTAAGCTCTTGTCCTTGTAGTTTCAGACAAGAAGATTTTTTAAGATTTCCTTATTTTTTCACTTTGGTTGCCATGGCAACCGGAGTTCTACATTTTTTTCAATTCTTTGAACAAATTTGAAAGAGCTTGACCCAAGGAACATTCCTGTAAAGTTTGGTTGAAATCTGTTCAGCCGTTTAGGAGCAGATGTCATTTGAAGCTATTGTTATCGACGACGCACACCGCACGACGCACAACGCACGACGACGGACGACGGACACAGGGCCATCCCAATAGCTCACTTTGAGCCTTTGGCTCAGGTGAGCTAAAATATTTAGGGATAATTTTAAATAACATAAAGCAAAATGCAACACAGTGCAGGCCCTGCCCAGAGGCTCCTGTAGGAGCCCTTTGATTGGTGTCTACACTGTTTACATATAATGCAAGCGCAATGTTCACATCTACATTGTTTGTAAATGATGAGTATACTCGTCGCCTATGCTCAATAGGTTAACGGATCAAAAAGACGCGATAGATTGAAGGAGAATGATTTGTCATAATATCACTAGAAAAAAATATTTATAGGTTTTTTTTATTCCCATATCTCGAGTGAATGTGTCATTTTATGTTTCTTCATTCAAGCATAATCATTTTTATCACATAAACGTGCAAAATATAGAGGGCCGTAAAATTCGTACGGCCCACTGGGCATATATTTTATACTAATTTTCGAATCACCAAAATACTGTATTACTACGCCGACTTTAAATCAGTTAAGAAAATCTAGACAAAATAAGATCACCACTAGGGATTTAAAACATTTCCAAGTGTCTTACAAACATTATCCCAGGCAATCGCGCAAATTCAGGCTGCAAATTAGGCTACGTAGAGCTCTAGTAAAACTGTGACTCAGACTGGTTTTCAAATTTAGACGTTACAATAATAATGACGTCGTGTTGCTATAACGACGTGATTTTGAAAACAAAACTTGATTCTAACTGTCAAATGATCATTTTAGTCAGTTAGAACAGTTTTAAATTAAATATTAATTTAAAATTTGAATATGGTATCGGAAAAATCTTTACACAACACATTGATGTTGATTTTCTTTATTTAAGTTTGATTGGTGTTTTTATCTACGGATGAATAAAACCGAATAACTCCTATGACGAATCGTTTTCCTAAGAGCCGAAGGCAAAAGTGAAAGTAAGAGCATTCGGATTTTCGAGTCATTTGGTGTTTATGTGATAAATAGGATATCAAATTCGTGTGTTGTCAGTCCTGAATTTATGGAACTCGTTGGATAAAATGATATGTTATCAAACTCGTTCAATAAATTCACGACTGACAACACACTCATTCAATATCCTCTATTTATCACATAAACGTGCAAAATATAGAGGGCCGTAAAAATCGTACGGCCCACTGGGCATATATTTTATACTAATTTTCGAATCACCAAAATACTGTATTACTACGCCGACTTTAAATCAGTTAAGAAAATCTAGACAAAATAAGATTGCCACTTGGGATTTAAAACATTTCCAAGTGTCTTAAAAACATTATCCCAGGCAATCCCGCAAATTCAGGCTGCAAATTAGGCTACGTAGAGCTCTAGTAAAACTGTGACTCAGACTGGTTTTCAAATTTAGACGTTACAATAATAATGACGTCGTGTTGCTATAACGACGTTATTTTGAAAACAAAACTTGATTCTAACTGTCAAATGATCATTTTAGTCAGTTAGAACAGTTTTAAATTAAATATTAATTTAAAATTTGAATATGGTATCGGAAAAATCTTTACACAACACATTGATGTTGATTTTCTTTATTTAAGTTTGATTGGTGTTTTTATCTACGGATGAATAAAACCGAATAACTCCTATGACGAATCGTTTTCCTAAGAGCCGATGGCAAAAGTGAAAGTAAGAGCATTCGGATTTTCGAGTCATTTGGTGTTTATGTGATAAATAGGATATCAAATTCGTGTGTTGTCAGTCATGAATTTATTGAACTCGTTGGATAAAATGATATGTTGCTCGCCAAGGCTCGCAACATATTATTTTATCAAACTCGTTCAATAAATTCACGACTGACAACACACTCATTCAATATCCTCTATATATTTACAATCGCCCCATTCAATTCCATTGACAAAAAGTGTGTTCATTTCATATAAACACCAATTTTCGAGAGGGCCGGACTTGTGGAAAAGTTTCGAAGGGGAGGCGGGGCATATGCAGTTTTCATTCGCGAATTAATATTTGGAACTTGGGGCAGCAAACGTTTGGCGGATTTTTTCAAAATTTGTTCTCAACCGATCTATGCCTTCCTACTAGTGGAAACCATGATTCCCGACTAATATTCTTCTTTATAAATGAGGTAAATTGCAAGAAATTTGACACAAGAATCTACCTTATAAACAGCGTTCTATATCTGCGTTTCTTAATGACAATAAAACCCCGATACATTTATCCTACTTTGAAATTACGTCACTTCAAATGACGTCATAAATCGGCATTTTTCGCGCCAAACTGTCAAGTTGTTGACAATGAAACTCTTTTTTTTTTCTGCTTTCGAATGTACACAGATTCAGTAAATCGGTCATGGCTGTTCCTAATAGGTTACACATTATTCGTTTTATCGACCTCTAATATGGATTAAACATACATGCGTACTGACAAAATGTTTATTTAATGTTAGAAATTACAGCAAATATATTGTAAATATAAGAAATGAACTGATTTTTTTCGGCGTTCAAGCGAAATGAACGACAGAAAATTATCGTCAAATTTACCATGAATCGCTAGCGCGATTCATGGTATTTGCCGAAAATTTCTGTCGTTCATTTCGCTTGAACGCCGAAAAAAATCAGTTCATTTCTTAAATAAACAACCCTTTTCGACAACGTGTTTTATAATTGATTTAGTTTGATAACATTTACAAACAATTTGTAACCTGGTGAAACTCCGCGTATCGCTGCGTCTGATCAGGGTCCAAACTGTTTGATACCGTTTATTGTGATATTATTTTACAATGCTCCCTCTCTAAAACAACATCCAATTGGAGACCACGATTGTAAGTGTTGTTCGGAAGGATGTCTTACATTGAGCCTACAAATAGCTTGGATCCAGATCAGACGCCGCGTGACGCGGCGTCTGATCTGAGTTCAAACTATTTGTCACTCGTCATTATGGTTTTTTTCTGTCACAGTCAAAAGGTCCAATATGTGATTTGAGAAAAATAGCAGAGGACAATTTTAAGCAGACGATATTGCAGCCGTGCAAAGGTTGGTCATGATTGTGTTCTTTTGGGAACGGCAGTAAGCTTTGTTATAAGGAGGGTGGAGAGAGCACTGTAATCAATTTAATAGTAAAACCTAGAACATTAAATTGAACAATAAAGCAGATGACAAGCGATAAAGCTGATATACTTAAGTATCCCATTACCCCATAAATACGCATTTTTATGCCTTTTATGTATTCCTCTACTTAAGAAAATATGTATCATAAGAAATAATTTCTATATTCTAATAGGTGGTAGCTTAAAGCATGCTGAAAGTAAAACAGAATGCGCCTTACGGCGCATTCTGCTTTACTTTCAACCTGCTTTAAGTAGTCACCTATCTTCAAAACTTGAAACATGCTATAGGGTAGTTGGTTAAATATATATTTATACTTTTTTAGAAATAAAATGGCGAAAGTTTTGCTTCAAGCCATCACAGCCTCAATCCTTGTAGCGGCCGTTTTCTGCTGTTCGTGTTTGCCTCAAACATGGCCTGAACATTACTGCACAGCAGACTACGGTAAGAAGTTTTTACTTTTACACTTGTTTTATGCAAATAGTGTAGACCCAGATCAGAGGGCTCCCAGCGAGCTTTGCACTGTTTGCAATTTTGCAAGACATTAATAAAAAATCTAGGTAATTAGATTTTAATTTGATGACTGGTCGCTGGTAACATAAAGTGGAGAAGACGTTATTCTTTCCCAATAAACGCGGTTTTGAAGGGAAAAAAAACCTTTACGTCGACTGGAAATAGTTTCGGGCCTGGTCAGACTTCAAATTGTTTGCCACTCAAATTAAAATTAAGCATAAAAAAATTCAAATTATTATTGTTTTCCTCCATTTAAGTGCAACGCAGTAAGCGTTTCGTTTGCGTTAAGCGTGAAGGGATAAAATCTAATACCATGTCGATTGTTTGAAAGTAATTGTGATGCGCGCTTTTAAGACAAATTATCGAACTATGACTGATTATATACATTGAAACCCCTCTAAACCGGAACCTCTAAATACCGGAATTCTCTCTAAACCGGACAAAAACGTTGGTCCCGTTTCCAACCCTCCTTTATTTTAACCCATTACACCATAAGTATGACTTTTTACGCCTTTTTACTCCTATTTTCTATATTCTATAGCAGATGACAGCTTAAAGCAGGTTGGAAGTAAAGTAGAATGCGCCTTAAGGCGCATTCTGCTTTACTTTCAACCTGCTTTAAGTGATCAGCTATTTTCCATACTAGAAACAATCTATGGGTTAAAACCCCTCTAAACCGGAAACCCCTCTAAACCGGACATTTATGTTGTCCCCACACATGCCGGGTTTAGAGGGGTTTCACTGTATTTTACTTTATTTTCATCGTGCTTAAACACATTACTCATACACCTGTAATTATTTCTTACGCCAAGGAAAGCAGTCCCCACCTATAAAAACGGGAGTCATTTTCAATATCCTCCCATATAGTTCTTTAAAGCAGGTTGCAATCAAAGCAAAGTGCTCCTTAAGGAGCATTCTGCTTTTCTTTCAACCTACTTTGAAGTGGTCACCTATCTTCAAAATTAGAAAGAGGATATGGAGTGACGAGTACATTTGTATCTCGATTTGAGTCGATTCTAATAGCAGTCACAACATTTGGTTGGGTTTGGTGACAACTGTCCAGTTTACTTACAATAAGCTGTTCCCACTTGCTGTATTGTTTTGTAGTCATCAGGATCCACAGCTATATTGTTCATATACCTTTTTTCCTATTTTTCAGTGGCTAGAGTTACGGTTCTTAACAATGGGCCTGTTATAGGACGAGACAGGGCATTTAGAGTTAACGTTCGCTTCTACAAGACAACGGTCAGTGAGTAATTGTAAATACTTTAAGATCAGAAAGCAAACTATGTGTCTTTGAAGAGTACACTAAAAGTCTTGTCCTGTGAAAACAGGAGGCCTCTGATCAGGGTCTACACTGTTTGTAATTTTGAAAAAAATGTTGGTTTTTTTTTTGTGAAGCCTAGACTTCTTTTATTCAATACAGTAAAACCTCGCTATTACGACCACTAAAACGAAGGCTAATTGAGTGTATAATAGACAGGTGACAGCTTAAAGCAAGGTGACAGTGAAACAGAAAGCTCCTATAGGAGCTTTCTGTTTCACTGTCACCTTGCTTTAAGCGGTCACCTATGGTAAACACCCTAATAATTAACATAATTTAGTGGTCGTAATAGCGAGGTTCTACTGTATAATATATATTTACATAATATACATATACAAAAACAGTAACACTGTACATGCAGTATAATATGATGCGGCTTCTAAAGCTCGCTCAGTGCATTTGAAAATCTTATAATAAAAGATTTTCGTTTGAGCAATTCAAACAAAATTTTACATTCCTGAATAAACAAGTATAAGATATCAATTTGATTTGTCCAGTTATTGCTTAAGAAATATGTTTTATATATGCAAAATCCAACAAGTGTTAGCATTAAATTAACATTAAAATATGCTTCATTTTGAATTTTGTAGCCAATTATAACAGTTTGAAGGGTTTTTATGTTTGTGTCTATCCCACATTTTTTGAAAATTCTTACGATACTTTGCCAGAAGGTTTGAACAGCAGAACTGTTAATGAACACATGTTCATAATCTTCTGTGACATTGCATCTGTTAGTATCATTTTCCAAACAAATCTTATCGAATTTACGGGAAATATGTTGTTGATAACTTTATATCTGTATTATTTTAGTCTGTTATCAAATATGTTATTTATGAAAGAATATACAGGGTGCCATTTTATGTTTGGAAATTTATTTATCCAGTATCGGTGTGCAATAGGTTTTTGGAATTTGTTAGATAAAATATGCTGATATATAAACTTATTATTGCAATCTTTTAAGTTGCGTTTAAAAAACACTAACTGTAAAGAAGTTTTAACTTTAGTTCTGCGAGACATTTCAGAATTTAGTAACAATTTCCACTTCTTGGGTATTGATTGTGTTAATGTTTTAAATTCTGTAAGCCAATTTCTTTTGTCAATTAATTTATTTAATATACTTGTATGGTGTATTTGTCCTACATTATTAATTATGTCATTAACAAACAGAGTTCCGGAATCTATCCATTTCTTATAAATTAAACATTTGTTTTTAGATTTGATGAATCTATTTCCCCATAAGATCTGTCTTTTAACTTCATCAAATTTTGAAATTTCCGGTTGTTGTTTGTGTTGAGCAGTGATCCAAATCTCTAATATGTGTTTATAGAAATCAGATAACTTATTTGTATTTATACTTTTTATGCTGTCTATATTCATGTTAAAGATTAAGAAATTATTGCCATAATTTTGATAATAATATATAGGGATTGCTTTCCAATTTGCCTTTGTATTATCTGTCAAAGCTTTTACCCATTTTAGTTTCAAAGCAATAATGTATGAATTTAGGTCAATCATCTCAGCCCCTCCTTCTAATATATGTCCTATTAATGTAGTTCTTTTGATTTTTTCTCTTTTACCATTCCATAAGAAATTATAGAGCATACTGTTTATTCTTGTTAGGATGTGCTTGTTTATGATTAAAGTATGGAACAGATATGTGAACTTAGGAACAAGTAGAGTTTTAATTATTTTGATTTTACCATAAAATGTAAGCTTCCGCTTATTCCAGTTTTCTATTATTTTTTGACAGTTTTCAAATTTTTGATCCACAGATATTTTTGTCATGATAAAAATATAAACCTAGAGCCTTAATCGGACGATTTGGCCAGGCTATATCACCAACCGAATCTGTACTGTGTTTTTTACTTCCGATCCACATTCCCTCCGTTTTGTTTTTATCAAGTTCTAGACCTGACCATTTACCAAATTCTTTTACTATGTTTAATGCAGAATAAATATCGTTTCGGTCTTTTAAAAACAAGGTTGTATCATCTGCTAGTTGAGAAATCTTTAGGTTATAAATTTTGTCCGTGGTTTTTACTTCGATGCCAGTCAGCGTCTCAGCATCCCTGATGTTGTTTGCCATGACTTCAGCTGCTAAAATGTACAGCAGAGATGATATTGGACAGCCTTGTCTGATTCCGCGTGTAAGTTTAAATATTTCTGATCTAAAGCCGTTGTAAAAAACGCATGCTTTACATTCAGCATAAATAAGTTTTATCCAAGCTATGAAGCTTTGTTTAAAACCAAATTAAATAAGAAGTTCCATTCAATAGTGTCAAAAGCTTTTCGAAAGTCTAAAAATAATATAGCACCTTCTATCTGTAAATTATCAGCATAATCTATTATATCTTGGATTTGTCTGAGGTTTTATCCTATATATCTGTTTTGTATGTATCCTTGTTGGTCGAGGTGTACGATTTTGTGTATAATTGTTTTCAGTCTGTAAGCCAAAGCTCTTGTTGCAATTTTGTAATCTACATTTAAGAGGAAAATTGGTCTCCAGTTTTCTAAATCTGATGGATCGCCCTTTTTATAAACTAATGATAATGAACTAATTTTTTGAGAAGGAGTCAATTCTCCAACTTCATAGCATTCACGAAATGTTTTAGTCATTAGTAACCCAATTTTATGCCAAAAACATTTATAAAACTCGGAAGTTAATCCATCCAAACCAGGACTTTTGTTAGGTTTCATTTCTTGCAAAGAAGTTGTTAATTCTTCGCAGCTAATATTGCCTTCACATGTGTCGGCATCTTCCTCGGTTAATTTCTTGAATGCTGTATTGTTAAGGTAATTAGTTATGCCATTAGAATCTATATTGTTTGTTTGATATAAAGTTTCGTAAAAACGGACTTCTTCGGCTAAGATTTTGTCCCTATCAAAAACTTTTTCTCCATTGATATTTAAAGACGAAAGTGATTTCCTTGATTGTCTTGATTTTTCTAGGTTTAAAAAATATTTTGTGTTTTTCTCACCTTCTTCTATATAGCTCTTATTTGTGCGCCCTTTGCTTTTATATCGTAAATCGATTGGATTTCATGTTCAATTTCGGCGATTTCATTTCTGTATCTTTCGTTTATTGTATCAACCGATGAATCATATTTATTAATAAGTGAAGTGAGCCTTTCCTCTAAATACATAATTCTTTCTTTTCTTTTTCTTGCTTAAAAAAAATGTTAAAATTAACCTCCGTGAATCGCAGAAAAACCCGACATTTAGCTAAATAATACAGCATTCAATATGACCAAACCGTCTTTCAAATCAAAGCTTTCGGCCAAGGACTATGCCTTTAGATCCACCATTCAAGTACAAATTAATCAAACAGCATGTTGCATTAGTACCAGGGTTTTGAATTCGATCTCCTGCCGGACCAAGACCTTTGAAGGATGAGACTTTATAAACCGAGGTCCGATGTCTGAGTGCTTTACACTTCGCATCTAAAAGAACCAGAGAACTCTTTCGACAATAAGAGTAGGGTATCGCGCCCGTGTTCTCTGTATCCGCTCCTCTTTCTCTGAGGCGTCCAATTAGCCCATAGATGAGCTATACATTATGTTTTGATCACATAGAAGAGCAGATAGATTTGTCTTAGTCTACACTATGAGGCAGTATTTCAGAATAACTATCGGTACTATTTGGCGTGATACAATCCTAAGAATTGGGACACTGAGTAAATGCTGTAGTTATCCTCAAGTTTGACCTAATTGGCATCGATTTTTCCAAAAAGTGCAAACGGAATGGTAAACAGTGCAGACCCAGGAACAGTCCGACCAGGATTTAAATTGTTTATTTAGGTATATCTCGCTTAAGTCGAACATACCCGTAATTCAAAATTAAAACGTGACTACGCCACGTTTTAGTTTTGAAAAACGGGTATGTTCTAACTAACGCGTCTTCGAATGGTCGAGTTTACACTGTATATAGTAAATTGATTATAATAGCAGACAGTTTTCTTTGTATACACTTATCAGTATTCAAGAATAACTATCGTTGATATTTAACAATCGTTTCCGCTCAGTATTTATTTCTAAATCGATTTCACATTAGGACAAGTGTCTTGGTATATCTACAGAGTTTCGATTCTTGAAATTGAAAATTCTTAATCGATACCACAGTTGAATTGCAGACTGGTTGGACAAAGGTCCGAAAAAGTTTATGTATGGTCCCAACGTTTTGATATTCATATCTTAATTTCGTAATCTATCTGTTTTAAACCAATCACTCCATAATACGCCTTTAATTTATTTATCCACACACATATACGTATATAGTTCCACTTTATACAAGTATAATTGTGCTCCGAAAGAAATATGTCATATACCTTAGCAGTTAGTAGCTTAAAACAGAATGAAAGTAAAGCAGAATGGTCTTCAAGTATGACAATACTGAACAAAAGCTATGGAGAGTAAGGTTTTATGCCACTATTGGGTGGGATTTGAGGTCAAAATTTAAACAAAATGAGTTTGTTAATTTGGTTAGACCTGTTTATTATAAACCGGCGCAAGCTTTCTTTTTAAAAGAAAATCTTATTTATGAATTTATTATATAATGATATGTCCTACTGACAGTCATGTACATAAATACAGTAAAAACTCGATTCTACGAACTCGCGTTAGTTCGAACATACCCATATTTCAAACTGAGTTAAAACGTGGCTTTACCACGTTTTAACTTTGAAATACGGGTATGTTCGACTTAAACGAGACCGACTGATAAAAAAATCAACTTACGATATTCTGGTAAGATAGATTTAAGCGAGTTCGTAGTATCTAGTTTCGACTGTATGTTGGGTTTTTTTTCTTCATGGCTTGCAGAACCAATGTGTTAAAATAATAATGAATAAAAATTTCAAACTTTTCTCAACAGGTTCACCCGAACTTCGTGAACAGATATTTCCTGTTTACCCCAAGCGACAGTGCCGCATGTGGTGTGAACTTTGAAGCAGGCCGGTCTTACTTAATCACAGGTAAGAATGATAAAAGTGCCAAACAGCTTTAATCCAGATCAAACGCCTCATTACGTGTCGCCTGACAAGGATAAAACTAGTCAACAATCTAGGTCCGCTGGCGTAAGATTAAATAGTATGAATGGTCAAGGAAACACCAAGTTTCCAAAAATATAACCCGTTGAAAATCGCAAATATAAAGAATAAAAAAAAATTCTGTTATTTTGTTTCTAGAACATTTAGGTACATTTATTTCCGAAAATATTGGTTAAACTCATTGGAATATGTTTATTATTATTTTCATTATAATTATTATAACAATGTATCATTATAATTATCATAAATATTATTAGATTTATAATTAAGTTCATTTTTTATTATTATTATTATTTATCATTAGATCTACTAATGTTAGTTCAATTGATAATAATGATAATTTTAATTATATTTTAGTTCAGATATAATTTTCATTTTTATATCATTTTTAAGGTTAGTTCAATTATTATTATTATCATCATTGTATCGTTACATGTATTTATTTTATTTGAATTCTCCTATCCAGGTTACTATACAATATCTCAGTGGGGACAGCGCATTATGCGAACTGGTCGTTGTAGCTACCAACAGGAAGTGTCTGGATATCTATCCAGATTTAGGAGACCCTCTTGTCGTAAGTATTAACCCTTTACCTTATAGCAGCGCCATTTACCGCATTCCGTTTAATCCTCTGCGGAAGAAAATAATTCCAATTTATACAGTCATGAATATGTATCAGAAGGAATATTTTCTTAATACTAGCAGATGGTAACTTAAAGCAGGCTTAAGAAGAAGTTCATATATCATAGCACTTTGTCAAATATAGTATCCCTGGCCATATGTGTAAATTGCTTATTTTATACAGTGCTCTCTCTGTAGAGAACACCCAATAGGAGACAGTGAGTATGTGTGTTATTCGAAGGGAGTTGTTATAGGGAGGGAAAACTAATACCATTAGAGTACATTTGCAAAAAGTTTGAACCAAAATCAGACATGGCGTAACGCGGTGTTTGATCTGGCTTCAAACTGTTTGCCACTCGTCTTTATGTTTCTTCTGTCAAAATGTCCAACACGTTTCGGCAAACGACAATTTTAAGCAGACGATAGCGTTAGATGTTATATTATTAAGGGAACGGCGGCAAGCATTGTTGTAAAGAGGGAATCGTTGTTCGGAAGGTCGTTGTAGGGAGGGTGCACTGTACTGTCGAATCGCTGTATAAACTCGTTTAACGCTTAAGTAACTACTCGAAAAAATCGCTGCCATTTTCGGATTTGTTTTTTCATTTCTCTGGACCTTCGGATTTTTTTCTGAAATCTACGGATTTCTGCTCTTACTTTTAAAATTTGGAATTTCATGCGTTTTTTACTTAGGAAACATTGACACAGGTATCAAAACAGTATATATCCAGATCAGAAACCGTAGTGTTACGAAACAGTTTGCATAATAATGTTAATGTAACCTGCAGAGTCTGGCAGCGATAAGGTTAAAGGTACGATTTCTAAAACCGCGCTTGAAAATTTGGAAATCTAAGGATTTTTATGAGCAACTTATGCGGACTCTAGCCCTGCAAGCTAGTTTCTGAAATGTCGTTAAAGTGTGGTTTTAACCCCTTCACTGCCTTACCCCGAGCGCAATGGTTATTTGCAAACAGTTTGGATTCAGATCAGACGCCGCGTAACGCGGCGTCTGATCAGAATCCAAACTGTTTGACACTCTTTTCAACATTTCTTCAGTCAAAATACAAAATGTACCTAAAAACTAACTTTGAAAAATGAAAGCAGACGACCATTGTTTAAAATTGATGACGTCACGGCAGTGAATGGGGTTAATATGCATGAAATGGTAAGAAATAACCTTCAATTTTTTCTAGGACGAGAGAATAGATGGAACCGCAGATCAGAAGATTCTCGAGACTAGTGTCCCAGATGAATACGACTATTGAGCCTTTCACTACAATATGACGTCATAACTCGTCTTTAGAACAGTCGTCGCCATATTGTCGTCTGCTAATAGATATAGTTTTCATTTGATTTTGTTTATAAAATCTGGAATCTTATGCATTGCTGACTTAAGAAACAGTGATGGGAGTGTCAACCAGTTTGGATCCTGATCACGCGGCGTCTGATCAGGGTCCAAACTGTTTGCAAATGTAAGTGTTGTCGGCCTTGGCAGCGAAAGCGTTAACCCTTTCCCTAATAGAAGCGCCTTTTAGCGCATTCTGTTTATTCCTCCGCTAACGAAAATAGTTCCAATTTATACAGTTATGAATATGTATCATAAGGGATATTTTCTTTATTCTAGAAGGTGTCAGTTTAAAGCAGGCTGAAAGTAAAGCAGAATGCGCCCTCATGCGCATTCTGCTTTACTTGCAACCTGCTGTAAATAGTCGCCTATTTTCAAAACTAGAAACGGGCTGTTTGGGTAAAGGGCTAAGCCTTCATCTGCTAAGAGCGACTTAATCTGCATAGTTAGCCCAGGATTTAGTGATTATTGAAACTGCTTTGAAAATTGTAGTTTCGATGGTTGTTTTTATGCTCCCCTTTAGGGGGGGAGCATATAGTCGCCGCTTTGTCCGTCCGTCCGTGTATCCGTCCGTCTGTCTGTCCGTCCATCCATCACGCTTTTTTGTCCGGAGCATATCTCTTGAACGGTTCAACGTAGGTTGGTGAAACGTGATACAGTGATAGAGAATGACAGAAGGAGGTGCAGTACACAAGAACCGTAACTCTGTCATCTCCCAATATTGAATTATCTCCCCTTTTCTCATAAAAATCAATTTTGTCTGAATCTTTTGTCCGGAGCGTATCTCTGGACTGTTACACCCTAGTTGATTAAACTTGTTACAGTGATTGAGGATGACATGAGGAAGTGCAGTACACAACAACCATAACTCTCTCATCTCCCAATTTTGAATTATCTCCCTTTTTCTCATAAAATAAATCAATTTTGTCCGGAGCATATCTCTGGACTGTTACACCGTAAGTTAATGAAACTTGTTACAGTGATAGATGAGGTCCTAAGGAGGTGCAGTGCACAAGAACAGTAACTCTGTCATCGCCCAATATTGAATTATCTCCCTTTTTCTAAAAAAAAATAAATAAATAAAAAAAATTGTCCGGAGCATATCTCTTGACTGTTACACTGTAAATTAATGAAACTTGATACAGTGATACATGATGACATAAGGAGGTGCAGTTCACAAGAACCATGACTCTGTCATCTCCCAATATTGAATGATCTCCCTTTTTCTATTTAAAAAAACAAAAAATTTTGTCAGGAGCATATCTCCTGAGCATTGCATTGTAAGTTGATGAAACTTGATACAGTATTACGGGATGAAACAGGGAGTGCTGTACTCAAGAACCATAACTCTGTAATCTCCCAATATTGGATTATCTCCCTTTCTTGTAAAAAATCAAATTTTCTGAAGCCCTGTAACTTGATGAAACTTGATTATGAGTATGACAAAAAGAAGTGTAGTACACAAGAATTATAACTCAGTCATCTCCAAACATTGAATTGTCGACATTTTTTCGTAGAATTTTTATTTTTTGTCTGAAGCATATCTCCTGAACGTTACATCATAAGTTGATACTGTGTTCACCTTCTAAACATGCTATACCTTGGGGTTTTTTTTCTTGTGGGGAGCATTCATCGTTGGGAACGATATTCTTGTTTTTCCAAGTCACATGAAAATTAGACTTGTTTCTTATTTTCTTTCACCATTC
Source organism: Gari tellinella (assembly GCA_922989275.2). Classification (NCBI taxonomy): domain Eukaryota; kingdom Metazoa; phylum Mollusca; class Bivalvia; order Cardiida; family Psammobiidae; genus Gari; species Gari tellinella. Next base: position 51,793,348 of record OV277867.1, read on the forward strand.
AACTATATTTTATTCACAAGTTCCCTTCATATGTTTTGTTAGTTCTGCATAATAATACTTAAGTGTAACGTACATAATAACCGAAAGGAGAGAGTCGTCTCAAATGTTGGAATAACGTAATTGTGTGCCATCACTTTTGCCATGTTGGATATGTCAACGTTTGATATATATTTCTACATGTATATCCATATGCAATATCAAGACCATAGGTGTAAAATTTGATTAGAATAAAGAAAATAATGCCGCATCATTTTCTTTAGTCAATGGACTCCAATCATAGTTCTTTAGTCTAATCAAATGATACGATCTTGTTGATGCAATACTGCAGAATCACTTTAATATCACCAAAGCTGCCATGAAGCAAAAACGGTCTGCAGTATACTCAATTAGCATAATATAAAAGAACATACTTGTTTGGTCTTGTATGAGACAGTTGAACTTCGATAACTCCAACTTGCTTATGTCAAACTTACCCGTATTTCAAATTTCGAACGTGGCTAAGCCATAGCTGAAATGTCCGGTTTCCAATTAAGGATAGTCCTGTTTCACGTACAGTCGAAACTCTATACTTCGAGCTCGCGTTAGTTCGAACATTCCCATATTTCAAAGTTAAAACGTGGCTAAGCCACGTTTTAACTTTGAAATACGGGTATGTTCGACTTGAGTGAGACCGTATTATCGAAATTCAAATTATGAAATACTGCTACGATCAATCTAAGCGAGTTAAGGCTGATTTTAATAATATATTGCAAAATAACAAGCAGTGCGTATCCTGATCAGAGGACTCCTACATGAGCGTTCTGCTCAGGGTCTACACTGTTTGTATAGAACCAGTGTATTGTTCAGAGGCAAACTGTTAGTTAATGGCGAGTATACTCGCTACCAGGGTTGATTGTGTTTAGGACTGCCCAGTGTTTTATTTGTTATATGCAATTACATTAAGATTATGTTCACACCTGTTGTTGATGTTGTTCTTTGGCGTTCCTTGACACCAATGTCATATTGAAATGTCCTGTGGGTGTTACATGAGACAAGAAGTTATTCATCCCAGATCTTAGAGGTGTCAAATATTCATCTTTCCTATACAAAATGAGCCCTCTGACCAAGGTCTGCATTGTTTGTGATTTTTGAACTGGCATTGTCCGTTTGAAGTTTGAGTTCAACAGCCACCTGTCGATTACACCGTCAGAGAGCCTTCTTTTAACCCTTTACTCCATAGCCTGTTTCTAGTATTGAATATAGGTGACCACATAAACCAGGTTGAAAGTAAAGCAGAATGCGCCTTCATGCGCATTCTGCTTTACTTTCAGCCTGCTTTAAGCTACTATCTGCTAGAATATAGATAATATTTATTATACATATTCATAACTTTATACATTTAAACTATTTTCTTCAGTGGAGGAATAAATTAAATGTGCTAAAAAGCGCTTTTATGGAGTAAAGGGTTAAGTGGACAATAACTAGGAAGTTTAGTATATAACGTTAGTCAAACCTGTATTGAGCGACGTTTATGTGAAGAAACGTATAGGAAATCAAAGACAGGTCACTGTTAAATGGAGGACAACAATAATGCAGAAAGGCTATCAGTTTTGTTCCTGCTCCTAAGCAGATGCTGCTGATTGTCTGGAGCCTGTTTGTAAAGACGACTAGAGTCACCTATGGTGCCGAAAGGTTTAAACTTCTAACTCCGTTACCGGTGAACATTTTAGTCAGGATGAAAGTTGTTTTACGGCCTATTTTAGCCAGAATCAACGCTCAAGCCAGTGTCACTGCAATTAATGGCAAAATGGCAAACAGTGCATACTGGTCACAGCTTTATAAACTGGGACTGGGGTCAACTACGTATATCGTCATCAAATGTTTTGATAAGTTTATATAGAGGATAGCTGGGGGGGGGGGGGTTCAGTATAAGATATGGATATATTCCTACGGATCCAGTGTATTTACTGGGAAATGTTTTCCTACGAAAACAAAGTTGCCTTCGTAGAAAAACAAATATGTTACGATACCCATATTGTGTCGTTGCAAAACATTTGATAATACATAAAATACCTAGTTAGTCCCCAGTGCTTTCGGAGTCATCTGATATGGGCATATGCTGTTTGCATATGACAAGTGTACCATACACATGTACACTGTATATATGGAGGAGTATACTCATCAAGGGTTGAATAGGAGTGCACCTCTAACCGCCTACTGGACGCCTCTGGCTAGTTTGTGGTAACTATTGCCAGTTTGGATCAAGATGAGACACAGCTCATGACGCTGCCTCTTAACTGGACCAACTTAATGTTTGATACTCAGACGTAACGGTTTGCAGACGGCGCTTGCAGGCAATACAAATATTAACTCAATATTCCCTGAAACAATTCCACTTTTCAATTAAGTGTAATCCATTTTTGGGCGTTTTGATCCTTATACATGTATTTCAAAACGATACAGTGCAGACCCTGACCAAAGAGCTCTTATAGGGTCTATACTGTTGACATAGGAAAAGTGTACTCTTTACTAGAACACTGTTTGTTAACAACACATACATACGCCAATAGGGGTTAATAGCCTATTTTAACCCCTTATCATGCTAAGTGAGATTTTGCTTACATTTGCAAACAGTTTGGATCCAGATCAGACGCCGCATAGCGCGGCGTCAACTGTTTGCCACTCGTCCGTTTGAAAGCTTAAAAAGAGCATAGCATGTGGGTGCCAACGCAAGTCTGTGTTGATGTCCTATTAGGTTAGGAAGGAATATTGAGAGATTCTTATTGCCTTTGTGTCTTGCCTATGTGTCTCTCGATCTACTGTGGGGCGCTAAATGATGACATGTCCCATGCTGAACTGAGCTCAAGGGCTTCTTACGTTGGGTACACATGCCAAATATGAAATCTATATCACACGTTGTTAGAGTTATGGCCAATTAATCCTATTCTACCTCTAAATAATCTACATGACCTTGACCTTTGTCGAACATGACCCACACTGCACTGAGCCCAAGAGCTTTTTGAGGTGAGTACACATACTAAATATAAAGTCTGTATCTCATGTACATGTAGTTTCAAAGTTGCCACCAACGTAAAGATTTCGGATGAAGACACTGTAGACGACTATAGCTCGCTTTGTTTCTTCGAAACAGACGAGCTAAAACTAATTTTGATTTATTTTAGCAGACGATTTTTTTAAGCAGACGACACTTCAGCATGATACATGTTTGTATATGCCTGTGCCTCTTTATAGAGTAGTTGCTGGGCACAGATTTGATTTTTTACACATTATTTCAAGATTCAACAGGAGTAATAAGAAACACAGAACACACTTAGTAGACTGAATATAATCCATTTTAATTCCTATTGATCCCAGGCAGTTGAAATATTACTAGAGTTACATCCCTTTAAAAACATAGCTCACTATAGGGCAGTGCTACCACCCTTGTCATTCAGGGCAAAACTGAGCATTCATTCCTTCTAATTTCAAAATACAAAACAAACAGTTCACGCTTTTTCTAGTTTATAAGCAAGTAAAATAGGAATATTAATCCCAAAATTATTTTTTCTAAAGAGTTTTATTTAATTTTAGCCCAATATATAGCCATTGAAAATTACACTATATTCATGTAATAAATGCCATTCAACACCTTGAAATAGGGCTGCAATTTCTCCGGATTTTTCCTAAATCTTCGGATTTTTTCCCCACTACATGGTAGCTTAAAGCAGGCTGAAAGAAAAGCAGAATGCGCCTTAGGGCGCATTCTGCTATACTTACAGCATGCTTTAAGTAGTCGCATGTCAACAAAACTAGAAACAGGCTATGGGGTAAAGGTATGATTCGTAAAATCACACCTGAAAAATGCAAATTTGGAAATCTTAGGATTTTTCATGTCAACTTATGGCAGCCCTGTTGAAATTCTAAAGAAATTGTTGTTGTTGTTTGATATTGTTTCGTGTATTTCTATCAAATCTGAAGGAATGATCGATCATGAAAAAGGAATGAGGTATTGCACACAATAAATACACAAAGTGAAGATTGTTCACATGAGGAAAAAATTATTTCAAAGCTTCCAATTACAATTGTACTCTACTAAAACACAACAGAATAAAAAGACAAGTGCATCATGTAATTGAAATCAAGTTGTAATTATGTAATTGGGTCAATACAATGCAATGAAGAAGGTTGGAGATCTTCAAACACAGGTGGTTGTTTCATGTAGGTCAAACTTAACCCATAACCCCATAGCCTGTTTCTAGTTTTGAATACCACTGACCACCTAAAGCGGGTTGAAAGTCAAGCAGAATGCTCCATAAGGCCCATTCTGCTTTACTTTCAGTCTGCGTTAAGCTATTACCTGCTAGGGTATGGAAATATTTCTTATGATACAGTCATGACTGTATAAATTGGAATTATTTTCTTCAAACTTTCCAACTGCTGTCTGCATTAATCAGTTACCTCCATAACCTGTATTGAAAACATGTTGCAACTTAAAGCAGGTAGGAAGTAAAGCAGAATGCTCCTATAGGAGCATTATGCTTGACTTTCAGCCTGCTTTTAGCAACCATCTGGAAATGTTCAATCAGCTAGTGCGACACATTTCAGAAGGCTCTTTAAGGAGCCCTTTGATCAGGGTCTACACTGTTTGCAAAATAAACATACTGGCTTGTCATTGGATGGATTACCACGCCCACCTGTCAGTAAACATCACCATACCAGTACTTCTTTATTGAATTGTATCTGACCACTGGGTTAGACTGAAGTGACACATTTGTTGATTAACAGTAGGAAATGTCAGTGCTAAATATCTAGTTTTTAACCCTTTACTCCATGGATACACCTTTTTACACATTTAACTTATTCCTACTCTGCAGAAAAAAGTTCCAGTTCAAAATGTTATGAATTTGTACCATAAGATATTTTTCTTTTCTCTAGCAGATGGTAGCTTGAAGCAGACTGAAAGTAAAGCAGAACGTACCAGAAGGCGCATTCTGCTTTACTTCAAGCCTGCTTTAAGTTGTCACCTATCTTCAAAACTAGAAACAGGCTATGGAGTAAAGGGTTAAGTAAAGGTATTACTAGTTTAATATTAAATCCACATGTGAGAAATATCACAAGTAAAAATGATGTCACTGATGATTCTTAAGTCTAGTTTATTCCCAAAACATACCCCAACTGCTATCACCAATCAGAACAGATCAGGTTTCCCGTTTTATAAAATCATAAAATCCTGTGTGCCAATAAGAAACAGAAGTTAGATTAATATGAAATAAAAATTATGGTCATTTTGTAGCTTAAAAAAACTTTACGCTAAAAGTTTAATTTGAAAAAGGTATTCTTCGGATTAAATAGCAAGTGTGTGTGATATATATTTACAGGATTAATGAGCAAGATGTTAAAAGTACGAGTAGAAATGGTGATTCTAGTTAAATATTCATCTTAAGACTAAAAAGAACCTTTAATGTTGTTACTAAAATGTGAAGATCATTTATATGACATAGTAAAATTAAGTTAAAATCAATGCTTACTTGTTATTTGCTTAATAGTTAAACAAGTTTTGAAGGTTGGGATTTAACCCATTACCCAAGAAATACGCATTTTTACGTCATTGATTTATTCCTCCACTGAAGAAATTATTCAACTTTATAAAGTCATGAATATGTACTGTATGAAATATTATCTATTTCCTAGCAGATTACAGCTTAAAGCAGGATAAAAGTAAAGCAGAATGTGCTTAAGGCATATTCTGCTTTACTTTTAACCTGCTTTAAGTGGTCACACTAGGCTATCGGGTTATGGGTTAACGGTACCTGTTAGTTTGGTATAAACTTCAGTGATGCATTGAAAGAAATTTGAAGATAAAACAATATTTCTTAGTTTATTAGGTATTATGGCTAAATCTCGTAAGATTATGGAACAAAGGATGCTTGAATTCTGTGAAAGTATGACTAGATTTCCCTACACTACAGTTGAACTTCGTTATAAGCAACCATTTGATGCAGAAGCATGTATGTATGACTATCTCCGAGATATGCAGCTGCCTAATAAATGACAAATGTTTAAAAGCTACCAACAGCTTTCTACATTACTTTTATAAAGCTGCCAGCTGTCTCTAACCCATTGAACCCTATATGAAGAGTATATACATCTTTTTTTAAGCAGTGTACCCTGTAAAGAGTACACTTGTCATATTCAAACAGTGAAGACCCAGATCAGATCTGATCTGGGTCTACACTGTTTGTCATTTTGAAATATATTGTAAATATCAACCTTTAAATCCAAAATGGTCTAGATTTTATTGGAAATTTGAACTTTCCATTTGGAGTTTCAGGGGTAAATGAGTTAAAGACTAGATTATTTGAAATGATAACTGAACACACAGTTGACTGTATAATGTGGATGATACATAACTTGTCCCCCACAAGTCTAAAATGAGCTTTCCCTTTATTCCTACAAATATGATTACTGTTCTTTTCTAAAACTTTAGTTCCTGAATGGCTCATTTTGTATTTTTTTCCGCTGTTTAACGTCCAAGTTAATAATATAGTGCATATTATTTTTTAGTGGAACAGAATTGTTACCAATTTAGAATATCTGGATCCAAGGTTATAAAGATTTTCAGTTGAGTCTAAAGTCGTTCTCAAGCATTTGATTGGTCAGATTTGAGCCTAGGCTCAAATCTGACCAATCAAATGCTTGAGAACACACTCAGACTTCTTAAACGCTTTATAACCTTGGAATCTGGTTATGTTCAAAAGCAATACAAATTATCTAATTGTTAATTGATACACTCACAAAAACACCATCAGATTGGTGAAAAAGAGAAATAATTAGTGGCAAGACTTTTATTACTTTCCTCAAGAGCTAAGCTTAAGTGTTTAAGCTATATGCACATGGATACGGTTAAAAGTATTTTGAAGAGTAAATTAAGTATTGTCTGAGTAAGTATGTGTTCGTAGCTGTTTCGTCAAAGGCTTGAAGAAAACGTCAGATATGGAAAACAACTTGTCAAGAAATCAGTTAAAATTGACACATCGTTAGTAATGAAAACTCAAAAACCCAAACATGAGATCCGCTGATTAAATATTAAAACCCTTAAAACATAATTTACAACTTCTGAAAATGTGAAACAATATTAGTCAAAACATCTACTAAAACCTGGGGTCAAAGAAAAGTATGTAATTAAGAGTTAAAAATCTTACACTCTAATAAAAATGTATTTTGAAAACATGACACACTAGTTGAAACAAAAAAACGACTTTATGTACCAAGCTACTCTATTTCTAAACAGTGAATGGCAGTCTAAAATGTATGAAAATAATAATTACTCTTATTTATGGCAGATACGTATTGACACAGGAAACATTGACATCGTATACAGGCAAACCTGGGTTAAAACTACCATGTAACGAGAATGCATTTTCATATCTCATGACAGATGGCTGTTAAATGCAGAAGTTTTCTGAATTACATTCAATCTGCATTTTAAAAACCACATATCTGAACCCTATACTCCATAAATACGCCTTTTTAATACCTCTAATTATCCCTGCACTAATAAAAGAAAACTTTCGCTAGGAATTTCTGGAAAAGAATCATGCTTTCATGGGTTGCATTTCAAGTATTTTTCCTGATACTGATTGAAGCTTAAAACAGGTTGAAAGTAAAGCAGAATGCTCCTTTACTTTCAACCTGCTTTAAGTGATCATCTGTCTTCAAAGCTAGAAACAGGCTATGGGGTAAAGAGTTAAAGAATTCCAATACATCTACATTAAATGGCCTTTCAACTCAGTTTTTACTGTAACATAATTATATACTTGGGTTCAACACAAAGTTTCTACATCATTAAAGTTTGATATTGGCTGTTCAAATATACTAATTGTAATAAAGCTATAAAACTAATACGTATTGCTAACCTCCTCTTTACTAAGATAACTCATAGGAATTGCAGCACTCCACCACTAAAATTATACACACTTGGGCTAATCAAAGGAAACAAACTTATAGAATCAAACCTGCATGGTACATCCATTTTAAAGTGAGTAGACATGGTTGTCTAAAACTCCCCACACGCAACCCAGAAGCATCTTATAGTGTATTTACCTATTCCTCATAAAAATGCCTTTTTTGTGACTCTATGCCAAGATAAAGAGTAAAAAAAACCAGTTCCTTATTCATGACAGGCAGTAGTTTAAAGAAGGCTGAAAGTAAAACTGAAAGCTCTTACTTGTGCATTCTGCTTTGTGTTCTAAACAGTGTACCTGTGAAGAGTACACTTGCCATATGCAAACAGTGTAGACCCTGATCAGAGGGCTCCTGCAGGAGCCCTCTGATCAAGGTCTGCACTGCTTGTCATTTTCATATTGCTCAAATCATCTCTAAAACAGTCTAAAATGGACTAGACATGAATCGATATTGGAATTGACCATTAAAAGTTTCTGGGGTGGATGAGTTAATGCAGGGGACGAGAACCATAGAATACTGACCTATTTATTATTGCTACTTCATAAAATGGGTGTCTTCACACAGGTTTGACTGTATTTCAAGTAACACATTAGATAGCAAAACTCTCCACCTACGTTCAAAACCCAAGCTTTATGTTTTGATTTCATGCATGTCGGTTTCTTAGGATAAATGTAAGTTCATTTCATACAGCTGTTTGTTCCTATTAGCACACGAAAACTGATTACCGTTACAAATTATTGGGATCCAGATGAGTTTGTTTGACATTCTGAACCTATTTTGAGAAGTAATTTTAAGAAAAGCCATCTATACCGTATAATTTCCATTTAATAAAGCCTAATATTTTTAAGCCATTTTTGTTGACGGTGTGCACAATACTGCATTCATAAGACACTGGGGTCACAAAAAAGTTCCTTATTGTTGGTGTGTTTCGAAAAGTTCCTTAATTTTCAATAAGGAATTAACTGGTCTCTAGTACATAGAGGTTTTCAGAACATCTGAACAATTACTCTTTTATTGTTCTGTCCTGTTGAAAGAACCCCAAGTGTTTCATATTATCAACTTCAGTTTCTTCCTGCAAACTTCAATCTAAAACAATAACCCTGTGTTTCTTGCATTCACAATCTGTATGCAGATTAATGTTGTTTCGTCTCTTTTTCCATGTGTTTCTTGTCTTTAACCCATTCCATCATAGCCTGGTTCTAGTATTGAAGATTGGTGACCACTTAAAGCAGGTTGAAAGTAAAGTAGCATTCTGCTTTACTTTTAGCCTGCTTTAAGCTATCATCTGCTAGGATATAGAAAATGTTTTTTGTAATACTTATTCATAACTGTATAAAGTGGAACTATTTTCTTCAGTGGAGTAATAAATTTAAGGCGTAAAAAGGCGTTTTTATTGGGTTATGAGTTAAAACATGGCAATACTTATTCAATTCATGCCACTTAACACAAGTTTATTTTAATTTTATTTCAAGTGCATAATATAAAATCATCTGGATCATATATTTGAAACAGCATGAAAAAATATTTCATAAAGAAAGTAATGCCCATTATAAAATTTCAAAGCCCTATTTACCTAATGAAAATGGTTATATCATTTTAATGCACACTCAAACCTGTTTATAGAAACCATTGAGTGAAGTGGACTTGTGGTTTAAGACATGTGGCAACTTAATGCAGGGAAAGGATTAAGCAGAAAGCTTCTATAGGAGCCTTCTGCCTTAACTATGCCCTGTATTGAACTAACACCTGTCCTAAAAGCTACATACATACATGTACATCTTTGTAGCTTCTTTTTTATGTGGCCACTAAATATAGGTTTGAATGCATTTTAAGTTTTGATATTTACATTTATGTCTACTAACCAATCAATTAATGTTACAATTTTGTATTAATTATGGCAATATTAATTAACTGGCTTGTGTAGGAGAAATAACCATGAAGAGCTTAAGTATGAATCAACCCAAAGGCTTAAATAGTCATTGATTTCATTACCTTACAGATATATGAAAAGTCCTGCAGAGAGTTTCACCATGAAAGCCGTGCAATCAGCCAAGACCTGTATTGAGTAACTGTTGAAATCAAGGTCCAAGATTATAAAGATTTTCAGTTGAGTCTAAAGTCATTCTCAAGCATTTGATTTGTCAGATTTGAGCCTAGGCTCAAATCTGACCAATCAAATACTTGTGTACACACTCAGCTCAAACGCTTTATAACCTTGGACCCAAGGGTGCCTTACTGTCAAAATATTATGTTGTCACATTTGTTTTGCCAATGTTCAGATAATAAATGGCTATTACATTGGCATTACTAGGATAATCTGGTCGAGCAGAAGATCTTAACCGTCTGCCATTTTGCAGGTTTACCGTGTTTCATTAGGACTAAATAATATTGCGAAAGAGAAACAATTATTTTGCAAAATTTTAGCTTATAAAATCCTAGCACTTATTTGTGCAAACTAGCTTGTTATTAAACTTTACATTGACATAATGATTGAAAGCAAGTTTATAAAGCCTGAGCGATGCGCTACTTTTTTGCGATTGGTTAAATAGTTACTCAACACAAGTCACACATAATTCTGCTTTCTATGAACATACCTGAACAAATCCTATAGCCCACCCCGTACACAAAACCAACCCAAAGGAATGAGTACCGTAAAGCAAGCTTTTATACAGAGATATGTACAAACAATGGATTAAAACATGATTGGGATGTTAAAATATGAACAAAATGACTGTAGGCACATTGAGATGCAATCTTGGAATATATGACATAATCAAAGTCCAGAGGAATAAGAGTTGACAAGGGTGATAATACTAAATATTTACTACTATATAACCAGGGCTCCAGATAAGGGGGAGTAACCTGCACAAATCAATCATTTTCTCGCTCATCTGAGCACCGAATCCTATAGTGTTACTACTCATTAGAATCGTCTCGAAGAGACGATTCTAATGAGTAGTGACACCATAGGGTTTTAAGCAGAAATAACGATTTTAGTTTTTTGAAATACTCCCCTTATCTGGAGCTCTGATGTAACACAGAGAGACATGCCGATCCATGAGTACAAGTTTTTAGAACACATTAAGCACATCACACCCACCGGTGAACAAACCCCACTGCACAAAACCAACACTATAAAATGTAGCAAAGTTCTGCTTAATAACCAACCTCTCAAAGACACCCATCAATATGGGTCATCATGACAAATATAATCAAACATGTCATTTGTTCATTTAGATGCTGGTAAACTGTTTCAACAACTCTCATTTTGGATAGTTTATATTTTTATCATGTTTCTTCTGTAATATAATTATCTCATCTTAAATGTTTCTCTCTAACTGTGTGCCAGTTTGGTAGAACAGGGATTTTTCCCTTAAACGAAATGAAGTTATAAACCTTCTACACTATATGCACTTGTTGTTTCAAAGTTAATTTTAACTTTTTATATGCATTTTTCTTTCAGAAAATATCTTCATTATCAAACAGTTTGGATCAAGATGAGACGCAGAGTTACTCGGCGTCTCATCTAGATCCAAACTGTTTGCAGCAGCTATCACTAATTCAAAGTTTAAATGATTTTTGCAAAATTTTATGAAAAATATTAGTAAATGTTTTCAGATGTTAACAAAAGATGTAAAAGGTTGAAACAGAACATTATTTTTACCAGCGAAACCATCATAAAATTTACTATTTGCCCGATATAGTGTTAAACCTGTTTGAAAGCCTAAATGATAAATTTACATGTTAAACCAAGCAGTGAGCTATCATGATAAAATACAGCTAGTTCTCCATTTAGTATCCCTTTCAATAACAAAGCTAAGATATATCTTAAAGTAGCAGTAGAGGTCCAGATAAGGTGAGTACTTCAAATGCTAAACTTCCTCATCCCTCAAACAAGTTCAGCAGCCACATCAACAAGATAGCTAGCAAAGCAAGCAGCACACTTGGATTTTTTAGGAGAAACCTGAAGCACTGCCCTCCCCAATGCAGAAAAACCGCATACCTCACTCTAATCAGATCCACTCTAGAGTACAGCTCTAGTGTATGGGACCCATACCTCCAAAAGGACAAAGACAAGCTAGAGCAGGTTCAGCGAAGAGCGGCACGTTTTATCACCGGTGACTACACCTCCAGGGAGCAAGGCTGCATCACAAAGATGCTCAATCAACTTGAGCTTCAGCCGCTGCAAGACAGGAGAAAGATGGCCAGACTGACCTTCTTCTTCAAGATGACTGAGGGGCTGGTGCCAGCTATGCCCATTGAATCCTTTCTGACCCCTATTCGCGTTAAGCACTTGATTAAACCTAAAATATTCACAGACTGCGTTAGCAACAACATTGTGACAAACCAGGCGATCAATCATCAGAAGTGTTTTCAGACCTTTCAATGTAACAGTGTCACCTATAAAAACTCTTTTTTCCCAAAAACTGTTGTGGAATGGAACAATCTGCCTAGCCAAGTTGCGTGCGCTGATTCAGTGCAGAGCTTCAAGACGGCTCTGAAGTACGATTAGTACTTCCAACACTCTCTCCCGCTGCGCACATGCCTAATAAGCCCTGCAGCGTATTTATCCAGATCCAGATCCAGAACAAACCCTATGGTGTGACCACTCGTTAGAATCGTCTTTATGTAACCTATTCAGTGCCGTAAAGCCCATGACAATTCTAATGAGTAGTCACATCATAGGGTTTTGTGGAGACAAAAAGGAGAAAATGTTGAGTTTACCCACTTTTATTTGGAGCCCTGAAAATGATGCTCATTACAGAACAAAAGAAATGCGGAACGGCTCTGGTAATAGCTCTTTACATAAATCTTTTCTCATGTAACTAAGCCATTTTTTTTGTTCTTTAAGATTGTCTGTATGCATTCTCATGAAATGGGAGGCTAAATAGAGATAGTAGCTGTATTCTGTTAGAAGTGCAGGAACATAATATTAAAGGTTGAGCTTAACTGTTAAATATGAGACAAAAAAAAATATTTTCAACCGAAAAAACGAATACACAATGGTTAACTTCAAAAATAGTACAAATACAATTAACAAATATATACTAAGAGTATCACTGCTAGATTTTATTACAAGCTATCAACTAACTCTTTGCACACTGGGCCGATATGTCCCACAGTGATTACCTTTGAAAACAGTTTGGGTCCTGATGAGACGCCGCGCAACGCGGCGTCTCTTCAGGATCCAAACTGTTTGGCAACCCTTACCAGCTGTTTTGAAAATAAATTTAGAAAATTCTGTTTTCAGAACAGTAGCAGAGGACAGTTGTTGCTGACAATAAAAATTACCCAGCATGCAAAGAGTTAATGTTCAGACTGTTTACAATATTCATACTTGTTATTATTTTTTTCTCCAATAGTGTGGAATCTGTCTAAGTGTGCATAAAACAAACTAGACCCTATTCAATAACACAATATTTACCACTACAAAGTATCAAAGATAATGGTTGGGGGGAAAAGCATGGTACAGTCGAACTTTGATATCTCGAACTCGCTAAACTCGAACTATCCGATAGTTCTATACTCTTATCGGTATTTATTTAGCCCTACAACTTTAAATCTAACTTTGAAACGTATCTTGCAGAATACAATATTGAAGCAGACGACAACAAAGCGGCGAAGGGGTAAAAATCTCCCGAATAAGGTAGACTCTGATGAGATGTCGCGTTACGCTCATCGGATTCTACACTGTTTTCTGTTCATACGAAATGATCTACTGTATGGACACATTCTACAGTGGCTTTAGATCACCCTCGTTTACCTATAATGTAATCCTCAAGCAAGCAAATAGGAAGTGTTAACTTCAATATTCAGGCAAAAATGGGCTAATCAATGTCATTAGAGAGAGTTTATGCCTTTTATAGAAAAACCGTTTCAGAGAAGTTTGACTGTATTCAAATTCATCACTCTCCAAATTTAACCCTTTGAACCATAATTCCGTATAAAGGCGTCCTTTTCAAACAGTGTACATGTGAATAGTATAATTGTCTTGTGCAAACAGTGAAAACCCATATCAGAGGGCTCCGAAGACAGCAACGGTCGTCCTTCGTGAGACAAACAAGTGACCTCGATCATAGCCAAATAAACAGCAACAGTAGTCCTTCATGAGACAAACATATGACTTCAAATATAGCCAAATAAACAGCAACGGTCGTCCTTCATGAGACAAACAAGTGACCTCGATCATAGCCAAATAAACAGCAACAGTAGTCCTTCATGAGACAAACATATGACTTCAAATATAGCCAAATAAACAGCAACGGTCGTCCTTCATGAGACAAACAAGTGACCTCGATCATAGCCAAATAAACAGCAACAGTAGTCCTTCATGAGACAAACATATGACTTCAAATATAGCCAAATAAACAGCAACGGTTGTCCTTCATGAGACAAACAAGTGACCTCGATCATAGCCAAATAAACAGCAACAGTAGTCCTTCATGAGACAAACATATGACTTCAAATATAGCCAAATAAACAGCAACGGTCGTCCTTCTTGAGACAAACACGTGACCTCGATCATAGGCAAATAAACAGCAACATTCGCTCTTAATGAGACAAACACATGACCTCGATCATAGCCAAATAAACAGCAACAGTCGTCCTTCATGAGACAAACAAGTGACCTCGATCATAGCCAAATAAACAGCAACAGTAGTCCTTCATGAGACAAACATATGACTTCAAATATAGCCAAATAAACAGCAACGGTCGTCCTTCATGAGACAAACAAGTGACCTCGATCATAGCCAAATAAACAGCAACAGTAGTCCTTCATGAGACAAACATATGACTTCAAATATAGCCAAATAAACAGCAACACTCGCTCTAAATGAGACAAACACGTGACCTCGATCATAGGCAAATAAACAGCAACACTCGCTCTTAATGAGACAAACACGTGACCTCGATCATAGGCAAATAAACAGCAACATTCGCTCTTAATGAGACAAACACATGACATCGATCATAGCCAAATAAACAGCAACGGTCATCCTTCATGAGATAAGCACGTGACCCTAAACATAGCCAAATATACAGACACACGCTTTTAATGAGAAAAACATGATACCTTGAATTTGGTTAAAAAATCAGCAACAGTAGTCATACAAGAGACAAACACGTGTTCTTAACATAGCCAAATAAACAGCAAAGGTCGTCCGTATTGAGACACACACGTAACCTCAAATATAGCCAAATAAAGAGCAACAGTCGTCCTTCGTGAGATAAACATATGACCCCGAACATAGCCAAATAAACAGCAACAGTCCTGGAGACAGTTTCTAAACACCAGCTAGAAATACCAAATTTGATGTGTGCCGAGTTCATCTCGGGATAGCGGAGGGTGGCATTCCATTTACAGGCTAATGTAACATAGACGTTTGAATTATCGATTATCGATAGCATTGCCTAAGGGAGATTACCCATTACATGTCCGCCTTAAAGTTTGTCAAACCAGGCAACTCTGCAAATATGTCATTCATTCTTGGACATGCCCTGGCATTTGACCTCATTTATATATCTAAAAAAAACTTGATTGGAGCATATTTCCTCTACCATATCAGCTATAGATACCAAACTTATTGTATGGAAACACGTGATATGGCGGAGTGTTGCATACTAAGGTCAGGTTACTATGTCGTTGACGAACGACGGATTATGACGGATGGAAATAACTCACATAATATCACGGGAGCTATTTAACCCTTTCACTCTCAATGACGCTTTAAAGCGCGTTTGCAAACAGTTTGGGTCCGGATCAGACGCCGCGTTACGCGGTGTCTGATCAGGACCTTAACTGTTTGACACTCGTTTTAAGATTTATTCAGTCATACTGCCTTATTTTTTCCTTTGAAACGATATTTCAGACATCAAAAATGAAACAGCCGACAATGAAACGGTGAAGGGGTAAAAATCTCCCGATAAATTTGACCAAGAAAGGGTTTCAAACGACGGATCATGACGGATGGAAATAACTCGCATAATATTCCGAGAGCTAATTAACAGCAGTGGCATATAGTTTAACCTCTAGCAATTATGTATTTTGTCGTCTGAAAAAATGTCGCCTGCATCAATTTTACCCGCATTTCCTTTCAAAGATAATCTTCACAGTTTCAAACATTTTGTATCCAGATGAGACGCCGAGTTACTCGGCGTCTCATCTGGATACAAACTGTTTGAAAAAAATATTACAAATTCGATCGTAGAGTATTGTTAACTATGTAAGAAAATAACCAAATTAATCGTAGCGAAATAATGTTACGTAATACTACGACCTTAGTTATTGTTTACACGTGATGGAAGGCGGAAATAAAGCTCATATGAATTTCATTGGTCGCTTTTTAATTAAACATGTTCCTGTTGAATGAGGCTTGGCAGATCAAACGCCGAATAACTTCAACTTTACCGATGGATCACAATTGACGCGTCCTTTACAGACTCTGTACTTGAGAAGAGTACAATTATCCTATGAAACAGTGTAGACTTGGGCCAGAGGGCTCCTAAAGAAGTCCTGTGATCAGGGATCGTACTACAGTAAAACCTGTCTAGCTTTTACTACAACTAGATCTATATTGTCTTAATTAATAGGTGTTTACGACAGGTGACAGCTTAAAACAAGGTAAAGGTAAATAAGAAAGCTTCTTTAATCTTTAAACTGTTACCTGTATTATATACAGCCAACTAGCTTTCGTTTTAATAGTTGTAATACAGAGGTTACAATGTTGAAATATATGGTTTAATCAACATGGAATAGTCAAAATTAAAATAGACTTCAGAAATTGGAATAGTTCATTTGAAGTTTCAGATAAGAAAATAGTATGGTTACAGGTTCCGAGTAGATCTGTAATAATATTTCGTCTGCTACTCTTCTCTACGAGTATAAAACTGGGTAAGGATGTCAAACAGTTTGGATCCTAGTGAAACGCCGTGTTACGCGGCGTCACATCAACATGATCATGGTCCAAACTGTTTGCATGCTCAGAGTTTAACTACTATATTATTCCCTCTCTACAACGATTCATAGTGGGGAAACAACGATTGCGTGTGTTGTTCGGAGGGAGTTGTTATAGGTAGGGAAATTGGCTTACATTTGCAAACAGCTTGAATCCAGATCAGACGCTGCGTCTGATCATTCAGATCAGACGCTGCGTCTGATCTCGATTCAAACTGTGTGTCACTCGTCATTATGTTTTTTTTGTCTCAATGTCCAATATGTGACTGTAAGAAAAAACAGCCAACGACAATTTTAAGTAGACGCTATCGCAGCGGCAAATAAAAATTGGACACAGTGTAAATTACATTGCTGTAAGGAGGGAATCTTTGTTCAGAGTACCGCTGTAGGGAGAGAGCATTGTAATTATAAATCTAGAAATTAGGTTAAACAATGTGAGTTACAAGTATTCCGAACTGTACCTAAACTATTGACCAATCAGGTCGAATTTATTTGAAATACATGTGTCTTAAAACCGCATCCGGTGAATAAATACATAATATACACTGAACAGTACACAGCCCTTACAACATTTACTTTCCGTGTTTAAGACAGATAGCTGCTGCTTAACCCTGTGTCCCATAGCCTGTTTCTAGTTTTGAAAATAAATGACCACATAAAGCAGGTTGACAGTAAAGCAGAATGCCCCTTTGATGCATTCTGATTTATTTTCAGCCTGATTTAAGCTACCTACTGCTAAAATACAGAAAAAAAATCCTCTACTTCCTATTCATGACTGTATAAATTGGAAGTATTTTCTTACGCGGAGGAATAAATCAAATGCGCTGAAAGGCGTTTCTCTGTTGGGGAATGGGTTAACTCACTCTACCCATGAAACTTATGATGTACCATTCCAATATCCAAATAAGTCAAGTCCTTTTCTGGCTACTACGTGTAGTATTAAGGATTGAGTTGAACAATTTTGTCAAAAAATGGCAAACAGTATAGACCCTGGTTAGAGGGCCTCTGATCAGGGTCTACACTGTTTGCACAGGACAAGTGTACTCTTCACAATTTCCATGTTAATTACGAGTATCTTCGTCGCTGGGGTTGAATTTTTTTTAAACATGATGAAAGAATAATGACAACTTACTCTCTGCTTTACTTTCACCAAGCGTTTAAACGTTAACTTTTTATTTATATCGTTAATTGGTTATGTTGAGAAAGGTTGGATCCAAACTACTTGTAGGTGTTCACAAAATGGTAAATGCATTTTTAATGGAAATAGACTTACTGATTCAGAATACCGCCCTCCCCAAACTGGAAGTCGATAAAGAAATCTAGGACCCAAAACATTATGTACCGAAGCCTCTCTATTACGTCAAGTGCAGCAATTATTCGGTATTTAACCGTGACTCACCGTGACTGCTCATAAAGCTTTCTATTTTACTGTCACCTTGCTTTACGATGCCACATGTTTTGTTTATAATCATTTAACCCTCTTGTTATTGGTCGTTACTGTATTTCTACAATCCTACAAAATAGTTAACCATTTTGCCATCAAAGGCGACTAAAACTGACTTGGATCCAGATCAGACGCCGCGTGATAAGAATCCGGACACTGTTTGGCATTCGCAGTTTAATCTCCAAAATTTTGAATTTGGCATTAAATTGCAGACGAAGAAAATAAGCAGACGATCTTTAATCTTTTGTTTGTCAGAAAGTGTTAAATCTCATGCTTAAATCTAGTGGTGAAGGACTTAAATCAAAAGAGAGTGATTGTGGTCTTATCTCATGTGGGAAGTAAATACTAGCCATACAGTGCGTTCCTTTCAACGCCGTAGGCGTACAAAGTCGACATTACAAACAGGTTGGATCTAGATCAGACGCCGCATCACGCACCGTCTGATCAGGGTACAAATGGCTCGACACTCGTATTGAAATTTCGGCAGACATGCTGCATTTAATATAACCTTAAAACGATATTGCAGACATCATATTGAAGCAGACGACTTGAATTGTAAATCAGATTAAAGGTTGTGGTCGACGTTGTCGACGGTAAACCAGGACGTTGATGACGCCAGTATTTTATGACGTTGTTTCATACACTGGCACGTGTATATATAAACACACTTGAGTGTAATTTCAATCAGTTTCATAAAAGTTATTATCGAGGACATTAATAAGGTAAGTGGTTTGTGGCAGAGCAGAGCATTGCTCTTTGTGTTTGTTTTTCTTCTTTTAACTCATTCACCCCTGAAATTTCAAATGGACAATTCCAGTTTCCAATTAAGTCTAGTCTTCTTCTTTTTGAACCCTTTCACCACCGGAGTCGCCTAAAGTCGAATTTGCAAACAGTTTTGATCCTGATCAGCCACCGCGTGACGCGGCGTCTGATCAGGATCAAAACTGTTTGACACTCGTTTCGATATTTCTTATGTCTATATACTATCTGAAATGTAACTTTGAAATGATATTGCAGACAACAAAATTGAAGCAGACGACACAATAACGGTGTAGGGGTAAAAAACTCAAAAATGATTTGGCGATGAAAGGGTTAAATATACAGAGATAATTTTAAATAACATAGAACAAATGCCAACACAGTGCAGGCCCTGACCAGAGGCTCCTATAGGAGCCCTCTGATTGGGGTCTACACTGTTTATATAGTGCACGCGCATTTTTCACATTTACATTGTTTGTAAATGACGAGTATACTCGTCGCCAATGCTCAATAGGTAAACGGATCAAAAGACGCGATAGATTGAACAAGAATGATTTGTCATAATATCTATAGGTTTTTTATTCCCATATCTCGAGTGAATGTGTAATTTTACGTTTCTTAATTCAAGCATAATCATTTATCTTCTCCTTTCAGTTTATAAACTGAACAAAAAACAAACTCCTGGTTGAAAAGATACATAAAATGTAACCATGATTAATTCGACAAAAAAGTAATTGCTCCCTCTCTACAACAACATCCAATGGGAGATAAAGAGTATCAGTGTTGTTCGAGGGGAGTTGTTATAGGGAGGGAAATTGGCTTACATTTGAAACCAGCTTGAATTCAGATCAGACGTCGCGTATCGCGGCGTCTGCTCTGGAATCAAGCTGTTTGTCACTCTTCATTATGTTTTTATTCTGTCAAAATGTCCAATATGTGACTTTGAGAAAAACAACAGACGGCACTTTTAAGTAGCCGATATTGCAGCAATGAAAACGTAAGACATACATGCCTTGTTTCGGGGGGGGGGGGGGGGGGTTCAAGCGTTGTTGTAAGGAGAGCATCGTTGTTCGGAGAGTCATTGTAGGGAGGGGCACTGCATTGGATCCGGTCTTTAGAATTTAACGAATTACTTAATCGGTCATTTTATATTTGAAGTTCCATGACCTAACCATTTTTTTACGACTTTAATTTATCCTCCACAGAAACAAATAGTTCCACATAATACAGTAGGGAATATGCAACATCAGAAATATTTTCTATATCCTAGAATATGGTAGCTTAAAGCAGGCTGAAAGTAAAGCAGAATACGCCTTTGATCGCATTCTGCTTTACTCTCAGCATGCTTTAAGTGGCCACCTATCTCCAAAACTAGAAACAGGCTATGGAGGAATGGGTAAGCACCAACCTGTTCAGATACAGGAACACTTTTCTATGCTTCTTTGATAGGGCATGGTAATAGCACAGACTTTTGAATGGTCATAATTTAGCGGGACGTTTCTGTACTTTTACTGTTTTTGTTTTGCCATATGACTTTCATTGTCAATTGTACAAATTTTTTGTAATATAAACAACCCTATTTCGACAATCTTTTTTATTATTTATTTTGCATGCTCGTGAAAATATGATAAGTTTGATAACCTTTGCAAACAGTTTGGGTCCTGATTAAAAAAAGCGCGTATCGCGGCGTCTGATCAGGGTCCAAACTGTTTGACACTCATTACGATATAAGTTTACAGTTTTCCCTCTCTACAACGACCTCCAATGGGAGACATGACTTGTGCGTGTGTTGTTCGCGTGGAGTTGTTATAGGGAGGACAATTAGTTTACATTTGCAAACAGCTTAAATCAATATCAGATACCGCGTGACGCGGCGTCTGGTCTGGATTGGAACTGTTGTCATTCGTCGCTATGGTTTTTTTCTGTCAAAATTTCAAATATGTGACTTTGAGAAAAAACAGATGACGACAATTTAATCAGACGATATTGCAGCCGTGAAAAGGTTGGACATGATTGTCTTCTTTTGGGAACAGCAGTAAACAGTGTTGTAAGGAGGGAACCGTTATTTAGAGGGCCGTTGTTAGGAGGGATCACTGTAGTCAATTTACCAAGAAATTTAATTTGAACAATAAAAGCAGAATACAATTGTTTAAAGCTGATGACATCACTGTGGCGAAGGGATTAAACATAGACTGAGTTATCCCATAACCCCATGAATACGCCTTTTTACGCCTTTGTTTATTCCTCTACTTAAGAAAATAGTTCCAATTTATACAGTTATAAATATATATCATAAGAAATAATTTCTATATTCTAATAGGTGGTAGCTTAAAGCAGGCTGAAAGTAAAGCAGAGTGCGCCTTAAGGCGCATTCTGCTTTACTTTCAACCTGCTGTAAGTAGTCACCTCTCTTCAAAACTTGAAACAGACTATGGGGTAATGGGTTTAATATATATTTATACTTTTGTAGAAATAAAATGGCGAAAGTTTTGCTTCAAGCCATCACAGCCTCAATCCTTGTAGCGGCCGTATTCTGCTGTTCGTGTATGCCTCAAACATGGCCTGAACATTACTGCACAGCAGACTACGGTAAGAAGTTTTACACTTGTTTTATGTAAATAGTTTAGATCCAGATCAGAGGGCTCCCAACAAGTTTTGCACTGTTTGGTTGCAATTTTGCAATACATTATAAAAAATCTAGGTAAATATGTAGTTTAACACGAAATAGAGTTTAATTTTATGACTGGTCACTGGTAAAATAAAGTAGAGAAGACGTTATTCTTTCCCAATAAACGCGGTTTTGAAGAAAAAAAACCTTACATCGACTGGAAATAGATTCGGGCCTGATCAGACTTCAAACTGTTTGCCACTCAAATTAAAGTTAAGCATAAAAAATTCCAAATTATTATTGTTTTCCTCCATTTAAGTGCAATGCAGTAAGCGTTTCGTTTGCGTTAAACGTGAATGGATAAAATCTAATACCATGTCGATTGTTTGAAAGTAATTGTAAGGCGCGCTTTTAAGACAAATTATCGAACCAAGACTGATTATATATTTTACTTTATTTTCATCGTGCTTAAACACATTACTCATACACCTGTACTTATTTCTTACGCCAAGGAAAGCAGTCCCCACCTCGGAAGCCAAGAACATAAAAAACGGGAGTCATTTTCAATATCCTCCCATATAGTTCTTTAAAGCAGGTTGCAATCAAAGCTTTCTTTCAACCTATTTTGAAGTGGTCACCTATCTTCAAAATTAGAAAGAGGATATGGAGTGACGAGTACATTTATATCTCGATTTGAGTCGATTCTAATAGCAGTCACAACATTTGGTTGGGTTTGGTGACAACTGTCAAGTTTAATTACTCTCATCTGTGCTGTAGCATCATATCAGGGTCCATAACTGTATTGTTCACATGCCTCTTTCTTATTTTTCAGTGGCTAGAGTTACGGTTCTTAACAATGGGCCTCCTATAGGACGAGACAGGGCATTTAGAGTTAACGTTCGTTTCTACACGTCAACGGTCAGTAGTCATTAGTAAATTCTAAATAGTACTATATGTATACTTTAAAATTATCAGAAGGCAAACAGGGTGTCTTTGAAAAGTACACTTGTCCTGTGAAAACAGGAGGCCTCTGATCAGGGTCTACACTGTTTGTCATTTTGAAGAAAAAAAATGCTAAAATTAATCTTAATGTGTAAAAAACTGGAATTGTTCATTTCAAGTTCCAGGGGTTAATGAGCTATAATTTATGTTTTGATCACATAGAAGAGCAGATAGATTTGTCTTAGTGTACACTATGAGGCAGCAGGGCTTCCATGAGTTGACATGAAAAATCCTAAGATTTCCAAATTTGCATTTTTCAAATGCGATTTTACGAATCGTACCTTTACCCCATAGCCTTAGGGCGCATTCTGCTTTACTTTCAGTCTGCTTTAAGCTACCATGTACTGGGGGAAATCCGGAGATTTAGGAAAAATCCGAAGAAATGGCAGCCCTGAGGCAGTATTTCAGAATAACTATCGTTACTATTTGGCGTGATACAATCCTAAGAATTGGGACACTGAGTAAATCCTGTAGTTATCCTCAAGTTTGACCTAATTGGCAGCGATTAAGTGCAAACGGAATGGTAAACAGTGCAGACCCAGGAACAGTCCGACCAGGATTTAAATTGTTTATTTAGGTTTATCTCGCTTAAGTCGAACATACCCGTAGTTCAAAATTAAAACGTGACTAGGTCACGTTTTAATTTTGAAATATGGGTATGTCGAACTAACGCGTCTTCGAATTATCGAGTTTCGACTGTATAGTAAATTAATTAGAACTTTCTTATAGTATACACTTGGCAGTTCTAGTATTCAAGAATAACTATCGTTGATTCCACTCAGTATTTATTTCTTAAGCGATTTCCCATCAAGACATGTGTCTTGGAAAATCTACAGAGTTTTGACTCTTGAAATTGAAAACTCTTAATGGATACCACAGTTGAATTGCAGACTGGTTGGACAAAGGTCCGAAAAAGTTTATGTATGGTCCCAACGTTTTGGTATTCATATCTTAATTTCGTAATCTATATGTTTTAAACCAATCACTCCATAATACGCCTTTAATTTATTTATCCACAAACATATATGTATATAGTTCCACTTTATACAGTCATAATTGTGCTCCGAAAGAAATATGTCATATGCCCTAGCAGATAATAGCTTAAAGCAGAATGAAAGTATTTAGCAGAATGGTCTTCAATACTGAACAAAAGCTATGGAGAGTAAGGTTTTATACCACTATTGGGTGGGAGTTGAGGTCAAAATTTGAACAAAACGAGTTTGTTGATTTGGTTAGACCTGTTTATTATAGACCGGCGGAAGCTTTCTTTTAAAAAGAAAATCTTATTTATGAATTTATTATATAATGCCATGTCCTACTGCCAGTCATATATATTATAGTAAAAACTCGATTCTACGAACTCGCGTTAGTTCGAACATACCCATATTCTCAAGTTAAAACGTGGCTTAACCACGTTTTAACTTTGAAATACGGGTATGTTTTCGACTTAAACGAGATCGACTAACAAAAAATCAACTTACGATATTCTGGTAAGATTGATTTAAGCGAGTTCGTAGAATCGAGTTTCGACGCTATGTTGTATTTTTCTTCATGGCTTGCAGAACCAATTGGTTATAATTATGAATAAAAAATTCAATTTTTTTTTCACCAGGTTAACCTGAACTTCGTGAACAGGTACTACCTGTTTACCGCAGACAACAGTGCCGCATGTGGTGTGAACTTTGAAGCAGGCCGGTCTTACATAATCACAGGTAAGAATGAGAAGTTTCGTCAATTAAAACGCCTCATTACGTGTCGCCTGACAAGGATTAAACTTGTCAACAATCTAGATCCGCTGGCGTAAACAGAATGACTGGTCAATGGAACACCAAGTTTCCAAAAATCTAACCGTTGAAAATCGCAAATATAAAGAATAAAAAATTGACTATGTTATTTTGTTCCTAGAACATAGAGGTATTTCCGAAAATATTGGTTAAACTCCTTGGAAAATGTTTATTATTAGTATTAGTATTTTCATTATAGTTATTATAACAATGTATCATTTTAATTATTATAAATATTAGATCTATTAGATTTATAATTAAGCTCATTTATTATTATTATTATTATTATTATTTATCATTAGATCTACTAATGTTAGTTCAATTAATAACAATGATAATTTAAATTATAATGTTAGTTCAGATATCATTATCATTATTATATCATTATTAATGTTAGTTCAATTATCAATAGTATCATCATTGTATCGGTTTTTATTTTATTTCAATTCTTCTATCCAGGTCACTATACAGGACCTCAAGGGGGACAGCGCAGAATGCGTACTGGCCTCTGTAACCACCGACAGGAGGAATCTGGATATCGATCCAGATTTAGTAGACCCTCTTGTCGTAAGTATCAACCTATCATTTTATTATATGCCTTCGAGTGATATCGAGCGTTTCCGCGTGTATTTGCAGAGTAAAATACAAGAGTCTGTATCAGCCACCTTGTATCAGCCACTTTGTATTTTACTCTGACCTCGCTTTCGATTTGACGTGACGTCATTTACGTACATGTACGAGTGCCGCGTTATTCTTTGTGGCATACAAAACGTCTCGTTCTGGTTCAAATAACTAATAAATTTTGGAAGTAAAATGATTTAAACAACTATTTAGTTGTTTCTGGTTTGTATTCAAGGCATATAATAAACACATTACCAGTTGGCAGTGCGCAACAGAGTGTTGTATTTAGCTCTCGACGTTTTTGGCGGAAACAACCGATCAGACTCGCGCCAAGGCGCTCGTCAGATCGGCTATTTCCGCCAAAAACGTCTCGAGCTAAATACATCACTCTGTATCGCACTGCCAACTGGTAATGTGTATATACCACTAATACGACTTTGATATATTCATCCTCCTAATAAAATAGTTCCACTTTATAGATCTACAGTCATGAATATGGATCTTAAGAAGTAGTTCATATATCATAGCAAATAATATGATTCTCTTATAGCCATATTAGGGACCATGTAAATGTACATTATTGTCTAATTTGCAAACAGTTTTAACCCAGATCAGACGCCGCCTTACGCGGCGTCTGATCTAGGTTAAAGCTGTTTGTCAGTCGTCTAAAGTTCTGTTCCTTCTGTCAAAATATCCAATACGTAACTTTGAGATTCAGATCAGACGCCGTGTTACGAAACAGTTTGCATAATTATTTTAATGTTACCTGCAGAGCCTGGCAGCGAGAAGCTTAAAGGTACGATTCCTAAAATTTGGAAATCTTAGGATTTTTATGAGCCTCTGGTTCTAGCCCTGCAAGCAAGTTTTCTCAAATGGTTTGTCTGGTTTTAATAATGAATATGCATTGACTAATAAGAAAAACACTTCATTTTTTTTAATTTTAGGACGACCGAATAGATGGAACCGCAGATCACGAGATTCTCGCGAATAGTGTCCAGATGAATACGACTATTGACCCTTTCACTGCCATTATGATGTCATAACTCGTCCAACACAGTTGTCGCCATATTGTCGTCTGCATACAGATTTCATTTGATTTTGTTTATAAAATCTGGAATTTTAATTCATTGCTGACTTAAGAAACATTGATGGGAGTGGCAAACAGTTTGGATCCTGATCAGATGCCGCGTTACGCGGCGTCTGATCAGGATCCAAACTGTTTGCAAATGTAAGTGTTGTCGGCCTTGGCAGAGAAAGCGTTAAGCCTTCATGAATCTGCTAAGAGCGACTTAATCTGCATAGTTGGCCCAGGATTTAGTGATTATTGAAACTGTTTTGAAAATCGTAGTTTCGATGGTTGTTGTTTTCCACATGATAATAGACATTTTTCTTATTTTCTTTCACCATTCAACTATATTTTATTCACAAGTTCCCTTTATAGATCTATATGTTGTGTTAGTTCTGCATAATAATAATAAGTGTAACGTACATAATAACCGAAAGGAGAGAGTCGTCTCTTAATGTAATTTGGAATAACGTAATTGTGTGCCATCACGTTTGCCATGTTGGATATGTCAACGTTTGATATATGTCTACATGTACACCTATATACAATCTCAAGACCATAGCTGTAAAATTTGATTAGAATAAAGAAAATAATGCCGCATGATCATTTTCTTTAGTCCATGGACTCAAAGCATTTAGTCTTCTTGTTGATGCAATACTGCAGAATGACTTTAGTATCACAATGCTACCATGAATGAACAGAAGGAAAGCAAAAACGGTCTGCAGTACTCAATTAGCATAATATTGAAGAACATAACTGTTGGTCTTGTTTGAGATAGTTGAAATTCGATAACTCCAACTTACTTACGTCAAACTTACCCGTATTTCAAAGTTAAAACCTGGCTAAGCCATAGCTCAAATGTCCGGTTTCCAATTAAGGCTATAGTCCTGTTCACAAAAAGTCGAAACTCGATACTTCAAACTCGCGTTAGTTTGAACATTCCAATATTTCAAAGTTAAAACGTGGCTTAGCGACGTTTTAACTTTGAAATAGGGGTATGTTCGACTAAAGTGATACCGTATTATCGAAATTCAAATTATGAAATACTGGTACGATTGATCTAAGCGAGTTCGAAGTATCGAGAGTTGATTTGTATTTTAGGCTGATTTTGATATTATATTGCAAAATAGCAAGCAGTGCAGATCCTGATCAAATGACTCCTATATGAGCCTTCTGCTCAGGCTCTACACTGTTTACATAAAACTAGTGTACTATTCAGAAGAGTACACTGAGTTAATGGCGAGTATACTCGCTACTAGGGTTGATTGTGTTAAGACTGTCCAGTGTTTTATTTATTACATGTACAGTAAAACCTCTCTATTACGACCACTAAAGTATGTTTATTATTATGGTGTTTACGGTAGGTGACCACTTAAAGCAAGGTGACAGTGAAACAGAAAGCTCCTTTAGAGCTTTCTGTTTCAGTGTCACCTTGCTTTAAGCTGTCACCTCTCTATTATACAATCAATTAGCCTTCGTTTTAGTGGTCGTAATAGCGAGGTTTTACTGTATATGCAATTACATTTAGATTATGTTCACATCTGTTGTTGATGTTGTTCTTTCTTTGGCGTTCCCTTGACACCAATGTTATATTGAAAAGTTATATGGGTGTTACGTGAGACAAGAGGTTATTCGTCCCAGATCTGAGAGGTTACATTAATATTCGTTCTTTCTGACCAGTGTAAATTTGTCCTATGCACAGTGAGCCCCTGGCCAAGGTTTGCATTGTTATTTTGGAACTTGAATTAAGGGGTAAAACCCTTAATATAAAGTTGATCATAAAAGGGATAACTCTGTATAAGTGACCTTTATTTGAAGAAACGTACAGGAATTAAAAGACAGGTCATTGCTAAATGGAAACAACAATACTACAGAAAGCCGAACAGTTCGGTTCCTGGGGCTAAGCTATCTGGGTCCTGTTTGTAAAGACGACTTCAGTCGCCTATGGGGCCGAACGGGTTAAATTATATTTCCGTAACCGGGGAATACTTTAGTCAAAATCAATGTTGTTCTACGTCCTATTTTAGTCAAAATCAACACGCAAGCCAATCACTGTACAGCATCAGGGTCAATTAACTCATTAATCCCTGGACTTTCAAATGGACCATTCATGTTAATCCATTATTTTTTTTTACTATTAAGGGTTATTTCGTACAATTTATTGCAAATTGGTAAACAGTGCAGACTGATCAGAAAGCTAACTTAAAGTGGGGGTCAGCTACGTATTATCATCATGTTTTGCTTATAAGGGTATACTAGATTAATCGTTTACCTACGGAGTCAGTGTATATACAGTGAAAGCGGTCCCTCTAAAGCGGACATGTGTGGGGACAACATAAATGTCCGGTTTAGAAGGGTTTTCAGTTAAGAGGGATTTTCACCCATAGCTTGTTTCTAGTATGGATTTGATTTGATTTGTTTTGATTTTACGTCGCTTTCAACAGTATTTCAGTCATATCACGACGTCCAGCTAATTATAGGTGGAGGAAGACCCCAGAAATCATTTATGCACTGTTTCAGGCACAAATTGGCAACTGGGTAGAACCACCGACCTTCCGAAGGCTTCCCCACATGAAAAATCCGAACGACCCTACTGGGATTCGAACTCACAGCGGTGAGGAGCTTAGTGGTGTAAGTCACAGTGACTATACCACTAGGCCCCCGTTTCTCCTATGGAAGAGATATATAGCTGGTCACTTAGAGCAGGTTGAAAGTAAAGCAGAATGTGCCTTAATGCGCATTCTACTTTATTTTCAACCTGCTTTAAGCTATCATCTGCTAGAATATTAAATATATATGATGAAACAGATTCATGACTGTATTTTCTTAGTGAATGAATAAATCAAAGACGTAAAAAGGCATATTTATGGGGTTATGGGTTAAAATAAAGGATTGGAAACGGGACCATCGTGTTGTCCGGTTTAGAGAGAATTTCCGGTTTAGAGGGGGTCACTGTACTGGGAACTATTTTCCTATGAAAACAAAATTGCCTTCGTAGAAAAACAAATATTTTACAATACGCATATAACTTGTCGAAGCAAAACGTTTGATAATAATACATAGTTGGTCCCCAGTGCTTTAGAAGTCCTCTGGTATTGGTCTACACTGTTTGCATGTGGACAAGTGTATTAGTGTACTATTACACAGGTACACTGTTTATAATGGACGAATTAACTAATCACTAGCCTAAGATTGAATAGGTTTTAAACTAACGTCTATATCAGGACCATGTTTTTTCAAGAAAGCATAATGTTTAAAACCAATAGAAATGTCATGATAGTACATGTACAAATCTATTAATTTGACAAAAAAGGGACATTTCATCAATTCCCTTAAACGCCCAGTGATTACGCGTAATCCCGAAAAAGTTCACGTAATACGCGTAAAACCTGATTATACTTAATCCCTGTTACATACATACTGTTTGCATAGGACAAGTGTACTCTTCCCTAGAACACTTCGTTAACAATCCATATACATGTACAAGTCATTGGCGCGAACAGCCTATTTTACCCCTTATCATGCTAAGCGCGGCTTGGCTTACATTTGCAAATAATTTTGATCCAGATCAGAAATGCGGCGTCAAATGTTTGCCAATCGTCTCCTGTCTTTCGTCAGTTTGAAAAGCTGAACCCCTTGAACCATAGTCCCGAATATAGGCGTCCTTTTCATACAATGAACATGTGAATAGTACACTTTTCCTATGCAAACAGGATCTTTACTGTTTGCCATAACGCCAACATTGGAAAAAAATAATCCTTAAAAGTCAGAAATGGACTAGACTAAAACGGAAACTGGAATTGCCCATTTAAAGTTTCAGGAAGGAAAGAGTAACAGGACCATCACACGTGGGTGTCAACGCTCATGTTTTGTTGTCCTATTAAATAAGGAAGAAATAGTGAGATATTCAGATTGCTTTCGTCTGTCTTGACTATTTGTTTATCTGTCTAAGTGGGGCGCCAAATGACCTTGACCTTTGTCTGACATGACCATAGTTGTACTGAGCTCAAGAGGTACGCGCTTTGAGAACACATGCAAAATATGCAGTCTGTTTCACATGCTGTTTCAGAGTTATGGCCAATGTTAAGTTAACCTTATTTGACCCCTAAATAATATTGACCTTTGTCAGACATAACCAAAGTTAAACTGAGGTCAAGAGCTTCTTGCATTGGGTATACATGCCAAATATGAAGTCTATTTCAAATGTTGTTTCAGAGTAATGGCCAATGTTAAGTTAACCCTTTTTTAACCTCTAAATGACCTTGACCTTTGTCGGACATGACCCAAATTGCACTGAGCTAAAGAGCTTTCTGAGGCGAATACACATACCAGGAACCTGCACATACTAAATATAAAGTATGTATCACATGTAGTTCTATAGTTGAGGCCAACGTTAAGATTTCTGGGGAGGACAACGCAGACGCCATAGTGACAACAACAGCTCGTTTTGTTTCTTTGAAACAGACGAGCTAAAAACTAATTTTGATTTATATTAGCAGACAATCTTTTTAAGCAGGCGAACTTTCAGCATGATAAGATTTATATATGCATGTGCCTCTTTATAGAGTAGTTGCTGGGCACAGATTGGATTTTTTACACATTACAGCGCTCCCTCTCTACAACGACACCCAATGGGAGACAAGAAATATGTGCGTTGTTCGGAGGGAATCGTTATTTGGGGGGGGGGGGGGGGGGCCTTTGCTTACATTTGCAAACAGTTTGAATCCAGATCAGACGCCGCCTTATGCGGCGTCTGATCTGGATTCAAGCTGTTTGTCACTCGTCATTAAGTTTTTTCTGTCAAAATGTCCATTATGTAATTTTGAGAAAAACAGCAGAACACAACTCAGCAGAACACAACTCTAAGCAGACGACATTGCATCTGTAAATAGGTTGGACATACTTGTTCTGTTTAGGGAACAGCGACAAAGGTCGTTGTAAGGAGGGGTCGTTGTTGGGAGGGCCGTTGTAGAGAGGGAACACTGTATTTCAAGATTCAACTGGAGTAATAAGAAACACAGAACACACTTAGTAGACTGAATATAATCCATTTTAATTCCTATTGATCCCAGGCAGTTGAAATATTACTAGAGTTACATCCCTTTAAAAACATAGCTCACTATAGGGCAGGGCTACCACCCTTGTCATTCAGGGCAAAGCTGAGCGTTCATTCCTTCTAATTTCAAAATACTAAACAAACATTACACGCTTTTTCTGGTTTATAAGCAAAGTAAAATAAGAATATTAATCCCAAAATTCTTTTTTTTCTATTTTCTAAAGAGTTTTATTTAATTTTAGCCCAATATACAGCCATTGAAAATTACACCTTATACATGTAATAAATGCCTTTCAACACCTTGAAATTTTAAAGAAACTTGTTGTTGTTGTTGTTTGATATTGTTTCGTGTATTTCTATCAAATCTGAAGGAATGATCGATCATGAAAAAGGAATGAGGTATTGCACACAATAAATACACAAAGTGAAGAATGTTCACATGAGGAAAAAAAATATTTCAAAGCTTCCAATTACAATTGTACTCTACTACAACACAACAGAATAAAAAGACAAGTGCATCATGTAATTGAAATCAAGTTGTAATTATGTAATTGGGTCAACACAATTCAATGAAGAAGGCTGGAGATCTTAAAACACAGGTGGTTGTTTCATGTAGGACAAACTTAACCCAATACCCCATAGCCTGTTTCTAGTTTTGAAGACAACTGACCACCTAAAGCAGGTTGAAAGTAAAGCAGAATGTGCCTTAAGGCGCATTCTGCTTAACTTTCAGTCTGCTTTAAGCTATTATCTGCTAGGATATGGAAAATATTTATGATACAGTCATGACTGTATAAATTGTTTTAGTTTCTTCCATGAAGGTGTAGATTGAAGGCGTAAAAAGATGTATTTATGTGGGGGAAAGGGTTAAAGCAAACCTTCCAAATGCTTTCTGCATTAATCTGTTACTTCCATAACCTGTATTGAAAACATTACAACACTTAAAGCAGGTTGGAAGTAAAGCAGAATGCTCCTTCAGGAGCATTATGCTTTACTTTCAGCCTGATTTAAGTTACCATCTGGAAATGTACAATCAGCTAGTGCGACTCATTTCAGAAGGCTCTTTAAGGAGCCCTTTGGTCAGGGTCTACACTGTTTGCAAAATACATGTTAGTACTGGCTTCTGTCATAGGAAGGATTACCATGCCCACCTGTCAGTAAACATCACCATATCAGCACTTCTTTATTGAATTGTACCTGGACACCGGTTAGACTGAAGTGACAAATTTGTTGATTAACAGTAGGAAATATCAGTGCTAAATATCTAGTTTTAAACCCTTTACTCCATAGATACACCTTTTTACACATTTAACTTATTCCTACTCAGCAGAAAAAAGTTCCAGTTCAAAATGTTATGAATTTGTACCATAAGATATATTTTCTTTTCTCTAGCAGATGGTAGCTTGAAGCAGACTGAAAGTAAAGCAGAACGTACCAGAAGGCGCATTCTGCTTTACTTCAAGCCTGCTTTAAGTTGTCACCTATCTTCAAAACTAGAAACAGGCTATGGAGTAAACTGTTAAGTAAAGGCATTACTAGTTTAATATTAAAATCCACATGTGAGAAATATCACAAGGAGAAGAAATATGTCCCAAAACGAACCCCATCTGCTATCACCAATCAGAACAGATCAGGTTTCCCGTTTTATAAAATCATAAAATTCTTTGTGCCAATAAGATACAGAAGTTAGGTTAATATGAAATAAAAAATACAGTCATCTTGTAGCTTAAAAAAACTTTACGCTAAAAGTTTAATTTGAAAAAGGTATTCTTCGGATTAAATAGCATGTGTTTGTGATAAATATTTACAAGATTAATGAGCAAGATGTTAAAAGTACGAGTAGAAATGGTGAGTTTAGTTAAAAATTCATCTTAGACTAAAAAGAACCTTTAATATTGTTACTAAAATGTGAAAATTATTTATATGACAGTAAAATTAAGTTAAATACAATGCTAACCACTGATTTGCTTAATAGTTAAACAAGTTTTGAAGGTTGTGATTTAACCCATAACCCAATAAATACGCATTTTTACGTCATTGATCATCCACTGAAGAAATTTTTCAACTTTATAAAGTCATGAATATGTACTGTATGAAATATTATCTATTTCCTAGCAGATTACAGCTTAAAGCAGGATGAAAGTAAAGCAGAATGTGCCTTAAGGCACATTCTGCTTTACTTTCAAATCTGCTATAAGTGGTAACAACAGGCTATGGGGTTATGGGTTAATAAAATGTACCTATTAGTTTGGTATAATTTTCCTTGAAGCATTGAAAGAAATTTTGAAGATAAAACAATATTTCTTAGTTTATTAGGTATTATGGCTAAATCTCGCAAGATTATCGAACAAAGGATGCTTGAATTCTGTGAAAGTATGACTAGATTTCCCTACACTACAGTTGAACTTCGTTATAAGCAACCATTTAATGCAGAAGCATGTATGTATGACTCCGAGATATGCAGCTGCCTAATAAATGACAAATGTTCAAAGCTACCAAGAGCTTTCTACATTACTTTTTATTCTGCATAAAGCTGCCAGCTGTCTTTAACCCATTAAACCCTATATGATGAGTATATACATCTTTTTCTTGTCATATTCAAACAGTGAAGACCCAGATCAGAGGGCTCCTAACGGAGCCCTCTGATCTGGGTCTACACTGTTTGTCATTTTGAAATATATTTTAAATATCAACCTTTAAATCCAAAATGGTCTAGATTTTATTGGGATTTGGAACTTTCCATTTGGAGTTTCAGGGGTGAATGAGTTAAAAACTATATTATTTGACATGATAACTGAACACACAGTTGACTGTATAATGTGGATGATATATAACTTGTCCCCCACAGTCTTAAATGAGCTTTCCCTTTATTCCGACACATATGATAACTGTTCTTTTCTAAAACTGTCTTTCTTTCCCTTTATTCCTACACCCTATAACTGCTGCTCTTTTCTAAAACTGTAGTTCCTAAATGGCTTATTTTGTTGTTTTTCCCTCTGTTGAATGTCCAAGTTAATAATATACTGCGTATTGTTTTTTAGTGGAACAAAATTGTTACCCATTTAGAATATCTGGGTCCAAGGTTATAAAGCTTTTCAGTTGAGTCCAAAGTCATTCTCAAGCATTTGATTGGTCAGATTTGAGCCTAGGCTCGAATCTGACCAATCAAATGCCTGAGAACACACTCAGACTCAGCTTAAAGGCTTTATAACCTTGGAACCTGGTTATGTTCAAAAGTAATACAAATTATCTAATTGTTAATTGATACACTCACAAAAACACCATCCGATTGGTGGAAAAGAGAAAGAATTAGTGGCAAGACTTTTCTTATTATTTTCCTCAAGAGCTAAACTTAAGTGTTTACGTTAAGCCATATGCACACGGATACAGTTAAGTGTTTTGAAGAGTAAATTAAGTTTTGTCTGAGCAAGTATGTGTTTGTAGCTGTTTCGTCAAAGGCTTGAAGAAAACGTCAGATATGGAAAATATCTTGTCAAGAAATCAGTTGCAATTGACACATCATTAGTAATGAAAACTCAAAAACCCAAACATGAGATCCGCTGATTAAATATTCAAATCCTTAAAACATAATTTACAACTTCGGAAAATGTGAAACAATATTAGTCAAAACATCTACTAAAACCTGGGGTCAAAGAAAAGTATGTAACTAAGAGTTAAAAATCTTACACTCTAATAAAAATGTATTTTGAAAACATGACACACTAGTTGAAACAAAAAAACGACTTTATGTACCAAGCTACTCTATTTCTAAACAGTGAATGGCAGTCTAAAATGTATGAAAATAATAATTACTCTTATTTATGGCAGATACGTATTGACACATGAAACATTGACATCGTATACAGGCAAACCTGGGTTAAAACTGCCATGTAACGAGAATGCATTTTCATATCTCATGACAGATGGCTGTTAAATGCAGAAGTTTTCTGAATTACATTCAATCTGCATTTTAAAAACCACATATCTGAACCCGATACTCCATAAATACGCCTTTTTAATACCTCTAATTATCCCTGCACTAATAAAAGAAGACTTTCGCTAAGAATTTCTGGAAAAGAATCATGTTTTTATGGGTTGCATTTCTAAGTATTTTTACTGATACCGATTGAAGCTTAAATCAGGTTGAAAGTAAAGTAGAATGCTCCTAAAGGAGCATTCTGCTTTACTTTCAACCTGCTTTAAGTGATCATCTGTCTTCAAAGCTAGAAACAGGCTATGGGGTAAAGAGTTAAAGAATTCCAATGCATCTACATTAAATGGCCTTTCAACTCAGCTTTTACTGCAACATAATTATATACGTGGGTTCAACACAAAGTTTCTACATCATTAAAGTTTGATATTGGCTGTTCAAATCTACTAATTGTAATAAAGCTATAAAACTAATACTTATTGCTAACCTCCTCTTTACTAAGATAACTCATAGGAATTGCAGCACTCCACCACTAAAATTATACACACTTGGGCTAATCAAAGGAAACAAACTTACAGAATCAAACCTGCATGGAACAACCATTTTAAAGTGAGTAGACATGGTTGCCTAAAACTCCCCATCCACACCCCAGAAGCATCTTATAGTGTATTTACCTATTCCTCATAAAATGCCTTTTTGTGACTCTTTGCCAAGATAAAGATTCAAAGAAACATTTCCTTATTCATGACAGGTGATATGGTAGTTTAAAGAAGGCTGAAAGTAAATCTGAAAACTCCTACTGGGGCATTTTGCTTTGTGTTCAGCCCGTTTTAAGCAAATAATTGAATATTGGAACATATTCAGCCGTAGCGAAAAGTATACTCTTCCTTAATAAATAGTGTACCTGTGAAGAGTACACTTGACCTATGCAAAAAGTGGAGACCCTGATATGTTTGCCATTTTCTAACATATTGCTAAAATCAACCCTAAACAGTCTAAAATGGACTAGACATTATTGGATATTGGAATTGACCATTAAAAGTTTCTGGGGTTGATGCAGGGGAAGAGAACCATAGAATACTGACCTATTTGTTCATGCTTCTTGATAAAATGAGTGTCTACACACAGGTTTGACTGTATTTCAAGTAACACATTAGATAGCAAAACTCTCCACCTACGTTCAATACCCAAGCTTTATGTTTTGATTTCCTTAGGATAAATGTAAGTTCATTTCATACAGCTGTTTTTTCCAATTAGCACACGAAAACTGATTAACGTTACAAATTATTGGGATCCAGATGATATTCTTGGACATTCTGAACTTATTTCCAGAAGTAATTTTAAGAAAAGCCAACTTTACTGTATAATTTCCATTTAATAAAGCCTAGTATTTTAAGCCATTTTTGTTGACGGTGTGCACAATACTGCATTCATAAGACACTGGGGTCACAAAAAAGTTCCTTATTGTTGGTGTGTTTCGAAAAGTTCCTTAGTTCTCAATAAGGAGTTAACCGGTCTCTAGTACATAGAGGTTTTCAGAACATCTGAACAATTACTCTTTTATTGTTCTGTCCTGTTAAAAGAACCCCAAGTGCTTCATAATATCAACTTCAGTTTCTTCCTACAAACTTCAATCTAAAACAATAACCCTGTGTTTCTTGCATTCACAATCTGTATGCAGATTAATGTTGTTTCTTCTCTTGTTCATGTGTTTCTTGTCTTTAAAACATGGCCATACTTATTCAATTCATTCCACTTAACCCATTACCCCATAAATACACTTTTTTACGCTCCTAATTTATTCCTCCACTAAAGAAAATAGTTCAATTTATACAGTCATGAATAAGTATCCTAAAATGAATTTTTCAGATTATAGCTTAAAGCAGGCTGGAAGTAAAGCAGAATGTGCATTAAGGCACATTCTGCTTTACTTTCAACCTGCTTTAAGTGATCACTTATTTTCAGTACTAGAAACTGGCTATGGGGTAATGGGTTAACACAAGTTTACTTAACTTTTATTTCAAGTGCATAATATAAAATCATTTGGATCATATATTTGAAACAGCATGAAAAAAGATTTCATAAAGAAAGTAATGCCCATTATACAATTTCAAAGCCCTATTTACCTAATGAAAATGGTTATATCATTTTAATGCACACTCAAACCTATTTAAAGAAACCATTTAGTGAAGTGGACTTGTGGTTTAAGACATGTGACAACTTAATGCAGGGAAAGGGTTCAGCAGAAAGCTTCTATAAGAGCTTTCTGCCTTAACTATGCCCTGTATTGAACTGTCACCTGTCCTAAAAGCTACATACATAACATCTTTGTAGCTTCTTTTTTATGTGGCCACTAAATATAGGCTTGATTGCATTCTAAGTTTTGATTTTTACATTTATGTCTACTAACCAATCAATTAATGTTACAATTTTGTATTTATTATGGCAATATTAATTAACTGGCTTGTGTAGGAGAAATAACCATGAAGAGCTTAAGTATGAATCAACCCAAAGGCTTAAACAGTTATGTGCAAAATTACATTTATTTCATTACCTTACAGTTATATGAAAAGTCCTGCAGAGAGTTTAACCATGAAAGCCGTGCAATCAGTCAAGACCTGTATTGAGTAACTGTTGAAATCAAGGTCCAAGATTATAAAGCTTTTCAGTTGAGTCTAAAGTCATTCTCAAGCATTTGATTGGTCAGATTTGAGCCTAGGCTCAAATCTGACCAATCAAATGCTTGAGAACACACTCAGACTCAGTTCAAACGCTTTATAACCTTAGACCCAAGGGTGCCTTAATGTCAAAATATTATGTCGTCACATTTGTTTTGCCAATATTCAGATAATAAATGGCTATTACATTGGCATTACTAGGATAATCTGGCTGAGTGGAAGACCTTAACCTTCTGCCATTTTGCAGTTTTACCGTGTTTAATTAGGACTAAATAATATTGTGAAAGAGAAACAATTATTTTGCAAAATTTTAGCTAATAAAACCCTAGTACTTATTTGTGCAAACCAGCTTGTTATTAAACTTTTCATTGACATTTTGATTGAAAGCAAGTTTATTAAGTTTAAATTATGATTTGATAATGTTTGCTCAAGTTATAGTTTCTTTCTGCTTTTAGACAAGACTTTCTTAAAAAGCTTTCTTTGTTTAAATGTATGTGTGTTCTGCCAACTTTGGGCTAATTTGGTCATTCCAAGAGAGACGGAAATGGATACAGAATGCCCTACTCTTTTGCGATTCTTTTAAATAGTTACTCAACACGGGTCACACATAATTCTACTTTCTATGAACATACCTGAACAAATCCTATAGCCCACCCCGTACACAAAACCAACCCAAAGGAATGAGTACCGTAAAGCAAGCTTTTATACAGAGATATGTACAAACAATGGATTAAAACATGATTGGGATGTTAAAATATGAACAAAATGACTGTAGGCACATTGAGATGCAATCTTGGAATATATGACATAATCAAAGTCCAGAGGAATAAGAGTTGACAAGGGTGATAATACTAAATATTTACTACTATATAACCAGGGCTCCAGATAAGGGCGAGTAACCTGCACAAATCCATAATTTTCTCACTCATCTGAGCACCGAATCCTATGGTGTTACTACTCATTAGAATCATCTCTTCGAGACAATTCTAATGAGTAGTGACACCATATGGTTTAAAGCAGAAATAACGATTTTAGTTTTTTGAAATACTCCCCTTATCTGGAGCTCTGATGTAACACAGAGAGACATGCCGATCCATGAGTACAAGTTTTAGAACACATTAAGCACATCACACCCACCGGTGAACAAACCCCACTGCACAAAACCAACACTATAAAATGTAGCAAAGTTCTGCTTAATAACCAACCTCTCAAAGACACCCATCAATATGGGTCATCATGGCAAATATAATCAAACATGTCATTTTTTCATTTAGATGCTGGTAAACTGTTTCAACAACTCGCATTTTGGATAGTTTATATTTTTACCATGTTTCTTCTGTAATATAATTATCTCATCTTAAATGTTTCTCTCTAACTGTGTGCCAGTTTGGTAGAACAGGGATTTTTCCCTTAAACGAAATGAAGTTATAAACCTTCTACACTATATGCACTTGTTGTTTCAAAGTTAATTTTAACTTTTTATATGCATTTTTCTTTCAGAAAATATCTTCATTATCAAACAGTTTGGATCAAGATGAGACACAGAGTTACTCGGGTCTCATCTAGATCCAAACTGTTTGCAGCAGCTATCACTAATTCAGTCGCAGTGCGCAGAAAGTTTAAATGATTTTTGCAAAATTTTATGAAAAATATTAGTAAATGTTTTCAAATGTTAACAAAAGATGTAAAAGGTTGAACATTAATTTTACCAGCGAAACCATCATAAAATGTACTATTTGCCCGATATAGTGTTAAACCTGTTTGAAAGCCTAAATGATAAATTTACATGTTAAACCAAGCAGTGAGCTATCATGATAAAATACAGCTAGTTCTCCATTTAGTATCCCTTTCAATGACAAAGCTAAGATATATCTTACAGTAGAAGTAGAGGTCCAGATAAGGTGAGTACTTCAAATGCTAAACTTCCTCATCCCTCAACCAAACCCTATGGTGTGACCACTCGTTAGAATCATCTTTATGTAACCTATTCAGTGCCGTAAAGCCCATGACAATTCTAATGAGTAGTCACATCATAGGGTTTTGTGGAGAGAAAATGTTGAGTTTACCCACTTTTATTTGGAGCCCTGAAAATGATGCTCATTACAGAACAAAAGAAATGCGGAAAGGCTCTGATAATAGCTCTTTACATAAATCTTTTCTCATGTAGCTAAGCCATTATTTGTTCTTTAAGATTGTCTGTATGCATTCTCATGAAATGGGAGGCTAAATAGAGATAGTAGCTGTATTCTGTTAGAAGTGCAGGAACATAATATTAAAGGTTGAGCTTAACTGTTAAGTATGAGACAAAAATATTTTCAACCGAAAAAACGAATACACAATGGTTAACTTCAAAAATAGTACAAATACAATTAACAAATATATACTAAGAGTATCACTGCTAGATTTTATTACAAGCTATCAACTAACTCTTTGCACACTGGGCCGATATGTCCCACAGTGATTACCTTTGAAAACAGTTTGGGTCCTGATGAGACGCCGCGCAACGCGGCGTCTCATCAGGATCCAAACTGTTTGACACCCTTACCAGCTGTTTTGAAAATAAATTTAGAAAATTCTGTTTTCAGAACAGTAGCAGAGGACAGTTGTTGCTGACAATAAAAATTACCCAGCATGCAAAGAGTTAATGTTCAGACTGTTTACAATATTCATACTTGTTATTATTTTTTTCTCCAATAGTGTGGAATCTGTCTAAGTGTGCATAAAACAAACAAGACCCTATTCAATAACACAATATTTACCACTACAAAGTATCAAAGATAATGGATGGGGGGAAAAAGCATGGTACAGTCAAACTTTGATATCTCGAACTTGCTAAACTCGAACTAGCCGATAGTTCTACACATGAACTACATAATTTTATGCTCGGTTAAGTCGAACGTACCCATATTTCAAAGTTTAAATACGTGTATGTTCGAATTAATCAAGTTTGAGTTATCGAAGTTTGACTGTGTTATGTAGGAATTATTT
The DNA here is from genome assembly GCA_922989275.2 of Gari tellinella. Lineage (NCBI taxonomy): Eukaryota > Metazoa > Mollusca > Bivalvia > Cardiida > Psammobiidae > Gari > Gari tellinella. The sequence continues at coordinate 51,834,185 of OV277867.1, forward strand.
TACCCAACAAGGTACTAACATGAGAATATAAATGCAAAAAGTACATGCATAAATAATAGTTTAATCTCATACCCATTCAAGCTTAGCAGCATACAAACACTGTAGAGCTATATAACACATGAACAATCTGATTATCTCCCTTTACAAATTGCAAACATTACAGACCCTGACCAGCCCTTGATTGTGGGTACAGATCAACCCTGGCCCCATGCTTATAAAGCTTTTGAGATGAGCCCAAGATCCTTCTCAAGCTTTTCATTGGTCAGATTTGAGCAGAATGCTCAAATCTGGCCAATCAAAAGCTTGAAATCGATCTCAGACTTATAAGCATATGTCCTGTTGGAAAGATGCAGATGATCTATTTTCTTTCAACTGATATACAACGCTCTCTATGAGCTGATCTAGCAGGGCACATTTTCAGGCAGCTGATCCGACATGCCACACCTCCTGCCAGCTGATCTGGGTCTGCATTGTTTTCAATGTTAGGACGTATATCTAGCGACACAGTTCATTTAACAATCTGCCCCAAAACAAGTGCATAACATTTTTTCGCAAGAAATAAACTGGAATTAATTCGAAATATTCCTTTTAAGTGATACTGAACAGTTTACCAAGCACATGTATGACTGTACAGAATATAAAGTTCTGAAAGTATTGGTCCACACAGTGTGCATTTGATTTCTCTTAATCTCAAAACATGCTGAAATTTTCATATGAACTTATTCTTTTTCTGATAAATGACCAATTATATCTACTCTAAACAGGTCTGTCCTTAAAATATTGAAAAGCAAGACAGCCAGTGCAGACTTTGAACTGAGGGCTCTTTCAGGAGCTCTCTGATCAGGGTCTACACTGTTTGCAAAGGATGCTTAGTAACAACAAAATATTACAGAGATACAGTATGATCCCCATGTTTGACTCATTGAAGCAGATTAGGACAGATTGTAGCCTAAAGCAAGATGAAAGCATAAACCCCATAAAGAAGCTTTCTGCTTTATTGCTGCTTGCTTTCAGAAGCCACCTGCTTTAAACATCAAAGATAAGCCAAACTTTCAGTATTTGTAATAGCAACTCTTTACTGTATGTGTGTATACAAAAGAATTATCAATTCAAAATCAGGCTGCTTTAAAACTTCTGAAATTTCATTGACTTAATGATACAATTCATCTTATAACTTACATGATTTAAAGCAATAAATTAAGCCTTGGATTGACAATTTGTTGATAAATGTTTATTTGATGTGCTTATTGAACGATATAATGATTAGGAAATCATACAAATCTTTTTCCTTTATAAATACAGTAAAACCTCAACATCTCGATCTCCCTTAAGTCAAACTAATCCGTATTTCTTTCTTAGAATTCCGTTATCTCTAGTTCACTAGAGACGAACAGACCCGTAATTCAAAGTTAAAACGTGGCTAAGCCAGGATTTAACTTTGAAATATGGGTATGTTCATTTAGCCATGTTTAATCCTTTCCCACATGGAAGCGCCTTTTAGCACACTTAATTTATTCATCCACTGAAGGAAAGAGTCCAAATTTTTACAGTCATAAACCTGTACCCCCAAAAATATTTTCCATATTTTAGCAAACAGAAGCTTTAAGCAGGCTGAAAGTAAAGCAGAATGTGTCTAAAGGCACATTCTGCTTTACTTTCAACATTCTGCTTTACTTTCAACCTGCTTTAAGTAGTCACCTATTTTCAAAACAAGAAATAGGCTATGGGGTAAAGGGTTAACTTTGAAATGTATGTTCAATTAGCCATGTCTTACCTCTGAAATACAGGTATGTTCAACTTAAGTGAGTTTGAGATAATGAGCCTGGACTGTACTACTGATGATTTAATACATATGAACACCCTGGTACACACAATCAAACAAACAGTCCAAGGGTGATGATTTTATACCAACAGAGTTCCAGACAAGTCAAGTATATCAAATACTTACTTCCCCATATCCTTACCAAATCCTATGTTGTGACTACCTGTTAGAATTGTCTTGAAGAGATGATTCTAATGAGTAGTCAGAACGTCACATTTACAAAAGAAATTAAGAGAAAAACTTTGTAAATATTTGATCACATAGTCTTGTCTGGAGCTCTGTTAAACAATGTCAAAATAAAAACTGACTTTTAGGATATGTGTGACCATTAAATAAATGACTGGTAAATCTTTTCCACATTCTCAATGACTAAAAGACACTTGCTCTCAAGGCAGATAACTCCACACAACTCACTGCAAATAAGGGCCAATAACTCTTGACCCAAATAACAATATGATAAGGTTAGCACCAAAAAATGCTCTTACATACAAAAGATACATTTTCGAAATTTACATATGCTTGATTAGATCACAAATGATGAGGGATAAGTGATAATAATGATCAAATTGATGAAGCTATAACATATATAAATATATGTATATATTAACTACATGCTTGCACAAATGAAATACTAAGTTAACTATGTACAAATCTAAGAATGAGCTAAAATGTGACAGGATAAAATCATGATTTTTTGTGATAAATGAACTTCTGGCTAGTGTTGTTAGTATGCTATAATGTATGTGTAAAAAACATTAACACGATCATAAATATGTTACAAGTGTCTTAACAATGGTACAATACTGAAAAGGGTAGGCCTTGTAAGCCAAAACTAATGTCTAACAGCCCAGGGCTCCAGGTAACAAGAGCACATCCAAAACTAAAGTCCTTATGTCTGCACTAAACCCTATGGTGTGACTACTCATTAGAATTGTTTCATAGAAACGATTCTAATGAGTAGTAACACCATAGGATTTGTAATAGCCATAAAGAAGAAAATGTTGAAAAACCTTAGTCTTGGTACACTCACTCTTATCTGGAGCTCTGTAACACACTACGTCTTGAACACACATGGAATTAAAACCTAATAGTTTATTTGAAATATGCACTTCTGCTGCCCATAATGATATCTGAGCTGTGATTGTCAAGACAGTTCTCACTGAACAAATGAAGATGGCGGCAATTTCTTACTGTCAAACCAATGCTCTCTCTTTAAAAGCTAAGCAATATTGTTGTCTACAACAATTATTTTCTGCTACTGCTCCAAAATCAGAATTTGTACAATTTGATTTTCAAAACTGTCAGAGTGACAAACAGTTTGGATCCTGGCAACCAAAAGTAGGATGAAAGAAAAGCAGAAAACTCCATTTTCTGCTTAACTTTCGTCCTAATTTCTGCAGCCTAAAGTCTCATTTTAAGGTGATAACAACAAGACTTTATAGGACTACTGTAGTACCATTTAGCTATGTTTACCATTGATTGTTCACTCAGATAAACCCCCTAAAGATAAATATTTCAAACACTTTACATTATGTCTCTGACAAGCACAATATAGAGACAACATGTACTTTGTAAAATCATTGCAAAGCTATGTTTCTGATAAATAGAAAACACACAATCTGATTGGCATTTTGTACCAGAAGCTGTGATTCTATTTCACAATCCCATATTTAAAGTAAGTCTGTGGTAGGAATTGTTGATATGGTTTGCCCAATTCTTCAAATGTTCAGTCACAAAAGAAAAACTCCCTTGCACCAGTGCTCAGCTTTATGCATGATTTAGTAACACAGTGACAAGAATATAACCAATGCCTTGACTACAGTATGAGGAAATTACAATATAAATACATGATGTGATTTACCCGATTATCTTCCCAGCATGAAGCATATGAATGAGCTTTTTGCCTAATTTAACCCATTACCCAATAATTATACCTTTTTACCCCTTTTATCTATTCCTCAACTGAAGAAAATAGATCCATTTTATAGGTTTAAATTTACACCATAAGAAATATTTTCTGTATCTCAGCAGATGGTAGCTTTAAGCAGGCTTAAAGTTAAGCAGAATGTGCCTTAAGGCACATTCTGCTTTACTTTCAACCTGTTTTAAGTGGTCACCTTAACTAGAAACAGGTTATGGGGTAATGAGTTAATTATTAGTACTTCTTGCAAATACTACCATCTGTACTGAAATTATTTCAGTGTTTATGCAAGATTTAACCCTTGTCTTGCATTAGCTATGTCAGTTTAAATCCTCTGCAGATTTATCAAATTTAGCTTTAATGTAATTTAAAATGAAGGCAAAACATATAAAACTTGGATCCTGATCAGATGCAGATCGTCTCGACTGGATAATAACTGTTCGAAAATTCTTGTCAAATCGTGCTTCAGCAAAAGAAGGGTTAAACAGTGATTTGTTAAAAAATATGTTACATGTGTCTAGACTTGTTAAAAAATATTTTTTTTAAAGCAAAGCAATAATCATCAATATGTAAAAAGTTGAAATTCATTTCATGTATCATTTAAAAGGACAAGAAGCTAGTCCAAACTATGACTTGCTTAAGTGATTTAACTGTACAATCAAATTGTATTAAGCAACCAGTGAATGATGATAGTAGTAGTAGTAGTAGTAGTAGTAGTAGTAAAGATTTGTATCCTTCTCAATGTTGCGTCAACTCATCACACACAGTGACTGTCAGTAACGACTCATCAAATGAATAACCCTAGGGACCTTTCAAGATAAGCAAACACTTAATGCAGGACAAAAGTAATGCAGAAAGCTCCTACAGGAGCTTTCTGCATTAATTTTATCCTGCATTAAGCTCTCACCTATCTGAAAATCTATAAATACATCATCATTTGAGTGGTTACTTAATACAAATTTAACTGCAATATTAAATATCAACAACTGCAGTTTTGACATAAATTGCCCGACACAGTTTTCTTATCATCTACCCCTTCATTATGTCATAGATAGTTGATCAAATCAAACAGTCTTTCACCTTACATTCACTTCTGGATGCAATGTGTATTTGCCACCTATCTGTTTTGTTCAGAGCTTTATGTTGCTTAACCCTTTCCCCCATAGAAGCGCCTTTTAGCGCATTCAGTTTATTCTTGCCCTGAAGAAAATAGTTCCAATTTATACATTCATAAATATGTATAATACAAAATATTTTCTATATTCTAGCAGATGATAGCTTAAAGCAGGCTGAAAGTAAAGCAGAATGCGCTTAAAGCGCATTCTGCTTTACTTTCAACCTGCTTTAAGTGGACACCTATATTCAATACTAGAGATATGCCATGTGGGAAAGGGTTAAAAAATGATTTCAGTTATATCAGTAACTGCTTTAAGCAAATGAGAATAAATCAAGAAGCTTCTGTAAAAACATTCACATTGAGAAGATTCGATTCTGAAATTTCTTCTTTACTTTTATCCCGCTATTAGCTTAACTTGTCTTTAAATTACCCAAATAGTTCTTTGTTTGCATAGAACTATACTCATCCAACAATATGCATTCACAGTTACACATTTATTTTTTGCACACGGCCCCAATAGTCGATAGAATGAGATGCATATTTAGCTGTGATCTAGAAGAAATTCGAAAATAGTGCCAATACGAAAACTTAATGCTGGAATTACTTTTAAAATAATTGACACTGCCTCCGTCACAGTCAGAAAAGCAAAACCAAAGTATAACTGATGTTTCCTCATCTCCACGAGATATTAAAGAAGAGAATGGCTTATTTATCAGGGTTTGATTAATAAGGTCTCTCTGTGTCAGGCAAAATCGGTCAGTTAACAGGCTCTTCAACAGTGAAAGACAACGTGATATATAAATGCTTACACAATGAATACATAAATTAAGCTATACACATGGAAAACTATGAGCCATGACCCAACAACAGGGAGCCCTCTTAGACAATGTAACCAGTGTTGACCTAGATCAACCCCTATGTTGAAAACAGGTTTTGATCATGGTCTACACAGATTGTCAAATGTCGGTGAAATTGCCTTCCCACCAGCCAATGCAAACAGGACAATACTTGTGAAAGCACTGACACAGCATGGCAAATTAAGCTGGTTCAAAAACTCGATATATCAAACTCACTCACGTCCAAATTACCCGTATTTCTCGTTGAAATTTCATTATTTTGAACTCGTTTAAACTGAACATATCTGTAATTCAAAGTTAAAACGTGGTTATGCCACGTTTTAACTTTAAATTACAAACATGTTCAACTTTAGTGAGTTCGAGAAATCTTAGGGCCTCTTTTCATGGACCATGGCTCATGTTAGTTCTAGATCTATCGTTTTATCCACCAGAAATATAATACAGAACACCTGTATAATTGTTACCATGACAACTGATGAAAAGTAATAAAAATTTTAACTGATATTATAGAACCAAAGCATTCCTTTTTTTCCCATCTCAAGCTACAAATATTACATAACTCCTGCCTAGATCAACCGACACATCTCACTAGAAAGCAAGGATAAACAAAAGGATTCAAAGATTTGCCTTAACCCTTTACTCCATGGATTAAGCTTTTTACACATTAAAATTTCCTCCACTAAAGAAAATTGTTCCAATTTATAAAGTCACAATCAGTTAGCAAAAGAAATAGTAATGGGTAATTTAAAGCAGGTTGAAAATAAAGCAGAATGTGCCTTAAGGCACATTCTGCTTTACTTTCAACCTGCTTTTAGTGGTGGTCACCTATCTTCTATACTAGAAACAAGCTATGGAGTAAAGAGTTTAACTAATAAAAATATGAGATAAAAAATTGAAAATTGCAAACGATTCTACAACCTAAATTCTATCAAAATTGCACTTATAAACAAAGGAAATGCAAATATTCAATGAATGCCAAAAGTTCTAATAATCAAAGATTTCCTTTCTCTTCCTTCTACAAAACACAAGAAACAGAATATAAAGATTCATTTGGAAACTTCTGTTTATAACTAAAACCTTATCCAAAGTCTACGTCAATTTCCAACAGAATACACCCGCTCCCAGAACAAAAATAACTGATCAATACAAAATTCTATGGCAAAATATATATCCAATTCTAATGCAAAAATCTGACCATCAGGATTCCAGAACAGTGTGAGTAACCTCAATATTTCCAACCTCTATCCTTTAATCTCTCAATCCGACCATTTTGTGACTATTCAATTGAAGCATCTTTCCCGACAATTCTAACGAGTAGTAGCACCATAGGTGGTTTTATTGGAGACATAAGGATATGTGTATATGAAATATCCGGTACCCACATTATCTGGAGCTCTGCGGCCATTTCTAAACTCTACTGCAAAAATTGTACCTAAAGTGATTAAACTTATATCTAATGCAAACATATACAAAAACTGACCATGAAAAAAATTATATTTATATTACAAGAAACAAAAATCTGACACCCAAACAGTCAAACCTGTATTTCGCAACCTTTCAATAATGAAGCATGGAGACCTCCCACTTTGGCTGTCAAATGCAGGACAAGCAAAATCTGAAATCGCTCAATATTTTCATTCTGCATCTATGCACCTAATGTCTATTGAATGGCAACTTAATTCTTTACCCCATAGCCTTTTTCAAGTTTTGAAGACAGGTGATTACTTAAAACAGGTTGAAAGTAAAGCAGAATGTGCCCTAAGGCACATTCTGCTTTACTTTCAGCCTGTTTTAAGCTACCATCTTCTAGATATAGAGAATATTTCTTATGTATGGTACACATTCATTACAGCATAAAATGGGACTATTTTCTTTATAGGAGGAATTCATCAAATGTGTTAAAAGGTGTACCTATGGAGTAAAGATTAATACAGCACTGACTGTGATGGGTTCTCATGGTAACATTACATGTGACTCCTAACAAATACTGGCAAGTTAAAACGATACACAAGGCATATGAATGATTACACAATATATACATGATTCTTGGTTAATATCACACCAGCAGACCTTTGGTTAATAATGATCATAGTATACCGCTACTCTACATAATACTTAAAGATACTAACTATGTTAGCATATGGTGAAGGAAAGCCCCAATGCATTGACACCGACAAAAACATCAGCCAAAATATAGTCTTTCTTCAACTCTTTCTCGAACTATCTCCTAAGTTCTGTTTCACACCCTTGCAGAAATTTTTGAGCAGTAAAATCATATTTTTCAGTAAATAATACAACTAGAGTCAATTCACAAAGAATCTACCCACTTTCATTACTTCAAAACTACTTAGCATTATTACTTAAGTTAAAAGTTTGGGAGCAGGGTGACAAATACATATTTTTTCACTTAAACCTTATGGATGTTACTTCCTAAACTGCCATAATTTATTGGCAGATCGATCACAAATCACTGACAAAGTAAGACGACACCCACTTTCATGTATTTTTCAACTGTCTGATTGTATAATAGGGGTCAGCTAGACCTGTTGATCTTATTTCACAGAAACTGTCAATTGTTAGTGTTTTTTTTACTGCAATGGGCTACAAAGAAAATCAGGTTTTTCTCTATTAACCTCTATGTCTACCAATCAATAAGCTGCATCATGGGATATATTGCACACAGTGTCGACACACTGATCAGCTGCTGTATTTAGAGACATGGCATTTGATCTGTGTCTCCACTGCCTTTCGTTTTGTCAAAAGTTTCAACAATTCTTGTCTGTTACTGTCAATTAGTTTTAAGCAGACATTCAATCATAGAAGTATCATTGGTTGAATAAAAGCAAGTTTAACACATCCTGCCTTGGTCGTTGGTTCAACTCCTTCTGTCTCCTTATTTAATCATAGCAGTAGTATGGACATCTCTAAAGACTGCTTAATGCAGGATAAAAATAATGCAGAAAGCTCCTACAGGAGCTTTCTGCATTATTTTTGTCCAGCATTAAGCAAACACCAGTATTCAAGATTACGTATGGGTATTCTAATTAGTGATTGCTTAATACAAAATAGACTGTGTGTCAAAACACAGCATTAACTGATCTTACAATGCATTTCCAACCCTTTATCTGATCATAGTTTATACTGTTCTTAATGGCCATGTGCCCCTTTCCACCAAAGATGCAACTCATCTTTATATGAGATTCAGCAATGACGGAGCTTTCCTTCACCACGAGTCTAGATCCCGAGCAAAAATAGAATAAAAAATAGATATGAGTATGTACAATTGTAATATGTAATAATTATTTATAATACACGTTACGCCATTGTGAGGCTGAAATAGTATATACACCCTTTAGAACAGTATGTGAGAAGCATTGAAATGTGGCACCGCATTGAATTAATTTTTTTTTGTATTTACATATATACTCTTGACAAACTGTGTCCAGCGACTACGGCTGTGACTATGGACAGAAGAAAGCTTTGTCCTGAAGCTAATTGTCCTGAGGAACCAGATCAAGATGCAAGCCATTTTACACTCAATTTCAATTTTCGATCTTCCCACACAACTCACTAATTCAATACTTTGAATTGAATACAGTGAATATTAAAAGTTCAAGAAAATCCTACGGAACCGTTTTTATTGTACTCACTGCCTGATAGTGTTCTACATAATTTTATACAGTGTAAGTGATATACTTGGATGACTGCTGAGAACAAGTTATTCCTTCAAATTAACAAGTGAAGAATGTCTTACAAGGTGAACAGTTCAACTCATTCAGCCAAGAAACTTTAAATAGGCTATTCAAGTTTTCTACTAAAGTCCAGTCCATTTTCTAATTTTAAAGTTTAAAAATTGGGGTGTTTTTCTACAATGTATTGCAAAATGACAAACAGTGCAGACCCTGATCAGAGGGCTCCTTCAGGAGCCCTCTGATCTGGGTCTACACTGTTTGCATAGGACTAGTGTACTATTCACAGGTACACTGTCAGTAAATTATGAACATAGAGGTTAAAGGTTGAACCACAACCCAACAGAGACTCAAATTTTTGAGTGTATTTCTTTTAATAAGCTATATATCTCGTGCCTAGTCTCCAGCAGTAAGCTGTATCTAACTTCTGCATAGCATTCATCATGCTGATGCTGAAGATAGAACTAGCTGTGACTAAGATTGTAAAACATCTACATGTAATACACATGAACAAAGTTCACTTCCATTGTTGAAACAATTACAAATTCACTTTCTTCAGAGTCATCCTATTTCTTTCTCCATCATGTTTGTAAAAGGCAATGCATTTGTTCCGGTTCATCAGTCCAACAATTAAGATTAAGACAATTAAAACTAATTAAAAACTAACTATAACATCAATCTTGTAGTAAGCAACCACTAGTCAAAGTAGTGTGGAGAAATGCTTCATGCAGGATGAAAATAATGCAGAAAGCTCCTATAGGAGCTTTCTGCATTATTTTTATCCTGCATTAAGCACCACATGTATTTAAAAGACTATAAGTTTTGTTTTTTAGTGGATGCTTAATACAAGATTGGATGAATACACACAACAGTGCACATAAAAATGAAATATGATGGAAAAACACAGCTAAAAGGTAGAAACTATTCACAATCCCATATAAAATATTTCTACATGTAAGAAAAACATGATTTGAGCCGTAGTTTGGATAACAAAGGACCTGGAGACGTTTCAAACAGTAAGAATGATACACCTCTTGTAATGCCTCAAGGCCCTTTTACTTGCAAAGCACAGGACTCCAGATAAGAGGGAGTAAATAGAAAATGTCCAACACTTTCTCTTTTATGTCTTCACTAAACCGTAAAGTGTAAATACTGTTGTTAAGCCACCACTTAAAAGAAGATGAATATGCTATCTTAAATAAAGGTGACAGCTTAATGCAGGACAAAAGTCTTGCATTAAGCTGACCTGTATAAATTAATTTTATTATTCTTTATTGAGTGGGTGTTTAACACAGGATTCAGTTTAAAGACTTCGCATTAGATTGTTCTCAGAGAAGCTGTTCTAACAAGTTGTCCCTATGGTGTCACTACTCATTAGAGTTTAATGGAGACATGAAGATTTTAGAAATTGAAATACTCTCCCTGCACCTGGAGTTGTGCAGTAGCTCCTTGTACATATAATATTTACATCGCTGTTGGGGGTAATAATGCAGCTAAGATGAGATATATAAGTAAAATGACTTGAAGATGCAATGATTAATAATTAATTACAATCGCTAAGAAACATTTGGTAATCAAATACTCTGAGGCATAATGTGTACAATTAAAACATCCATTTATACAATATTGGATTTGGATTATAAAAATAATGATGCTTTCTTTTTAGTTAAAATCGACACATTATTATTATCATTTCTATCAATATTTCTGTACAATCGTTTCAAAGTATGTTAACAACCCACATGCAATAAGTTATATCAGAACTGAAAAAGGTCACTCATGTTTCAATGCTGTTCCGTGGTCGATATCTTGTGTATAAATTCTAAATTTTCATGGCATAATGTAAAGGTTTGGCAGACAATCTGACCAACAGTTTTCTTTATTAGAGAAATCCGATACGAATGAAAATGTTAATAGCCATACAATTGATGTTGTCTGTCCTATAACAGCATATTGAAGAGCTTGATTGTCTATTTTTATTAATCCATTTACGCCCAGTGGATTCTTCCATGTTTATATATTGGATTAGTCCATTTTTCATTAAAGGGAAGCATGGTCAAAATTTTCATTTTCATTGTTTTATATTGAAATTACTCTATCAGCAAACAGTGTAGACTCTGATCAGACACCGCATAATGCGGCGTCTGATCAGAGTCTACACTGTTTGCCTATGTCCCATTTATGGGATCGTGGGCACAAATGGGTTAAGTCCAAAAATTGTCAATATTGCTAACTTAGTTATATCATTGCAAACAGTGCAGACTCTGATGAAAAATGTGTTTAGCAACATTTCATCGCTATCTATTCTATTTGCTAATACCCCTTTTAAAAAGACTGAAAACCAAAATTTGGCTTCAAAAACTTGGGATTCAAACACATGCGGAGAACTCAACAAGATATATAAGCTGTCGCCCTACTGATAGTCTATTTGATAAATGTATGTAACAAAGTTTAAAGCAAAGATCTACTTGTCTTAGGTCAAAGTAGAAAAGACGATAGGAAAATCTAAGATTCAGAGATTTTCTGAGAGGATGTTTTTTATAGTTAAGATTATTTTAATGACATATGCACAATAATGCCAAAGTTACTTTCATTTGAGGTTTTTTTATCTGCAAATACACCATTTGGTTTTCAGTCTCTTAAGGGTAAGACAGCCTTTAATGAATAAACTTTGTTAAGCTACAACAAAAAGCAGACATCCATATGAATGACATGAGTGTTAAAAAAAACTGTTTCAATGCATCTTTTTTCATGGACCTTTACATATGAACAAGCTTGTGACCCTAAAATGGTGCTCAACCTTGGAGAAAGATAACACATTACCGTGTTATATCCCTGATAATATTGTAACATACATATAAGCATTCTGACAATGAACATATTACAGCATAAATATGTACACGCTAATGTCTGTCATTTTCCCTAACATCCAATGAAAGGGAAATGAAACTAAAATTTGAAATACTACTAAGCTACCCATGCATAAAAATAAATGAACAAAAGCAGTAAATATTTGTAAACCTAACACACCTAGTTTAATCAACATCTAGAAACCATTCATTTCATCATGAATTAATAATATATACACAGAAGTTTATAAAATGGTGAGATTAAGTCTTTAAAAAACCAAAAAAGGAAATTAAACAAAAATATGATAATAAAATTAACATTCAAGCAAGTTAAACTAGATATAATAATGTTAGACGAAAAAGCAAAAAAAAAAAAATAATTTAAAATCCTGGCATAACATTCCTTTTTCTCACATCATTAAGAATTATACAATAAATGTAAATAAAAAACTTTGGTGGGCTTTGTGATTCACTAGTCTGTGCAGTCATATTCTCGAAAGAATTCCATCCTTATTACACACTTCCTCTCTATCTTATTACGCAATCAGAAAATCCCACGTTGAGACAGCATACTTAACCAAGCTTAAAATCCTCATCACGCTTCGAAAATCACTGACATGCCTCCAGATAAAGCGAGCATTTTAAATGCTAGTCCATATATCTCCATTACACCCTATGATGTGTTTACTTATTAGAATCGTCGCTGTGCGACGATTCTAATAAGTAATCACATCATAGGATTTGGTCGAGGCATTCTGTAGAAAATGCTTGAAATGTGTATTTAACTAGCATTTATCTGGAGCCGTGATTGAGTCATACAAAAATGTTAACAATACTCAATCGCTATGTCATCCCATTATATCACCAACAGTACACGAGTTACAACTATCAATACAACAAAATGAAATATACACACCACTTGTGTCCAATAATGTACCCTTAAAACAGTTACGTGAAAGGCAGTGAATTAAATTTCCAACAAGTTTCTATGACATTTACACCCATGCTTGTAGTAAACCATTTTTTAAAAACTACATATACAGTCAATCTCAAATTAGTTCGTCGCTCAGCCGACAAATAGCTGTCTTTAAAATTATGTGGCAGCTTAATGCTTGATAAAAGTAAAAGCGGAAAGTTTGCTGAATTACTTTTAACCTGCAATAATCTACACCCTGTCCTTAGACAATTCTTTATAGAATTGCCCGCCTAACAATTTTGACTTTGCAACGCCACCAAACTTATACTTGTGCTGACAATCATGTTTCTCCAACTAAACAATAGTTGCCGAACAGAGCTTTGATTGCTAACATACAAAAATATTATTCTCATTCTTTTCAAAATCTATTTCTAAATACTAGTGAACGACCGTTGCCTTTGAAATAACCATCACTAACGAGTTAAAAAATTTACAATCTAAAATTGCTTAACAATGTTACAAAAAGTTTACAAAAAGTAACAGTTAATTCCAAGCAAACAGTTAGTACTAATACATGGTGTGTCAGAGCTCCTGAAAAGGGGAGTATTTCAAAAGCTAAAATCTTTATTTCTGCATTAAACCCTATGGTGTCACTACTCTGTGAGACGATTCTAATGAGTAGTAACACCATAGGATTTGGTGCTGAATAAGTGAAAAAAATTTAGATTTGATCAGTTAACTCCCTCTTATCTGGAGCCCTGGTGTGTTTTTAATTCATCCTTTCAGCTGTTGAGTGAGTGTCTCATCCTGCAAAGTACTGATATGGTCTTGCTTTGTTTGGAGACAACGGGTAGGACGTGTATATTCCTGACGTTGTGTTGAGTGACGGATACTGTGGGGCGATCTGAGAGTGATATGTGGCAGGCACTGTCGTAGTTGTCTGAAACACCGGGTGCACATGGGCCGGCAGAGGGTGCGCTGCGTACTGCACATGTCTTGGGCTCTGGTGTGCAGGAGGCGGGGCCAGTGTTGGTGAGAATGGACCAAACTGACCGATGCCTGTTGGAATGCCAACCTGAGGTTGTTGATGAGCTGGAACCAGGTAATGGTGAATGGGACTGGTTTGCCTGCGACGATAATCCCTACAATACAATTAAGTTATCAAATTAGCCCCTTTCCCCATAAAAGCGTCTTTTAGCACATTTAATTAATTCCTCCACCTATAAAGAAATTTCAATTTTTAGTCATGAATACGATACATAAAAAATTATTTTCTAATTACTAGCAGATGATAGCTTAAAGCAGGATGGAAGTAAAGCAGAATGTGCCTTAGGGCACATTCTGCTTTACTTTCAACCAGCCTTTAAGTGGTCACTTGTCTTCAGTATAGAAACAGTGTATGAAGTAAAGGGTCAACTACAACACTGCATTCATAGATTGGCAAATCTAAAGTTTAGAAGAGAAAACCTTGAATATCTATTTTTGATTAAGTGATTGATATCCCAATCAGTACATTTAAGACCCTTGACCTGTGTGAATTAGACCTTATGTACATTCTTACTTTCTCGAGCATGCCTGCACCAAACTGAATGTTGTGGCTATTCATAAGAAACGATTGCGATGATTCTAATAATTTGTCATATGAAGATATTATCTCTTTTAGTATTTAAAATACTCCCTTTGCCCTCTGCGTGACTTAACCAATTACTCCATAAATACACCTTTAATTCATTCCTCCACTAAAGAAAATGGTTCCACTTTAAACAGTCATGAATATGAATCATAAGATATATTTCTATATACTAGCAGATGTCAGCTTTAACTCTTTCCTCCCTGAAACTTTAAATGGAAAATTCCAGTTTCCATTTTAGTCTAGTCCTTTTCTGACTTTTACGGGTTGTTTTTATCAATGTTTGGCATTATGACAAACGTGAAGACCCTGATCAGAGGGCTCCTTTCGGAGCCCTCTGATCTGGGTCTTCACTGTTTGCATAGGACAAGTGTAATATTCACATGTTCACTGTTTGAAAATGACGCCTATAAGCGGGACTAGGGTTCAAAGGGTTAAGCAGGCTAAAAGTAAAGAAGGATGCACTTAAAGTTGTCACCTGTTTTCTAAACTAGAAACAGGCTCTGGGGTACAGGGTTATTTAACTTTTTCATGCTAGCGGGGGAATTGTGATCATCTGTGCAAAACAGTTTGGATCCTGATGAGACTCCGCATTACGCAGCGTCTCATCAGGATCCAAACTGTTTGACATTCTGACACTGTTTTGAAAAGAAATTTTTTAAATTCTATTTTTAGAACAGTTGCAGAAGACAATGTTTACAGACGTAAATTACCCAGCATGCAAGAGTTAACTGCATCGAGTATGTTCTTACCTGTGAAGGTCAGCCTGTGAGCCTGTATTCAGGAACACTGCTGGTTGGCCTATCTGGATACCTGGTTGTGCTGGCGACAACTGCGACGTGCTACCACCTGTGTGCCGCGTCAAAAAGTTTAGATTTGAAGCTGATTGATGTTTCTGACTCAGACTTGTCGACCCGTGAAACGTATGTCTGTTTGTGTTATTCTGTCGCACTGTAGGCGAGACATATGCAAGTTTCCCCTGCGCTGCAATCTTTTCCACTTCCGGTGGAAGACGAATCTCTGGTCGTGTACTATGATCCTTGTACTTATTAGTACTCGCAGGGGTAATAGTCGGCATCTGTTTGGAGCTTGATGAGGTCATGTGCGTCTGTACTGGCATTTTGTTGTTTTGTGACAGTGACTGTTGCTGCACTACTTTCCGAGAGTCAACTCTAAGGTTGGGTGGTATCAATGCAGCCGTCTCATCTACAGATAGCCCTAACTGACTGCCATACAAATAGGCGTCATTTAGTACACTTCCTTCAAAGTCCTCGTGTTTTATTGGGGTCAACATGACCTGGTGCTTGTTGGCACTCTGGTGATCAGATCCAGCTTGGTTGATTACGTTCTTCCTGCTAGTAGGGGTGTCGAAATTCTCCCCTATTGCACTTTTCTGAATGGCACGCTCTTGTACGAACTGCTCATTTCTACTTTTGTCTTTTTGTCTGTGCGATAAAAAAAGAAACAATTTTTTGAAAGATTCTAATTAAAACTATTACAGAGCTATAGATAAGAGCGAGTAAACAACTCATGTCAACTTATTCTTTTCCTTTATAAACTAGAACTGTATGGGAGACTGTGAAAATGTATTCTTTCTGTCAGACTGTCCTTTATATGAATTTGAGAAAAACAGCAGACGGACAAGTATAAGCAGATGATATTGCAGCCATGAAAAGAGTGGACAAATTGGTTTTGTTTGAGGAACAGCGGCAAGCATTGTTGTAAGGAGGGAATCATTGTTGGGAGGAAGCACTGTACCCATCACCCGAATATTTAGAGCCAAATAAGATGCCAGGTAACCCAACGTTTGATCAGGTTCCAAACTAATGAATCACCAGTTTCTCCATTATTTTGCATCGCATTGACTTTATTATGTATTCTCCATTGTAATTAATTTAGCTTAAATCAAGATCAATAAAATAGGAGCTTTCTGCTTTACTTTCATCTTGTTTTACTTTAAATTGTCACAAATTCTCTTATGACACAGGTGAAAAGCATGAACAGTACTCAAACTTACAAATACTTTGAGCGATAGAAAATGTGAGAAAGCAGTATTAACACCTTCAACCCTAGCGACAAGTATACTCGTCATAAGCAAGTGTATGTGTAAAACGTAAAATTGTGCGAAGCAAACACTGTAGACCCAGATCAGAGGGCTCCTGCAGGAGCCCTCTGATCAGGGCCTACAGTGTTTGTCATTTTGCAATATATTTTAAAAATCATCCCTAAATAGTCAATAATGGACAAGACTTAATTGTGAAGTGGAATTTTCCATTAATAATTTCAGGGATGAACAAGTTAAAACATACCTTCGAAGAATTTTTGTATCCTTGGCAATATGAAAACAGTAAAACCTCTCTATTACGGCCATTAATAATTTCAGGGATGAATGAGTTAAACGTACCTTCGAAGAAGTTTTGTATCCTCGTCCTCTTCACTATCTGAGCTAATAGTGATAACGCTGACTGCTGGACTTGGTGTGTCGGCTATCACTATGGTCTGTCTATGATCACGCCTAGATCCTGACCACTTCACAGCAGGTAGGGTCTCTGCCCACGTAGCTGGAAGTAGTATATCACCCTGACCTAGTGTGCGAGCCAGCTGCTCGCCCTGGGGTGGCGTGCTCTCCTTCACACGTTTCTTCACTGGGGATAGCTGGGTCGAGGCCTGCTCTTTGGTGACCCTAGAAACACAGATCATTAGATGAATATTAGATGAACTTTTTATACAAAACCAAACATTTCAATTTCAATGGCACAGTAAAGAATGAACAGTGCCATAAACATGGTAATATGAAAAGTTTATACAAGAGATACTTGTTTAATCAAAAGGGCCATTGTGGCCCTATATTTCCCGTCCAAGCTATAGTGTAGTGATATGGTGTATAATTACAGTGGAATATTAATACTTCAAACTCGTGTTCGTTCAAACATATCCATGTATATAGGTATGTTCGACTTACGCAAGCTTGAAGTATCGAGTTTCGATGATAGTCAAAATTTTGACATCTGGAAGAAAATTTACTGAGTATATGACAGATGATGCACAGTTTATTTATCACTGATGATGAGGTAAAGTATCTTACCGTTGTTTTGTTTGTCGTTTACTACTAGATTGTGAAGAACTGTGTCTACTCTGTGCCAGTCCAAAGGCAGGCACCATGCCAAGATTCCAGGCTGGAGGCTGGGAGCCCTGGAAAGTAAAATACATTCTCATTGTTAGTGGGGCATAAAATCGCAATGAGCTAAACCAAAACCATTTGCCGGTTGATCTCAATAGTTAATGCAGTTGAGGAAGAAACCCCTGATCCATTTTACAGTGCTCCCTCTCTACAATGGCCCTCCTTACAACGGCTCCCTCCTTACAACGACCCTAACTGCTGTTCCCCAAACAAATAAAAATGTTGAACACTTTTACTGCTACAATACCGTCTGCTTCAAATTGTCTTCTACTTTTTTTCTCAAAATAACATTTTGATGGAAAAAATAAAATGACATATGACAAACAGCTTGAATCCAGATCAGACGCCACATAACATGGCGTCTGATCTGGATTCAAGCTGTTTGCAGATGTGAACAAATTTCCCTCCCTGTAATGACTCCCTTCGAACAACACACACAATCTTTGTCTCCCATTGGGTGTCATTGTAGAGAGGGAGAGCTGTATATATTTCAGTACTTTTATTTATACATTGTTCTTAATTATCTCATTATACAGTGTATTATTGCAAAAGGAATGTCCTATTCACTGTTCCAATTTAACCTATCATCCCATATCCTTCTGCTGTAATTTTAAGCCTTTACCTCATAGCTTGTTTCTAGTTTGGAAAACAGGTGACCACTTAAAGCAGGTTGAAAGTCAAGCAGAATGTGCCTTAAGGCACATTCTGCTTGACTTTCAGTCTGCTTTAAGCTAAAATCTGCTAGGCTGTATAAAATATTTACAATGGTTATTGTTCATGAGGGTATAAACTGGAACTATTTTCTTCAGCGGAGGAATATATTAAATACGCTAAAAGTCGCTTCTATGGGGGAAAGGGTTAAACCTACTTTGAACTACCATCTGCTAGGATATAGAAAATATTTTTAATGGTAAATATTCATGACTGTTTAAAGTGAGACTGTTTTCTAAAATACTGGAATATTTTTTTTAAATGCAGGAATAAATCAAAGGTGTAAAGAGGCCTTATTATGGAGTCATTGGTTTATTGCAGGTTGAAAGTTAACCCATAACCCCATAGCCTATTTCTAGTTTTGTAGATAGGTGACCACTTAAAGCAGGTTGAAAGTAAAACAGAATGTGCCTTCAGGCAAATTCTGCTTTACTTTCAGCCTGCTTTAAGCAAGCATCTACTAGGATATAGAAAATAATTATTTTGGTATAAATGTATGAAGGTATTTCTTCAGTGGAGGAATAAATTAAAACTGTAAAAAGACGTATTTATGGGGTAAAAGGTTAAGCAGTGTTTCGGGAGCGCAATTTAATTCCTGCGTACCAGCTGAGCTAGGGGGGTCTGGTCAAAGCCATCGAGTACAATGGACTGTCGCCAGCTCTCTGGTAACACCTGCTGTGGTGCTAGGTTCTCTGGCAGTATCTGTTGGGTTACTGGACGCTGGGCAGTTGTTGCTGCGGCCGTCAAGCCGGGGATCTGCTGGAACGGACCCACCAACACCTGCTGACTACCTGGCCATGCGTTCATCGGGGCACTCTGAAAAAATATGTCGAAATAAAACATTAAACCATTTCCTGCTTTAAACATATATTTCTTATAACAGTGTAGATCCTGATTAGACAGCTCCTGAAGGAGCTGTCTAATCAGGATCTGCACTGTTTTCTTATAGGATATGTCTGACACAAGTCTAAACTCTTTAAAGGGATAGTTTGTCCTTCTTTTATTAGCCAATTTAATAGTTTAGTTGAAAGGTATTTAAGATTAATAATCTCAGGACTTATAAATTGATCATGCAGTAAGGCTTTTTTTTAATCTCAGGACTGGTATATTGGTAATTAACTAAGGCTATGTTTGTTCTTTATTTACATCAGTTTCTGTTAGGCTTTATAATTTAAGGACCAGTAAATTGATCATTCCATAAGACTTTATATTCTAAGGACTTGTATACTGGTCATTCAATAAGACTTTATAATCTAAGAATGTGTCTATCAGTCATTTTAAGACTTGATTATCTAAGGATGTATATCAGTCATTTAATAAGACCTTAGAATCTAAAGACGTGTATACTGGTCATTAAATTAGACTTTATAATCGAAGAATGTGTATATCAGTCATTTAGTAAGACTTTAAAATTTAAGGACTTTTATGCTGGTCATTCAATAAGACTTTATTATCTAAGAGTGTGTCTATCCATCCTTTAATAAGACTTTATAATCCAAGGATATGTATATTGATCATTCAATAAGATTTTATATTCTTAAGACTTGTATATCAGTCATTCAATAACACTTGTATATTGGTCATTTAATAACACTTATAATCTAAGGACATGTATACTGGCCATTCAATAAGACTTTATAATCTAAGAGTGTGTATATCAGTCATTCAATAACTTCCTTATGTCACCTGATTAAAGGAGAAATTGTTGGTATTGTTCAGTTTACCCACACTGATATGGAGCCCTTAAGAACTTGCGTCGTTTTAGAGGCCTCTACTGTGGCCTTATGTTTGGGACAAATAACAAGGCAGACGCAAGGCTTATAGATAGTGACCTAACCAATTCTGATACTCTCAACCAATAGTTAACCATAGCATCATGCACACCAGGAATTCAACATGCTTTTTAATAACAACATATTCTTACATCTGCAAACATGCAAATCTAAACTGAAATGACACCTGAAGAAGCTTAATTAACTATGAGTCATGGATATTGTTTTCTTATATTAAACAAAATAACACTTTCCTCCATAGCCCAAAGTGCAAATCACCCTCTAACTGTTTTTAAACCCTCTCCCCCATGGAAGCGCCTTTTAGCGAATTTGATTTATTCCTCCGCTGAAGAAAATAATTCTAATTTAGTCAGTCATTAATATATCTTACAGCGAATATTTTCTTTATTTAAGCACATGATAGCTTAAAGCAGGTTGAAAGTGAAGAAGAATGTGCCTGAAGGCGCATTCTGCTTTACTTTCAACCTGCTTTAAGTAGTCACCTATCATCAATACTAGAAAAGTAACTGCTTAAAACAATATAAAAGTAAAGCAAAAAGCTCCATTCCTTTAATCTTGCTTTAAGCTGCCACCTGCATTCAGCACAATCCAAGAATATTAGTTTGTGACCCTTATGTGGAAGGGTAGGTAGAGGCAATGGAGAAAAGGGTTAAAATGTATCCCTGGGAGCTTATAGATTGTCCAAGTTGTCTATTTTCAGCATCTATTATAAGTGGCTTATGATAAGGAATGGTCATCCAATCGAGACTATCCTAAGAGTAGTCACAACAAAGGGTTTGTTTGGTGACGTAAACTGTCAAACCTCGGTATCTCGAACTTACTTAACCCTTTACCTGATAGCCTATTTCTAGTACATGTATTGAATATAGGTGACTACTTAAAACAGGTTGAAAGTAAAGCAGAATGCTTTAAGCTATCATGTGCTTGTATATAGAAAATATTCCTTATAATATATATTTATTACGGATTAAATTGGAACTATTTTCTTCAGTGGAGGAATAACTCAAATTCGCTAAAAGGCGCTTCTATGGGGGAAAGGGTTAATGCAAAATTTCTTGTATTTCTACAACTGAATTTCACTAGTTTCAACTCGCTTTAAATCAAACATAACCATATTTCAAAGTTCAAATGTGGCTAAGCCACATTTGAACTTTGAAATATGGTTATGTTTGACTTAAGACAGTTCGAGATATCAAAGTTTGACTTTACAGATGTTATTACTTGAAGTAATTGGGAGCTATAAAGGAGTAGCAATTGACCTTCTACTGATTGCATGTTGTATACTTGTAAGATGTTCACAAATGTCACAGTTTATTTATATAGCTATGGCCGCATTGATAATAATACAGTAGAACCTCTCTATTACGACCACTAAAAAGAAGGCTAATTGTCTGTATAAAATACAGGTTACAGCTTAAAGCAATGTGAAAGTGAAACAGAAAGCTCCTAAAGGAGCTTTCTGTTTCACTTTCACATTGCTTTAAGCAGTCACCTGTCTTAAACTACTAATATTTGACACAATTTAGTGGTCTTAATAGAGAGGTTTTACTGTAGTTCAAAGCCAGGGCTTACCATAATTGTATCTACGCATTAGAACCATCTCTTTGAGACGGTCTTAAGGAGTAGCCACAGTTAGATTTGTTGAAGACAAAAAAGAGAAAAAGCAGGGCTTCAGATAAGAGTGTGTAAACCACATTTTCCAGCTCCTTTATGCTTCCACCAAATCCTATGTTATGGCCACTCATTAGAATTGTCACAAAGCAACGATTCTAATGAGCAGTCACAACATAAGGTTTAGTGGAAGCATAAAGATTTTAGACTTTGAAATAGGAACCCTATCTTTAGCTCTGAAAAAGGTTGAAAACAATTATTTATTCATATCTGGAGCCCTGAATAAGACTCTTCCCAGCGCTTATAATTTAAATACATGTAGTCTTAGGTTACCGATCCCAAAGACAGGTTTACACTGGTAATGTGAAAATCTGACACAAATATGAGTTTTTGTTTAACCCATTACCCCATAAATACACCTTGAATTTATTCTTCTACTGAAGAAAATAGTTCCCATTCATGCACTAATGAACACTTATCAAATGAACTGTTTTCCATATTCTAGCAAGTGGTATCTTAAAGAAGGCTGACATCTTCTATATTCAATACAAGAAACTGGCTATGGGGTAATGGGTTAAAGCAAAATCAAAGAAAATCAGACAGCTACTGCTTTACTTTATTTTGCTTTAAACACCAACCTGTCTCCAATACTACAAGTTTTCATCTTGCTTTGAACTATCACCTTACTTTTAACACTTTCAATTTTTCTTAGTGATTATGATACAGGGATTTCACCATGTTTTTGTGTTGTTGTTTTTTAAATATGACATACATTCCCCATTCTCCCTGGATCCAACATTACTGTTACTGTACCTTACTAACATGCAGGAACAATTAACTCTTTCCTCCCTGAAACTTTAAATGGACAATTCCAGTTTCCATTTTAGTCTGGTCCATTTCTGACTTTTAAGGGTTGTTTTCGTCAATGTTTTGAATTATGACAAACAGTGAAGACCCTGATCAGAGGGCTCCTTTCGGAGCCCTCTGATCTGGGTCTTCACTGTTTGCACAGGACAAGTGTACTTTTCACATGTACACTGTTTGAAAACAACGCCAATATGCGGGACTAGGGTTCAAAGGGTTAAGGAACATGCATACACAGTCTGCAAAATTAGCAGTTGTCCCAGACAACAAAAATACCATTTTCACAACAATTTTTCGAAAATTCCCTCAGGAGTTTTCTGCTTATTTCTCAGTCTGCTTTAAGTACCCACCTGCATTAAACAAAGACCTATGTTGTGTGTTGACCATACATTTTCTGATAATTGAGACTTCAATACATACTTCTTAACATTCTGACAACCAGATACTGTCCTGGACGACCAGTTTATAATAATAAAGAAATTGTCCAAAGGACGACCATGGATTGGTAAACACTAATTTTGCAGACTGCATACAAACATATTAAAGGCATCACCACTGTTGTTTTTGACACTATCAGAAGGAATGATCAGGTAGTTGAAGTTTGATATTAATTTGCAAAAATATACAGGGCTCAAGATAAGAAGAAGTAAACTGAAGTTTTCCAATAGTGTCTCCTTCATGTCTGCACCAAACCCCATGGTGTCACTACTCATTAGAATTGCCTCTTTGAGAAGATTCTAATGAGTGGTAACACCATAGAGTTTGGTGCAGACATAAGAGTTTAATCTTTTAAATACTCCTCTTGTCTGGACACCTGATATATGGCTGCTCCAATTCTATTCTTTGATGATAAAAACAATATAAAATTTGGTAGAGACATGTTGTATTACTAGTAGGCTTCATTGCTGGATTCAGACAATATATTTCTTTAAATTGTGAGCAGGTGAGTATATTGTACATGCTTCGTGCCTTGTGAACAGACAATGTGAAAGTACATAGTAAACTTTTAGGACTGCAAGTATATCATCAACACCTGTAAGTTCATAAATACAGAGTTCCAGATAAGAAGGAATAATCTTAACAAATCCTACATTTTCTCACTCAAATATTCAACATCAAATCCTATGGTGTTACTACTCTCAAGAATCCTCGCCTCGAGACGATTCTAATGAGTTGTGACACCATAGGGTTTAAAGCAGATATAAAGATTTTATTTTTCGAAATACTCCCCTTATCTGGAGCCATATAAATATATAACCAAGTATGCTGTAACTGGAGAACTAATGATATTATGCCAGTGTGCCAGCATGATCTTTTTCCTCATAGAAACATCCTTTTCACAATTTAGCCTCTTCCCCCTTACATGCTTTTTCATGCATTTACCCAGACCTGATAAACTGCCATGTTTATAAACACATCCTACATCCTAGATTCCTAACAGGAGGATGAGTATACTTTTAACTATGATTCAATTAGCATCCTATCTGAAATAGTGGAACTTCCATATCTCAAACTCACTCAGCTTAACTACTGTAATTTATATTTTGACACATGATATTCATCATTATTTCAACACATGAATTGCATTATTCCATGATCAATTAAGTTGAACACGGGTACGGGTATGTTCCATAAAACCAAATTTGAGATATCGAAGTTTGACTACAACTATAAAAGTATTAAGGACGGGATAATGCACACTTAAGTGATTCATTAAGCTATTGATGGTCTCAGGAATTTTTCCAGAAAAGGTTTATAGATGTAAGTATATTTCCATTTATCTTCTAAGACTCTTGGATTGAGGGAAAACGGTGAAACAAGCTTATGTTGACATTGGTGAGGTGAATTAGTGACAGGTGGTGAGAGTCGGCCCCCACAGACAAGTAGGACTGCAACGGTTCACCGAATTTCGGTTATTTTCGGTTCGTTTGTCTCGGTTCGAGTTGGCACCGCAAATTTTCGGTTCGGTGCGCCGATGTATGGTAAATTACACTAGACCGCTAATTTACCAATCAGCGTGCAGTCTGCGTGTATATTTTTGATGGTCAGACGTTCCAAAATGTAAGGTTAAATCACAGTTCTAACCTTTTCTTCTTGCAGTAATTTAAATAGCTCGCTTCTCGTCCGTCTCATTCTTTTCATATCGGCTATTTATAATTCCGGGAAATCCAGCACTTAACGCATGCGCACGATTGATAGCCCGGCTTCAAAGGTACCAAAGTCGAATCAGCATCAGAAAAAGGGTAACCAGTCTATTACTTAGCGACCGCAAATTGCGAATGGCGATGTAAATAATTAAACTGAAATATTAATGACTTTTTCAGTAAAATAATAATATAATTGGAGCTAGGTAGTTCTTTAAGCACTTATAAATAGAAGGCTGATGAGGCATTTAAGGAAGACCAGCCAGAATGACAAAGCTTAGTTACGAAACTTCAATGAAAAACAGGTCGGGACGAACCACGCCTTAAATTCGCTACAATCTGTCCTAAAATGGTAGAAAGAAATGCACATCTTTCTCGTACATATGATAAAATTATAGATGACAGTGAAAGCGTTTTCGAAAAAGTGTTTAGATCTATTGTCTGCGTAGACATGTGTCAGTAAATGAGGTTTTTTTTCTGGTTGATTTTATCAAGTTCTTATCCTAATACCCGAACCGAAATAACCGAAAACCGAAGGGGTCTACTCGAACCCGAACCGAACCGTGAAGTACCTGAACCATTGCAGCCCTACAGACAAGGGGCCCGTTTTACTAAACTACTTACGCAAAAATTTTGCGGAAGTCAAAATTTTAAATTTAAGTTAATATTTTTTATTATCACTTGCTACAAACAGCAAATAGCCAGATCAGAGGAGGCGCTTTTAGCGCGTCCTCTGATCTGGCTATTTGCTGCTTGCAAATGGTTATGATCGAAAAATAAGAGTTAAAATAAAATTCATTACAACAAAAAAAGAAAAAAAAAAAGAGTTAAACGATTTTGACTTACGCAAAAAATTTGAGTAATTTTTGCGTAAATTGTTTAGTAAAATGGGCCCAAGATGATTATAAAACATCTGAGATGACTCTGAGATCCTTCTCAAGCTTTTGATTAGTCAGATTTGAGCAAGGCTCAAAACTGACCAATCAAGAAGCTTGAGAACAATCTCAGACTCAACACAAATGTGTTACAATCTTGGACATGATGGTTATAAAACATTTGAGATGACTCTCAGATCCTTCTCAAGCGTTTGATTGGTCTGATTTGAGCAAAAGCTCAAATCATAGCAATCAAAAGCTTGAGAACGATCTCAGACTCAACACAAATGCATTACAACAACCTTGGGCCCTGTTGACATGTTGATGGATGCAAAATGAGCGATATATACATAGAGAGGACACCCAGACAGAGTGGAGAATTTGGAACTAACTTACCATTCGTTGCTTCTAGAACCATTGGGAGAGAAACATACAAATTGTTCTTAACATGGTTAGCTTTTTATGTTTTATGGGTGTAGTTCTGTCTCCAGTTTTATCATTTTTAACTACATGTATATGCAGTTGTGATATAGTGATATATAGCTGTACATGGCATATATGTTGAATGCCTTTTCCATACACGGATATTTTCACAAGCTCGATGACGTAAAGTGGTACATTTGCTTGGGTAAACTAAAATATCAATGTTTTTTCTTAGGCCTTTACCCAAACCCTGTTGTTACTACTCAGTACCATCTTCTTGAAAAGAGATGGTTATATATGTACAGGGCTCCAGATAAGTTGAAGTAAATTGAACAAATCCAACATTTTCTCACTCATTTCTGCACCAAATCCTATGGTGTTACTACTCATTAGAATCGTCTCGAAGAGACGATTCTAATGAGTAGTTACATCATAGGGTTTAATGCAAAAATAAATATTTTAGTATTTGAAAATAATTTTTTTAATATTCCCCATATCTGAAGCCCTGTAATCATAAATGTTTAGTTACAACATCAGATTTGGTGGAGTTCTATGGATCTTTGCATACTGGTGGCAATTTTTTGTACTTGTTAATTAATTTTGAATACAGTCCGGATCAAGATCAAGCCCAACAAATGTGGGGCCTGATCTGCATCCAAACTGATTGACACTCTGATCCAATTTCTGCAAAATTAAGACTGAAGGTAATATATACATTTTTTAAGTAATCTAAGCTGACAAATTGACAGAGGAAAAGTTACTTCAACTACTTCCCTCATCTAGGGGTATGATTTTGTATGGGAAAAGCCTTTGTGTGTATCTGGTCTGCAGATACCGTATTAACAACCCTATGTATTGGGACGGACAGGCCAGAGCAAACAGTGTAGACCCTGATCACACTGCTCTCTCAGGAGCAGTCTGATCAGGGTCTACAATGTTTGCCATTCAATTGCATGGTCCTTTTGGACAAATTACTGTGTAATAAAAGCAATTAGTCAACTTTAAGGATAATTACTGCAGTTATACAGGGGGTCCCAATTTTTTGGATTTATACGGTACACTCAGTGCAGACTAAGAATTATATTAGTATGAGCTAGCACACCAAACAGTACATACAAACATCTTTAAGAGCTGTGCTATAAACTTAACTGCTAGTATATAGGAGAGAATGTTTCTTATGGTACATATTGGTGACTGTATAAAGTGAAATTATTTTCTTCAGTGGGGCATGAATTGAACACTTCAAATGAATTAGCCCTTAAAACAGGGATATAAATGGAGTATTTAAAAAAAAAAAGTTTTTTTTTTAAAATATGTTTGCACCAAACATTATGGTGTGACAACTAATCATCTCTTCGAGACGATTCTAATTAGTAGTCACATGATAGGGTTTGGTACAGACATGAAGGGGAATGTTGGAAAACTTGAGATTACTCCCTCTTATCCGCAGCCCCATTATAAACTACATGTATGTGTATTTTCCATAACCCTCTCTTATATTATTATTATTATTATTATATGGAGCCTTGGCTGACAAAGGACTCAGTAGTCAGTATTTGATAGGCCTGTAAATTTCTTGGCATATTAACCCAACCCCAAAGCCTGTTTCAAGTTTTGAAGACAGGTATCCACTTAAAGCAGGTTGAAAATAAAGCAGAATATGCCTTCAGGCACATCATGCTTTGATTTCAGCCTGCTTTAATTTATTATCTTTCTTATGATACATATTCATAACTGTATAAAAGGGAACTATTTTCTTCATATGAGGAATAAATTATAGGCCAAAAAGGTGTATTTATTGGGCAATGGGTTAAGATATGCAGTCTACAGCAGAGCTCTAGGCTATACTCTCATAGCATAAAATAACTATAACAACTCGTCTTTCAGCAATTCCAACAAATTTAAAATAATAAATAAATACACAGCATGCATATGAAATTCTTCAACTTGGCCTCCACTATTGACCAGTAGTAAAGCCTTGTTATCAAGACCAATCAATTGAAGGCCAACATGTGGTATTAATTACGGAATGAACGACATGTTTCTGCCGTTTATCGGCATATAAACACGTGAATTTGGCTGGGTCAGTTTCGTAAACGCACAAAAGTTTGAAATTTGCTTATTGATAATAAAGAAGACCAACCTGTGTTAAACTATCAAATTACCCAATTTATGCCTAGGTACATTTATATAATTTCATGTGAAGCGCTTTTGAACGCACAACTCCTGTGTGAAAAGAGTGCTATATAAATCAGGTATAGTAATAATAATAATGCCTGGAAATTGAAATGAACTCTGCATTTGTGTTTACTGGCAGATTTCATTATAGATAAACAAAGTTGATCTAAAGACACTGCACAGCAAAACATTTCATATGGAATATCAAACAGTGCAGACCCTGATGAGATGCTGCGTAACACAGCATCTCATCATGATCAAGGTCTACACTGTTTGATTATGCCTACTTTAGGACACACTAGGCCTAAATGGGTAAAAAAGATACACTGGCTGTCTGTAGGACATGTAGATTTGAATGCCTATGTGTGTTTATTATTTGCACTGTTCCTGTACATTTTTGAACCTCTGTACTAGACTGAAAGGGCATGAATACAAGACTCCTTTAAAACTGACTCCTGAAATATGATAACCCACATCATAGGTCCCATGAACAGGCAATTTTTATAAAGAACCTCCAAATAAGGTCAGTAAAGTCTATTAATTATTATGAAATACAAAGTTTGAATTCTTTGTTGGACAAGCCCTACTCTAATTTCATTCTGGGAAATTATGGTATGGCCAAACGGCACAGGAAACTACCTGCTCTGTCCCCTTATTAGTTCCGGGTAACCAATACTTCTAATACGTTTCAAATGAATTTAAAGGTCAACACAACAGAGGAATATAAAATATGGAATGAAAAAAGAGAAAATAAATGATTTGTATAGCCTGGCTAACGGTGCAATAATTTGCCATATTTACCTGGGTTATCAGCTGTGGTTGGAGCTGTAATGTTGGTGCAGCCTGGGTTACCATGGGAACTGGATTATATCTGGTTGGTGAATTCAATCCTGCAATTAAGAGTTAATTTAAATAACTAGTCAAACTTGTGTTGGGCAATCATTCATTAAACAGATTTAACCCATAGCTTGTTTATAGTTTTGAAAAAAAGTGACTACTTAAAGCAGGTTGAAAGTAAAGCAGAATGCGCCTTATGGCGTATTCTGCTTTACTTTCAGCCTGCTTTAAGTTACTATCTACTAGGAATAGATTTCTTTTTTAAAGTACATACTCATAACTTTATTAAATGGAACTATTTTCTTTAGTGGAGGAATAAAGTAAAGGCGTAAAAAGGGTGTATTTATGGGGAAATGGGTTAATACAGCTGTCTAAATGCTGGACTAAACAAAGCAGTAAGCTCTCTTTGTAACTTTTGAAATGCATTAAGCCACCGCCAATCAACTGTAGATATATCCATGCTTTTTTCATTTATCTAATGTTCAACCCATTACTCCATATAATATGCCTATTATTTTTTTCTCCACTGAAGAAAACATTTTAGATGATTCTGCTTTACATTCAACCTGTCCCAAATGATAATCTGTCTTCAAAACTAGAAACAGGCTATGGAGTAAAGGGTTACACAAAAGTTTGTGAAAAGGAAAATTCCTATAACGTAAGAAGGTTAATAAACTTTACTTCTGTACCAACAATAAATGTTTTTTATGCTACAGGCAGTACCTATTTCATTATGTTAAGAGATTAGTGGAAAGATTAATTCAAGATTCTACACAAATTAGAATCCATTGCTAGGAGCAAGTGAAAGGAAAACCCAGTCCGTCAAACTGCTGGATACTAACCAGTTATAACACATGCTGGTTTACAATATAACCTCATAATATCATAAAGTAAACAGAAGAACACATACCAGTAAACCCTTTACACAGTAGCCTGTTTCTAGTTTTGAAGGCAGGTGAGCACTAAAAGCAGGTTGAAATTAAAGCAGAATGCGCCTAAAGGCGCATTCTGCTTTACTTTCTGCCTGCTTTAAGCTACCATCTGACAGGATATAGCAAATATTTCTATTGGTACATGTTTATTACTGTATACATTGAAAATTGAAACTATTTTCTTCAGTGGAGGAACTAATTAATGTGCTTAAGGAACTTCTTTGGTGGAAAGGGTTAACCTTTGTAACATTGGTTCCAGAGTTATCAATCCTTTGCAAACAATGTAGACCCAGCTCAAATGGGCCTTTGATCTGAATCTGTACTGTTAGTCATACTTGTTAGAAAAAATACTAAAAATAAAATCATCAAAGTATATTGGACCATTTATCAGAATAAAATGGGTGAATCCTTTTCGAAAATTCAGCATTATATAGCATACCATTTCATTTTAAGTCTAAACTTTTCAATTTCACACACAAAATGTAGAAAGCATTACCTGGTAGCTTTCGTCCGAGTACTTTTTGTCAGCCAACTGAATTGACTTCTCATTAAAATGAAATGAATAACACCACACAGTTAAACCTTCATCAAAATATATGGCATACCAGTTGTCCCATAGTCCCTTTGACAAGCAACTAACTCTTCAAGTAACATGAAGCAAGGGACAATGGTAATTCGATATTCCTCCAAACCCAAACATACTCTGTACTAACTTCATCAGGTATGTCCCGTAAACTGGAGGTTTGTAACTCTTATGAGTCTTAACTCTTAACCCTTTTAATACTAGAGATTTAGTACTGATGATTGAGCAAATGGATTGGAATAAATTGATGAATTTGTTACGCTTCAAGTAGGGCTCCAGACAAAAGGGAGTAAACAGAACAAATCCTACATTTTCTCACTCATTTCAGCACCAAATCAATTACCTTTTCAATATCCTACAGATTACACAAAAGATGTTAAGAACCCACCTTGTAATCCGGGCACAACTATAGAGGAGACACACAATGGCTGGGCAAATGGGTCTGTGCGCCCAAACTGGGTACTGCTGCGTTGGGGCGGCAGGGCCTGGTTGATGTGCTGACTCTGGTAGGGGAGGTATGTCCGTGACATCGGGTATGGCAGGTACTGGATCTCTGCTCCTGGCTGGGGACCATTCTGAACCACAGAAAGCAATGATAACTATCAATGGTAATCAATGGAATGGTAACTACTTGGTTCATGACTGAGGATCCAGGGCTCCAGATAAGTGGGAGTAAACTGAACAAATCCAGTTGTTTCTCACCCATTTCAGCACCAAATCCTATGGTGTTACAACTAAATAGAATTGTCTTGAAGAGACAATTCTAATGAGTAGTGACACCATGGGGTTTAATGCAGAAATAAAGATTCTAAATTTTTTTTAAAAAAACTTCCCTTTAGCCCTGGGACCTAAAGCCCAAATATTCCATTTTTCCCATAGCTTGGTTTCAGTACGGCTGTTTGATACAGGCTGTAATTAAAGCAGAAAGCTCCAAAAGGAGCTTTCTAATTTACTTACAGCCTGCTTTAAGCATCCATCAGTCAGGATGCAGGACTCAGCCATTTGTCTATAAGACAATCAGCGACGAAGACATGGAACAGCCAACAAAACCAATTCAGTGTTATGAATCTGTTACTTTTAAATCCCTAAAAAATATGATTATTTTTCAAATGTGACTCGTGTGTACATGTATAAGTCTGCACGTTCCCGTGTCCAGTCAATCTTTGTTCAGACTGCCCAATTCCAAGCCGCAGAGAAATCAGGTGTTGTTTATGACCAATTAAATGTTCCTGTGTGTAAATAATGTGTTGAACAATCAGTTAAAAACCAAACTGATTACTGGAAGAGACAAGTTTTACAAGTCTTGATACTGAAATTATCATCAGGCTCTGATCTAATTCAATTATATGGCAGTCAAACAAAACTATTCCTTGAAGCTATAGGCTCACAAAGCTTCCATTAATTAGTTGAAATTAGTGTTGGGCTTCACCCTTAACTTGCCAGAATTTAGTTTATTTCAAAATTGATATCTGTAACATATTCCGTTGTTTAATTTTTACCAAAAGAAACCTGAAAGAGTATCGAACAAAGTTAGATCCAAAACAGACTGTTCTTTACCTGGCCTTTGATTTGGTCCAAAAAGGTTGACCTGTTTGAATGCTGTGTAAACTTTTAACCCATTACCCCTTAAAAACGCCTTTTTACGCCTCTTACTTATTCCTCCACTGAAGAAAAAAGTTCCAGTTTATACAGCAAAGAATTAGTACCAAAAGAAATATTTTCCATATCCTAGAAGATGGTAGCTTAAAGCAGGCTGAAAGTAAAGCAGAATGTGCCTTAAGGCACATTCTGCTTTACTTTCAACCTGCTTTAAGTGGTCACCTGTTTTCGAAGCAAGAAATAGGCCAAGAGGTAATGGGTTAATCAGCATCATTTGTTGTACACATTTGTTCAAAAATTAGAATATTCTAAACATTTCTTTACAAAGTGTCAGATTTTCAAACAATTTGGATCCTGATGAGATGTTGAGTTACTCTTATATCTCATCAGGATTATCCATACATACTGTTTGCCATGGTTTCGCCATTGGCAGGTTAGGGCTAATACAAAGTCTGGTTCACTGGCAGGCAGTCAAGATATAGAAAGTGAAGTCTTTAAAATGATTTGTATTAGTGCCAGGCATACTTGTTAACTTGTTCACTGTAAAGTTATTTTTAATTTCTGCAACAATGGCTGTCTGCTTTTCTAAAATTAGAATCTTTTAAAAAGTCTGTTTCCAAATAGTCAGAATGTCAAACAATTTGGATCCTGATGAGACCTCGAATTAGTTGGCATCAAATCAAGATTTAAATTGTTTGCAAACGAAATTATGAATTTGGTATTATAAAGCAAATAGTAAATTTCACCTGTACAATATTCAAGAAACAATTCTCATCACATTCAAACTTGAAGACTCTTAAGTCTATGTCTAGTCTTTGATTAAACATAATTTAGCATTCTTTCATTTCTAGTTTCTGTTTCTAGTGGCAGTGTATGAGAACAGATTACCTATCTTTGCTTAACCCTTTAACCATCTCAGGAGATTGATGTCCACTTTGCAAACAGTTCGGATCAAGACCAGATGCTGAGTAATGCACCGTCTGATCAGGATCTAAACTGTTTGTCACTCATTTCAATATTTCCCCAGTCAAAACTTTAAAGATTTGAACTTTGCATACAAAATTGCAGAGGACAATTATCAGCAGACAATATCTCATCAGTAAAAGGATTAAATCAGACAACTAAATTT
The DNA here is from genome assembly GCA_922989275.2 of Gari tellinella. Classification (NCBI taxonomy): domain Eukaryota; kingdom Metazoa; phylum Mollusca; class Bivalvia; order Cardiida; family Psammobiidae; genus Gari; species Gari tellinella. The sequence continues at coordinate 51,867,846 of OV277867.1, forward strand.
GGCAGTGAAATGGCTACTACAATAAACAGCAGGGCTCCAGATAAGATAATGTAAACTGTACAAATTCAACATTTTTCACTCATTTCAGCATCAAATCCTATGGTGTTACTACTCATTAGAATCGTCTCGAAGAGACGATTCTAATGAGTAGTGACACCATAGGGTTTAATGCAAAAATAAAGCTTTTAGTTTTTGAAATACTCCCCTTATCTGGAGCCCTGAAACAGATACACTACAGTAACTCTTACCTGAGAGTGAAGAGCATTAATCTGGTTATTGAAGGTAACCGTTAGGTTACCCGCTGTTGTAGATGGCACAAAATTGGGCATCAGAGCGCCACCATTTTGGTTGACATCATAGACAGACTTGACGGGGCGACGACACACTTCCATGGCTTGTACATTCTGTTTTACACTGAAATTTACAAACAAAGGTTGACAACTTAACCCTTTGAGCCCTAGTCCCGCATATAGGCGTCCTTTTCAAACAGTGTACATGTGAATAGTACACTTGTCCTGTGCAAACAGTGAAGACCCAGATCAGAGGGCTCCGAAAGGAGCCCTCTGATCAGGGTCTTCACTGTTTGTCATAATGCCAAAAATGGACAAAAACAACCCTTAAAAGCCAGAAATGGACTAGACTAAAATTGAAACTGGAATTGTCCATTGAAAGTTTCAGGGAGGAAAGAGTTAAAAGACTACTGAAAAAATCACAGGCTGAAAAAGATCATTTTTTTACATGAATTGAACTTCAAATGGACAGTTAAATGTAGTCCATATTTTACAATTTATGCTCGTTTTTAACAATGTATTGCAAAATAACAGTGCTGGCCCTAATCAAAGGGCTTCTGTTGCCTGTTAGATCCCTCTGATCTGGATCAACATTGTTTCCCTTGGACAAGTGTTCTTGTTCACTGGTACACAGTGCTTGTCACTAGGGTTCAATTAGTTAAGTGTAATAAGCTATAAAATATGGGCCTATTCTTACAGTAAGTGTTTCAGATGAGTCCAAGGCCGTTTTGAAGCTTTTAATTGGTCAGATTTGAGCATTCTACTCAAATCTGACCAATCAAAAGCTTCATAACAATCTCAGACTCAACTCAAATACTTTATAAGCAGAAAGCCTTGTTATTTTAGTGTTACCAATAACTTACATGTTACAATGGGCATAGTCAACCAGATGAGCCATCCTTATAAAATGGTGGTTGAGGGCCTCGCCCGGCTTGATGCGCCTTTCTTGGTCTAGGGTGAGCATTCTCTTGAGGAGGTCGATAAACTCCCTACGATCAACCTTCTCTGCCAGTAGTTCACTGCCCTCCAGATCCGTAGGAACATTGATCTGTGTTAAAAAAACATGTTTATTATGGATCTGTAGCTCTATATAGGGCTCCAAATAAAGCAAGCTTTCAAACATCATTTTGTCTCCACTAAACCCTGTGGTGTGACTTCTCATTTGAATCATCTCAAAGAGGTATAAATGGAAATGCTCCAGATAAGAGGGAGTAAGAACTGAACAAGTTCACATTTTCTCACTTATTTCAGCACCAAATCCTATGGTGTTACTACTCATTAGAATCGTCCCAAAGAGAGGATTCTAATGAGTATTAACACCATAGGGTTTAATGCTGAAATGAAGATTTTAGTTTTTGAAATACCCCTCTTATCTGGAGCTCTGGAAATATATTGGAAATGTTCAGCTTATGCATAGGAACTCACCTTCTAACCAGTAGCCAAACTGTTTGACACACTGACCATATTTTGATACGAGATTTTTTTTAGAAAGTTCTAATTTTTTAACAGTAGCAGATAACAAGTTATTGTTGCGAATACAAATAATACTTAAATATTCATAGAGTTAAGACATGTGCCTGCTAAAGGCAGGATAATAACAATGCTCTTAAACCCTTTACCTCATAGAAGCTCCTTTTAGCGCATTCAGTTTAATCATCCGCTGCAGCAAATAGTTCCAATTTATACAGTCATGTATCAGAAGGAATATTTTCTTTAATCTAGCAGGTGGTAGCTTAAAACAGGTTAAAAGTAAAGCAGAATGTGCCTTAAGGCACATTCTGCTTTACTTTCAACCTGCTTTAAGTAGTCATCTATTTTCAAAACTAGAAACAGGTTATGAGGTAATGGGTTAAAGTATTTGCTGTCACATCTGGGTCTACAGTGTTTGCATATATTTCTTTTCACTAATACTGATTATTAGCCATATTGTCAATCAGTTTCTCGCCTCTTTTGGTAATGATCTTTTTATTAACAATATTTATTTATTTATGCAGTATGGATATTTCAACTACTTACAGTGGAGATAACGTTATTCTTTCCCAATAAACACGTTTACGCTAAAACTATTATTTCTATTACAAACAGTTTGGAGCCAGATCAGACGCCGGGTAACCCGGCGTCTGATCAGGCTCCAAACTGTTTGTCACCAAGATAAACATGAATGATCAGTATTGACCAAAAGTTGTAGTTTTCTACGTTTTAGTGTTTTGCGTTTGCGTTTCGTAGTTTTCTACGTTTTAGTGTTTTGCGTTTGCGTTTCGTTTGCATTTAAAACGGGAAAGAATAATGCTTTCTCCACTGTATTTTACCTGAGCCATATCGTCAAGACAGTTGAATATATACTTCCTCGCCTCTTTTGATTTGATCTTTGTTTCCACTTCATGTTCCTCTGGAGTCTGACAAAAACAACAACAACAGTGCATTTTCTTTATAAATAAGTACAGTAAAACCCCTCTAAATACCGGAATTCTTTCTAAACCGGACAAAAACTTTGGTCCCGTTTCTACGCCTTTGATTTATTCCTTCACTGAAGAAAATACATTCATTGACATATATCATCAGATATATTTCTATATTCTAGCAGATGATAGCTTAAAGCAGATTGAAAGTAAAGCAGAATGCGCCTTAAGGCGCATTCTGCTTTACTTTCAACCTGCTTTAAGTGGTCAGCTACCTTCCATTATCCATACTAGAAACAAGCTATGGGTTAAAACCCCTCTTAACCAAAAACCCCTCTAAACCGGATGTTTTAGTTGTCCCCACAAATGTTCGGTTTAGAGGGGTTTCACTGTATTGAGAAGTTCTGTAATGGGAAATGCCATCAAGCTTTTATTAAGTTTCCAGTGAAAACAGTCTATATACCATACTGCATGATTCATACAGCATTTAATCTTTTACCTAATAATTAATACACCTTTTATGCCTCTCATTCTTTCCTCCATGGTGGAAAATAGTTATGAATAAGCACCATAAGAAATACCTTTTAGATCCTACCAGCTAGTAGCTTAACCCTTTTCCTTATAGAAGCGACTTTTAGCACATGCATTTTATTCATCCGCTGAAGAAAATAGTTCCAATATATACCATAATGAATATGTGTCATATGTAATACTTTACTTATTCTAGCTGGTAATAGCTTAAAGCAGGCTTAAAGTAAAGCAGAATGGCGCATTCTGCTTTATTTTCAACCTACTTTAAGTAGTCACCTATTTTCAAAACTAGAAACATGCTATCGGGTAAGGGGTTAAAGCAGGTTTAAAGTAAAGTGTGCCTTAAGGTGCATTCAGCTTTACTTCAAACCTACTTTTAGTGGTCACCTGTCTTCAAAACTAGAAACAGGCTATGGGGTAATGGATTAAGTAAGGCATGTTGCTGTTTAATATGTGACAGTAAAACATGAAACTCCCTAATAAGATTTCTGCTTAACTTTCATCTTGATTAAAGCAGCCACCTGCCTTAAACATAAATATACTTTATATGACTCATGCTATGTATGATATATAATAATATATGTGATTGACCTGAAGGCTATTTGGGAAAAGGTTACATGTAAATTTACTGTCAGATGCGATCCAACAATAAATGTATACAACTGATTGGAAAGCTCCTTAGGACATACATTCAAGAATAATTAAAACTGGTTTAGGATAAGTTAACCATTTATTTTGCACAGGTAAATGTATGACAATATAATATGAAAGTTTTCTACAGTCAAACCTCAATAGCATAAATTTGCTTTAGTCAAACTGATCTGTATTTCAAAGTTAAAACATGGCTATGCCCATTTTTAACAGAAATATTATATAGAATATTGACCTAACCCATTACTCCATAAATATGGCTTTTTATGCCTTTCATTTATTCCTTCACCGAAGAAAGAGTTTATAGATATTAATATAAACCATACAAAATATTTTTCTATATCCTAGCAGATATGGTAGCTTTAAAGCAGGTTGAAAGTAAAGCAGAATGAATATATACTTTATGGCATATTCTGCTTTACTTTCAACCACGGAATTATACAAAACGGAATAGCAACTAAGCGAAATTGAATAGGTGAGTACCTGAGCTCTCGCGGAGGTTGAATTATGCGAGATTATGTGTCACGTGACAACATCTTCACTTTTTTGCCTCGTTGTCCGCAATTTCTGGCGTGAAATTTACCCACTCGAGTGTTTTTATTGACATTTTATAGGATTTAAACGACTATGTGGACATTCCTATCAATTCACGGGAATAAAAACCCGTGAACAATGCTTCGAAAACACACATTTATCATATTGACTACCGATAGACAGTCTCTTATCAAGTCTCGCGAGTCTCGTATCCGCCGCACGAGATTTACGATATAGCACGAGGTTTCGATTCCGTCAGTGTATAATTCTGTGTTTCAACCTGCTTTCAGTAGTTACACTATCTTTACAAGAGGGCCTGAAGGCCCCGATATCGCTCACCATTTGTAATGAAGCCTGATAGCTTTACCTTTGAATTTCACCCGTTTTATTCTAAATCCATTCAAGTTTGTCGACCTACTCTAGTATAGTAGAGTACATCAAAGGCAGATAACTAGAGCCTAAACAATACTGAAATGAAGCCTTTTTCTAGCATTTCAAAGTATATCAAGGGCAGGTAACTATTGCCACAATGATTACATTTCAACAATAATTGCACTCCTTCCAGAACGTATAGCTACATCCTTTGTGTACAAGTTTAATGAAAATCCATTGAAAACTGTAGTTGCAAGAGCGTAAACGCTGTAAAATATGGCATTTTCAGCAATTCAAAGGTAGATATCTCTTGATCTATTTGTCCGATTCCAACCATAATCACCCTTTTTCAAACTCTTATGATCATATACAATCTGGGTAAGTTTGAGAGAGCTTGGATAAATATTGTGGCCTCTAGAGCGTAACCACTGTTAAATATATAATTTTCAGCAATTCAAAGGTAGATAACTTTTGACCTATTGATCTGATTACAACCATAATTGAACTCATCCGAAGTCGAATGGTAATATACAATCTGAGTAAGTTTGAGAAAGATTGGATTAAATTTACGACCTCTAGAGTGTAAATAATGTTAAATATGGCATTTTCAGCAATTCAAAGGTAGGTAACTCTCGACCTATAAGTCTGATTTTGTCCATAATCAAACTCATCTGAACTCTTATAGTCATTTACAATCTGAGCAGGTTTGAGATAGATTGGATAAACATTGTGGCCTCTAGAGTGTAAACACTGTTAAATATGGCATTTTCAGCAATTTAAAGGTAAATAACTCTTGATCTATTTGTCCGATTTCAACCAAAATCGAACTCATCCGAACTCTTATGGTCATATACAATCTGGGCAAGTTTTAGAAAGATTGGATAAATACTGTGGCCTCTAGAGTGTAAACAATGTTAAATATGGCATTTTCAGCAGTTCAAAGGTAGATAACTCATGACCTATTTGTCCGATTTCAACCATAATCGAACTCATCCGAACTCTTATGGCAATATACCATCTGAGCAAGTTTGAGATAGATTGGATAAATATTGTGGCCTCTGGAGTGTAAACACTAAAATTGTTGACTGGACGACGGACGACGCACGCCGGACATTCAAGGATTGCAAAAGCTCACCCTGAGCTAGCTCAGGTGAGCTAAAAACAGGTTGAATCCTAAGTACTTTCTTTGTGGGGGTATAACTAGAACAGATGGAGAATAGAGGCGATGGGCTAACTCTTTCAACACCATGGACCTGTTTAAAATATACTCATTACATTTGCAATCAGTGTAGACCCTGATCATAGAGTCCTCTGATCAGGGTCTACACTGTTTGCTAATTTAGACCAGTATTTATTAAATTACCAAGAATTCCTAATAGACTGGTTCATTTTTTGGTAACTAAAATGATCCACAAGTGAACCAAATAACCCACAAGAGTTATTTAGTGTTGAAAGGGTTAAGTTGTACAAGTTATCGAGATTTGACTGGGGTAATAGGTTAACCCATTACCCCATAAATACGCCTTTAATTTATTCCTCTACTAAAGAAAATAGTTCAAATTTATACAGTTAAGAATATGTACTATAAGAAATATGTTCTTTATCCTATCAGATGGAAGCTTAAAGCAGGCTGAAAGTAAAGCAGAATGAGCCTTCAGGCGCATTCTGCTTTACTTTCAACCTGCTTTAAGTGGTCACCTATCTTCAAAACTAGAAACCAACTATGGGGTAATGGGTTAAGTGAGTTAGAGTTTGATAGTATATACTATATCGGAAATCGGACAACCTACCTTGAGTCTCCAGAAGGGGTAATTGCTGTCTGTATTTTCTCGAATGAAAAACCTTGTTGTCTTCGTAGCATTACTCAGCATGTGCTCTGCGGGCAAGCCTTGGGTCTGGGAAATGTATCGAATCTGAAAGTACAAACACAAGATACGGTGTACACGTTAGACATAACAAAGTGTAATATATTGACAAGTCAAATTAGAAATGACTAAGATCCCAGAAACAATAACATTATACATAGATACAGCAAAATGACTTAAAAACAGTAATCAGACTTATCAAGAAAATAGAAAATATTTGTATAACATATACATCCAGCCACCCCTCTCAAAATGCAAAGTGTAACCAGAGAAAGAAGTTCTTATAGGGACGGACAGACAGAAAGGGCAAACACTAAATGCTCCTCTGCCATGGGCTTGTGGGTATAAATAATTGTATAAAGAAGCAAAAGGCTCATCTAAAGCTTTGCTCAATATTAAACCCTTTCCCCCAATAGAAGCGAATTTTTAGCGCATTGACTATATTCCTCCACCGGGAAAACTAGTTCCCATTTATACAGTAATGAACATATATCATAAGAATTATTTTCATTTTCCTTTGCAGATGATAGCTAGATAGCTTAAAGCAGGCTGAAAGTAAAGCAAAATGTGCCTTAAGGCCAATTCTGCTTTACTTTCAACCTGCTTTAAGTAGCCACCTATATTCAAAACTGGAAACAGGTTGTGGTGTTAACTCTTTATCCCACTACCATTCTCCCAGTTATTCAGTCTAATACTCCATAAATGCACTTTTTTGCACATTTAATTTATTCCTCCACGGAAGCAAATAGTTCCAATAAAGAACCTGCTTTAAGTGATGACCTCTCTTCAAAACTAGAAATAGGATATGGGGTAATAAAACCCTATTATTGAAAGAATGTTATAGAAACAGAGTAAACTATGGTGTAGATGGTATAAGACACCATGAAGCCTATTGTCTGTCACTGTTAATTAGTCCACCAGTATAAACTCATAAGCACCTACTCAATATGATAGATACCTACAATATATTAACCCCCTCTATAACCATCACTTAATGAGGTCAACAAGTTTAAAAGATTTAAGGCAGGTGAGTGCTAATAAAGCAAATATGAAAGTAAAGCAGAAAGCTCCTTCAGGAGCTTTCTGCTTTACTTTCATCTTTGCTTTAAGCTATCACCAGTTTTTAACACAATCAATTAGTAAATTTAAAAAAAAACTTTTTCCAGAGGTTTCGCTGAGCTAATAAACACAGCAAACCTGGAAAAACAGATTATTCTAACAGTGAACCTTGAAGTGTTCCTTTCTAATGCTGATCATGCTCCCAAAAGCCTGACAAGTTTTCATTATAACCCACAAACTTATGTTGCATCTATTACAAAACTCACCTAAGACAATGAACTGATATATATGTGTAGTTACACAGTGCAACCCCTAATCACATTCCAATATACCTTGAACAAGATCATCATCATCCACATTGTGAGTATGATGCTACTAAGTTTAATATCAAGGTTTGTAAAAGTTTTCAACCAGCTGGGGTACAATAGAGTTGGTCTGTAGCCAAATCTTCTGCACTCTGTATGCATCATACCCCCTTACACTGTTGCATTTTCAAATCTGCTCTTCCATTTTCTGATATATGACATATTTGTATTGACTCTAAGGGTTTAATACCTAAAATATTTAAAAGTCTGTCAAACAGTATAAAACCAGACCAGACGACTCATGAAGGAACCCTCCAATCTGTGTCTACACTGATTGTAAGGGATGTGATTTACAAAGTAAATGGTTAACATGAGTCCTAAGCTGCCAAGGAGGAAACCTGCGTTCCACAAACATGTGTACATTGAAAACAGGAAGTAACTGTTCTTGTGATCAGATTCCAGTCTACAATTAGATATGTTTTAACCCTTTCCCGCATAGAGAAGTGCCTTTTAGCGCATTATGTTTATTTATTCACTGAAGAAAATAGTTCTGATTTATACATTCATAAATATGTACATGTATCATACAAAATATTTTCTATATTCTAGCAGATGAAAGCTTAAAGCAGACAGAAATTAAAGCAGAATGTGCTTAAGGCACATTCTGCTTTACTTTCAACCTGCTTTAAGTGGACAACTATATTGAATACTAGAGATATGCTATGTGGGAAAGGGTTACCGGTGTCACCTGCAACTCTAAAGCTTGTTTCTAGTTATGAATAGTGTCCACTTAAAGCAGACTGAAAGTAAAGCAGAATGGGCCCTAATGCGAATTCTGTTTTACTTTCAGCCTGCTTTAAGCAACAATCTCATTCTCTTGGATATAGAAAAGAATTAGTATGTTGAGTATTCTATGACTGTATAAAGTGGAACTATTCTCTTCAATGGAGCAATAAAGTAAAAGTGTAAAAGGGGCATATTTATGGAAACATTTGTTAAGGAGCATTCTTCTTTACTTTCATTATGGCAGTTGGTATCAATGTTTGTGTAGGTATATGGTGTATTTTATAGAAACCAGCAAGCGTTCTTTCGTTATGATGCAGTATTTGCCAGCTTGGTAGCAATGGATAGGTTGTACATTTAATCCGTTGGAAATGGGCATTACAAATCTGTTAAAAAAGTTAATGTGAATGTAATCAATGAGTAAGCTAATTGGGTCTACAGGTATACATGTAAATGACAGATTTAAGGCAATATAGTAACTTTCCGAAACACATCAAATTTTAACTAGCAAATATTAAATTAATTAGCTAGTAATGGGAGTCATGAATACCAGGGTTGTGTCTAAGTAGGAGTGGTGATCACAGAGGGGATTGGTCAGCCCTTTGTTTTGCTTGGTCACAATAACTGATTAGGCTTCACTTGTTGCATTCTAATGGCTAAACCCTGATTATGTCTTCAAATATTTGGGATCCAGATGAAACTGTTGGACACTCTTACTCTATTTTGAAAAGACATTTTAGGAAATTTTAATTTTTTTTTAAAAAAATTAGCAGACACCATTAATTTTGTTCAATGTTGCAAGTGAATAATTACTAAGTATTTAACCATTCTGAGCCAGAGCTCCAGATAAGGGGAGTACCGTATTCAAAAACTAAAATCTTTATTTCTGCATTAAACCCTATGGTGTTACTACTCATTAGAATCGTCTCGAAGAGACGATTCTAATGAGTAGTTACACCATAGGATTTGGTGCTGAATAAGTGAGAAAATCTTGGGATATGTTCAGTGCACTCCCTCTTTTCTCGGCCCTGTAATCTCCCAAGGGTTAGCCTATAGAGTTAACCCTTCTCCCACTGAATATTCATACAGTAATAAAACTGTTTACTTTCACCCATTGTCACATAAATACGCCTTTTGACGCCTTTAATTTATTTCTCCACTGAGGAAAATAGTTCCAATTTAAACAGTTATGAATATTTATGTTAAGAACTGTTTTCTTTATTCTATCAGATGGTAACTTAAAGCAGGCTGAAAGTAAAGCAGAATGTGCCTTATTGCACATTCTGCTTTACTTTCAACCTGCTTTAAGTGTTCACCTATTTTCAAAGCTAAAATCAGGCTATGAAGTAATGTGTTAAATACCTATGATCTGACATACAGCATAAGCTACAAATAAGAGGGGGGGAAAAACTCCCCAGAAAAAATTCTACAAGAAAACAGTCCAGACCCTTATCAGACAACTCCCTAAGGAGCTGTCTGATTTGCAGCTAGTTTTCACACGGTCAATAACCAAACGCTAACAGCCCGATAAGGGTTAAATACGTGAAGCCAATCCTCCCCAATTAATCTGATTTTGAAGTCACTGCACCAATATTCCAATAAATAATCTGACCTAAAACAAGACTACACAAGGACATAAACGCTGCTATTGCAGCCCTTCTCAAGAACACACTCAGTTCTAGTGATCAAGAGTGATGCTTAGACTTAGTACAGTAAATACTCACTATTATAACCACTAAATTATGTGAATTCTTAGGTGCTTAAGACAGGTGATTGCTTAAGCCATTACCCAATAAATACGCTTTTTTCGTCCATTGAGGAAAACAGTTCCAATTTTCACAATTATGAATATGTACCAGAGTTTTGCTTAAAGCAGGCCGAAAGTAAAGCAGAATGTGCCTTAAGGGGCATTCTGTTTTACTTTCAACCTGCTTTAAGTGATCATCTTTCTTTAAAACTAGAAACAGGCTATGGGGTAATGGGTTAAGGCAAATTAATGGTGAAGCAGAAAGCTCCTTCAGAAGCTTTCTGTTTTACTGCAATATTGCTTTAGACTGTCACCTATCTTTTCTACAATCAATCCCCCCCCCCCCCCCCCCCCCCCCCCCCCCCCCCCCAGTATTGAAGACAGGGAAGTGTTGCTTAAAGCAGTCTGAAAGTAAGGAACATTCTACTTAAATACCAGCCTGCTTTTGGCTACAATCTGCTAGAATATTCGAAAACATTATTTATCATGCATATTCATTACTGTATAAAGAGGAACTGTTTTCATAAGTAGAGGAATAATTAGTGGTCCTGGAGGAACAAATTAAAGGCGTAAGTAGGTGTAGCTATTGGGTAATGGGTTAAAACTATGGAACTGAATACACATACTTAACTTGGACCTTTTTTCCAATATCTTTATGATTCATGAGGTCTAAGCCATTAGGAAACTCAACACTTAATGGCCTTTTGAACCATAATTGTACTGTCAAACCTATATAACTGGTAAACAACATTTCAACACAATGCCGAAATAAGCACTCTCTTATACAGTTTTGTGTTGCTAAATGCTGGATAAAAATAATGCAGAAAGCTCCTGCAGGAGCTTTCTGCATTATTTCTATCCTGCATTTAGCAGTCACCTACTTTTGATTATTTCGACATTTCCCCAATCAATGAATGGTCGCTTAATACAGGTTTGATCACCATGACATGTCCCTTTCATTCATGCAATATTTTAAAAGACTTTTCCTTTGACCTTGTTGCCATGAATCAATACCAGTTTTAGGGAGTGTTTAATCACAAAATTGGTATAAAGTAGACTTAAACAAGATGCCTAGTTTTGTGTCAGAACTGTGTGGGTCTACATTGTTATCATAAACCCCTATTTAGTGCTAGAAGCCTAATGTATCAACAGATTAAATGGGTCAGAGTTGAGCGGCACTAAATCAAATCAGTATTGAAATATGCCCCTTGCTTCTACTATTAGATATAGCAGACATTAACAAGATGGCTAGATTTGTATCAGAACTGTCTGGGTCTACATTATTTTCTTATTTTCCTATTTAGTGCAAGCTTTAAGACATCAACAGGTTAAAGGGGTCAGAGTTGGGTGGCACTAAATCAAATCAGTTTTGAAATATGGCCCTTGCTTCTGCTATTGGATTAGATTCCAGTCTTGTCAGTCCGATCAGTGAAACCTGAGAACAGTTTAATTACACCAACTGTTACATACGAATATCAGCATGTACAATTAACTTCTTTGAATGCTCAGTAAAAAGTTTCATCTGCAATAATCGGCTTTTGCTACTGTTCTAAAAATAGAATTTTCAAAATTTCTTTCAAAACAAGAGTTAGAGAAGCATACAGTGTGGATCCTGATGAGACGCCGCTTTATGCGGCGTCTCATCAGGATCCAAACTGTTTGCAAAAGTTGTCATGATTTCGCCACTGGCGTGGTAAGGGTAAATATTGGTGCTTACTCTGATCTGTTTATTGATTGCAGAGTTAATAAAGGAGACTTCAATATCGTATATGGATCGTAAGAATCATAAAAACTTTAAACAGTATTGAAATATACCATCTCAGGTCCTCCAAATTTTATCTCGTAATTTAATTCAGTTAAGTTGATAAGAAACAAATGCACCAGACAAACTTTACTTACGGTATACAGTTTGGGGCTATTTTCAGCTGATTTTTTAGCCACTTTTGGACTAAGTTCCCAGTGGCAAATCATATCTTAATTCTTTTCACACAAAAAATTCCCTATTGCTAGAGGAAAACAAATCTTACGCTACATAACTTTTATAAAGCAGGAGATAAATCATTGATTGGTCAGATAAATTTATACAATCATTGATTAGTCAAATACATTCAAATGATTTGTTTCGCTTTACTAAAATATCTATCTTCAGTGATTCAACATAAAATTTCCCAAATACTAGAAGAAAACAAATCTTGGGCTAAGTTTGTAAATTAGAGGATAAATAAATTTCTAGTTAAATAAAATTTTATACAATCATTGATTGGTCAAATAAGTGTAAACAAATAAATTAACATACAGTCAAACTTCGTTATATCGACTCGGTTAAGTCGAACATACCTGTATTTCAAAGTTAAACATAGGCTAAACCTCGATTTAACTTTGAAATACGGGTATGTTCGACTTAACTGAGCATGAAACAATACAATTTATGTGTCGAAAAATTGGATAGTTCGAATTAGACGAGTTCAAGATATCGAAGTTCGACTGTAATTTGTTTCATATTGAGTTAAAGGCAAAATTCCCAAAGCTCAGTGATTTTACACAAAAATTCCTAATTCCAGGGGTATTCCCAAAATAGTGAAAGTATTTAAACACAGCCTTAAGTACAGTACATGGGGAAATAATTCCTGAGCAAAATATCAATGCTTATAATTATGGTCACACCCAATAACAGTCACTGACTGTATATTGTGCACATATAAAGCTTTTTGGGAGTTCATACTCTGCACTGTTATTTGCCAAATAATTTACATTTGACATTTTTACTCATAGCATTATGTACAGGATTAATCTTAACTCAAACAGTGCCGAACCCAGATTTATGCATCTTATCCAAACAGTGTAGACCCAGATCAGAGGGCTCCTAAAGGGGCCCTCTGATCAGGGTCTACACTGTTTGTAATACTTAGTATTTTAGCAACAAACCTCTCTAAACTGAATTTATACTTGTCATTTATAAGAGGATGAGTCGGGAGTCCATTTTAATGTCAACACGAGAAGGGTGGCTATTTACATAATAACTTTGGCTGTTTAGTGTTTACCTATTATCATATTAATGCTGTGAATGCAGATTGAAGTTAACTATCCCCTTTGGAAACAGTTTGGAACCAGATCAAATGCAGAAAATATTTTCACATCTGATCAGAATCAAAACTGCATTTTACTTGGTACACGTATTTATGTATAATGCATTAGTAGAGATGGAAGAGTTGACTTCACATCTTAAGCAGACAACATTTTCGATAGGAAATATTTATTTAGCTTTGAAGGGTTATTTTGCGTAGACTCGGGCTGTACTTTATCACCAGACTGAGCTAGTTGATCTAATGTTTACCAAATGATTCCTGTATAGTAAAACCTGACTTCAATGAAGAAGCAAGAAGCAAATTTAATTAACTCACAAGTCTTAGTGATTAGTATACTCATCCTATAGAAACAGGGTACCAGACAAGAGTACACCTGTCCTATGCAAGCAGTGTAGACAATGTAGACACAGACTGGTCAGTTCACTCCTTAACCCTTTCCCCAAAAGAAGCGCATTTTAGCGTATTCAATTTATTACTCCGCTGAAAAAATGGTTCAATTTATACAGTCATAGATATATGTATCATAAGAATTTTTTTCTCTTTTCTAGCAGATGGTAGCTTAAAGCAGGCTGAAAGTAAAGCAGAATGCACCTTAAGGTGCATTCTGCTTTACTTTCAGGCTGCTTTAAGTAGTCATCTATCTTCAATACTAGGAACAGGCTATGGGGTAAAGGGTTAAACAATCTTACAATTGATTTTAGGAATATATAATTATCATATTAATTCAAGCCTTACCTGGTCATACTCTGAAGAGCCCGGATAAAGGGGCCATCCCAGGAACAATTCAGCTATCACACATCCCAGGGACCACATGTCTATGGCTTCACAAAAAGGGAGTCCAAGCAGAATCTCTGGAGCCCTGAAAAAGGTAAACAAAAGATAAGTTTAATTATATAATTATATAAGGAATGTGTAACACAATTACATTTAACTTAATTATTGCTGCACAGACTGATACACCGGTACTGGTAGGTCGTTTGCTATATAATGAGACACTGATTTATGTCTGCAGGGCTCTAGATAAGAGGGAGTAATCTGAACAAATCCAACATTTTCTCACTTATACAGCACTAAATCCTTTGGTGTTACTACTCATTAGAATCGTCTCTTCGAGACGATTCTAACGAGTAGTGACACCATAGGGTTTAAAGCAGAAATTAAGGTTTTAGTTTTTTGAAAAACTCCCCTTATCTAGAGACCTGTGTCTGCTCTTATTTTTCAAATTCAGATTTTGTGTCTTTGAAAAAAACCAACAGCAAATCTATGAAGATGTTGAGCCACATTAGGAAAACAGCTGGGTTTTTTTTTTCAACCAACATGTAGTTAGACTGTAAACACAACATCCTCTAGTCCTCATTCTGTCTGGGAGGTTTATAACAACACCTGATATCAGAGAATAGTCAGTATATGACATAAATTTATATTAAATGACACTTGGGAACAAAACCAGTACTATTTCTGTTCTAATTACTGTCAAACTCTCATCTCTGGGTGATTTTTTTCGTTTGCAAAAACCATTACTGTCTGCTGCTGTTCTAAAAATAGAATTTTCAAAATTTCATTCCGAAACAGGGTCAGGGTGTCGAACGGGTCTCATTAGGATCTAAACTATTTGCATAAGTTTAGGTTATCAGGGTTTCATATATGTTAAACATATACATGTATTCAAAAGATGGCAGACTTTAACACAAGACTTGTGGTTATTTGAAAGAGAATAAAAATCATGCAGAAAGCTTTCTGCCTCATTTTACCCTGGATTCAGCAGTAAGCTGTTGTTATTGCTTTTTCATAACTTAAACCCTTTCTCCCATAGAAGCGCCATTTAGCACATATAATCTATTCCTGCACTAAAGAAAATATTTGTTATTAATTCAGTCATGAACATGTTTTGTAATAAATGTTTTCCATATCTAAGCAGATGGAAGCTTAAAGCAGCCTGAAAGTAAAGCAGAATGTGCCTTAAGGCACATTCTGCTTTACTTTCAACCTGCTTTAAGTGGTCACATATCTTTAAA
The DNA here is from genome assembly GCA_922989275.2 of Gari tellinella. Lineage (NCBI taxonomy): Eukaryota > Metazoa > Mollusca > Bivalvia > Cardiida > Psammobiidae > Gari > Gari tellinella. The sequence continues at coordinate 51,883,483 of OV277867.1, forward strand.
CTTAGAAACAGACTATGGAGTAAAGGGTTAAGTATAGCTAAAACACAAGTTTGAGACTGTCGATGTAAAAAGAGGATTGGCTGTAACTTGTATACTATATATATATATGATGAGTCGACTAGACTAATTAGGTCATCTACGACTAGATAGGCCAGTAAAGGAAGCTCATCATCTGATGACCCATGCTTGCTGGGTTCATATCAGGGAAATCTATCCCTCATGATTGACAGCTTGACAAGTATGTGTTTCTAACACAAGATGGATAATATCACACAAACTGCCAGAACAACCTGGCTGAATAGTTTATAACTACAGTGCTCTGTCCCTATAACTGTCCCTACAACGGCCCTCCGAACAATGACTCAGGGCTCCAGATAAGGGGAGTATTTCAAAACTAAAACCTTTATTTCTGCTTTAAACCCTATGGTGTCACTACTCATTAGAATCGTCTCGAAGTGACGATTCTAATGAGAAGTAACACAATAGGATTTGGTGCTGCTGCTGCTGCATGAGTGAGAAAAGGTTGGATTTGTTCAGAATACTCCCTCCTATCTGGAGCCCTGAATTGACTACCTCCTTATACAACAACATTTGCTGCTGTTCCTAAGACAATTATGTCTTATACTTGCACTGCTGCAATATCGCCTGCTTAAAATTGTTGTCTGCTGTTTTTCTTACATAAATGACATTTTGACAGAAAACACATTTATAATGATGAGTGACAAACCGTTTGAATCCAGATCAGACGCCGCGTTGTGCGGCGTCTGATCTGGATTCAAGCTGTTTGCAAATGTAAGCCAATTTCACTCACTATAACTCCCTCCAAACAACACAAACAATCGCTGTCTCCCTTTGCATGTCGTTGAAGAGAGGGAATACTGTATGCACAGTCTATCTGAGACTCAATCTTGACTTGTATAAACTGTTCAGTGACCACACAGGGAAGAACGCTGAGATCTCTCAACCCATTCCTCCATGCATTTCTCAGTATTTATAGAAATCAGGTGGTTGCTTAGAGCATTCTTACAGTGAAGAACTCATTACCCCATATACACCTTTAAACTTCTTTCATTTATTCCTACACTGAAGAAAACAGTTTCAATCTATACAATCATGAATATGTACCAGAAGAAAATATTTGTACATCCTAGCTGATGACAACTTAAAGCAGGCTGAAAGTAAAGCAGAATGTGCCTTAAGGCACATTCTGCTTTACTTTCAACCTGCTTTAAGTGATCACCTATCTTCAATATTAGAAACAGGCTATGAGGTAATGGGTTTAACCAGTGTGAACTCATTTAACACATTACTTTTTTCAATTTCCTATCAGACAGTGGCTTACAATTAAAGCAGGCTAAACTAAAGTAGAATGCACCTTTAGGCTTTAAGTGATCACCTATCTTCAATACTAGAAGCAGCAGGTGATAGGCTATAGGGTTATGGGTAAAGCACAGAGTCTACAAATTGGGAGCACTTAGCATCTTTCAGATATAAGCTTAAGGCAAAATGAAAGTAAAGCAGAATGGCGCACAACATTCTGCTTTAATTTCAGACTGCTTTAAGTATTTACCTGACTTCAAAACTAGAAACAGGCTGGGAAACGGCTTAACTTTAAGACAAAAGTAATGCATAAACAAGTCCATTGAGTACCAAATCATTTACATAATTATGAATCAATACAGCTGCAAACAGGCTAGACTAACAGGTTTATGTCCAAGTCATTAAGCAAATCAGACAATCTCCTATCTATGAATGTTAACTCTTTCCACCATAGTCAATTATGCAAATCACCTATATCCAACTGATATGATAGAACTTCTATGCTCAAGGCAGGTGGCTGCTTTATGCACCTAGAAAGTAAATTAAAAAGCCCCCAACCTTTCTATATTACTTTCATCTTCCTTTAATCCACAAAAAGCTGATATGACATATAGCACTTCTATGCTTAAGACAGGTGGCTGATTTATGCACCTAGAGAGTACCCCCCCCCCCCCCCAATCTTTGTGTTAATTTCATCTTCCTTTAAAGCGACTCGCAACCAGATGGTGCATTAAAAATAGTAATTTGTAAATATGTGTCAAACGCTTATATAAATGGTAAAGAATTAGTTTAGGATAAGAAATTCTGTTTAAAAAAATGTATTTCAATAAAAAAAAAATATTGGTCTCTGGTGGGATTCGAACCCGGGGCCCGGTATTGGCGGACAGATGGCAAAATAGGGGAAACCGCTTAGACCAATGGACCACGGAACTATCCGTTTATCTCGGATCGATTTAACGTATTTCAATGTGTAGCTATCGAAAGTGCATACAACTTCGTAATTCGGCTCGTGTTTATGTCTGAGCCCGTGTTGAGAAGCAACAACAACAACTATACCGTCTACTAGTGGGTATAGAAAAACGATGGAAAATATCTAAAAATCTAAGATTCGGTGACGATTCTTGAGACTTTTTTTGGACTGATCATACTTTTTTAATGTCAGAAGCCAAATAATGCCACAAATTTGCTTTTATTTGAGTATTTTATTTTATTTTGACAAGTACACCATCCGGTTGCGAGTCCCTTTAAACCATCACTTCCTAGGGTAAAGGTGTCCTTCAATAAATACAAAGGAAAGGGCAAGATGCTAATGTAGAGGAAAGGGCAAGATGTTAAAGGAAATGTGTCCTATGGTACTAATGTGGATGAAAGGACTAAATGTTGTCAGAAGCAGTTTAAATGCTTTATATTTGTTAAGACTTAAGACTAAAGAGTATGGCAAATAGTCTATTTCTAGTTTTGAAGATAGATGGCCACTTAAAGCATGCTGAAAGTAAAGCAGAATGCCACTTAAGGCACATTCTGCTTTACCTTAAGCCGGCTTTAAGCTATCATCTGCTTAGATTTACAAAATATTTCTTATTTATCATTTTCATGGCTGTAAAAATTGGTACTATTTTCTCCAGTTGAGGAGGTGTGACAACTCATTGGAATCATCTCTTCAAGATGATTGTAATGACTACATGAGTAGTCAAACCATAGGGTTTGATTCAGACATAATGAAGAAAATGTTAAATAAAATATTTAGTATACTGCCTCTTATCTGAAGCGCTGATAAGTATTAAGAGCTGAGATCAAAGCTGAACCATCCTTGATGAGCATTAACAATTGTTCTGTGTTCAGCAAAGTGTAGAAAAAACAATTTCAAGTGCTCTGGTTATCTAGCATGAACACAAGGCCCCATATATGATTGAGTAAATAAAATAAATCTCACTCATTTTAGCAACATCAAATCCTATGGCGTATCTACTCATTAGAATCGTCTCGAAGATTGTAATATAGTTTAACCCCTTAACCAAATATCCTGTGTCTAGTATTGAAGAGACGTGACCATTTAAAGCAGGTTGTAGGTAAAACAGAATGTGCCTTAACCCATTACACCATAGGCCTTTTCTATATATCTGAAAACAGGTGACTACTTAAAGGCTGAACGTAAAGCACAATGCACCTGTAAGTGTTTCTTATGATACATATTCTTGACTGTTTACAATGGAGCTATTTTCTTCAGTGGAGGAATAAATTACAGGTGTTAAAACAAGAGGGCCTGAAGGCCCTGATATCACTCACCTCTTGTACTGAAGCCTGATAGCTTTACCTTTCTGTTTCACTCGTTTTAATCTAAATCCATTCAAATTTGTAGTAAAGCATGTAAACAATTTTGGAATACAACCTCATAATTCTAGTATAATAGAGTACATCAAGGGCAGATAACTAGAACCTAAACAATACTGAAATGCAGCCTTTTCTAGCATTTCAAAGTATATCAAGGGCAGATAACTATTGCCACAATGTTTTGATTTCAACAATAATTGCAGTGACTGACTCACTCCTTTGAGAACCTATAGCTGTATACCTTGTGTGCAAGTATAATCAAAATCCATTGAAAACTGTAGTTGCAAGAGTGCAAACCGTGTTAGATATTGGCATTTTCAGCAATACAAGGGCAGATAACTCTTGACCTATCAGTTTGATTTCATGCATAATCTCACTTATTGCAACTCTTATGGTAATATACAATCTGAGCAAGTTTGAAAAAGACTGGATAAAAATTGTGGCGGCTAGAGTATAAACACCGTTAAATATGGCATTTTGAATTTTTCAGCAACTCAAAGGTAGATAACTCTTGACCTATGTCTCTGATTACAACTATAATCGAACTCATTTGAACTCTTGTGGGCATATACAATCTGAGCAAGTTTGAGAAAGATTGTATAAAAAATTGTCGCCTCTAGAGTGTAAACACCCTTAAATAAGGCATTTTCAGCAATTCAAAGGTAGATAACTCTCGACCTATTAGTCTGATTTCAACCATAATCAATCTCATCTGAATTCCTATAGTCATATTGAATCTGAGCATGTTTGAGATAGATTGGATAACAAGAGCACCGCAGTGCGGCAAAATACGCCCGTCACGGCCGGCGGGTGTCAAAGTCGTCCAGACTCAGGCCGACTGGAAAAAGTCGCCCGGAGTGTAGGCCCGACTATCGATCTCAAAAAGACTATGCTGTAGTATTGCGATAGCTCAAGTACTATCCCGATAGTATTGCGATAGTCAAGAAAAAAGTTCTGGGTTTTTAAAAAAATGCCCATTTTTGACAATAAAGGGGGCATAACTCTGCTAAAAATAGTCGCCAACGTCTGAAATTTAACAGGAACCAAAATTCACAGGTGCCTTCCCTGTATGATTAGAAAGCTAAATATGAAATTTGGTTACAATAGACAAAATGTAAGTAAAATTATTATCAGGAAACAATATATTGTTAAAAAAATTGTGTGAAGGGGCATAACTCTGAAAATACAGAGTCAAACCAAAAACCCGTAATATATATTAAGTCACTTCATTCATTGTATCACCATATCAAATTTGAAATCAATTGAATCAAAAATAAAAAAGTTCTGGTTTTTTTTTAAAAAATGCCCATTTTTGACAATAAAGGGGCATAACTCTGCTAAAAATAGTCGCCAACGTCTGAAACGCAAACTCGTCCGAACTATTGTGGTATGGAATATTTGTAGGAAGTTTAATAAAAATCGGTCAATAAATGAAGGTGAGAGAGCGCTAAGAAGAAAAGTTAACGGACGAAGTGTGGCTTATTTTAAATTTTAAGGATGTAAAGGGGCATAACTCATAGAAAAAAAATTTAACAGGAACCAAAATTCACAGGTGCCTTCCCTGCATGATGAGAAAGATAAATATGAAATTTGGTTACAATAGACAAAATGTAAGTAAAATTATTATCAAGAAACAATATATTGTTAAAAAAATTGTGTAAAGGGGCATAACTCTGAAAATACGAAGTCAAACCAAAAACCCGTAATATATGTTAAGTAACTTCATTCATTGTATCACCATATCAAATTTGAAATAAATTGAATAATTAAAAAAAAAGTTCTGTTTTTTTTTTTAAAATGCCCATTTTTGACAATAAAGGGGCATAACTCTGCTAAAAATAGCCGCCAACGTCTGAAACGCGAACTCGTCCGAGCTATTGTGGTATGGAATATTTGTAGGAAGTTTAATCAAAATCGGTAAATAAATGAAGGTGAGAGAGCGCTAACAAGAAAAGTTAACGGACGGACGGACGTACGGACGGACGTACGGACGTACGGACGGACGGACAGCGCTGGGTATACCATAATACGACCGTCGATGACGGGCGTATAAAAAGTGTGGCCTCTAGAGGGTAAACACTGTTAAATATGGCATTTTCAGCAATTCAAAGGTAGATAACTCTTGACCTAATAGTTGGATTTCAATCATAATCAAACTCATTTGAACTCTTATGGTCATATACAATCTGAGCAAGTTTTAGAAAGTTTGGATAAAAATTGTGGCCTCTAGAGTATAAACATTGTTAAATATAGCATTTTCAGCAATTCAAAGGTAGATAACTCTTAACCTATTGGTCAGATTTCTACCATAATCAAACTCATCCGAACTTTTATGGTAATATACAATCTGAGCAAGTTACAGAAAGTTTGGATGAAAATTGTGGCCTCTAGAGAATAAACACTAAAATTGTTGACGCCGGACGACGAACGCCGGACGCCGGACATTCAAGGATTGCAAAAGCTCACCCTGAGCTAGCTCAGGTGAGCTAAAAAAGGCGTATTTATTGGCTAATAGGTTAAGGCGGATTCTGATTTACTTTCAGCCTGCTTTAAGTTTCCATCTGCTAGAATATGTTAAGTATTTCTTATAATACATATTCATGAGAGATTAATTTTGAACTATTTTCTTCAGTGGAGGTATTAATTAAATCCACTCTTATGGAGGAAAGGGTTAACCAGAAAAAATTCAAATTTGAAAAATATCTGTAACCAATATTTCTCAATTTGAAAATACCCATAACCAATATTTTTATCATATTGAATCTACTCAGGCAACCCAAGGGTCAAGTCTTCCAAGGGAACAAAGGGATTACACCGGTGACTAATAACACTGAGATTAACGACAAAAAAATATACCGAAAACAAATCCCATCATGGCATGATGTCGAACTTACCCATATTTCATAGTTCAAACGTGGCTCAGCCACGTTTGAACTATGAAATATGGGTAAGAGTTCAATTCTTGAACTACCAAACCATGCAAGCTTTAGTTATGAAATTTCAAATATTGAAATAAAGGCTATTTCGATTTTAGTCTTAAACTCTAGTTGTCCAGGCACGACTGTATCTGACCCATAAGAAAACTAAATACAAAGAGCAACACTTGTCTGCTCCATGACCTTGGGTTCATGGTTATTTACACACCGATTACTATCATGCTCGCAAGGCAGTCTGTTTACAAAGGTTTTTGATCGGCCTTCACCATGTCTGTCTCACAGGGCAAAGCTTGTTTACTACGCTCACTCAGGTGTAGTGAGCCCTGTTTTATTGTCTAGCCTCCTAAACTTTATAACCCCAGAAATCTCTGAATTAATTATTAATATTTCATTTATATTGGAAGTTATTTGAATGCACATGAGTTTAGAACAACACCAAAGATAATTTTACCTGTGCATCCCCAGTCCTATACTCATTAAGTTTGCCAGGGGCTCTTTATTTAAAATGTTGCAAGTCGCATGGACCCATAGCTTTTCTTGCCTTTATTAACCTATTACTCATGAGCAAATAGTAACATAAAGCAGGTTTAAAATAAAGCAGATTGTGCCTTAAGGCACATTCTGCTTTACTTTCAAACTGCTTTAAGTGGTCACCTGTCTTCAAAACTACAAATAAGTTATGAGATATTGGGATAATTTTTCACCTAAAGGACTCAATGTTTATCTCAAGGACTTATTGTTTTAAGGAATGTGCATCCCGAGGACTCATTGATTTGATTTCTAAAATTATTACTGCATCCCTGATCCAATTCTTATAGCAGAACTCAAGATAGTGTCCAGCCTTTTCTCCTTTATCACATTACCCCATATGATATATTTGTCTTTTTATGCCTTTAAATTATTTATCCCCTGAAGAAACTAGCTCCACTTTAGACAGTCCTTAATATGAACCATAAAAATATTTTCTATACACAGGTACATGTTCTAGTAGTAGAAGTACAGTACTACATTCAGACACATTCTACTTTACTTTCAGATTGCTTTAAGTGGTCACCTATGACACCTTCAATATTGGAGATAAACTATGGAGTAAATGGTTTTAAAACCAATACTGTCAAAAATGGTTAAACCAATACTGTCCAATGTCTCTCCTTTATGCTTCCACCAAACCCCATGTTGTGAATATTCATTAACCCTTTCCCTTATAGAAGCGACTTTTAGCACATGCATTTTATTCATCCGCTGAAGAAAATAGTTCCAATATAAACCGTAATGAATATGTGTCATGTTTAATACTTTCCTTATTCTAGCTGGTAAAAACTTAAAGCAGGCTGAAAGTAAAGCAGAATGCGCCATATGGCGCATTCTGCTTTACTTTCAACCTGCTTTAAGTAGTCACATATTTTCAAAACTATAAACAGGCTATGGGGTAATGGGTTAAAATCCCTCCAAAACATGATTTTAATAATCACATCTTAGGGATTGGTTGGAGGCATATGGATTTTAGCCTTTAAAATACCACCAAATCTGACAATAAATTGAGAGGCTGCACATTATGTTGCTCGTCACAGTTGATTAACTCTTTGCATGCTGGGTAATTGTTTTTGTCTGCAACATTTGTCGTCTGCTACTGTTCTAAAATTAGCATTTTTAAAATTTCTTTTAAAATTAGGGTCAAAATGGCAAACAGTTTGGATCCTGATGAGATACCGCGTTACGCGGCATCTCATCTGGATCAAACTGTTTGCAAAGGCAATCAATGTGGTGGATATATAGATTATATCTTTTATATAATTTGAAAGTCAGTCTACTTTTCCCAGAACTAAGTGAAATTTTGTGCTTGAATTTCCCTACATGAAAGGGTAAGGCCCCTTCCAGATTTTGGAAATAAGGCCCTGGTGCCACACACAAGCATTTAGGGTACTGGGCAGATAACTTCTGTGATAATGCAGATTGGACCAGCCTCTGGTTGGCATTGACTGGAACAGAGTAAATTGGTTTGCACCGACTTCAGTCAAACCTCGATATCTCAAACTTGCTTAACCCTTTCTCCAAGAAAAACGCTTAACCCTATCCTCCATGAAACTCCCATAACCCTTTCCTCCATGAAACTTCAAATAGACAATTCCAGTTTCCAGTCTAGTTTTGTCCATTGTTGACTATTATTAAATTGACAAAGTCTAAACTTAACTTTTCTAAACAAGGATCAAAAAGTACACCAATGGCACATAACAAGCAAACCGTGTTTTTGCACAACTGCCTAAAGGCCTGTCCTCAAGCATAATTAATATATTACATGTTTTTTGGTTTTTTTTATTAATGTGTACTCTTCTTTTGATGAGCATAATAACTGTTTGAAAGAAAAAACAATCAGTTTTTTTGTGTTTTTTTGGACAACAGCAGCTGCTGCTCTCTTCCATTAATATGTCTTTTTACGCCTTTGAAGTAAACTTCAACTGAAGAAAAAAGTTCAACTTAATAGTCATGAATATGTACCAGACAAAATATTTTCCTAAATTCTACATTCTAGCAGATAATAGCTTACAGCAGGTTGAAAGTAAAGCAGAATGTGCCTTAAGGCACATTCTGCTTTACTTTCAACCTGCTGTAAGTAATCACCTGCCTCCCAAAATAAAACAGATTATGGGGTAATGGGTTAACAACCCTTTATATCTGCACATATTTTACTGAAACAGGTTGGAAGTTTAAATTGGCCATTCATTTTGTGTTGGCATTAACTAAAGTGCACTTGTGAGCCAGGATTAGCATGTATGATAACCCAGTCAAGTAGAAGTATCTACAACACTACAGCTCTCATCTTTTATTCATTGCCTATTCAATTAATGTTATGAAACAACTGTGAGTCTATGAACAAAGGCAAAGGCTTCACAACTCTTGGTAACTAGGACAAACTTGTATAGATCTCACATAGTTAAACCACTAAGAAACACATTTTTACGCCTTTAATTCAATCCCTCCACTGAAGAAAAATAGTTTCAATTCATATGTGGTCTTGATTTTGTACCATAAAGAATTTTTCAACATATATCATCATCTCATTTTTTAAAATATATACAGCTTTTCCTGATAGTTTCCGGCATCACGCCAACATGACACATTATACTGTATATATCCTAGCAGATGGAGGCTTAAAACAGGTTGAAAATAAAGTAGAATGTGCCTTAATGCACATCCTGCTTTACTTAGAACCTGCTTTAAGAGGTCATTCATCTTCAATATTAGAAACAGGCTATGGAGTAAAGGGTTAACAGTTACACATTTGTACAAAACTTCCTGCGTTCACAGTAAACAAAATTTATGGTAAATCAATGAAGTCGACATCTTAAATTAATAATAATGGCTCACACAAAGGAGAACCAAATACCTGTCTACTTTTATTACTTTTGCAGTGCTCAAGATAAGAGGGAGTAAATGAACCAATCCAACATTTTCTAACTCTTTTCAGCACCAAATCCTATGGTGTTAATACTCATTAGAAGAGACCATTCTATAATGAGTAGTAACATCATAGGGTTTAATGCAGAATTAAATATTTTAGTTTTTGTAACACTCCCCTTATCTGGAGCTCTGCTTTTGCAGTGCCCAAAATAAGAGGGAGTAAATTTAAATTCTATGGTGTAGTCGGCAACAGTATAACTTTAAGAATTTTTCAAGATACTGTACTTTTCTCTGTATTCCTTTTAAAAAAACATAAAAATTATAAAATTTCATCGAGGGATTGTTGTTTTCTTACAAAAAAAAAAAAATTATTAAAGAAAATTCTGAGAAAAACTCAAACATATATAACCAAAGCCTTTAGGAGGTGACAAAAACAGATTTTTTTTCTTAACAAACTGAAAGCATTTTCTTGCTAACACATCTTTTTTCTTCTCAATCATACTTGGAAAGTTCAATCATTCTGGCTTAACTTTGTGCATTAAGGAAAAATCTAATCATGTTTTTTGACTGAAGAATTTTCATTTCTTTTATGATGATATTAAACATTTCCTATGCATAGCATTTTTTGTTCAGTCGAACCTCTATAGATTTCTAACTAACACATACCCATATTTTAAAGCTAAAACATGGATAAGCCACATTTTAACTTTGATTAACAAGTAGGTTCAACTAAATCAAATTCAAAACCACAAGGTTTGACTATATGAAATATTCAGGATTCAATATTGTTTGGCCAATAAGCAAAGGAGTTAAATCAGGGATCCAGATAAGAGGGGAGTACACTGAACAAATCCAACATTTTCTCACTCATTAATGCACCAAATCCTATGATGTTACAACTCTTTAGAATCGTCTCTTCGAGACGATTCTAATGAGTAGTAACACCATACTGTTTAATGCAAAAATAAAGTTTTTGAAATACTCCCCTTATCTGGAGCCCTGTCAATCATAATGGATTAGAACTTGCTGTGAGTCACTTTTAATACTGATTACCTGAGAGAGCAGTCAAGGGCACTGTGCAGAGTTCACAGAAACAGGCTATAAGTCTGTGGGGAAATTCTGTCTGTTATATTAACCTGAGAGAGAGTTAATGGAATCTGCCTACATGTAACAGACTTACCTGGGTTACACAATAGTGGAGGTATTAAAAACAATATGTACAGTCAATCCTGTAAGCAGCTGCCAGCCAAAGCATGATCTCCCTGCATTTAACCACTTTATTCCTGTTTCTCTTATTGAAGACAGATGACCACTTACAGCATGTTAAAAGTAAAGCAGAATGCTCCTACAGGAGCATTCTGCTTTACTTTCAGCCTGCTGTAAGAACTCTACCATCTGCTAGAATACAGAGAAAATATTTCCTATGATATATTTGTATTCATGACTGTATAAATTGGAACTATAATATTTTTCAATGCAGATATAAATTACATGTGCAAAATACACATCAATGGAGTAATGGGTTAACTTGACAACTTGAACAGCGCCCCACAAAAGCGGAGTATTTCACAAATTAAAATCTTTATTTCTGCATCAAACCCCATAAAAGTTATCACTACTCATAAGAGTGATTTTATTGAGTATGTAGTGACACTATATAGGATTTCGTGCTGAAATGAGTGAGAAAATATTGGATTTGTTCAGCTTACCCCCTCCTTTCTGCGGACCTGCTTCCCTAGTCCTGCATATAGGCCTCCTGTTCAAACAGTGTACATGTGAGTAAACTTGTCCTGTGCAAACAGTGAAGACCCAGATAAGAGGGCTCCGAAAGGAGCCCTCTGATCAGGGTCTTCACCGTTTGTCATACTGCTAAACAATGACAAAAACAACCCTTAAAAGTCAGAAATGGACTTGACACAAATGGAATCTGGAATTGTCCATTTAAAGATTCAGGGAGGAATGGGTTAAGGTGGCTAACAGCACAGGTTTGACTGTGACAGATCAGGAAAATGCCAACAATACATACCTGTAGTATCTGGACTGTAGATATGTTGAACAAACTGCCTTCGATACATGACTGGCAGACCCAAAGTCTATCACTTTAACTCGGTATGGAAAACGCACTGGGTCTACCAGCATAATGTTCTCAGGTTTTAGATCTGCATGAATCAGTCCAAGATTTTTCAGTTTGAGAAGCGCTGTCAGCACTTGCTGAGTGATAGGACGGATGTATTTGAGAGGAAGGGGCTGAAACTTGTTCTGTTTAAGGAAGTCGTATAAGTTCTGCTCCAGCATCTCGAATACCAAACACGTATGGCTCTTGTGCTGAAAGCACTCGTAAGCCCGCACAAAATTAAACTCATCCGCATTTTCCTGGCTTAATCGGGACAATATGCTGACCTCAATCTGACCTTGACGGGCGTATGAAGGGTGGTTTTTGAGAATCTTTATTGCCACTATTTCGTTTGTCCCTTTCTTCCAACATTTGACGACCTGCCCGAACGTCCCGCGTCCAAGGAATTCTAACACTTCGTAGGCATTAGTCATAGAATACAGAACCTCGTGCTGCACGAGAGTGTAGTCTCCCTCGTTGTTTGACGAGCTTGTGTTCTTCGAAGTGGTGGTCGTTTTGGTGTTAGCGTTGTCATCATCACTAGAGATCGCAGTTGGGTGTGTGAGTTGTAACTGCATCTGTAGCTCTAGGTTTGTTATATCGCTGCCACGTTTTCGTTTAACACCACACCTCTTGTAAGCACTGTTTGTTGTTGACGTATTATCCAAGACAAGATTAATGTTTGAGGCTGATAAGAAATTTCCGTTATCGGTGTGTCTATGAAAGTCACCCAACTCATTCCTGTGATGTGTGAAGATGTATGAATTTTTCTGTCCGTCTGTAAAGAAGGAGGGGCTAGAGGTCTGCGGGCAGACTACATACTCGCTTCGTGGTTCTAATTTCACCTTTTTGAAGTTACTGAATGCGCTTAGTTTAGACGACAGACTTAGATCCTCTTGCATTGATCTGGCCAAGCCTGAAAGAAAACAAGCAAACAAGTTTTATAAACATAAACAATGAGGCAAGCTTAAGGTTATAAAGCTTTTGGGTTGAGTCTGAAGTCATTCTCAAGCATTTGATTGGTCAGATTTGAGCCTAGGCTCAAATCTGACTAATCAAATGCTTGAGAATGGTCTCAGACTCAACTCAAACTCTTTATTTCCTTGCCTTGGAGCATGGGCTCCAGCTTACAGGGCAGCTGAGAGCTCCAGATAGGATTTATTCCACCACCAAACCCTATGATGTGATAAGTCATTAAAATCAAAACATTGGGTTAGCGTTAGGTACAGGCATAGAGGAGTAAACATTGGAGCTAAGGGATTTACACACACTTATCTGGTGCCCTGTTTAATAGAGTAATGTTTCATTTAACCCTTACCCCGTAGGCCACAGCCAGTTGCTAGTTTCGGAGCCAGGTGACCACTTAGAACATGTTGGTTCCAGTAAAGCAGATTGCAACTTTGGGCACAATTCTGCTCTGCTTTTAGCTTGCTTCAAGTTTAAGCTACCATCTGCTATGAATATGATCTAGGAAATATTTCATTTGATGTATACTATTTCATTGTTCTACCTGGCTGCTGCCAGTTTTTCTAACACACTTGAACAATTGATGATATTCATGAAATGTTTCTCATTGTCAATTGACGTGATCAAATATGATTATTTGCATTTGAAAGCACCAATGTCTGCTGTTTCTGTGATCAGCGAACAAATATTTCCATCTTGCTATATAAAATAGTATAATGGTAAACAACAATTACAGACAGATTCTTTGACTGTCAAAATATGACAGACACTACTAGTACTAGCTTAACCGTTTACCTGACAGCCTGTTTCTAGTTTTGAAGACAGGTGACAAACCTTTACCTCATAGCCTCTAGGCTCAAATCTGACTAATCAAATGCTTGAGAATGGTCTCAGACTGAACTCAAACTCTTTATTTCCTTGCCTTGGAGCATGGGCTCCAGCTTACAGGGCAGCTGAGAGCTCCAGATAGGATTTATTCCACCACCAAACCCTATGATGTGATAAGTCATTAAAATCAAAACATTGGGTTAGCGTTAGGTACAGGCATAGAGGAGTAAACATTGGAGCTAAGGGATTTACACACACTTATCTGGTGCCCTGTTTAATAGAGTAATGTTTCATTTAACCCTTACCCCGTAGGCCACAGCCAGTTGCTAGTTTCGGAGCCAGGTGACCACTTAGAACATGTTGGTTCCAGTAAAGCAGATTGCAACTTTGGGCACAATTCTGCTCTGCTTTTAGCTTGCTTCAAGTTTAAGCTACCATCTGCTATGAATATGATCTAGGAAATATTTCATTTGATGTATACTATTTCATTGTTCTACCTGGCTGCTGCCAGTTTTTCTAACACACTTGAACAATTGATGATATTCATGAAATGTTTCTCATTGTCAATTGACGTGATCAAATATGATTATTTGCATTTGAAAGCACCAATGTCTGCTGTTTCTGTGATCAGCGAACAAATATTTCCATCTTGCTATATAAAATAGTATAATGGTAAACAACAATTACAGACAGATTCTTTGACTGTCAAAATATGACAGACACTACTAGTACTAGCTTAACCGTTTACCTGACAGCCTGTTTCTAGTTTTGAAGACAGGTGACAAACCTTTACCTCATAGCCTGTTTCTAGTTTTGAAGACAAGTGACCACTTAAAGCAGGTTGAAAGTAAAGCAGTCTGCTTTACATTTAGCCTGCTTTAAGCTAAAATCTGCCAGGCTATATAAAATATTTGTTATGGGAATTGCTCATGAGGATATAAACTGGAACTATTTTCTTCAGCGCAGGAATAAATTAAATACGCTAAAAGTCGCTATTATGGGGGAAAGGGTTAAGACAGGCTGAAAGAAAAGCAGAATGCGCCTTAAGGCGCATTCTGCTTTTCTTTCAACCTGCTTTAAGCTATCATCTGCTAGAATATAGAAAATATTTCTTATGATACATCTATTCATGACTGTATAAATTGGAACTATTTTCTTTAGTGGATCATGAATAAAATAGAGGCGCGAAAAGGTGTATTTATTGGGTAATGGGTTAATACAGAACAAGGTTAATGGTTGTCTGATTGTCAGGAAGACAAGTTTTTTCAGAACTGATACAGGACAAGCTATTCATCAACCTAATTGTCTGACAGCTTGATACCTTTTAAGGCAATAAATACAGTAACTGAAAAATCCTGCGTTGTTTTTGACCTGCTTTAAGCAGTCATGAATGTTTATAGATGTATCTGTGTTTCTTTGATGAATGACTACTAACACAGGGGTAAAAAAATTCACTTGTCTGCTCGTCCTGCATTCTTTTTATCTCCTTATTTGTCTATTGTGCAGGGCAAGTGTCTTTTTTGGTTTGCCTTCATTGTCTGTTATGCAGGACCAGTGACAAATTTCAGAATTGTTAAACCCTGTAACATATAGGGCTCCAGATAAGAGAGAGTAAACTGAACAAATCCAACATTTTCTCACTCATTTTAGCACAAAATCCTATTGTGTTACTACTTATTAGAATTGTCTCAAAGAGACGATTCTAATGAGTAGTGACAGTAGACACCATAGGGTTTAAATTAATACAGAAATAAATATTTCAATTTTTATAATATTCCCCTTATCTGGAGCTCTGGTAACACAAACATTAGGACAAGAGCCGAGAATGTCCCAAGCCATACGTTGAACAGCACAAGCTGGGGAAACGTCAAGGTTGAACACTTCTTTTACATGTCTTATAAATTTACCAGGGCTCCAGATAAGCCCGCGTACTCAGTGAAATACGCGAACGTTTTGACCGTGTACGCGTTAATTTCAAAATATTGAAGTACTGTGTACGCGAGAAATTCTCAGGGACGTGTGTATCAATTCAAAAGCCGAGTTTTTGTCATACCTAGATTTGAAATAGTTAACCGCGACATAGTCAAATTTTATTGATTTGCGGTCTCGTAGCTTCGTTTTTATCGTATGGTAATTTTCACTTGCGCACCGTTAGCAAAGGGAGGTTACTGCGCACTCACATATACATCTATATCTTCATCGATATAATTACGGACGATAAAATCCAAGTTCTCCGAAAGGTGTTTTGGTTGAAATGTCAATCTTAGCATGGAAGAATCTACATCTACATCATACTTATTTCTCCTTTCTTCTAAATTTGGTTATTTGACCCGCGATATGCCGATGAATTGAAAATCCATGTGTACTGATTAAACAAGAGGGCCATGGCCCTAAATTCGCTCACCTGAGGACATTGAAGTTTGTACCTAAGTTGACTGGGCAAGACAACATTTTAATATAACTATAAATGGAGTTATCTTCCAGACAAGAAAACATGACAAAAGTGAATTTTGTTGCCAAGCTTATGACCCTTATCCATGACACATCCTCTTATCAAGCTATTTCCATTTCCAATAAATGATAATTATTTCACTAGCGTAAGCAGAACTGGAATTATTTTCCTGACAATAAAATATGACAAAGGGGAAAAACTAAATATTGCTGCCCTTGTGCATGGCATTTTCTCTCATCAGTTTCTTTCCATACATAAAATTTCATTACAATAGCATCAGTAGAACTGAAGTTGTCTTCTTGACAAGAAAATATCACAAAGGGAAATAACTAAAAAAACAATGATGTCAGAGTTATGGCCTTTGCAAATGGCACTTCCTCTCATCAGGCTCTTTCCAAATAGGCAATTTCATTTTACCCATTACCCCATAGCATGTTTCTAATTTTGAAAATAGGTGGCCACCTAAAGCAGGTTGAAAGTAAAGCAGAATGTGTCTTAACCCTTAGCCTGCCACTCACGACTATAGCTTTATATGCAAACAGCTTGGATCCGGATTAGACGCCGAGTAACTCGGCGTCTCATCCGGATCCAAGCTGTTTGACACTCAGACAACATTTTCAGCAATTTTGAGCAACTTTGAAGCACTTTGAAACTTGAAGCAGACGAGAAATATAGCAGACGACAATTTATTTGGCGGGCTAAGGGTTAATGCACACTTTGCTTTACTTTTGCATCTTACATTTTCATGACTGTTTAAAGTGGAATTATTGAAAAGACATACAGATAACTCTGACAAAACCAATATTAAACATATGTATAAATATGGCATAAGACATAATTACATAACTGTCAGTGGATCACTTCCAGATCCTGTTTCTCTAAGTATGAATCAGACTGAACCATATCTAAACTTTAGCAGACAACATGTTCAGCTGATCATGACCAGTTCTGTGATACTCACTACCAGTTCAGAGTTGCATAATATTTGACCTCAGTGGCTAGAACTCTTGGGCTTACCCTTACCAGACTGAAATGATGTCTGCTTAAAACCTACTGTATGTGAAAAGTGTACAAAAAAACAATTTAGAAAATGTTAAGTTGGTAAATGAGTGGCAAATAGGTTGGATTCAGATTAGATGTAGCATTATGATTATGTTGCATCTGATCTGGATCCAAAATGTTTGCAAATATTGGCTATTTGCCCATAGTATATTAAGGGTAACTCAGGTAAATACAGTTCTGCCTAAATCAAAAATACTGTAAAACCTGCCTAGAGCAGCACTTAAACTGTGCAGGGTGGTGTCAAATGTGACCCTAGGGATTTCATTTTAACAAACTATAGAGGGATCCACCAGGAGATTCTACTGTACAAATATCAAAGCTTAGGGCCTAGTAGTAGTTTTGGGCAAGAAGATTTTTTAAAGATTTTTGCTTTTTTGCTTTTTCAAGCAGAGTTTGTGCTTTTTTTCCTTTTTTTTGAACAACTTCTGTAGAGAAGCATCCAAGGAACATCATGAGCAGTTTGAACTCTCCCTACAATCGGCGGGTTTCAGAGGAGATGTCGTTTGAAGTAAAAGTGAACGGACAGACGGACAGACGTACTACGGACGGTGAGCGGTCACAATAGCTCACCTTGAGCCTTTGGCTCAGGTGAGCTAAAAATCTGGGGACTGATTGTTTTCAAAATTGATCAGTACTGTACTGATTAGAAGAAAAATTATCTGGAGCCCTGTTTACATTATAATCTAGTAGTCATCCCTCAGTGAATTGAAGGAGCATGTCCCAGGGTTCTAGATAAGGGGAATATTTCAAAAACTAAAATCTTTATTTCTGCTTTAAACCCTATGGTGTCACTACTCATTAGAATTGTCTCGAAGAGACGATTCTAATGAGAAGTAACACCATAGGATTTGATGCTAAAATAAGTGAGAAAATGTTGGATTTGTGCTGTTTACTCCCTCTTATCTGGAGCCCTGTAGTATGTGTAGTCATCCCTCAGTGAATTGAAGAAGTATGTCCTATTACACAACATACCGCAATGTTTACTAATTATAGCTGCATATCTCTTCACACAATTTCAGTCATGTAAAACTAGTTTCACATCCATTATCATTGATGGATGAATGCATTTAATGTTTCAACCCCTTCTCTTGCTAAATTATCATCTGCATTTATCTGAGTTTCATCCTGTTAAATTTGGTTTAATGTATTTAACCCTTTGAACCCTAGTCCCGCATATAGGCGTCCTTTTCAAAACTGTGTACATGTGAATATAACACTTGTCCTGTGCAATCAGTGAAGACCCTGATCAAAGGGCTCCTTTCGGAGCCCTCTGGTCTGGGTCTTCACTGTTTGTCATTTATAATGCCAAAAATGGACAAAAACAACCCTTAAAAGCCAAAAAATGGATTAGGCTAAAATCGAAACTGGAATTGTCCATTTAAAGTTTCAGGGAGGAAAGAGTTAAACTAAAGAGATATGAAATGTGAGTGGCAAACAGATTGAATCCTTTACATACACTAGGTAACAGGGTACCTGATCAGATCTAGATCTAAACTGCTTGCAAACTCCAGCAAAGTTGAACTAAGAAAGAGAAAGGGTTATGGCTGGTGAACAACTTGTTTTGAAAGTTAGCCTGTGGTTATTTTGAAATTTTTATATATATAATGAGTACATAAACCATTTTCATGAGAACAAAAAAACGAATTTTCAGGTCTATGTCTGAAGCCCCCAGCAAACAGTGCCTATTCCAATCAAAACACCACAACTCCAGATAATGGGGGTATTTCAAAAACTAAAATCTTTATTTCTGTATTAAACCCTATGGTGTCACTACTCAATAATTTTTTTTAATAGAATCTTCTCTTTGAGACGATTCTAATGAGTAGTAAACACCATAGCATATGGTGTTGAAATGAGTGAGAAAATGTTGGTTTTGATCAGTTTACTCCCTCTTATCTGGAGCCCTGAAACACAGAAACAGGTATTTGCCTATTCCCAGCAATACAGGTAGTGACTACTCCAGTGCCTGCAGTGCTCTGATTATGATTTAACCCATTACCCCATAAATCCGCCTTTTTACACAATTAATTTATTCCTCCACTGATGAAAATATATGCAATATACAGTCATAAAAATATATGAAAAAAATTATTTTCTATATGATAGCAGATGTGAGCTTAAGTTAAAGCAGGTTGAAAGTAAAGAAGAATGTGCCTTAAGGCACATTTTGCTTTACTTTCAACCTGTTTTAAGTGGTCACCTACTTTTTAAACTAGAAACAGGCTATGGTGCAATGAGTTAAGGATGAGAAACAAGGAGACCAGTCTCAGAGCTGCCAACATTAAATCCTGGCCCTCCCTGTGTTATCTAACTTCAACAGCTGACAAACACACTTCAAGACCCACAAGCAAAGTCTGACCAATCAATGCTGAATCAGCCTGAAATGGATTAGATTATCTAGGGCTACGAGCCTGTGATGGATACTTGTTAGCTACGAATGAATATCAATACTCACAAATCTAGAGGGTGACAACACAATGCTCAGAAAGCGCTGTTCACTATAATGTTTCAACACTTTCCATCAGTGCAAACTGAAATCTTTTATTTATTAAATTTATATAATATTATTAATACAGATAAATCTTTAAAGTGAGATGAAAGTAAGGAAGAAAGCTTGTTAAATAGCCTTTCATTTATCTGACTTTAAGGAGTCACCAGAAATTAACTGTTAACGCCAGGGCCTTTTTTAACATTTTGGGAGTATTTTAATTATTATACCAGATTTATATAGCGGCTTATTGGCGCTCTTTTCACACAGGGGTTGTGCGTTCGAAATATGACCCATACCTCTCAGGCAAGCATTTTCATAAATTGTATACATTAATCTTTACCCATTATCCAATAAATATGCCTTTTTACTCCTTTAATTCAATCCTTCTCCGAAGAAAATAGTTCTACTTTAAGATTTGTTTGTCAAAATCCAAGCAGACAGTATCTTTAAACAGGTTGACAATGAAGCAGAATGTGCCTTTTCAATCTGCTTTAAACGATCACACTAAAATAATCTAAGCATTTGCAATACAGATAACAATTTAATGAAGGACAAAAATAAATCAGAAGTTAGTGATTTGCTACCAAATTAACACATTACGGTTACCCCATGGCCTGTTTCTAAACTAGTATTGAAGATATGTGACTGCTTAAAGCAGGTTGAAAGTAAAGCAGAATGTGCCATAAGGCACATTCTGCTTTACTTTCAGCCTGCTTTAAGCTATCATCTGATAGGATATAAAAAAAAATTCTTATTGTTCATATTCATGACTTAGAACATTGGAAGTATTTTCTTCAACGTAGAACTAAATTTAAGGCGTAAAAAGGTGTATTTATGGGGGAGAGGTTAAATTTGTTTTCCTTATTCTAAAGATTTTCCCTTGTTATTGCAAAAAACCCACCTTAATTCAGGAGTGTAGCGGGAGTTTTCCTGTTTACAACTATGGGAAAGGAGAGGTTGGTTGATAGCTGTGTTGAAAGACAGAAATGAACTTTTACAAGATAAAGATAGATATTTTAAATATTAACTTCCTCATTATAATATCCATGAGTTCTGGTAGGGAATTTTATATTTAAACTATTTTTCATTGTCAAACACTCTACTGACTTAAGTATTGAAGCAGTTAACCCATTACTCCATAAATACACCTTTTTACTCCTAAAATTTATTCCTCCACTGTAGAAAATAGTTCCATTTTATACAGTTATGAATATGTATCACAGTATGATAAGAAAATTTTCAATATTCTAGCAGATGATAGCTTAAAGCATGCTGAAAGTAAAGCAGAATGCGCTTTAAGGCGCATTTCGCTTTACTTTAAACCTGCTTAAAGTGGTCACATATCATCAAAATTAAAAACGGGCTATAGGGTAATGGGTTAACCCATTATCCATAGATACCCCTTTTTATGCCTCTAATTATCTCTCCACTGAAGCAAATAGTTTCACCTTATACAGTCATGAATATGCACCCTAATAAGAAATAGTTTCTTAAACCTAGCGGATGATAGCTGAAAGCGATGCAGAATGCAACCATATTTGTCAACAATACTCAAAACAGGCTATGGGGGCCCGGGGAAAGGGTTATGGTAATTGACTAATTCAGTTAAACAAGTTTTAAAGGCTACCTTATCTAATGGCTGATACTTATCTAATGGCTGGTACAGTCAAACTTGTGTGGAATAAAACTCTCAAAATAACCATACAATGACTTAGCAGTCTTTAACCTATTCCCATTCCCCCAAAGCCTGTTTCTAGTTTTGAAAATATGTGGCCACTTAAAGCAGGTTGAAAGTAAAGCAGAATGCGCCTTAAGGCGCATTCTGCTTTACTTTCGGTCTGCTTTAAGCTATTATCTGCTAGAATATAGAAAATATTTTTTATGATTTTTATTTGTGACAGTATAAATTGGAACTATTTTCTTCAATGGAGGAATGATTTAAAGGTGTAAAAAGGCTTATTTATGGGGGGAAAGGGTTAAGGCTGGTCACAGGTGACAGCTCACTGAAGGACATTTATAAGCAATTTGTTCTATGTAGATTCTTTTATCTTGTAAGATCCTACAGCAGCCTACAGTACCGTAATATCGGTATACTTCTTTAAAGGCTCTGTATCAAGCACCTGCCCTTAGAGATTTCCACAATTCTTCAATAGAACACTAGTTTGCCAATGGTATACAGTGTGTTCATTAGTAACCGATTGCCGATGCAAACCATCGGTTGAAATCGCTTCTGCATCGGTTGTTTTTTGTCCAGAGACAAAATTGAAGAATCACAAAAAGTGAAGTTTCACTCAAATATTACCGTTTTCGGCAAGTTAATTGAGTAAAACAAAAGCCTAGACCTCTTGAAACTTTGAAAGACGACGTTAGTTGCTTAAAAATAACCCGTGCCGATTATTGTAATTGTCTGAGTTGTTGCGTATACGTAATGCTCTCGGATCTTATCCTTACGATCTATATAACCTATAAGCTTCCGGTTTAAATATCTGCCTAGGTTGAATGTTATTCTGCAGAATAGGAAATGGAAAAAGTTTCTGCGATTTCGGTCGAATGAAGACAAAATAAAGCTGAAATAGTAATGGTTCCTCGTTTATTTGTTATTCCCCGTTGTTACCGTATGAGTGCTTACAAGTTTTGCATGGTGTAGTTTCTTGTTCAGTTTTCATTTCCGATATTTATGTAGAAAACCTTCGATCGCCGTTACAAAAACAAATCCAACACAATGAGTTGATATCAGAAGAAACATGTGTTCGTCTTTAAACGTCTGAAGATGATTCTCGTTATAGTTTTACTTCGCGTTCGGAATTCGGACCAGTTAGAAAAAGGAATGAAACAGTTACTGCGACTTCGGCTTTCGGTCGAACCGTTCGGAAGCCCAAATAAAGCTGAAACAGTAGTTATGGTTCCCTTATTTATTTGTTATAACCCGTTGTTACCGTTTGAGTTTTCGCAAGTTTCGCATGATGTTTCTAGCTTCTTCAGGGACGTAGATTAGATATATTTAATATATATCCTTGGTTTCTTGTTCAGTTTTCATTTACGATATTAACGTGAAACGTTCGATCGCCGTCGGTGTCCGTACTCGTGGAAATAGTAAAACTTGAATATATCCTTAATGAAGTATTGTTTCCCCTCGTACTAATTTCGCCAAACATCAAAACGAATCTTCGGCATATTTAAACAACGGAATTATACACGCACGTGTGTATATATGCTTTCATATGCTGCTGAAAGTTTGAACAAGCTGTCGGTAAAACCACGAAGTACTTAGGTCTAAGTACTCCATGGTAAAACGAAGTTAAAATAAAAATATACAAGATAATCACCTTGAATTCCAGCGCATCCGCGTATTTTGAAATAAATACATTAGCGCGCAATCAAACAAGTCGGCGTTAGTTAAAGAATCCATTTTTTTGTTTATTTCGTAACACACACCACTGCAGGGTTCGACACTAACGGGAGTCGGGAGCCCGAGACTTCTTATTATCGTGTCGGACTCCTTTGATTTGCATGTTGGCAGTCCGACGGACTCCTTAAATCTGGAGAAAAAAACTAGAACAAAAATCATGTTCTGCCGATTTTCTGTAGCACAAATCTACTTATAGAACAGTTAAAAATCAAATATAAGTCGGCGCTATATGTTTTGTTTATTTCGTAACACACACCAAGGGGTTGATTGACATATTAAGTGTAGTTATATAATGAAAGTAGCGCTAAAAATAGTTTTCACTTGCTTGCTTTATTCGTTTAAATGTCTCACCCGAGTTATCGTTCTGTTAAGACTAAACTATTGCGGGGGAGCGAATAAATTAAAGTCTACGGCACCCGGTATTCCCAGGCGGTCACCCATCCAAGTACTAACCGGGCTCGACGTTGCTTTACATCTACATCATACGTTGGTGCAGTCACTAATGACTATTACCAAACGGCTTAACTTCGGTGATCGGACGAGAAACGGTGTTTTCAACGTATTTTATAACGTGTTCAATTGCTGTTAAAAGATTTTCGGAAATCCGTTCTAAAGATAGCAGGTATTCCCTAAAATGTGTGCGACGGAAAATAATTTATGCATTGAACTAATGCCGCATAGTCATTCGTTACTGTTCGGTACAGCTCGTAAAAGGCGGGAAAATAATTCCTTTGTCTTTGTCTTAGAAATCTTAATTTATCAACCAATGAAACACGGAATTCCGTACACACCCTCACGAGAAGTCACGTGTAATAAACGTCACTATTACACGTGATTTGTTATCTTTCTAGGTATTCCTCTTTCAAAACAATCATGGCAGTCTACGCTTCATTGAACAGAAAAGCGAGACCATAAAAATAGTAGCTAGAGAAAGCCAAATATAGTCATACGAAGGCACTCCTAATGTGGCAGTTCTCTGACTGTTTAATGCAGTGGGAAACTGAGCGTTGGGTGTGTACAATGTTTCTTAAATATTACGTAATTGCTTATCTCCTGGCACTGGTAAATTGACAATCTTGTTAATAACACACACGGCCGAGCACCTTTTGACGAGCATTTACGGAGGTAAGAGACAGTTGGATCCTGAAAATACGCTGATGATCTCTTACCGGAATAACGTATATATCTATATACGTTCCTGGTTACATGGTGTCCAAAAACATGGAAAATACTTTTGATCTTGGTGTCCGAAATAAGAGGCAAAAAATAATTTATTTTCATGAAAAATTATAGGTTTCCGAACTCTAAGAATGTCCGAACTGTTGGAGTTAATGCGGTACGGTAGGTTGTGAAATTTGGCCAAGGAGAGCTCTTCTTTGGGGGTGTAAAACTGCTTAAAATCGTTTTCAGCCGGGGGGCTTTGCCCCCCTGGTCCCCCTACCAGGGCTTTGCCCTGGACCCACAGGGGGCCTAGGCGGCCCCCTTGACCCCCCGCCGAATCGGTTGATTTCACAAAATTATCCCTTGATACAAATCTTATTGACAACCCTGGTATTACAATCTCATCCAACAGCTGATTGAAAGGTCCACTGCACAGCAGGAATATTAGTAAGTTATGGATCAGAGCTCCAGATAAGGGGAGTATTTCAAAAACTAAAATCTTTATTTCTGCATTAAATCCTATGGTGTCACTACTCATTAGAATCGTCTCTTCGAGAGGATTCTATTGAGTAAAACACCATAGGATTTGGTGCTAAAATAAGTGAGAAAACATTGGATTTGTTCTGTTAACTCCCTCTTATCTGGAGCTCTGGTTATGAATGGTATTAAAGTAATTCATCAGGTTGAAACTTTTAACCCATTCAACCCTTGAGACAAGTTGGGTTTCTTTGGTTTTGATCTTAGAGACGAGAATCGGGTCTTTTAATGATTTAGAAATAGTAAACAGTATACTTTCAGTCTGCTTTAACCCTTTACCCTATAGCATGTTTCTAGTTTTGAAGACAGGTGACCACTTAAAGCAGGTTGAAAGTAAAGCAGAATGTGCCTTAAGGCCCATTCTGCTTTACTTTCAGCCTGCTTTAAGCTTTTATAGATCTGCTAGAATTTAGAAATTTTTCTTACAGTATATTTTTATGACTGGAACAATTTTTTTCAGTGGAGGAATATATATATATTATTTGCGCTGAAAGGCCCTTCTATGGGGGAAGGGTTAAGCTACAATCTGCTAGGAGTAGGATAAGGAAAATATTTATTCTGGTACACATTCATGACTGTATAACTATAAATTGCAACTATTTCCTTAAGTGTATGAATAAATTAAAGACGTAAAAAGGCATATTTATGGGGTGGTGGGTTAAGGGGCGTTCTACTTTACTTTTGATCTGCTTTAAGTGGCTTCAGGCTACATGGTTTATTGACTATGCAACAAAAGCAGCTGGTTTAGAGCCTAGAGGTGTTTTGAACTTTTATCTAAAGAGGAAAGGGTTAAAGATTTGAAACACCAGTGATTCAGGTCATACACAAAAGGCGACAGGGGGTTACACAAAGAAAATCTCCCGCCAGAAAAGTGACAATCTTGTAGCTTTACCCACCTAAACAGTCAGCGACAGGGATACACAAAGACTGGTGAATAAATCTGACCTGTATGCTGAGGTAAAGAGTGTCAATATTGACATCTAGCTTTATTGGTCTCTCTTTACTCCTGTGACAGTTTAGGGGATTTCTTGCTGTTATACTTTCAACCTGTGACTGTTTACAATGCTGAAATGTTCAAAGAAATGGGCTATTCCACTTCTGAAACAATGAACTAATCCTCTTCTATAAATTGATCATGATTTTCAATTGATTTTAACCTTTTACCCTATAGCATTAGCTTGATTTATTTCTAAACCCTTTGATAAGAATATTTCTTTAATCTAGCAGTTGATAGCTTAAAGTAGGCTGAAAGTAAAGCAGAATGCACCTTAAGGTGCATTCTGCTTTACTTTCAACCTGCTCTAGGTGGTCACCTTTCTTCAAAACTAGAAATGGGCTATGGGATAAAGGGTTAAACTTAAAGCAGACTAAAAGTAAAGCAGTGAGCTCATTAAGGAGCAGCAGCTTTCTGCTAAGCTTTCAGAAATACTTTCTGCCTGCTTTTAGCTACTACCTGAAAGATGCTATAAATACCTTCTGTGTGTTTTATCTTCAGGCTGCCGCTTTCCTAGGTGTAAAAATAATCATAGCCATCAACAGTAAAGGAAATAAAGGGTTAGAGGCTATTTCCTGGTTATATTAATTTTGGAACTTGAGTGGAAGTAAAACAAACAGTGTAGATCTTGACTGATTAATGATGTTTTACGCCCCCATCAACACAAATTTCGAAAAGATCATTCAGAGCAAAATATAGATCCTGATCAGACGGCTCCTTCATGCCCTCTGTGATCAGAATCTACACTATAAAGCCTCAAGGGTATTAACTGCACAATATACTTGTTTCTGTAACTGTAAGATTAAAACTTAAAAATTCCGAGTTTTCCCAGCTTAAGCAGGCTGATTGTTCAGCAGACAGCTCCTGTTTTTCTCTCATCCTACTTTAAGCATGCATGAAAGCTTCCTAATCCTATGGCTCTTTGTGACAGTTTATCATGGTAGAAGCTAAACAGGCTCTTCATGAGGAATAGGTAAAGGTGTTTTCAACTCTTTTGTAGATCTGTCAAATTTCCCAATAAAACATTATTCAAATTTGTGATGTAGTGAATGATAGTCTGATTGTGGAATAGAAGAAACCAATCACATGTTTTGCTTCCTCTAACTTTAATTATTTCTAGAGTTGATAATCATTTTAACCCTTTCAATGTTGGAAACTGGTTTGCAAACAGAAAAGACGATTGTCTATAATCTTAGAGCTCCTAAGTTAACCCTTTTAAGTTTACATCTTAGATAAATAGGCATTTTTACGCTCTTTTAATTGATTCTATCAGATGGTAGCTTAATCCTTAAAGCAGACAGAGTAAAGCAGAATGGGCTCGAAAGCCCATTCTGCTTCACATCCAACCTCCTTTAGGAGTTCACCTCTCCACAAGACTAGAATTAAGCTATGGAGATGAGTAGTCTAAGTTAATGTTGCATTGTTGGTGTTTTAACCCATTACCCCAAATGTTTACCCCAAACCACCTTTTTATGCCTTTCATTTATTCCTCCTGTCCACTGAAGAAAATAGTTCCAATTAATACAGTTATGAATATGTAAGATAAGACATTTTCTACATTCTACTGATGGTAGCTTTAAAGCTGGTTGAAAGTAAAGCATCTTCAAAATTAGAAACAGGCTATATAACTTAAGGTAATCATGGTTCATTTAATTATAAAAGCACTCTTAAACACAAGCATTAAAAGGCCCTATTTGCAGCGTTTTTTTTTCACCCAATTGGGAACGGGTCCGGTACCCCTCAGATTGGGAATTTTTCTTGTCCCGTAAACTTCAAATTGGGAAAAAACAAGTCGTGAAATGATGACAAAAAAGAAATTGGGAAGTTTATTTTTATGACATATGTAGGCCTATATTGATCTAACTTATCAAGTAGCAATTATGCAGTTCATATCAACAGGCAGCGTTTTTTTTCCACCCAATTGGGAACGGGTCCGGTACCCCTCAGATTGGGAATTTTTCTTGTCGCGTAAACTTCAAATTGGGAAAAAAACAAGTTGTGAAATGATGACAAAAAAGAAATTGGGAAGTTTATTTTATGACATATGTAGGCCTATATTGATCTAACTTATCAAGTAGCAATTATGCAGTTCATATCAACAGGCAATGCTAACACTAGTAACAGAAATTCTCTTTTTTTCACTGAAAATACTATTTTTCCATATTGCCAGGTCCCTTCTTTGAATTGGGAACGGGTCCTGTTCCAATTGGGAACGGCTCCTGTTCCAATTGGGAACGGGTCCTTTCCCGAGTACCGTCCAAAGAAGGAAAACAAACGCTGATTTGTCCAAATTAAAATTTCAACATAAAATCGTGAGCAAGTCTTCAACCACTGTGAATGGAATTTTACATCCTTCATCACGGATTCTTCCTCAAAGACTTTCTCACACTGAGGTGTTAAATGGTCGATAAATGACAGATTTCTGGCCAAAACTCATGCTAAGACAAGTATGGAATCAATTTTCATTAGCTGGGCCACCACTTCATCAGAATTACTGTCACTTTGATCTGTTCAAATCCTTATCAACAAAGACAGATTTAATTGTTTCATTATGAAACAATGGCGGCCTTCTACTGAGGTGTCTTTCCTGGCCTCAATTTTCCTCACTGCACTGTCACAGATTAGGAGACACTCGACCAGGATTCCAGATAAGCGGGAGTAAACTGAACAAATCCAGCATTTTCTCACTTATTTCCGCGCAAAATCCTATTGTACTATAAAAAGGCTCTAAATCCTATTGTGTAAGTTCTACTCATTAGAATCGTCTCGAAGAGTAGTGACACCATAGGGTTTAAAGAAGAAATAAAGATTTTAATTTTTGAAATACTCCCCTTATCTGGAACTCTGCACTCGACTCACTACTCCATAAATAGTTAAATACTCCATTCAACCCCTTTTACCCATTAGCCTATAAATATGCCTTTTTATTCCTTCAATTTATTGCTCCACTGAAGCAAATAGTTCCACTTTTTAATTTAAAAGTCATGAATATATATATATCAAAAGCAGGGTTCTCACTAGGATTTTGAAAGTTGCAGTTCAGGACCCCAATCCTGGAAAAAGTATGAGTTCCATGGCAAAAATTGGAGCCCAAAACTCCGAAATTGATTATTAGGGTTATGATATGGCAGTGGCTAGGAGTACGGACCCGTACCCCTAGACTCGGAGTCTAGGTCTAAGGAGTACGGATCCGTACTCCTAGCCTCAGATGATGGGTTTTAGCTAGGAGTACGGCAGTACGGAAAAAGTATTAAAATACTTACGTCATCAAAATATTAAGCTGACACAAAGCTGGATGCCTTTGTGAACACCTTTCAGCGTTTTTTTTCACCCAATTGGGAACGGGTCCTGTACCCCTCATATTGAGAATTTTTCAAGTTAAATTGGGAAAAACGAGTTGTGAAATGATGACAACGCAGAAATTGGGAATTTAAGTTACTTAACCGTTATAACTGTTTATGATGGTAAACATGGTGAAACTAAATCTATGCTGGATGTGTTACTCACAGTAAACGCTGTTGCGGCCGAGAGTTGATGACTTAGTAAAATCCAAAATCTTATCTTATCTATCTCTGGATACTGCCAATCACGCTCGCGAGTGTTAAAACAGTGATCTAGATTCAAGTTTTTCATTATCGTCTTTTTCAAAACAATTCTGTAATACTTTGAATTATGGCTCATGATTGTTTTAATTGTAGGTTTTCCATTTTATAAATGATGGTAAACAGTCAGACTGGGTTTGTAAACTCTTATCAATTTCAGCGGATTTTGCGATCACACAACATTAACCAGTCTCGATGAAGGGGCATGTATAAAAAAAAAAATCTTTGCCTGGACCGTTTCCGAAATTCGGCCGTAATCACTGGTATTGTTTTATACATACTCCCAAAAAATTACAATGGAGTTGCGTTACTTTGCTTACCTTCATTCTAGCAAAAGATAAGTTGGAATATGGACGGTTTGCTATGATTTAAAGGGAAAAGGTAATTGATAATTGGCAAATATGTTTATTTTGATTGGGAACAGGTCCTATAATTGATTTCTTTTGATTGGGAAGGGTCCGGTCATCAAATTGGTACGGGTCCGTCTCGAATTGGGAACGGGTCCGTTTCCCGGTACCGTCCAAAGAAGGGAAAAAACGCTGCCTTTGTACACCTATTAATAATTGTACACCTATTAATATAACTTATAATTATCTATAGCAGCAATGAATTCATTGGATGGTGTAGACTCTGAGTTTTCTGTGCAAGCAGCAACAGATACATGTTGCTTGCTTTGCACAGAATCCTCTAAAATGACTTCTCCGGACTTATCCTGCGACGCTGACGAAGTCGGCTGCATGGAGTCTACGCTGTCTGCATGTTCGAAATCTACATTATCGAATTCATATGGCATAGAGTTCTCTGCAATTGACTCTGCAGGCGTGTTTAATAAACTTTCCTAACACTGAAAGTAAGTATAATCCATCAGAGCTAGTCTGAACCATAGAGGTCCGGAGTTTGACTCTCGGCAAACTCCTGGCCCCTATGGTCTGGCCTTTAATTAAGTTCATTTTCAATAACCATATTACAGCTGCCATATTGAATATATATTGTACCATGATCACATGATGTTACACTCTGTTGTAAACGGTGACTAATAAAAGATATGTTCTGTTTTGTTCTGATCAGCGTACATTTAAATAAAACAAAAAGTAAATATATTGATATTATATTTATAGTTACATGTTTTTGTTATATATGGTTGTGTGAATATTGTAGCGTAATTTAAGTCTATATGAAGAGTATATTGTCATAAAGTTAAAAATGAAAATTGCCTTAATTGGATGCTGGGATTTTGAATAAGAAGTTTCAAGTCCTATTAACACCTCCTCGTTGGTGCCAACTGGAAACACTGTTGTGATAAACAGTTAATACTTTACATCAGTTGTGGACGAGACAGGGTGAACCAATTCTATATTAATTCTATAATATCTACTTTATCATGCTAAAATATTTAAAGCAGTGCACATCATCATTTGTAGGGTCGGTGGTCCAGTGGTAGGACGTTTACCTAGGAAGCGAGAGGTTCCTGGTTCGAGCCCTGTCAGGATCACTGACATTTTTCTGAGCAAAAAATTAACCCTACATTGCTCCACTTCACCCAGGTGAATGAAATGGGTACCTGTGAGGGAAAGAAGTCAATGTGTCATGGCTGCAACTCGCGCCGTATGTAAATGGCCGACTTGTGACTCGATGACCAGGGAGGTAAATGTAAAAGTCGGCAGAATACGATATACGTAAATGAAGACTTTAAAAACTCACACCTTTACCTTTTAGGGAATACATCTAAAAGATAATTTTCTAAAATGTTTTAAGATATATTACCTGAAATTTGATTAAATCACATAAAAAATTTAAATGGGCCAAAACGACCTACCCCCTAAAATAGGCCGAAACGACTCAGGGCCGAAACGACCCGGAATCGACTGAGAGACGTCTACAGTGTCCGAATACAGATAATCTGTTGGATTTACAGACGTTTCGGTAAATGACCAGTTCGGTAAATTGATTTTATATAGTGAAAGTCTGGACGTTTCGGTAAAAAGGTAAATTATAGTAATTATAGGATTAAGTATATCGCACATCGCACCTCTCTCGGTAACAATGAGATTGTGGCACAGTGTTTGTGCCAAGTTTGCAGGGTTGTTTTAGTATGTGTTGATCCTGATCTTCCAACAGATCACAATTTTTCGGCCTGTTTACAAAACGAAATAAAGGGCATGTGAAGGGGGGTAAAAATAACTTGATTTCTTCAATATTTTTTTTCATTTCTTCTATAAGGAGATGAGATTATTGTTACATCTCAAAAAAATGCTTCTGATTTGTCTGAGCAGGATTCAAACTGTTCGCAAGTAACTTTGACTGATTCCAGATCTGCTGATCTTTGTCTCCGCTGCATATTATATTAAAGGACTTGTAATTTTGTTTGTCAAAAAGTTTGGATTCTGATCGCTGTTTCTGATCAGAATCCAAACTTTTCGGCAAATATTTATTGGGTTTAACCAATTGCTGATCTGGGTCTACATTGTTTACATATCTAACCATGCAAAAATAAGAAACACTGTCGTAAATGACTAGTAAACTAAAGATGGACATAGGAGATAAACATTTATATACATATACGCCCACAATGCAACCTGCTTTACTTTCAAAGTGCTGTAAGTGGTTACCGGCTATGGGGTTAAGTTTGAGGAAACATATTACAAATACTTGATATTTACACTGACTAAAACGAAATGTGAAGAAAAGCTATATGATAAAGTGTAGACCAGTGTCATGTCTTATTGCCAAATACCGTTTATAATATTGCTAAATACTATGACGTGATGGCTCGGTCTACACTATTTGCATTACCAATTCCAGAACTAGATCGTATAGTTTAGACCCAACCCATTTGCAAGACCTTACAAGGTACAAGAGATTAGAGATCAAGCGCCATCAGTTATTGATCTAGCGAAAGGTGTGATATACAGACCTGTACATAAACCTATAATTACTATAATTTACCTTTTTACCGAAACGTCCAGACTTTCACTATATAAAATCAATCTACCGAACTGGTCATTTACCGAAACGTCCGTCACCCATCTGTTGCATGTACAAATCTATCTGTATTCGACTCTCCTGGCTCTTGCCATGTACACTGAGTGGAGTCTACATTGTCTGGTAACAAGTTTTGAATGGTATTAATCTTTAATTCAGCGTTAAACCCAATTGTGTCGCTACTCATCGAGACGATTCTATTCTAACCATAGGATTTGTTGCTGAAATGAGTAAAATATGTTGTTTTTGTCCAGTTTACTCCCTCTTATCTGGAGCCCGGTATGTCTCATTATTTACCCCAAAAGCCCATACATAGAGATGACGTTCTTCCCTGAACATGCAACCTTGAAGTCGACCTAAATATCTAAGATCTAGATAATGGACAAGTATTATGAACTACTACCACTTTCTTTACCTTCATATGAATACTAACACTAAATAATACATGTAATGAAAGTTATACTTACTCAGCTAACATATGAGGTCGCCACTAGAATGTCACTGTGTTGGCCACTTAGTTGTTGTTTACTGTAACACAAGGAAAAATTCCACCAACATGTTGTACAAAATATGGCTCTTTTGGTGTGCCCCGATTTTTATCCACTTATTTATTTCGTAGTTTTAAGCTCACGTGTACAGTTGTATTATCACTAAGTACTGCATAACTTTCCTTATCACTGTTTCTGTACCGAAATTAAGGCTCGTTGAGCCATTATTTTCATCATAAAAGTAGGTGTCTGTCTTTTCATTGAGATCGTCAAAAGTTCAGGTTGGAGGATCGGCAGGAGTAATATATGCTTCCACGTTTCCGAGAGAGTTTTTTACGAAAACGTTCGAATTTGATTGTCACTCAGCATCTTACAGAATAAAACATTTATTTGAATTTATTTTAGATGAAAAGGCATGATAAAAATTACTGATGATTAAATGTGTTTGACTTTTTTTACGGTTACTAAACTTTTATGTCCTTTCGATTTATTGAACGTCACGTGACGTCATGGATACCTGTCTCAAAATAGACACCAATGAAAATAGTTGAATGGTTGCGCCAAATAAGATCAGTTGCGAAAGCGGAAATCGGTCGCACTTTCATTAAATCATGTATTTGCCGGTGAAGAATAATTTTGAAGATAACACGACCAAAGATAGCGACGCGACCAACATTGTAGATTTAGATTTTTTACGACTTGCACTTCTGTGGTGTCGTTATTTATTAATTTTAAAATCTAGGTCTATATCATGCTTGTTTTTTGTATGGATAAGGGAAATAACCGATACAAATGTTAATGAACATTCATTTTTAAACTGTGCAGTTGCCCCCCTTTGGTTTACGAAAACCCACGCTGCATGTAACAATCACGAAATTATTATAATCAGAGACAGTGTAAAGCCAGAGATTCACGACTCGAATGATTTATACATGCGAGACCGTTGAGCGAGATTTCGCGAGAACAGGTCCTCGCGAACTATATAAGCTTTAGCGACGATCGGGGAAAAAGTCGATATTTGGAATTACTTATCAGTTGGTTCGTTAATACGGTCTACAGTTATTTTACAATACAAACATTCCTTTAAAAAGCCTCTTGGTCGAGTTTTAACACAAATGAATAATAAGAATAAAGTCCGAGCATCAATTAACCCCTCCACGCATCGCACACACGTTAATTAGTGTTTGGAAAATGCCGATTGAATGAAAAGTGACGGCAGTTTGCACGAAGGTGTGAATGGACCCATGGGTGGCCTCATTAAAATTTATTTTATAGCAAAATGCGTGGACAAATTGACATGAAAATTTCGCCATAACTGTATCTTAATATGAGCTACATGGACAACCCATTCTTATTCATGTTTGAATGTTCAAACTGATGTTTAAGCGTTTACGGCAAGGCGATATTGCATCGATCTTCAATCGAAGCACCAGTGGGTCGCCTCATTAAAATTTAAGTTATAGCAAAATGCGTGGACAAATTGACATGAAAATTTCGCCATAACTGTATCTTAATATGAGCTACATGGACAACACATTCTTATTCATGTTTGAATGTTTGAACTGAAGTTTAAGCGTTTACGGCAAGACGATATTGCATCGATCTTCAATCGAAACACCAGTGGGTGGCCTCAATAAAATTTAATTTATAGCAAAATGCGTGGACAGATTGACATGAAAATTTCGCCAAAACTGTATCTTAGTTTGAACTACATGGATAACCCATTCTTATTCATGTTTGATTGTTCATACTGAAGTTTTAAGCGTTTACGGCAAGACGATATTGAATCGATCTTCATTTTTTTGGAACTTACCAGCAACGTATCTTCCGTTGAGCCAGGAATACACTTTCTCGGTTTAATCCACAACTCATATTTTGGTTTCACTCGATTAGAATCACAAAATATCGTATAAAAACGAAATAAAGTCAATATTTATAAGTCAACTGGTCGATATGTGTATTTTTTCCATTATCGCGACGCTGTCATTACCTGTGCTGGTCACGTGACCGCATCGACATACATCACTGCCTCTCAACGGACACCTGTTATATGGGGAAAGAAGAAAAATAAGGGAGTCGTGAATCTCTGGCTTTACACTGTCTCTGTTATAATATACAACATATAAGTAATAGTTAGAGGTTATTTCATAGCAGACATGAGGTAATCGTTATCGTGTAATCGTAATCGATTGCAATTAATTACATTTTTTCAAAGTAAAAGGAAATGCCAAAATGCCAAAAAGGATGCCTCAGGTACAGCTCCGCTTCTGGACAAGATCTCAGGACAGACACTGACAAAAAATAAGGACAAAGCAAATATTCTAAATTGTCAATTTCAGTCAGTCTTTACCCCAATGTCACCTCTTGCTTTGTCTCAATCTTGTATCTCTTCATTATCCAAGTGTGTCCCCTCCCTACCAGACTTTATCAAATATCCCAAGATGCCAGAAATTGTCATTAGTGTCAACGGTGTGCTGAAACTCCTGTCAAACCTGAAGACTGACAAAGCTGCCGGACCAGACAACATCAAGCCTGTTATTCTTTAAAACCTTCGTTACCAGTTGGCGCCCATTTTAAAACTTTTATTTCAGAAATCCCTAGACTCTGGCAAAATTCCACAAATCTGGACATCAGCAAACGTCATCCCCCTATCCAAAAAAGGAAAAAGAGACGACCCAGCCAACTACAGACCCATTTCGTTGACTTGCATTATGTGTAAACTTTTAGAACATGTAGTTGCCTCAAATCTTTCAAATCATCTAAACAAAAACAATATTCTCTACGACTTACAACATGGGTTTAGAGAACGCAGGTCTTGCGAAACGCAACTTCTTCAACTCATTGATGATCTAATGACAAACTCTGTTACTGGCCAGCAAACTGATCTCGTTTTACTTGACTTCAGCAAAGCTTTCGATAAAGTCAATCACCTTAAACTTCTATACAAATTACAGCTTCATGGCGTGAATACTCAGATTTATTCATGGATTAAGACCTTTCTCATTGGCAGAACCCAACAAGTCGTCCTAGATGGTGAATGCTCAGATGAAGTTCCTGTCACCTCTGGTGTACCTCAAGGCTCTGTTCTTGGACCCCTTCTCTTTCTTTTATATAAATGACCTCCCTGAAACTGTCACTTCTCAAGTCCGTCTCTTTGCGGACGATACCGCTGTCTATCTTGGTGTTTCTAGCTTTCAAGATTGTTCTATCCTTCAAAATGACTTGGACCATCTTGCTGAATGGGAAAAGACCTGGGACATGGATTTTAATCCAAACAAATGTGTTGTCTTATCCATATCTAAAAATAAAAAGAAAGTATCCTTTGACTACTCCTTACATGGCCAGAAACTTGAAAATGTTGACTCTGCAAAATATCTTGGTATAACCATTTCAAATGACTTATCATGGAATAAACACATCCAGCAAATCACTTCCACTGCCACAAATTCTTTAAATTTTCTAAACAGGTACATCCAGACAAAAAGTAAAAAGGTTCGAGAAGTCACCTATAAAAGTATGGTAAGACCCCAGCTGGAGTCGGCTGTTTGGAGTCCGCAGTCCAACATCCAGCAGGTTGAAAAAGTACAACGTAGGGCAGTGCGGTGGACATGTAATGACTACTCTAGGTACAAGAGTGTCACCGCCATGCGGGAGGATCTTGGTTGGCGGACTCTCCAGGACAGACGGGACATCGGACGACTCACCATGTTCTATAAAATAGTGTACGGACTAGTTGCTATCCCTTTACCTACATATGTCCAGAAACCTGTTAGATTATCTCGCCACTCCCACCCTCTTTCCTTCAGACAGGTCCACACAACCACAAACTACTTCAAATATTCGTTCTTCCCTTACACCGTTGTTTTGTGGAACAGCTTGCCAGCAAACATAGTTCTGACTTCAGAAGTTGAGGGGTTTAATCAGAGCCTTCACCCCTCCCTTATAAACCGCCCCTGATGCCTCGGGTCCTATGTTTTTATCTTCTTTTAAACTCCAAATCTCATTGTAACCCTATCATGCTTTTATTTCACCTCTCATTTTCACACTTTTGAGGTCTCACTCTCATTGCTTTTATCCCCCCTTTTTACTCTTGCACAGACGCGCACCTGCCGCTAATACTTGAAAAAGGCGTTAAGGCAGTATCAATAGATAGATAGATAATCGAATGTATATAATTCGATTACCTTTTTCAAAAATCGTAATCGTAACCATAGTACAGGACCAAAAAGTGGTGTAATCAGCAATTACATTTCGATTACATTTCGATTACTTTGGAATGTTATCATGGGTCTCTAGTTGGTCTTATGATCTGGGCCAACATCATTAGCACATCCAGTCTTATGATTAGGGTCTACATTATAAGCATATTAAATCCCATGACCAGGGTCTACATCATCACATCCAGTATAAATGATCAGGGTCTACATTATTTTCACATCCAATCTTATATGGGACTTTATTATAAACATATCTAGTCTTATGATCAGTCTTATGATCTGGGTCTACATTATTAGCACATCCAATCTTATGATCTGGGTCTACACTTTTTAACACACCCATACACAATCTGTTTGCAATGACACTTTATGAGTACCACACTTTGCTTGAAGATCTGTATTAATTAAAGAGGTGAGAAGTCAATAACAATACAATGCCTATAATTATCATATAATTATAATGGGTGGATAATCAATGATAACAATGAGAGTTTACCACTACCTGCACTCTTAACAAAAGTGATGAGTGTTTTAATATGGTAAAGTGTGAAACCTATACAGTACAAACCCACTATTACGAACACTAAATTAAGTGTTTTGTGTTTAACGCAGGTGGCTGTTTAAAGCAAGGTTATGGTAAAACAGCAAGCTTTTTAAGTTATCTTTATAATATAGTTTCACAAACTTTAATTCATCCTTTCTATTCTTTGTTTCTTTTTTTTCGATGTAAGTTCAACTATAACGGTGACAACACATATTGGTTTTCAATCTAATGTTTAGTAGGACCTTATATAAACCACTGATTAGAAAAGTCATTGTCATTGTATGTGTAGCTGCTGCTTTAACTTTTAATATCAATATTTTTGAGATACCCATGGCCACTCGTGAGATGATGAAACTTTTGAAATGATGATGATAAAATGCAAATCAAAGCAAATATAGACCCTGAACAGTAGACTATATGTACATAAACTGTCTGACCCTAAATGACTCAATTGAAAGTGAAACCTTACATCAATAAAATAGTTTACTAGTATTATAGTCAGTGTATGTCTGAACATATTCTTAAATGTAATCGATGTAATCGAAATGTAATTGCGATTACATTTTTCAAGTAATCGTAATTTAATCGATTACAGACTCTCTAAATTTTTAAAAAGTAATCGTAATCGTAATCGCATTTGCTGTAATCGTAATCGAATGTAATCGATTACATTTCAAAGTAATCGGTCTCATGTCTGTTTCATAGCTTCTTAATAATTAAGAAGCCATAAAATGAGGCAGCCTTGCGATTTGGTATATATCCGTATTTGGTGACGAACAATGTAGAGCCAGACCTTTAGTACCTTGCAAAGAATAATCGTGTATGGTCTGATTCTTCATTGTTCCTCTTGCGGTTGAAAAAACCGATAGTTGGTGTCTAGTGGTGGTGGGGGGATCTAAATATTATAAATGAAATAGATACATTTTCAGAATACTGTGTTCATATTTATAATTAAGATGGTATGCAGACGATGAAGACCCGGGTCAGTGTGTTCACAATTGAACTCGCTGATCAAAGTCTACACCGTCTGTCATTTTGCAATTCTTCGACCAGGAGTAATCCAAGATAGTAAAATAACAAATCACAATAAAAAGAATTATGAAGATTTAAACTGTCCATATTCTGGATATTCAGAGAGGGAAAAGTGAATGTTATGGTTATCAGCTTAATATTATCATTTTCTTATATTATATATATAAAACATAGATAAGTGTCGACAAGTAGATCTTCTTGTGCAAATAGTTTGGATTCAGACAACATCCACAATGCCTGAGACCGAATTAAGTTTCGTTCTGTTCTGTTCTGTTCTTGTTGCGGAGACAGCACGAGTCTACTGATTTTTGTTAACCCTTTACCTGATAGCCTATTTCTAGAATTGAAAATAGGTTACTACTTAAAGCAGGTTGAAAGTAAAGCAGAATGCGCCTTAGGGCGCATTCTGCTTTACTTTCAGCCTGCTTTAAGCTATCATGTGCTATAAAATAGAAAATATTCCCCATAATACATATTCATTACTGATTAAATTGGAACTACTTTCTTCAGCGGAGGAATAAATTAAATACGCTAAAAGTCGCTTCTATGGGGTAAAGGGTTAAACAAAGCTTGAGATAATCATAAATAAAGTGTTGCCCAACTTGGAATCTGTTAGAAACAGATAGCCTACACTCATATGTACTTGACACACACATACATCTAGATCTATTATCCCCCAAAAATAAAATATATATATATAAAATTTTTTTACTAGATTCTAGACTTCTATCATAGATACAAGGTATACAACGGAATACAACACATAGTCTTAACTATCGACTTAAACTGACGCTTAAATAGACTTACCAACAAAGATTTTTTTTTTGAGGGGGGGGGGGGGGGGGAATAGATCTAGATGTATGTGTCAAGTACCTGTGGATACACTATTAACCCTTTTCTCCATCGATACGCCCTTAACGTATGCCTTTATAATTCATTCCCTCGCTGAAGGAACTAGGCTACATAATTATATTGATAGTTCCACTTCCAGGATTGTCACGCGTCGGGGAAAAGTAAAGGAAATTGATTGGTTTTCAAGGTCAGGGAATCGACAAAGATGTCTGAGAACTGTCAGGGAAATTTGAAAATAATTATAGATCTAGATCTAGATATCTATAATGGCTATAGACTGAATGATATATATGAGCTACTTATGCAGTCCACCTGATCAGGGCTTCCATTTCTCCGGATTTTTCCTAAGTATTCGGATTTTTATCCTAGCAGATCGTAGCTTCAAACAGGCTGAAAGTAAAGCAGAATGCGCCTTAAGGCGCATTCTGCTTTACTTTCAACCTGTTTTAAGCAGTTATGTGTCTTCAAAACAAGAAACAGACTATGGGGTAAAGGTACGATTAGTAAAATTGCGTCTGAAAAATTGAAAATTTGAAATCTTAGGATTTTTATGATCAACTTATGGCAGCCCTGCCTGATTGTTTCTGAGAATTGTCAGGGGATTTGAAAAATAAATATAACAAATATAAGTCGGGCCAGCCAATCTCTTGGGTTTATCAAACGAAACATGCACTCTGCATAGAAAGAGACCAAAGCAGCAGCATACCAATCATTGGTCCGTCCCACGTTAGAGTACTCTTCCTCTGCATGGGACCCACACCCCAAGCAGGACACTGACAAGATTGAAGCTCTCCAAAAAAGGGCTACACGGTTCGTGACAAATAATTACACAAAGACACCATAGTCTATGACAAACATGCTCTCCACTCTAGGATGGACATCATTGGAAAAAGAAGACAACCCATAACACATCTTTTCTTCTATAAGGTTGTCAGCAATGCGTTGGATTGAAACATCAATCTTTACCTTCAACCTCATGCAAGGCAATCAAGACATTTCCACCAACAGTCATTTCAGTTAGTGCAGTCTTCTTATGATATATTTTAATGTTCATACTTCCCTCGTACATGGACTGTACCTTAGGCTACACATGCTGTTCTTTTAACCATCACTAATACTCCTTTTTTCCTTGCACAACAAAACCATGTATACATAATGTAGGCTACTAAAAGTCGTTGTTAGGGTGTTAGGTTTTGCATTTTCACTAGCACATGCATCTCTTGGGTGGATTGAATAGCTCAATATTGCCCAGCATTTTATCTTACTTCTAACACACACCCCCCACCCACGCATGACCATCATATTCAAGTTTGAATGTTCGCCATTAATGAAGAAGAAGAAGAGAATAGCCGGAGCTACTCAGCCTATAGACCATTGTTCAAAGACAGGCGACTAAGTCTCCGCCTGATACTTGTGTATAAAGTAATAGAGGGATTATTACCAGGTCTACAAAAAGCCGGTTAAAACAATGAGACACATCAAAGCTACCAGATTAAAGACTGATACAAACATAATAGAAAATCTAGTATATGCAACATCACAAGAGGTCTCGTAGTTCCAAATAGC
This sequence comes from Gari tellinella, assembly GCA_922989275.2. NCBI lineage: Eukaryota > Metazoa > Mollusca > Bivalvia > Cardiida > Psammobiidae > Gari > Gari tellinella. The sequence goes on from OV277867.1 coordinate 51,924,765, forward strand.
AAGACCCCTCAAAACAAGCATATATTTTTTGTAGACGCTGTGATACGTTGCAGGGACGTATATTAAAATGTACAGTGTTCCCTCTCTACAACGCCCCAACAACGACTCCCTCCTTACAACGACATTTGCTGAAGTTCCCTAAAAAGGACAATAATGTATTACGTTTTTACTGCAGCAATATCGTCTGCTTAAATTAATCGTCTGCTGTTTTTCTCAAATTATATAATGGACACTTTGACAGGAAAAAAACTTAATGACGAGTGACAAACAGCTTGAATCCAGATCAGACGCCGCGTTACGCGGCGTTTGATCTGGATTCAAGCTGTTTGCAAATGAAAGCAATTTCCCTCTCTCTGACTCCCTCCGAACAACGCACACAATTTTTGTCTCCCATTGGCTGTCGTTGTAGAGAGGGAGCACTGTATGTACCATAACTTCCATAAGAAATATTTCCTTTATCCGAAGAAAGCAAACTGAGAGTACAGCAGAATGTTCCTTAGCATATTCAACCATAGCGACGAGTTTACTCGTCATTTACAAACAGTGCACCGTTGAATAATTCATTTGTCCTTTGTAAACAGTGAAGATAATAACTGTCATTTTTAAACAACTCCCAGGGCTGCCATTTTCCCGGATTTTCCGAATGATTCGGATTTTTATCCTAACAAATGGTAGCTTTAAGCAGGCTGAAAGAAAAGCAGAATGCGCCTTATTGCGCATTCTGCTTTTCTTTCAACCTACTATTAAGTAATCGCGCTTGAAAAATAGAAAACTTGGAAATCTTAAGATTTTTCATGATCGACTTATGGCAGCCCTGCAACCCTAAATACATGTAGTCGAAGATGGACTAACCCTAATTTAAAGTTATAATTGTCCATTGAAAAGTTGCAATATCGCGAGTTCTTTCTGTATAAAAATTGGCAGTTGCTAGATAAATAAAAAACAATGGTCGTCCTCAAAGTTTATCAAATCAAAGCAGTGCTCCCTCCCTACAGCGACCCTCCCATCAACGATTCTTTCTTTACAACAACGCTCGTCGCTGGTCCCTAAACAACGCAATGATTTCTTACCCTTTCACTCCTGCAATAATGTCTTCTTAAATTTGTTGTCTGCTGTTTTTTCTCTCAAAGTTACATATTAGTTGACATTTTGACAGGAGAAATATAATGACGAGTGACAAACAGCTTGAATCCAGATCAGGCGCCGAGTCACGCGGCATCTGCTCTGGATTCAAGCTGTTTGCACATGTAAGCGAAGTCTTAATTTTTCCTCCCTATAACAATTCACTCCGAGGAGAAGAACTTAATAAGTAATTGCTTTCGTTCTAATCCTAATGATATATGTATTACTTAAACATATTTTTGAATTGTGAAATAGAATATGTTTAGACTAACTCCCTCCAACGTACACAATCTTCGTATCCCACAATTGGGTTTTGTTGTAGAGATGGGGAATGTGCACTGTATAATCAAAATTAGAATATCTATATTGATACAAATCAATCTGTTCACTGTTTTGTGTGTTTTGAGTGTGAAATAATGTAGCGGAAGACAGACTGGTCGGGCGTCTATAGGGCTCAACGCTGCTTGCAAATATTCGACGGTACGTTGGCGTCGGATAAGTGATTTTGTCGACGATTGCGATTCACGAATACCGTAAGTTAAAGTAAGCCTTGATTTGTTGATTGATTGATTGATTTTGACAAATATAAGGGCCGTAGATATATGTGCAGCAGTGAAATTTGAACCTACACGTATATTTTGTCATCTGCGTGTGCTGGATTAATGGTTTGCGGGACAGTCTATAGATGTGTCACAAGCGCGGAATAGCGATATTCTGCAACTTTTGATGCGTTGACATTAAACAGATTAGGGCTAAAAGACAATAATCACACATAACAGGTAGTTTGTCCTCAGTCAATAGAAAAAGACTTGAACAATTTCAAATATAATTATACAAAGGTGTACAGGCATGTACTAGCTACCTATATGAATACGTCCTTACGCCCGTCCTTACACATTATTTGGCAAACATTTGCAAACCGTTTGGATCCAGATCAGACGCAGTATAACCTGTTTGTCACTCACATTAAGCCTTTCTTCAGTTTAACCCTTACCCCAATAGTCTGTTTCTAGTTTCGAAAACAGGTGGCTACTTAAAGCAGGTTGAAAGTAAAGCAGAATGTGCCTAAAGGCACATTCTGCTATACTTTCAGCCTACTTTAAGCTACCACCTGCTAGAAAAAAGAAAATATTCCCTATGAAACATATTTATAATTGTACAAACTGGGACTATTTTTTTCAGCGGAGGAATAAACTGAATGCGCTAAAAGGCGCTTCTATGGGAAAAAGGGTTGAAAAAAAGCATCGCCCAAAAACCCAATCTGATAGGACTTTTTTCGCAGACGATATAGTTATTTGAAGCAGTCGGCAATTCATAAAACAGGTACGGATTATAAATCCTGAAATTTTAATCAATTTGTATGGCTTATAAATAAGAGCCTGAAGTTATTTTTTTCAAGGAAGGGCTGATTTCACTGTTGCAATATCGTCTGATTAAGATTGTCGTAGGCCGTATTATCTTTAAGTTGGCTGGCTTAGTAGTTTTTTTAATGTGTTCAGATGTTTATTCTCATGACGCTCAATGTGATTTCTAAAATAAAAATCACCTAATTAACCCCTCTCCCTCTCTTCTTCGCCCTTCTATGTCTCTCTCTCTCTCTGTCTCACTCGCTGTCTGTCTGTCCTCCCTTCTCTCCCTCTCTTCTCTTCTCTCTCTCTTCTTCTCTACATGCATCCATCCCTCCCCCGGCGCACTAGTTAACACACACACTCTAATATAGTACTTCAGGCGCGTCGCGGGGTCTTGAACATTGGGGCGGTGGAATTTGTGTATGACTCTTACTAGGGGGGTCCGGGGGCATGCTCCCCCGGGAAAATTTTATTTCTAGATGGTCTCTGCTGCATTCTGAGGGTGTTTCCAGCATTCCAAACAGGTATACGGCGATTATAATTCTATGTAAAAAATGACCCCAAATTATTAACCTAAGATATCATTTTTAGGCAGGTTGCCTTCCAGTATTGGGCCTGATTTATGAACACAGGATCGAGTGGGAACATACAATAATTTAGGAACCAGGGGTCCGTCTTACCAGGAACGTATATTTAGATAATTTTATTTTATATTATAATATTTTATAATCTACGTTCCTGGTCTTACGAAACGCCGTACGACAAAAATGTCCGTACGTCAGAACGTTACCTTACATACAACTTCTGATTTCTCCATCTAATCATGTATTGTGGCATTTCTTTGAAATCGTTTTTCTTTTCAAGACGATACCAAAGAGATGCCACAAGACATGTTTAGACGGAGAAATAAAAACTAGATCTAATTGAGAGTTTTTTGGGTTTTTTAAATCTGACTTACGACAATAATTGTCGTACGACGTTTTAGTGTAGGAGGAGCCCCTGATAAAGTGAAAATTGTGGGGTTTTTTTTAGCTTTTTATTTACCATCTTTTCTTTATATATATATTTTCTATCTGTCTATAAATATATATATATCTTTTGCTAATAAATAATATCATATAAATTGTCTCTGTAGTCAACCGTTTCACTGCCAAATTTAACCGTCCGTTTTAGCATTTCAAGTTTGCAAGTCTTTGCAGATGATTAAAAGTTTTTTAGTTTTGTTTGAAGATGTGTATAGTAACAAAGAGTTACCGACCAGACGCCGCGTTACGTGACGTCTGTTCTTGATACAAATTGTATGGCATTGAAAGTCGACTTAGGTCGTCATTGGTGATGAAAGGGTTAATACAGATTTGTTTCTTGATCTCTCTTTGGTTTCAGAATCAAGATGTTTGAAAACAGTGAAATCCCACTAAAGCGACTGTCTTGTAAGGAAGAAGTGGGTTGTTTAACTACAGATGCCTGCTTATAAAGTCTTAGCTATCAAAACATTACTTTGAATAGTCGCATTAGCGGGCTTTTACTGTACATGTATGTACATGTAAGCTTAACTTAAGATTTCTTCCCAAATGAGCGTTTCGGAAACTTAAACTCGTGAGGTTGGTTAGCTACAGACATATTGAAGAAACTCAAAAGAGTGAACGAAACAATATTTCTTACGTTTTTCTTCATTTTTCTCGAGTAATAACAATTTTCACCGTTTTAAGTCTCATTAAAACAGTTTAAGATCTAGCCGCTTTAATCGTTACCAATCAATTAGAACCACTATTGATCACCCGCCTGTAAGCAATCAATTAGAGCAAGCACTGACCACCCTTCTTCATAGGCCACTCAGCTTTAGGGGATTAACAGTTTATTGCCAATTAAAGATAACGATGCTATCGACGATCGCACCTAACGTTTTGCAATACACGTGTCATAAAGTGGTTACGTAACCGCTGAATATGGCCTTCGCTGTGCCACTTTAACAGAAAAAAATTGGTTTTGACAAATTTACGAGAAAAAAAAATCGCCGTTACTTGGCGAATTATTGGGGCGGGCGGCCGCCCCTACCGCCCCAGGAGCGGCGTCTCTGTACTTGTATTATTTATAAAAACATATGGGAAGGGCATACTCTCAATTAGTATCTAGCATATGATCCAATCCCGTTTCCTGTATAAAATCTAGGAAGTGGCTATGTTTAACCTAAAACAAGTTATTTATCAACAATGCTAATAAGAAGCAAACAAAACGTAGACCTTACATTAAAATAACATCCGCAAGGAATGTACGTACGTTGTTGATGTTTTGTTTTATTGCGTTTATAAAATCTAAATATAACACCAGATCTAGGCCTATATAGGACCATGGAGGAATTATAGGCGTATAATTCCTCCATGATAGGACTAGAAGCCAATTATCGCCAAATTTGAAGAAAAAAAAAAGAAGAAGAATTTATTCAAACAACATTTTTTTTTCAAAGTTTGTTTAATTAATAGGTATGTTTGGTCTACGTACAGTGTGCAGTTGTTTGAATTAATATTAAATTATATAATGGCTCTATTCCAAAATGTCGACCTCTTTTATCAAAGAAAATAATACCAATAATAAGGGACCATGTAGAGCTTATAGAGGTTGAAATAAATACTTAGAATTGAGCAATTTCTATAATTTGATAGATCTACGTTTTTGTTAGATTCTAGTTCTATTTTAATTCCCTATTTGGAATTGTAAATTAATATTTTCATCCCGGTCATCGAAATTTATTGGCATTTTTCTTTTCAATTTTTTAGTCTACCAATAAGATTCTGGTTTAACTCACAGGTACTTGACACCTTGATCTAGATCTATAAGATTTTTTTTTGGGTAATAGATCTAGATCTATGTGTCAAGTACCCGTGGTTAAACCATAGTAACAATGGTCGGTCGCTATTGGAAACTGTTTTAGGCGACGCACAACTTGCCGCTACACGTTTTTGTTCCAGAATGTTCACGGAGTTGCGCACCTTTGACTCTTGGGCGCTGTTGTCATTTTTCAGACTGGTTGTTTTCTTATTTTTTGTTTAAGTACGGGAAATTGAATGGTTGAGTAACACAGAATCGACCATAGTACCAGTCATCTAGCAACAATGGCGGCGGTAAGGACGCATTTTGAGAGTTTCCAACACTAAAACGAACCTTTCAAGGACAATTTCGTCAACTAATGATTTATTTCTAACATGGAGAAAAAGCGTCTGGAAAATTGAACAGTTTCATTTTTTTGTTTTATTGATTTATTGTACATTATTTTCAGTATATCAATGAATGTGTCGTTCACGTGTGACTTTTCAGTTTCTCGGCTATTTGTAAGCCTATTAAACGCACACAGTACGCAAAATAACAAATTTATTTAGATCACATAAACGACAGATAAAAATGCTATGAAATTCCCAACTGTAAACGATGGCGGCGATTGGCCTGTTTTAATCGAGACCTCTCATCCTGATTCGTCCTTCTTTATGTTCGCCCTTCTGGATTGGGATATAGCACCGTTGATCATTAAATTTGCGTAACATTTGAAAACATGATAATGATTTAAATTTTGAATACCAGTTACCATGTACACTTAAATGAATACACTTATTTTAAATAAATTTTTACTTAACAGGTCTTTGAAAGTAAAAAAAAAAGAAGAGAAAAAGATGATTGAATCAATTGTTTACTTCACAGAGAATAAGTTTAAACATGTTATCAGTAATTTCGCATCAAACTGAGTGATTACTGTAATGCATTTTCTTATGTTGTAAATCAATACTTAACCCAATACCCAATAAATAAGCCTTAAGGCGCATTCTGCTTTACTTTCAACGGTCTGCTTTATGTTTCTTCAAGACTAAAAATAGGCTATGGGGTAATGGGTTAACCGTTAACAATATAACTGATTTATTCTACAGCCAACTGTTGACAAGGTTCAGGAAATTAGAGAAGTCACAAGGATAGAAAGAATCGGTAAGTAAATGCTAGTTGTCTTTCAAATTTACGGGGCTCCAGATAAGAGGGAGTTAACTGAACGAATCCAACACTTTCTCTCATTTCAGCACCAAATCTTATGTTGTTACCACACTAGATTTTTCTGGAAGAAACGGCCCTGATTATTAATGTTATAGGGTTTAAAACAGAAATAAATAATTTAGTCTTTGAAAACTCCCCTTATTTGGAGCTCAGCTCAGACTTGTTCGAGCAAAATGAAACTAAAGCAGAATAAGCTCCTATAGGAACTTTCTGCTTTATGATCTTGCTTTAAGAAGCCACCTGTCTTAGATAAAGAAGTCATTCATGATTGTTATATCATTTGGATATTAATGATTTGCACAGATGGTTAGGTTAGAAAATAAGTATTTGGTTGATATGCTTTTTCATGAATAAGATTTATATATAGATCTATATATCTCACAATACCATGTATTTGTCTTTTAATGCACCCTGGGAGGCTGTCTGTGAGTGTCTGTCTATCTGTTCAAACATCGTGTCTGCTCTGTAATTCCTAAATGAATGCATTGATTTTGAAGTATTCTGGTAGCAATGTTCATCACATTATTTTATTTATTTAAGGCAATGTGTCACTATTAAAGCCCTGTTCATGTCTCAAAGGTCATGGTCATAGTTTGGTGTCAAAGGTAAAAAAGTGGAACATTTTGTTGTGTCTGGGCTTAATTCAATCGTGCATTGATGAATTTTGAAATAACATGGTACACATGTTTTTCTAGAGAATAAAATGTGTCATGCATTAGACCTCAGTTTGTATCTCAAAGGCCAAGGTCAAAATTTGGCGTTAAAGGTAAAAAAAAAAGGGGAAACATTTTGTTGTATTAAGCCTCAAAGGAATATTTTTCAAGACTGTATGGAATAATGGGTTAAATACAACATTGTTGATTAATTACATGTAATAATTATATGACAAGAAAGTCAAGAACATTATCACTTAGTCAGTGACAAGATATTAAAAATGCTTTTGTTGTTTATCTCAGGTGCACATTCACACATTAGAGGGTTGGGATTGGATGATGCATTGGAGGCACGCAATGTTTCTCAAGGTATGGTCGGACAGGTGGAAGCCAGGAGAGCAGCTGGAGTCATACTGGAAATGATCAAGGTATGGTGAAATACTAGAAACTCTAGATAGGCTTCATCTGAAACTACTGTTCTGGCTAACCCATTTAGTCAACAAATTTCAACACTTTAGGAATCAGACTGCAAAACTCCACCTTTTGGCAATGAAATCCTAAACGGGGTGCAGACCGAACGCACATCATCCATACCTTGGTAGGTCCAGATGCTGACCGCTGATAACTTGCTGTGTCAGCAGGATGATGCACCTGCAGGGCTTTTTTTCACTCGAAGGGGAAAAAATTGCCACCCTTTTTTAGCTCACCTGGCACATAGTGCCAAGGTGAGCTATTTTGATTGTCATCTGTCCGTCGTCGTTCGTCCGTCCGTCCGTTTGTTCGTCGTCAACAATTTCTTTAAACGACATCTCCTCCGAAAGTACTTGACAGATTTTTACCAAACTTGGCCTGAATGATCCTTATATGGTCCTCTTTCAAAGTTGTTCAAACATTTCCGGTCAGTTGCATATCTAGGTCACAGGAGCTAAAAATAGATCGTTTCAATGAAAACTTAAAAAATCTATTTGTCTGAAACCACAGTACCCTGAGCTTAGATATTTGGCACAAAGCATTGTCTTTAGGTCCTCTATCAATATTGTTCAAATTATGTCCCTGGGATCAAAAATGCCCTGCCCCGGGGGTTGTAATTTTACATAGAGTTATATAGTGAAATCTTCAAACATCTTTATCTCTGAAACTAATATGGCCACAGCTTTTATATTTGGCATGGTGACATTTCTAGAAGCCCTTAACCAATGTTGTAAATATGGTTCCGGTCCATCGCATATCTAGGTCACAGGAGCTAAAAATAGATTTTTTCAATGAAACTGAAAAAATCTTCTTGTCTGAAACCACATTACCTTGAGCTTAGGTATTTGGCACAAAGCATCTTCTTCAATATTGTTCAAATTATGTCCCTGGGGGGGGGGGGTGTCGTAATTTTACACAGAATTATATAGTGAAATCTTCAAACATCTTTATCTCTGAAACTAACATGGCCAGAGCTTTGATATTTGGCATAGTGACACGTTTTCAAGTTCATCCGCAAGATATTTGAAATTATGTCTCTGGGGTAAAAAATGATCCCACCCTAGGGGTCATATGAGACACTTGTGCTGGTTTTTCCAGGTGAGCGATATTTAGGCCCGCATGGGCCTCTTGTTTATATAGTAAAATAAGTTAATTAGGGGAAAAAATAATGCGGGGTTTGCCAAAGGGGAAAGAAAAACCTGGGGTAAACCCATTTTTAGGGGAAAACTGCATGATTTTAAAGAAAATTGCGGGCATCTGTTATATAGGGAAAAAAAGCCCTGACCTGAAACACCTAAGCCGGACGATAAACAACAACAACAAGTAGAAACTCTTGGCTGAGTTTCAGATAAATAATAGTTTAACCTATTTCTCCATAGATACGCCTTTTAACGTTTTTAAATCTATTTAGGTTCAACACTTAAAGCTTTATATTCTTTGTAAATGCTTTCATGCTAATAAATGCTTGTGTTTTGAATTACAGGAAGGCAAAATAGCTGGGCGTGCCTTGTTGATAGCTGGTCATCCAGGGACAGGAAAAACCGCTATAGCCATGGGTAAGTGTACTTTCCTTGTATTGAGCAAACTATGTTATTGTAGCTGGCAAAATTTGTCTCATTAGGATCCAAACTGATAAATAAATCTGGAAATGTGGAAGTACCAATTTTTATACTAGTCTTACATCTCTTAACCCTTGCTTGAATTGAAATATGTTTTTACATCTTAAATTGTTAATTAGTCTGTTTCTAACTTTGAAGACCATTAAAGTAGGTTTGAAGTTAGCATGCCTTTTTACGCTAATGATTTCTACATTATGAATAGTAGTCCCCTCCTAAGAAGTCCTGAACATAAAATACTGAATGAATTTGAAGTAACTTTCCACATGGTAGCTTAAAACAGGTTAAAAGTAAAGCAGAATGCTCCTTTAGGAGCATTCTGCTTTACTTACAACCTGCTTTAAGCGGTCACCGGTCTTCAAAAACTATACACATGCTATCGATTATAATATTATAATTAGAGCTGTTATTGATTCAGCAAAAGGCATATCAACCATATTGATATATCGGGAGACAAATATCGATGATATAATAATATATCAATTTGAAAATTCAAATGACTCTAGAGACAGGTTATTTTTTCTTATTTGAATTGACTTAAATATTTACCAAACTTTATACCATCTACCTGTTAATGAACATTCAGCAAAACTCAACATCTATGCATGACAAATTAACTTTTTCATATGAATACACAGTAAACAATGAGTGAAATTTGCAAAAGCTAGCAGTGTAGAATTAGAAAAGAACCTTTTTCAACAGTACCTTTTTAGTCAGTTTTATTTTTCATTGTATCGATACTCTGAAAATGTGTATCGATAATCGCTTGATGATCAGATATTGGCGATACATCAATAGTGTTTCTATCAATGACAGCTCTATTTATAATGTTAAAGCAGGGTTCAAGATAAGGGGGGTATTTCAAAAACTAAAATCTTTATTTCTGCTTTAAACCCTATGGTGTCACTACTCGTTAGAATCGACTCGAAACGACGATTCTAATGAGTAGTAACACAAGAGGATTTGATGCTAAAATAAGAGAGAAAATGTTTGATTTGTGCAGTTTACTCCCTCTTATCTGGAGCCCTGTTCAAGTGTTTTATTTGTGACTACACCACAGGTATGGCCCAAGCGCTAGGATCTGACACACCATTTACCGCTATAGCTGGTAGTGAAATCTTCTCCCTTGAAATGGGAAAAACAGAAGCTCTAACCCAAGCCTTCAGAAAATCCATTGGAGTGAGAATCAAGTAAGTGATTTTTTTCAAATTTACTTTTTATGTCCCCTGCATCTACTGGGGGTGATTTCACTGTTTGTCCGGCTGTACAAGGTTAATCATATTTTACCATGTTCAGGACTCCAGATAAGGGGAGTATTTCAAAAATTAAAATCTTTATTTCTGTTTTAAACCCTATGTTGTCACAACTCATTAGAATCGTCTCTTCGAGACGATTCTAATGAGTAGTAACACCATAGGATTTGATGCTAAAATAAGTGAGAAAATGTATTTGTGCAGTATACTCCCTCTTATCTGGAGCCCTGATGTTGTCCTCTGAAGCCTTTTGCTTGATTCCAACATACTGTAAGTAACCATCTGTTTTAAGGACTGATAAATGCTGTTTTGACCTAGGTTTTGTGATAATGAAACTTCAAAAGTGAAACTGTATTACTAAATATTTGGACAAATGGGTTTTGATTCAGACAACCAGTTGAAAGAAATAAGTTGCCCAAGGACAACCAAAAGTAAAACCTAAAAACGTAGACAAGATTCATGCAAAAAGATTAATTCAAAGCTCCAGGTAAAAGGAGAGTAAAATAAACAATTGCCGCATTTTTTCCTTCATAAATTCCGGACCAAACCCTCTGGTGTAACTACCTATAAGAATAATCTCTTCAAGACTATTCCAAAGAGTGGTTATACCATATAGGATTTGAGCAGACATATAGAAAGATAGTCTTTTTGGGAAAACTTCCCTTTTCTGGAGCCCTGTAAAATAATACTGATATAAAGTTTGGGTACAAGCTTTGTGGGGAAATAATGCAGACACTGATAAGATGACTCTTGAAAGACATAGGCTTCTCTGTTTTCCTTTGTCCCTTAACATATTACCCCATAGCCTGTTTCTAATTTTGAAGACAGGTGATCACTTAAAGCAGGTTGAAAGTAAAGCAAAATGTGCCTTAAGGCACATTCTGCTTCACTTTCAGCCTGCTTTAAGCTTCCATCTGCTAGAATAAAGAAAATATTTTTTATGGTACATGTTCATGATTGTATAAATTATTTTCTTCAGTGGTGGAATAAATAAAATGCGCTAAAAATCACTTCTATGGGGGAAAGGGTTAAATAGGCTTCTAGTCTGTGGGTGTTTGAACGTCCCTAAATCGCTTATTGTAAAAGGATCATTTAGATGTTTATATTCTAACTTTTCCTATTGTTTCATTCTAACAGGGAAGAAACAGAAATTATTGAAGGAGAAGTGGTAGAAATCCAGATTGACAGACCTGCTACAGGAACGGTATGTAACAGATTGGTGTATTTACCATGCCAAAGAAGTTATTTTTTCTTGTTAAACCAAATTGTAAAAGTAATGGCATAAACTTTAGAAAATGACAGGTTGATGAAAATGTAATTAAACTCTTGGTGGAAAATAACATTTTTTCTTAAATATATGTAGTTATAGGGAAAAATCATGTGAAGCGATTTGCTCCAAAATTAAACAAATATTATATGTTACTTTGGATTTTAGGCTGTGGCCATTTTAGGGTATACTATTAAATGGGGGAGACATGCGTTTATTCTCAAAAATGAACTCTAGCATTTGCCATATTTAGAGTTCTGTGAATTCATGTATGATACCAGTCATCATTTCTGAATGTTTACAAAATTGCCTTTTCATATTGCCAGGGAGCCAAGGTTGGAAAGCTAACACTGAAGACCACGGAAATGGAGACGATATATGACCTGGGACAGAAGATGATAGAATCTCTTACTAAAGAGAAGGTGCAAGCTGGGTAGGTACTAATTACTAACTAAATATTGGCATGAAAACAGGCTTTCTTAATTTAACCTTTACCCTTTAGCCTGCTTTAAGCTACTATCTGCTAGATTATAAGATATATATATTATGGTGCATATTTTTGACTGTGTAAAGCGGAACTATTTTCTTGCGTGATGGAATAAATTAAGGGATTAAATATGTGTATTTATGGAGTTATGGGTTAACCCTACATTGAATGAAATTTCGGGACTCGTTTCATAGACATATGTTGGCCAGAACACTATAGTTACAATGTTTACAATGTTCAAGGCAGGTGACTTCTTAACACTTTTGCCAATATCCCAAACGACCCAAAGTGCTAATCACCTATATCCATTATCCAACAATGTTAAAAGTAGGATACGACTTAAAGCAAGATGACAGTAAAGCAAACATTTGTAGGGTCTGATCTGGACTCAAACTATTTGTAAAAGTTGTCAGCAATTCTTACAATTCAGTAACTGTTTGCAAAAAGCTTTTTTTATCTGCAACATTAAGTTGATATTGAGTAGCCTATTTCAACGTTAATGCTGTAGATAAACTTTTCCTTTCAGTGACATCATCACAATAGACAAAGCCACAGGGAAGATTACCAAACTTGGCCGTTCCTTTACCAGAGCCAGAGACTATGATGCCATGGGAGCACAGGTAGAATAATAACAGATATCTAGAATTTATTCCCGTTTAATCCTTTACTCCTAATAGCCTGTTTCTAGTTTTGAAGACATGTGACCACTTAAAGCTGGTTGGATTTAAAGTAGAACACACCATAAGACTACCATGTGATAGAATAGTGAGTATTTCTTATGGTGCATATTCACAACTGTATCAAATTGGACTACTTTCATCAGTGTGTGAATTTATTAAGGGTGTTAAATTTAAAAAAACATATTAAAATTTTATGAATTAATGGTGTTAAGAAAAAGTACTTATTGGATAGTGGGTAATGATACAAAATTCCATATTGTGACAATTTGGTACTCTTGTTTATAAAACTACTCAATTTTACCCTTTCCATAATAAATAAGTAAAAGAACATTGTTCCTACATTCTGGAATATTGCTGCTTTCTAAGAAAGATCTGTTTTGTCTAACCCTTTACCCCATAGCTGGTTGCTAGCTTTGAAGAGAGATACAAATGTATATACTTAAAGCAGGTTGAAAGTTGAAAGCCTTAAGGCATATTCTGCTTTACTTTCAGCCTGCTTTAAGCAACCATCTGCTAGGATCTAGAAAATATTTCTTTGGTACATGTGTATGACTGATAAAACAGAACTATTTTCTTCAGTGGAGGAATAAGTTAGAGGCGTAAAAAGACGCATTTATGGGGTAATGGGTTAATATAAGAATGAATTGTTGAAACACTTTCTGTAACAAGTAATTCTCTTATTCCAGACAAAGTTTGTACAGTGTCCAGAAGGAGAACTACAGAAGAGGAAAGAGGTTGTACACACAGTTACACTACATGAAATAGATGTCATCAACAGTAGAACACAAGGCTTCTTAGCCCTTTTCTCAGGTACAATATAAGAGGGTGCCTCAATGTAGAACAGGAGTTGGGTTGAAAGCTCCTTTGTGCAACATAGACTGTACTTGGCTACACATTTTAACCCTTTGAACCCTAGTCCCGCATATAGGCGTCTTTTCAAACAGTGTATATGTGAATAGTACACTTGTCCTGTGCAAACAGTGAAGGCCCAGATCAGAGGGCTCCGAAAGGAGCCCTCTGATCAGGGTCTTCACTGTTTGTCAGTAATGCCAAAATTGACAAAAACAACTCTTAAAAGCCAGAAATGGACTAGACAAAAATCAAAACTGGAATTGTCCATTTAAAGTTTCAGGGAGGAAAGAGTTAAAACATATTTGCTGCCTTAACACATTCAACCATAGAGACGAGTATAGTCATCATTTACAAACATTGTACCTGTGAGGATTACTCTTGTCCTAAGCAAACAGTGTAGACCCTAATCAGAGGGCTCCTTCAGGAGCCCTCTGATCAGGGTCTACACTGTTTGTCATTTTAAAATATATTATTAAAATAATTCCCAAATATTCAAAAAGGGACTAGGCATATTTTGAAATTGGAATTTTCTATCAAAAGTTTCAGGGGTGAATGAGTTTTCAGGGGTGAATGAGTTAACTTATCAAGTCCTAATAACACATTAACTCATCCTCTGCAAACATTACACCTAGTTTATCATATTCATGCCTATGCAAACAGTGTAGAACCTGAACATAGGGCTCCTACTGGAACCTTCTGATCTGAGTCTTTACTGTTTGTCAATTTGTAATATATTGTAAACCCGTATAGTGAAAAATGGACGAGTTTTATTTGAACTGTCTATTTTGAGTTTTAGTTTGATTGGTTGGAAATTGGAATTGTTAATTTGAGTTGAAGGTTGATTGTTTTTGTGTCACCTGCTGTAGGCAGAGGTGACACTTAGAGATCTTTTCCGATGTCTGTCTGTCGTTCATCCGTCTGTCTGTCTGTCGAAGTGCAAGAAAGGTCCTTTGTTGGGTAGGGAGAAAATAGATTCCATTCATTCCGTTATTATGCTATAGTGTGTTGTTGGGTATTTTGTGTACTGTTGCGTACATTAAAACAAACAAAATACCCAACAAATGTCCATCTGTGAGAACGTCCGTCCATCTGTCTGTCCGTCATGCTTTTTGTGTCAAGCCTCATAACTCCTGTTCTACTGAAGCTTTTAAGATAAAACTTCTTTTATGCAAAGAGCCTGACAAGTGGAAGTGTATTGCACAAGGGTAATAACTATTGTATCAATATTGTTTGAGTTACTCAACATTTTCTTTTCATGAAGATTTCTTCTGTTTTACTGAAGATTTTGAAATGAAATTTCTTTTATTGAATGAGAATGTTATACTGATGCTTGCTGGCAGGTGACACGTGTTCCGGGGAACCCATCTTTTTTATATTTTCTAGGTGATACTGGTGAGATAAAGTCTGAGGTGAGGGAACAAATTAATGGTAAAGTTGCTGAATGGCGGGAAGAAGGCAAGGCAGAGATTGTACCAGGGGTAAGCAAGATTTTAATTTGCTGCTCGCTTGGAGTAATTTGCTGATAGAATTATACATAAATCTTCTGCATTTCCTAACGCTGAGCCCTTGTCACATATACTCATCCTTTGAAAACAGTGTACATGTGCAGAGTACACCTGTCCTATACAAACTGTGATGACCCAGATCAAAACAACCTAAAATGTCAAAAATGGACTAGATTAAATCGAATACTGGAATTGTTCATTTGAAGTTTCAAGAAGGAAAGGATTTTGGAATTGTATAAGGTTTCATAAATACGCAAAAAAGGACTATAAAATTACTTTTTGTGATATTTTTCAGGTTCTATTTATAGACGAAGTGCACATGTTGGATATAGAAAGCTTTTCTTTCCTAAACAGAGCTCTTGAAAGTGATATGGCACCCATACTTATCATGGCAACAAACAGAGGAATAACAAGGTATTCATCAACTCATCTGAAACTTGCTTTAGTAACTTTATAAATGGGGTACAAGTCTAATTACTGTCGCTATAGAAATGCCTTATGACGGCTTTACAAATTCTTACAGCATTTTGATGCCAATACTACATGTATGTAAAGAGACATAGGAAACATTCGACAAGAAGCTGCTTAAAGCAGTATAGCAAGACAGAAGTGGCACCAGTGTCCATCTTAAAGTTTCAGTGTCCAAGCAATTTTTCAGCAATTTCTGGTGTTGTTGTTGGCGTACCTGTGCTTAACACTCACAGGACAGCTTGGTACAGACATTATTGTCTGTCAAGCTGGAGGATTACCTGCATAGCTGTTTTCAATTACCTCGCCATATAGGCAGCCATGCTCCGTCTTCAGAGGAAAATTCTGGTGTGAATTTTATGAAACTTGCTAGGATGCAATTGTACAAAGTTATGAAGTACACATTGCATTTAGGCTGTGTAACCTATGCCGTTGTTCAATTTTCAACTTAGTTGTGGCAAGACATCTAATTTATGCAAATTGTTTTGTTCAGAATACGTGGAACCAACTACCAGAGTCCCCATGGTATACCAATAGATCTTCTAGACAGACTGCTCATCATCTCCACAACACCATATGAAGAGAAAGAAATCAAACAGATCCTCAAGATCAGGTAATTGTATACAGAGTTAGAATTATGAATAAGTTAATGGTAATTAACTCTTTGTCTGCTGCATTTTTCAATATTTACAATTTCACTTTAAAACAAATATGAAGGCTGCTTTAACTCTTTACTCATTAGATATGTGTTCTTAAGCATTAAAATAGATATGTGTTCTTAAGCATTAAATAAATTCCTCCTCAGAAGATATGAGTTCCATTTTATACAGTTATGAATACAACATAAGAAAAAATCCTATAAGTGGTAGCTTAAAGCAGACTAAAAGTCTCCAAGGTTCCTTAACCCCCACAGCCTGTTTCTTCATTGTTGAGACAAGTGACAAGCAGGCTTAGAGTTCAGCAGAATGCTTTGTTTTCAACCTGCTTTAAGTGGTCACCTGTCTTCAAAACCAGAACAAGAGGGCCATGGCCCTTAATTCGCTCACCTGAGGACATTGAAGTTTGTACCTAAGTTGACTGGGCAAGACAACATTTTAATATAACTATAAATGGAGTTATCTTCCAGACAAGAAAACATGACAAAAGTGAATTTTGTTGCCAAGCTTATGACCCTTATCCATGACACATCCTCTTATCAAGCTATTTCCATTTCCAATAAATGATAATTATTTCACTAGCGTCAACAGAACTGGAATTATTTTCCTGACAATAAAATATGACAAAGGGGAAAAACTAAATATTGCTGCCCTTGTGCATGGCATTTTCTCTCATCAGTTTCTTTCCATACATAAAATTTCATTACAATAGCATCAGTAGAACTGAAGTTGTCTTCTTGACAAGAAAATATCACAAAGGGAAATAACTCAAAAAACAATGATGTCAGAGTTATGGCCTTTGCAAATGGCACTTCCTCTCATCAGGCTCTTTCCAAATAGGCAATTTCATTTTACCCATTACCCCATAGCATGTTTCTAATTTTGAAAATAGGTGGCCACCTAAAGCAGGTTGAAAGTAAAGCAGAATGTGTCTTAACCCTTAGCCTGCCACTCACGACTATAGCTTTATATGCAAACAGCTTGGATCCGGATTAGACGCCGAGTAACTCGGCGTCTCATCCGGATCCAAGCTGTTTGACACTCGGACAACATTTTCAGCAATTTTGAGCAACTTTGAAGCACTTTGAAACTTGAAGCAGACGAGAAATATAGCAGACGACAATTTATTTGGCGGGCTAAGGGTTAATGCACACTTTGCTTTACTTTTGCATCTTACATTTTCATGACTGTTTAAAGTGGAATTATTGAAAAGACATACAGATAACTCTGACAAAACCAATATTAAACATATGTATAAATATGGCATAAGACATAATTACATAACTGTCAGTGGATCACTTCCAGATCCTGTTTCTCTAAGTATGAATCAGACTGAACCATATCTAAACTTTAGCAGACAACATGTTCAGCTGATCATGACCAGTTCTGTGATACCCACTACCAGTTCAGAGTTGCATAATATTTGACCTCAGTGGCTAGAACGCTTGGGCTTACCCTTACCAGACTGAAATGATGTCTGCTTAAAACCTACTGTATGTGAAAAGTGTACAAAAAAACAATTTAGAAAATGTTAAGTTGGTAAATGAGTGGCAAATAGGTTGGATCCAGATTAGATGTAGCATTATGATTATGTTGCATCTGATCTGGATCCAAAATGTTTGCAAATATTGGCTATTTGCCCATAGTATATTAAGGGTAACTCAGGTAAATACAGTTCTGCCTAAATCAAAAATACTGTAAAACCTGCCTAGAGCAGCACTTAAACTGTGCAGGGTGGTGTCAAATGTGACCCTAGGGATTTCATTTTAACAAACTATAGATAGATCCACCAGGAGATTCTACTGTACAAATATCAAAGCTTAGGGCCTAGTAGTTTTGGGCAAGAAGATTTTTTAAAGATTTTTGCTTTTTTGCTTTTTCAAGCAGAGTTTGTGCTTTTTTTTCCTTTTTTTTGAACAACTTCTGTAGAGAAGCATCCAAGGAACATCATAAGCAGTTTGAACTCTCCCTACAATCGGCGGGTTTCAGAGGAGATGTCGTTTGAAGTAAAAGTGAACGGACAGACGGACAGACGGACAGACGTACTACGGACGGTGAGCGGTCACAATAGCTCACCTTGAGCCTTTGGCTCAGGTGAGCTAAAAAGGCTATGGAGTATATATTTCAGAAAATAATTATCATTAAGCAGAGCTCCAGATATGGGGGGTATTTCAAAAACTAAAATCTTTATTTCTGCTTTAAACACTATGGTGTCACTACTCATTAGAATCGTCTCGGAGAGACGGTTCTAATGAGAAGTAACACCATAGGATTTGTTGCTAAAATAAGTAAGAAAATGTTGGATTTGTCCAGTTTACTCCCTCTTATCGTGAGCCCTGATTAAGTATAATCTGTATTAACAATTTACTAACAGTAAGTGATGGTGTTTTTCAGATGTGAGGAGGAAGATGTAGAGATGAGTGATGATGCTATGACGGTACTCACTAGAATTGGTATGGAAACATCACTCAGATACTCCATACAGCTGATTACAACAGCCAACCTCGTCGCAAGGAAACGAAAGGTAAAGTCTATATACAATAAAACCTGGGTTATACAGCCACTTCACAGACTTAACCCACTTTTAGCACATGCATTTTATTCATCCGCTGAAGAAAATAGTTCCAAATTATACAGTAATTAATAATTATGTGTCATATTTTATACTTTCCTTATTCTAGCAGGTAATAGCTTAACGTAGGCTGAAAGTTAAGCAGAATGCGCCATATGGCGCATTCTGCTTTACTTTCAACCTACTTTAAGTAGTCACCTATTTTCAAAACTAGAAACAGGCTATGTGGTAATGGGTTAAACAAAGGTAGCAGCTTAATACTGGGTAACAGTTTAGCAGAAAGCTCCTTATTATGCTTTCTGCGTTACTTTCTGTAATTTGGAATTCCCCATTTGAGTGGGCGCTTAACCCATTACTCCATAAACATGCCCTTTTTACGCCTCTACTGAAGAAAATAATTCCAATTTATACTGTCATGTGTATATATCATAAGAAATATTTTCTGTATTCTAGCAGGCAGAAGTTTAAGCAGGCTGAAAGTAAAGAAGAATGCACATTGAGGCGCATACTGCTTTACTTTTAACCTGCTTCTAGTTGTCACCTGTTGTCAAAACTAGAAACAGGCTATGGAGTAAAGGGTTAAGAAAGAATTTACTCTATTTAGATAGTGCAGGGTCCTAGATTTTCTCCTTCATTTTGTTACCAAAATCTATAATATGACTAGTTATAAGCATAGCTTTAAAGAAACGTTTCAGTAGTAGTTTGTTGTCAAAACTAGAAACAGGCTATGGAGTAAAGGGTTAAGAAAGAATTTACTCTATTTAGATAGTGCAGGGTCCTAGATTTTCTCCTTCATTTTGTTACCAAAATCTATAATATGGCTAGTCATAAGCATAGCTTTAAAGAAACGTTTCAGTAGTAGTGTCACATTAGAGTGTTGCAGACTTCATAGACATAAAGTCCCTGGCATAAAGTGGTACAGGGAATTATATGTTACCTTTGTACATACATCCCATATTTATACATTTACATCAGTTGTGAACTAAGTACTGCAGCTAGGATAATGATTCCAAATATTATCTAAGCTGTTAAGCCAAAACTGAGCAGCAAGTTAACCCTTTCCCTTCATAGAAGCGTCTTTAAGCTTATGTAATTTATTCGTACACTAGGAACTCCTTGTTCAAATTTATGCAGTTCAAATTTATGCAGTCGTAAGCTTGTACCAAAAGAAATATTTTCGATACCGTAGCAGATGGTAGCTTAACACAGGCTGAAAGTAAAGCAGAATGTGCCTTAAGGCACAATGCTGGCACATTCTGCTTTACTTTCAGCCTGCTTTAAGTAATCTCCTAGTTTTAATAATGAAATAGGCTGTTGAGTAAAGGCCAGAGGGTGAAGAGTTTTTGACAAAATGTTTATCGTCTTTTCTATCAGGCAACAGAAGTGGATGTAGATGATATAAAGAGGGTGTATTCACTATTTTTGGATGAGTCTCGATCAACACAGTTCCTCAAAGAGTATCAACAAGAATTCATGTTCAATGAGTTGACACCGCAAGGTATTTGATTTTAATCTTCTATGTAATTGTCGTTTGCAATAATTGTCAAATGGTGGGTAGAAAAAAACATTCACCCATTACCTAACAAATAGGCCTTTTTATACCTTTAGTTTATTCATCCTCGGAGGAAAATAGTTCCACTCCATACAGTCACAAATATGTACCATAAAGAAAGATTTTCTGTATTCTAGCAGATGTTAGCTTAAAGCAGGCTGAAAGTAAAGCAGAATGCGCTTCAAGGCACATTCTGCTTTGCTTTCAACCCACTTTTAGGAGCAAGTTGATTTCAAAGCTATAAACAGGTTAAGGGGTAACGAGTTAAGCGAGACAGTTTTGATCTAGATGAGATTTAGGGTTACTCGGCGGTCAGCTTGATTCAAACTGTTTTCAAACATGAATCACTAGTTTGTATGCAGAAGGTTATAAGCCTTAGAAGAAGCAAAGCAGGATCAAAGATGTGTCTACACAAGCTTTCTGCCTTACTTTTGTTTGGCATTAAGCAATCTCTTATTTTTAAAAATTTACTTTATTTATTTTGTTCACTTTACCTTGATAGGGTTTTAGTATGACTACATTCTAAGATCGATTTGACGGGCGTATAATGTGCCCGGCTTGCGGTGCTCTTGTTGACTATTTAGGATTGATTTTAACAATGTATTTCAAATGACAAACAGTAGAGATACTAATCGGGGTCTACATTATTGGCATGGGACAAGTGTAATCCTCACAGGTACAATGTAAACGAAAAGTATACTTGTCGCTAGAATTGAATGTGTTAAAGGATTCTTTGTTAAATAAAGTTTTGACTAACCCTGTGAATCATGAAATGGGTAATTGCAACATAAAAGTTTGATTATGATTTTCTATTACAGAAACCATGGAAACGAGCTGAGCAGATGACAGGTTCTCTTCCGGGAAGAACTGTGTTCATAAAGTTGTTAATGGATCTGATGAGGAATTCTGACCAAGTGACTTTAGTGACACTAGAATTGGTCATCTTCTCCATGTGATATAAGTCAAGGCGAACTTTTAAAGTGTTAACAATTCCCACAGTAACACTATACAGTTAAACCTCGCTATTACGACCACTAAAACGAAGGCTAATTGATTATATAATAGAGAGTTGGCAGCTTAAAGCAAGATGAAAGTGAAACAGAAAGCTCCCATAGGAGCTTTGTTTCACTTTCACCTTGCTTTAAGCGGTCACCTATCGTAAACACCCTAATAATCAAATAAACTTAGTGGTCGTAATAGAGAGGTTTTACTCTCTCTATATATATATATATATATCAAAGATGCCACATCATGAGAAATAGGCTCTCAGACATTGAAGTACAGTTGAATTGAGATAACTCAAACTTGCTTAACCCGTTACCCCATAGCCTATTACTTTTAATATAAAGAGATTTACCACTTAAAGTAGGTTAAAAGTAAAGCAGAATGTGCTGTGAGACACATTCTTCTTTACTTTCGACCTGCTTTAAGCTACCATCTGCTACAAAATGGAAAATATTTCTTGTGGTGATACATCACTATATAATTTAACTGGTTATATTTTTTTAAAAAGAGAAATAAATTAAAGGAGTTAAAAGACGTATTTATGGGGGAAAGGGTTATCAAAGTAAAACTTGGCTGTACTTCTTCAGTTAAATTTCAATTTTTCATTTCGCCTATTTCAAACTTATCCCTATTTTGTAGTTAAAACATAGCATGGCCATGTTTAACTTCGAAATAAGGGTAAGTTAGATTAAAGCGAGTTGGAGTTGGTGACGTTCGACTGTATATATCTTGATTAGTGGCAAAATAATAACATAGACTACACTGTGTGATGAATTACTGATCAAGCGCTCAATTGACTACATTAAAGATCCTATGCAACGAATCCGTGAAGTAGCGTTGTAATGGGTCAAGACAACTTGCTGCTTCTATTCTGCATTAACCCTTAGCCCGCCAAATAAATTGTCGTCTGCTATATTTCTCGTCTGCTTCAAGTTTCAAAGTGCTTCTAAGTTGCTCAAAATTGCTGAAAATGTTGTCCAAGTGTCAAACAGCTTGGATCCAGATGAGACGCCGAGTTACTCGGCGTCTCATCCGGATCCAAGCTGTTTGCATATGGAGCTATAGTCGTGAGTGGCAGGCTAAGGGTTAAGCAAATTCAATAGAAGACCCAAGTGCAGTATTTAATACTTGTGGTTGCTTAACCCTTAGCCTGCCACTCACGACTATAGCTCCATATGCAAACAGCTTGGATCCGGATGAGACGCCGAGTAACTCGGCGTCTCATCCGGATCCAAGCTGTTTGACACTCGGACAACATTTTCAGCAATTTTGAGCAACTTTGAAGCACTTTGAAACTTGAAGCAGACGAGAAATATAGCAGACGACAATTTATTTGGCGGGCTAAGGGTTAACTCCAAATTGATTGCACAGTAGCTTACCTGGGCCAACACAGTTTGCAATAAAAAAAGATGTCGGAGGGAAATAAACACAAACTTAGTTTTAGCACAGTGATTGGAACCAGGCAGAGTAAATCTCACTTTGTTGTTTCGAAGAGTCATTAAAGTTGTGCGTATTGTTTTTGTCTGTATAAAGAAACTTAATAAAAAATAATTTTTGTACATTTAGTTACTTTATGTTTCGTACACCCATGTTCATAATCCAGGTTATTTTAACCCTTTCCCCTATAAATACGCCTCTAATTTATTCCTCCACTAAAGAAAATATTTCCCAATTATAGACCTAATTCTATATCATTACAAATACTTTCAGTATTCTAGCAGATGGTAGCTTAAAGCAGGTTGAAAGTGAAGCAGAATGCCCCTCAAGGCACATTCTGCTTTACTTTTAACCTGCCTTAAGTACATGTAGTCACCTATCTTCAGAATTAGAATCAGGCTTTTGAGTATTGGGTTAAACGCCTAATTTAAAATTTCAGTAAACAACCTTAACCCATTACTCCATGATGTGTTTCTTGTTTTGAAGCCATGTGATCACTTCAAGCAGGTTGAAAGTAAAGCAGAATGTGCCTGTAGGCACATTCTGCTTTACTTTCAGTCTGCTTTAAGTAACTATCTACTAGGATACAGAAAATATTTCTTGTGTTATATATTCATGACTATATAATTGAAAAATATAAATTGAAACTTTTTTCTTCACGGGAGGAACAATTTTGAGGCAAAAAGGCATGTTTATGGGGTAATGGCTTAACCCTTTACCCCATAGCCTGTTTCTAGTTTTGAAAATAGGTGACAAAGTGCATTCTGCTTTACTTTCAACCTGCTTTAAGCTACCACCTGCTAGAAAAAAGAAAATATTCCTTATAATGCATTTTTATGAATGTATAAATTTGAACTATTTTCGTCAGCGTAGGAATAAACTGAGTGCGCTTAAAGGCGCTTCTATGGGGTAAAGGGTTAAACTAATGAGGCTTAGTCTGCTTCAAAGACTACCAGCAACTTGGGCAGCAAGCCTGGATGTATTCAAAGATCACCACCATCAGGCCTAGACGGCTAATTGTATATCGGGAAATAATCAGGCTTAATATCATTGGTGGCTGACTCAAGCTTCTAGACTAGAAGGAATAGCAAAGGAACAAAATAATTGATTTAATTCTTTATTTTGATTAAAAAATGGTTTCCTAAAAATTTAATATCACAACCCTCAAGCACAAAATAGTGCATGTATAAGTAAAGTCCGAATTCGATATCTCCAAACTCGCATATTAAAGTCGAACTTGCTCCCATTTCTACTGTTTAACTAGTCAAACATATACATATTTTAATGTGACTTAACCATGTTTTAACTTTAAAATACAGATATGTTTGACTTACCTGAGTTTGAGATACCAAAGTTCAACTGACAATTGTTTTCAACCTCTTTGGTGTCAAAATGGGATAGTGACTCTCGTCACTCATAGGAGAGCTTTTGACGCCTGTACTTTTTCCTCACAGTAAAGCCTTTCATACTTCTACCATGTCCTGACTAGCAGTGTTTAACCTATTGCACCATAAATACACCTTTTTACAACTATAATATTTTCCTCCACTGAACAAAATAGTTCCCTTTTATATAGTCATAAATATGTATCATAAGAAATATTTTCTATATACTAGCAGATAATAGCTTAAAGCCGGCTGAAAGGAAAGCAGAATGCGCCTAAGGCGCATTCTGCTTTACTTTCAATCTGCTTTAAGTAGTCATCTGTCTTCAAAACTACAAACAGTCTATGGGGTACGGATTAGTGAAATATTAAGGCGCATTCCGCTTTACTTTCAATCTGCTTTAAGTAGTCAGCTGTCTTCAAAACTACAAACAGTCTATGGGGTAACGGATTAATGAAATATTAGTTGTCTTAATTCATACATAAAAAGAATAAATTAGTCTTAAGCCATACATGTTTTAAAGGCCTGATTAAAAAGTTATTCATCACTTTTCATTAACAGTGTACATGTACCTGTAATTTTATCACTTGCAGGGCTGGACAAATCATTTTCAGGGCAACTTACCCAGGGCAAGCTGCTCAAATTTTGGACTTGCCCCGTATTTTCATTGCGGAATATTGGTCACGGTTGGGGGCAGGGGCACTAATTATTGCTGTGTTTGATTGTTAACCCATTACCCTATTTCCAGTTTTGAAGACAGGTGACCACTTAAAGCAGGTTGAAAGTAAAGGCACATTCTGCTTTACTTTCTGCCTGCTTTAGCTAATATCCACTAGGGTATAAAAATAATTTAATATGGTATATGTTCATGAATATAATTTGCTGTCTGAATTGGACTTGTCCAAACAGAATTTGAGCTTGCCCATGGGACGGGCTAGTGGATTTGTCCAGCCCTGACTTGTCCTTTGCAAATAGTGTAGACTTGGATCAGAGGGCTCCTAAACCCTTTGATCAGGGTCTGCACTGTTTGACATTTAACAATAAATGAAAGGCAACAACCCTAAATAGTAATACAAGGTCAAGACATTAAAGAAGACTGGAATTGTCCGCTTGAAGGTCATATAGTGAAGGATTATTGAGACTCGTCTGTTATAGTTTTACTACAGTTAATCCTCTCTATTACAAACACTAAAAAGAAGGCTAATTGATTCTATAAAAGACAGTTGACAGCTTAAAGCAAAGTGACAGTAAAACAGAAAGCTCATAAAGGAGCTTTCTGGATTACTGTCACCTTGCATTTACGCAGTCACTTGCTTTAAACACATATAGTGATTAACACAATTGAGTGGTCGTAATGTAGAGGTTTTACTGTAATTATTAATATCACACAGGCGAACACCATTTCAGAGAAATTCTATGATTTTATATTCTATTGCTAGTATGTCCCATTTTCGATGGGCTTATTAAAACCAGATACAGTTAAAACAGTCGATAAACAATCATTAAAGATCATGGATCTTCATTCATTGGTCGCTTAACACAAGTTTTTTTGGATCTAATATGTGCATATAAAACCAGGCAGTTCTATTATATTCTATCTATATAAACTGTCCTAAATCTGCAAAGCAGTCCGTATAGAACTCTGGAATCTGGTTCTGCATCTCGGGATCCGAGGACTTCTGGCATTCTTCGACACACTTCACATCATTGACACCTGAAAAATAATGTTATACGGTACATCTTAGAAGTAAACACATTCAACTCTAGCAACATGCATACCAGTCATTTATGAATTGTATACCCAGTAGGTCTTTTGCAAACAGTGTACACCATGGAAAATGTGATGAGGCTTCAAAACCGAACATTACTTACACCTGAAAATTGTTGTTACAAATCTTAGAAGTTAACACATTCAAACCTAGCAATGGGTATACTGGTCCTTGTAAACTGTGTACCCATTAAGAGTAAAATGGAGATATGCAAACAGTAAAGACCCAGATCAGAGGGCTCCTTAAGGAGCCCTCTGATCAGGGTCTATACTGTTTGTCATATAGCAATACACTGACCAAAAACACCCTAAATAGTCATAATGGACTCGTCTGAATTGCAAACTGGAATTGGCCATTTGAGGTTTCATGGTTGAAAGGGTAAACTAGTTTCCTTCATTAATCATAGTCCTAACATGATACCAACAGAACTGCATTGATTCTCAATTTAAGTTTTTGTGTTTATTGAAACACTGGCAAGAGGTTGAACATTACACCTGTCCACTTGTTCTGCAGGCTGTTTTCCCTTCTTTGTCTTATGCAGAACAAGATAAGAAGCATTTTTGGTCTGCCTTCAATGTCTTTAACACATTCAACCCTAGCGAAGAGTATATTCGTCATTTACAAACAGTGTACCTGTGAGGATTACACTTGTCATGCAAACAGTGAAGACCCTGATCAGCCATTTTGAAATATATTGTTAAAATCAACCCTAAATAGTCAAAAATTGACTAGACTTATCTTGAAATTGGAATTGTTCATTAAAAGTTTCAGGGGTGAATGAGTTAATGCAGGACAAGTGACAAATTTCAGAATGTTAGCCGCTGCTGACAAGCATTTTTCTACAACATACAATCTCTTGTGCTGATCTAGAGCAAGGGAGAGATAAGAAGTCCTGAAGGAGACCAGAGGATGGATATGCTTGGACCCTGCACAGTAAGGCCTATTCACAAGTAGCAGAGCTCCAGATAAGGGGAGTATTTCAAAAACTCAAATCTTTATTTCTACGTTAAACCCTATGGTGTGACTACTCATTAGAATCATTTCTTCGAGACAATTCTAATGAGTTGTCACACCATAGGATTTGATGCTAAAATCGGCAAGAAAATGTTGGATTTGTTCGGTTTACTCCTTCTTATCTGGAGGCCTGAGTAGACATAAAGTAATCATCATCATGGATCATACTGAAAATTGGTTTAGAGACCAAATAATGTTATCCGCGTAAAATAAAGTCGTTATTAATATTATTATTATCATTATTATTTCAGTGGTTGAATAAGTTCCGTGGCTCTTTCCTACACTTGTTTGTTTCGTTACTATCCAAAAATTTGTAAATTGGGACAGAAGTTTGATAATTTTTATTACCAACCTGTTAGTACAAAAAGGGTATGTAGATTACAATGGCCTCCCATAGCGATATCTGTCTTTAAACTGTAAATAAAAACATATAATATTCTGGTTTAATACATGAATGCCAGGGCTTCAGAAAAAGTGAGTATTTCAAAAACGAAAACCTTCCTATAGTGCCACTACTCATTAGGGATGCTTCTAATTAGTAGTTAAAAGTAAAACCATAGGATTTGGTGCTAAAATGACTGAGAAAATAATATTTCACAGTAACTGTTTCCAAGATAATCGGCCATTTTCGAGTTTTCATTCATCAATACTTTTTCATTATCTGTATGTCAAAAGGTGTTAAAAATTGATAAACAAAATATACAGTCGAACTTCGATATCTCGAACTCGGTTAAATTGAACATACCCGTATTTTAAAGTTAAAACGTGGCTTAGCCACGTTTCAACTTTGAAATATGGGTATGTTAGACCTAACCGAGCATTAAACAATGCAGTTCATGTAACTATCGGATAGTTGGAGTTAAGCGAGTTCGAGATATCGAAGTTCGACTGTAGTTCACAAAGGTCTAAAATACCAAAATCTGAAGCTCAATTAGTGGTTGCAAAAGCAAGGTTTCGCTGGAATTTGGAATTGGTCAATTGACGTTTCTGTAGTGAAGAATTTAACTCTTTGCATGATATATCTGCCACAGTGATTGCCTTTGCAAACAGTTTGGAACTAGATGAGATGCCGCGTAACGCGGCCTCTCATCAGGATCCAAACTGTTTGACACTCTGACCATGTTTTGAAAAGGAATTAAGAAAACTCTATTTTAGAGCAATAGCAGACGACAAAATGTTGCAGATGAAAAAAATTACCCAGCATGCAAAGAGTTGAAGTATAACTTACCTATCACCAACAATCATACTCTTGCTTGCCTCTAGACCATGGGTCCTGTGGAGTACATCAAACATGGTTTTGCTTGGCTTCCCAATAATGATTGGTTCCCGTCTTGCTGGGTATTTCACTGACAATACAATACTACCAGTACCTGCAAGATAATACAGACACAATACAAGCATTCTCCCGTAGCAAAAACAGGGCTGCCATAAGTTGACATGAAAAATCCTAAGATTTCGAAATTTGCATTTTTCAATTGCGAATTTACGAATTGTACCTTTACCCCATAGCCTGTTTCTAGTTTTGTTGACACGTGGCTACTTAAAGCAGGCTGGAAGTTAAGCAGAATGTGCCTTATGGCACATTCTGCTTTACTTTCAGCCTGCTTTAAGCTACCACGTTCTTGAAAAAAATCCGAAGATTTAGGAAAAATCTGGAGAAATGGCAGCCCTGCAAAAAAGTACCCATCTGTGGTTAAACGGACATTTCCAACTAGAATTTGTTTTTGAGAAAAACACATGTCTCCGCTGTGTCCCTAGAAATCTATTTTAAGTAACAGATCATGTGACAAGTTATTGTCCAGAAAACAAAGCATGACATACAGACGGATGGACAGGACAAAAACAATATGCCTCCCAACTAAATTTGGGGAGACATAATTAGGTCTACCATAGTTCATTTCCTGGCTATTTATGGTAGGTTTTTACAATGTATTTCATAATGACATAGAGCCTGAGTGCAGACCCTTATCAGAGGGCTCCTTTAAAAGCCCTCTGATCTGATTCTACACTGTTTGCCTAGGACAAATGTAATCTTCACACATACACTGTTTGTTAAGGATGAGTATACATATCACTAGGATTGAATGAGTTAAAGCAAGATAAACTTACAGAAGAAAGGTTATTAAGAAGCTTTAAACCTTTTCCCAATAGAAGCGCCTTTTAGCGAATATGATATATTCCTCCGCTGAAGAAAATAGTTCCAATTTAATCAGTCATGAATATATATTATTGGGAATAGTTTCTATATTCAAGCACATGATAGCTTAAAGCAGGCTGAAAGTAAAGCAGAATGCTTTACTTTCAACCTGCTTTAAGTAGTCATATATGTTCAATACTAGAAATAAGCTATCAGGTAAAGGGTTAAGGGGACATCAAGTTTTTTGTAAGGCAGATCATGCAGAATTCAAAAGGGATAAAAACAAGATTTACTAACTGAGCCAATCAGGTTACTCATGGAACCCTAAAGAAGTGCGTACATGCCCTTTACATACAGTGAAACTGAAAGAAGTCTTCACCCATTACTCCATTATATATACTTTACTACGCCTCTAATTTATTCCCAGACTAACGAAAACTGTCCAACAGTTACTTACTCATTTCAGCATCAATCCTATGGTGTAACAATTCATTAGAATCTTCTTGAAGAGGCGATTCTAATGAGTTGTGACACCATAGGATATAATGCAGAAAAAAGATTTCAGGTTTTTAAATACTCCTGTTATATGTCTACATCTACATCAAGTTGAAGATTATGTCAGAGTTGTGTGCAATTACGCAAAACGGGTGACAATGCCGTTAATTTAATAAACTGATTGGTGATTTAAAGTCAGCTGTTGATTGGATTGACGAGATATCAGGTGGCAAATAATTCCAGTCTACTAGAGTTCTAGGAAAGAATGAGTATTTTAGTGTCTGGGTTCTAAAAGGGAGTGTTTGGAAGGTGTTTGGATGGGCATGTAGCCCTGATTATACTATTATAGTGGTGTTACTGTGTGAACTGACCTGGTATACATATATCCCCAGTCACTGGTAAAAATGGATCTTCATTGGTCGCTAGAAATAAATTCTTCCGATTTTTGGCATATGTAGCTGCTTTCAGCATCTTCCTATAATTGTGATGGGCATCGAAGCCTACTAACACACCTGTCACCTGAAATCAAGATAAGACATAAAGATTTCTGCAGGAATGAGACCTTGCACACAATATAAACCCCCTGCTTTAACAACTTCTCTAACCCTTTACCCAATAACCTGTTTCTAGTTTTGTAGGCAGTGACCACTTAAAGCAGACTGAAAGTGAAGCAGAATGCGCCTTAAGGCGCATTCTGCTTTACTTCCAGCCTGCTTTAAGAAACCATCTGCTAGGATATAGAAACTATTTCGTAAGGTAACATGTTCATTATTGTTTAAATTGGAACTACTTACTTCAGCGGAGGAATAAATTAAATGCGCTAAAAGACGCTCCTATGGGGTAAAGGGTTAAAGAAGTCCAGAGATCCAGAAAATGGAGAGTTTTTCAAATGTTAAAATCTTTATTCCTGCATTAAACCCTATGGTGTCACGACTCATTAGAATCGTCTCTTTAAGACGATATTTTTCTAATGAGTAGAAACACCACAGGATTTGGTGCTGAAATGAATGAGAAAATGTTGGATTTGTTTAGTTTACCCCCTCTTATCTGGAGCCTTGGCTCCGAGGTTATAAAGCTTTTTAGTTGAGTCTGAGTGTGTTCCCAAGCATTTGATTGGTCAGATTTGAGCCTAGGCTCAAATCCGACCAATCAAATGCTTGGGAACGAGTTTAGACTCAAGTCAAAAGCTTTATAACCTCGGAGCCTTGGAAGTCTAATTGATAATGTTAACCCTTTACTCCATACCCTTTTTCTAGCATTGAAGATAGGTGACCACTGCTTTTCTTTCAGCCTGCTTTAAGCTATCATCTTCTAGAATATGGAAAATATTTCTTACGATACATATTCATGACTACATGTACCGGTATATAAAGTGAAACCATTTTCGCCAGTGAACAAATAAATAAAGGGCGTAAAAAGGCATATTTATAGGGTATCCACTTGACCATTTCTTTACAGACTTCTCATTGATAATGTTAAAAGCAGTTTAAAGCTCAGCCCTTCACAGCAAAAAGTGCAAATCACCTATAACATAATAACAAGCTTTGTTTAACCCTTTACCCAATAACCCGTATATAACATTAAATACAGGTGATCACTTAAAGCAGGTTGTAGGTAAAGCAGAATGTGCCTGAAGGCACATTCTGCTTTACTTTCAGCCTGCTTTAAACAACCATCTGCTAAGATATATAAAATATTTGTTATGGTAATTGTTCATGAGAGTATAAACTTGAACTATTTTCTTCAGCGGAGGAATAAAAGAGATACGCTAATAGTCACTTCTATGGGGTAAAGGGTTAATGTATGTTACTGCTGAAGTCAAAATAAAGTAAAGAACAGGCTTCGAAGTCAAAATAGAGAAACAAACCTCTGGATCAGGTTGCCATGAGTGACTAAATTTGAGAACATCATCAAAGGAAGCGCCACTGTCAACTGGATCTGGCTGAGAGAAAAACATCTAAAGATGATATACATTTTAAACAAATGTTTTATATAAACACAGTAACCTTTTTCAGAGACATTCCTAAAGAAGATGAATGTGTAGGTCCCTGAATGAAACCTGAAATAGACGATCCCAGTTTGAACAAGAGCCCCATGGGGCATATTTCGCTCACCTCAGAATAGCTGACAAAATGGAGATAATGATTAATGTCCAGGACGGGGTAATTTTTTACCTGATGGGCATAATTTAAACAATATTGATAGAGGATCTGTAGATGATGCTATGTGCCAAATATCTAACATCAGGGTACTAGGGTTTTAGACAGAAGATTTTTTTAAGTTTCCATTGAAAAAATCTATTTTTAGCTCCTGTGACCTACATATGCAACAGACTGAAACCATTTGAACAAAATAGGTAAAGGACATCTAGATGTGTCACCATGCTGAATATCAAAGCTCTGGCCATATTAGTGTCAGAGGAGAAGGCGTTTGAAAATTTCACTTTACAACTCTATGTAAAACTGTGACCCCTGGGGCAGGGCCAATTTTGACCCCAGGGGCATAATTTGAGCAAACTTGATAGAGGACCTGTAGGTGATGCTATGTGCCAAATATCTAAGCTCTGGCCCTTGTAGTTTATGACGAGAAGATTTTTGAAGTTTTTATAGAAAAAAATCTATTTTTAGCTCCTGTGACCTAGATATGAAACAGACCGGAACCACTTGATCAAAATAGGTAAATGATATTCAGAAGTGTCCCCATACAAAATTTCAAAGCTCTGGCCCTATTAGTGTCAGAGAAGAAGACATTTGAAAATTTCACTATATAACTCTATGTAAAACTGTGACCCCTGGGGCAGGGCCAATTTTGACCCCAGGGCCATAATTTGAACAAATTTGATAGAGGACCTGTAGGCGATGCTATGTGCCAAATATCTAAGCTCTGGCCCTTGTAGTTTCAGACAAGAAGATTTTTTAAGTTTTCATTGAAAAAAGTCTATTTTTAGCTATTTTTTGTGACCTAGATATGCAAATGACCGGAACCATTTGAACAATATTGGTAAAGGACATCTAGAAGTGTCACCATGCCAAATCTCAAAGCTCTGGCCATATTAGTTTCAGAGAAGAAGACGTTTGAAAATTTCACTATATAACTCTATGTGACCCCGAAGCTCTGGTCTTTGCAGTTGTTGACAAGAAGATTTTTTAAGATTTCATTATTTTTCCAGAGTTCTGCATTGTTTTTAATTCTTTGAACAAATTTGAAAGAGCTTTACCCAAGGAACATTCCTGTGAAGTTTGGTTGAAATCTGTTCAGCAGTATTGTCTTGGTTGCGAAGTTAAGCATTGTCCTGTGCGGTTAGAACCTGGATGGGTGACCGGCAGGAGTTACCGTCGGCCCGGTACACGTTATGTCCTCTGTCATGGGATCATACTTTCTTTCGAAAACAGGAATGTAATGTCCCTTCACTGGATTGAATAACTGCACAATGCACCAAAATACCGTTCATTTTATTCCTTAGTTATCGTCGTAACCGCGCCGATAATTTTTGTCACTAGTTTTTGCGAACTGACCCTCTACAGACGAAAATGAATCTGCCGATAACATATACGCTAATGGTGCGTGCGGTAAACTATCAATTTATGGTATGGCTTAAATCTTTTAACTAGATTTTGATAAGGAGAAGAAGAATAATACTTCCGTGTCATATAAATATTATTTACACAAAATTCTCAAGCAGTAGATATAGCAGTAGTGCTTGTTGGTACAAACAGACTACCAATTAAAATTTCTCTCATCATCTAAAAAAATCTCTCACTTTTTTTGACAAATGAGAGAATTTCTCTCACTTGCATTCTGCGACAGAATAATCCCTGCAGTATAGGAGGAGATGTCATTTGAAGCAATTGTTAAGGACAGCGGACAACGGACGACGCACGACGCCGGACACAGGGCCATCCCAATAGCTCACCTTGAGCCTTTGGCTCAGGTGAGCTAAAAAAAGTCTAGTCAATTTTTGACTATTTACAGTTGATTATTACAACCTAATTATAGCAAAATGACAAACAGTGCAGATACTAATCACCTAAACCTCAGTCTGTATTGTTTGTAAGTGTACTCTAACAGATGTGCTGGTTTTAACTCCTTACCCCATAGCATGTTTCTAGTTTTGAAAACAGGAGACTACTTCAACACACCGTCCAATCGGTTATGGTTGCCGCATCGATAAAGCTGTGGTTGCCTCACGCAGCGAGCGTCGAATAAAAAGGTGAGTTTGTATTTTGGTCCTAAAGACTCCTACTTTCCGAATATCAGCACTTATTTGTATGAAGCCGTAAAAAGCAATGTTTGCCGAACATGCTGATGTAATATTTTACCAATAGCATGCAAAATGGTGTATTTAATCAGTGAATCAACGTGGATCAATATGCCAAAACACCATATTTCTGTCTTTGGGACTGAATATCTCCGATATATGACAAACTCACGTTATTCCAACGATGTCGAAGGTAAATCAAAGTATTTTTCTATCCACCCCATGCATATCATATTTCATTGTTCAAAATCAAGGCAGTTACAGGTGTTTTCGTGTACTGAGTTGATGTTCGAATGGCTAAGGTTACCGCATTCTGAAAAGTTTGATGTTAAGGTTCACCCTATTTCCGGGCGGATTTAGGCTAAGGTTGCCGGATAACTAAAATAAGCAGTATTGCGGCATCAAAAGACCCACACGTCGTAAGTTTTCACTTGAACTTGATACATAAGACTCACAAGTGTCATGTTTATTCTGTAAATTGTGTTTAGCATGTACACCATTATATTTACTCGAGCATAGTATAGAGATTAAAAACACGCAACGGAAATGGTTTCGGCCCGACGTTTTCGTACTCAAGAGTGAATCGGACCAAATCAAGTAAGTCTTATGCTCCTGTGATTTAGTTCTTCGTCTCCATGAAGTGTTGGCTATCTAGTATGTGATGAAGAAAGAAAGATATGTCCGTGTAGACCTAGATCAATTTCCGTTTGACGTTTAATATTCCTAGATCTATAATTATTTTTAGGAAAAAAACTTTTACACAGTTCAGATTTGTAAATAAATCTTAGAATAATTGTTGTAATTTAATTTTATCATTTGCTCCTGTTTATTTCAGAATACAGAATGGCCGACATGATTTTCGATGATGCATTAGATGGGTCATTTGTTGAAGTTACCAGTGAGCCTCATACAGAACCTCTCCCACATTCTACACAAGCCAGTTCTAAAAATGAGACGTGTCTATGCAAAAACTGTGGCAAACAGTATAAATCTCACTCTACCTTAAGAGAGCATATCAGTCTTGAACACTATGACCCAAACAAACCGGATTCGAGGGTATTAAAGTGTCCTTTCGATGGATGTGACAAACAGTTTATTAAGAAAGCCAGATACCAGGACCATTTGAACCTTCATTCAGGACTTCAGCCCCACATTTGTTCCAGCTGCAATAAAACTTTCGGTAACAGATATAAAAAGACTGCTCACGAAGTCATATGCAGCGGAAAAAGGGTTGCGGAATGCGATCAGTGCCAAAAACAGTTCAAATCTCAAAGTGCCCTAAAGGTTCATGTAGATGCATTTCATAGGAACAAGCTGATGAGATGTCCTCACTGTCGACAGATATTCAAATTTGCCAGTAGTTTGGGGAGGCATGTCAAACGCAAACACTAAATGTTAGAGTTTCTATTCGAGGTGCCATTCAAATTTTCTGAAACATGCAACTCTTCAACTCCCCTTTCTTTTACTGGGGATAAAGTGTCAAGCATAAGCTTTGCTAACACATAACCGAATATTCCCTGAAGATGTGACATCTTCAGGGAATATTCGGTTATGTGTTAGATTGTTGGAAAAGTATGTGTTTCATTTTTAACGTATCGCAATTGGATATGTTACCAAAGGAGTCTGTAGTTACTATTTCATTAATTTAGAACACACTTGTTTAAAGTATTCAGTGAAGGTTTCATGCAATACTGTACTAATGTCTATGGTGTTATGTGATCTTAACCCTTTCCCACATAGCATATCTCTAGTATTGAATATAGGTGTCCACTTAAAGCAGGTTGAAAGTAAAGCAGAATGTGCTTTAAGCGCATTCTGATTTACTTTCACCCTGCTTTAAGCTATCATCTGCTAGAATATAGAAAATATTTTGTATTATACATATTTATGAATGTATAAATTGGAACTTTTTTCTTCAGGGCAAGAATAAACTGAATGCGCTAAAAGGCGCTTCTATGGGGGAAAGGGTTAATACACTCTTGTATGTACAATCGTTTTATGGTATGTCAAAATAATTATAGTGATCATCATGTTATACGGTTTTAAGCTCGTCTGAGCCAAAGGCTCAGGATGAGCTATTGTGGTCGCTCTTCGTCTGTCGTCCAGTGTCCGTAAAGACAACGTAAAGAAACTGAAAGGCCCAGACCTTTGATATTTGGTATGTATAATTACCCAATGGTCCTCATACCAAGCTTGTTAAAATTGTGACCCCAAGGCAAATATAGCCCCACCTCGGGGCTTATCAGTTTTTCAAGGAAAACCTTTTAAAAAAGTTCTTCTTTGAAACCGTAAGGCCAAGATATTTGATATGTAGCTTGGTCTTATGGTACCAAAATTGTTTAAATAATGACCCCGGGTCAAAAATTGCCTCCTCCCGTGACTTGTCAGTTTTACGTAGACTGATATAAGAAAACCTTTAACAATATTCTTCTCTGAAACTGTAAGACACAAACCTTTAATATTTTACATACAACTTTGCCTTGTGATCGTCTACCAAGATTGTTGAATTTATTATCCCTGGGACAAAAATGTTTCTGCACATGGTCTTATCAGGTTTTCATAGGAAAACCTTTAAAACTTTCTTCTCTGAAACCGCTAGGCCCGACAGGTCAAATCGTAAGAAAACCTTTGAAGATTTCTAAGGTCCACATTTTCTGTCCTAGTTTCGTGAAATTTTATGTTTCTGGTTTTCAAACCTTAACCCAATAACCCGTTTATAACATTAAATACAGGTGATTACTTAAAGAATGTTGAAAGTAAAGCAGAATGTGTCTTAAGACACATTCTGCTTTACTTTTAAACTTCTTTAAACTACCATCTGATAGGCTGTATTTTTTTTTTTTGTGATTGTAATTGTTCATGAGGGTATAAACTGGGACTTTTTTTCTTCAGCGGAAGAATAAATTAAATACGCTAAAAGGTGTTTATATGGGGGAAAGGGTTAATGGCTACATTAAAATGTTGTCTTGCCCAGTCAGCTTAGGTACAATGTTCTCAGGTGAGCGAATTGAAGACCTATGGGTCTCTTGTTGAATAGTTATTTGTGCGTAAAAAATATTAATTACAGCTCTATTTGGATTGCTATATTGAAGGGATACGGTGTTACCGACAGGTTCAGAAATCTAATCCATCAGATGTTAAAACATGCTACCTGATAATGACACTTTGTTAATAATTTGAAAGCAGAATGCGCTCTGATGTAACAACTCATATAGGAAATGTCTCATCCGAGTCTAGTTTGCTTACTTATAATACTGTGGGTCTTTTGATGCCGCAATACTGCTTATTTTAGTTATCCAGCAACCTTAGCCTAAATCCGCCCAGAAATAGGGTGAACCTTAACGTCAAACTTTTCAGAATGCGGTAACCATAGCCATTCGAACATCAACTCAGTACACGAAAACACCTGTAACTGCCTTGATTTTGAACAATGCAATATGATATTCATTGGGTGGATAGAAAAATACTTTGATTTACCTTCGACATCGTTGGAATAACGTGAGTTTGTCATATATCGGAGATATTCAGTCCCAAAGACAGAAATATGGTGTTTTGGCATATTGATCCACGTTGATTCACTGATTAAATACACCATTTTGCATGCTATTGGATAAATATTACATCAGCATGTTCGGCAAACATTGCTTTTTACGGCTACATACAAATAAATGCTGATATTCAGAAAGTAGGAGTCTTTAGGACCAAAATACAAACTCACCTTTTTATTCGACGCTCGCTGCGCGAGGCAACCACAGCTTTATCGATGCGGCAACCATAACCGATTGGACGGTGTGTTCAAGCAGGTTGGAAAAACAGGTGACTACTTCAAGCAGGTTGGAAGTAAAGCAGAATGTGCCTTAGGGCGCATTCTGCTTTACTTTCAACCTGCTTTAGGCTATAATCTAATAGAATATAGAAAATATTTATTTTGCTACATATTCCTGACTGTATAAGTTTGAAGTACTTTCTTCAGTGGAGGAATAATTTATAGAGGCATTAAAAGGCATATCTATGGGTTAATGGGTTAAATAATGAGCATACTCTTAGCTAGAGTATTCAATGGCTTAAAGTACTTACATAGTGCAGTGAGATGTCACTTGGGTTCTTCAATTATTTTGTTCACTTAGCACTATGACTAATTTATGACAAAATATATATTACCTTTCCATTAACAATCAATGAAACATATTCTGAATAATGTTTGTAATTAACTAAAAGATTGATAAATTCTATGACACACTAGATAAGACAATGTTAGTTATACAGTTTCTTCCCAGGGTATGTGGGGATAAATTCCCAGCTGAGGAAAATCATGTTGCTCAAGCCGTTAGGCCAGGGTAGCATGATTTTCATCAGCCGGAAATTTATCCCTACGTACCCTGG
Organism: Gari tellinella; assembly: GCA_922989275.2. Lineage (NCBI taxonomy): Eukaryota > Metazoa > Mollusca > Bivalvia > Cardiida > Psammobiidae > Gari > Gari tellinella. Next base: position 51,963,183 of record OV277867.1, read on the forward strand.
TGAAGAAACTGTATAACGAATTTATTATACTGCAAAGTTTTCACTGTTCAAACGAAATATTGTGGAATTTGTCGTGTACAGCGCTCGTAGTAAACAGTAACAAAATCCAACCAAAATAGATGACGTTGAGCATAAATGACATAATGTTTCTGATGGTCTATTATTAATAAGAAAGATGAGCATGCTTGTAAACGTCTGCGTCAAACTTTTCCAGAAAAATGTGACTGTTGAAAGATCGAACCTCGATTGGTTCTTAGCCGAAATGAACATAAAACAGAGGATGCACGATTGAATGCTCTCAATCTTGTTGAACTGTTGGCCATCTTATTTTCTGCAAAGCAAGGCTCAGGGACCTGTCAGCCAATGAAATTATCTGCATTTCTACGTACCCTGTCAGCTCACAGGGTACTTTGGATCACGTCTAGGGCTCTGTACCAACTCAGAAGTAAGGAATTTACTTTGCAGTATAATAAGATTAATTGCATACTAACCCCTAGGCCTGTATAGTTGATCCCAGCCTGGTCTAACTCTTCTGCCATGCCAGGGTTTCCAACCATGTATAACTTGCCTTTAAAGCCAGTTGTCTTCAGATATTCTGCTGTGATATGAGCTGTGCACACAATATCATCCTTGTGAAAAAAATAAAATAATGATTAACCTTATACTCCATAGCTTGTTTCTAGTTTTGAACACTTGAAGCAGGTTGAAAGTAAAGCAGATTGTACATTAAGGCTGCCATCTATTACATTGTATTATAAAGAAAAAGTTTCTTATGATTCCTATTCCTGACTATATAAATTTGAACTACCTTGTAATTTCTTCAGTGGAGAAATAAATTAGCTTTTGCTTCACTTTCAGCCTGCTTTAAAGTACCATCTACTGAGATACAGACAACATTTCTTATGGTGCATATTATAATAATAATAATAATAATAATAATGACTTTATTTACTGAGGCTACACATTTAGGCAAGCCCAATCTTCCATGTGGGCCTCGACAATACATAGTTACATCATATTTAACAAATCATGAAACAAACAGAATACAATATGTGGTTAAACTTATGTTAAGGGGCCAATGTTTGAAGAAACGTGTACACAGGTACTGTGGGATTGCCCAATGCAGGACAAAAGCAGAGCAAAAAGTTCCTTTAGGACCTTCCTACCTAACTCCTGTCCTACACTAAGCAGCCACTTGTTTATATATAGAACGGAAAGTTTTATTTTATATTTTGGGTGGTCACTTAATACAAGTTCAACTTCAATAATTTAGACAATAAATCTACAACTAAAGAAAACAACTATTTAACCCATTACCCTTAACCTGATTCTAGTATTAGAGATAGATAACCACTTAAAGCAGGTAGAAAGAAAGGCACATTCTGTCTTACTTTCAGTCCGCTTTAAGCTACAATCTGCTAGGATACAAGAAATGCTTGTCATAGAACATATTCATGACTGCCCAAAGGGGGCAATTTCTTCAAAGGGGTAAAAATCACATGGACATTCATTGATATTGTTGAATTCAGGTGGCAGCTTTAAGGCAAAATGAAAATAAAGAAGAAAGCTCATAAATGAGCTTTCTGCTCACTTTCTTCCAGCCTTAAGCAATATCCTGCCTTTAATAGAGTGGGTATTGGTGATAAACATCTTTGCCTTTGGTGGAAAGGGTTAAGTATTTTGATCTGCAGAGAACCTCCACTGCAAATAGGCTCTTTTGAAACTACTTAAAGTATCAGTCATATTGACAAAGGTATTGTATTCCAAATTTTAGGACCTGAATACGATAGTGACTTTCTAAAGAACTCTAGATTAGGTTTAGGAATATGTAACTCATTATTAGTTGCTGATCTAAGCTGACATATACCATTGGATTGAGTCTTTTTGAATTTGGATTGCATATATGCTGGAAATCTATGAATGTTAAAGGACTTGTAAAGGAGGATGGCTTTTTTGAATTCAACTCTGTCACCAAATTTCATCCAGCATAGTTCTTTGAATAATGCCTCAGATGGTGTGTCATAGTCCTTATCTAGTATTATTCGTGCAGCTCTTTTTTGAAATTTAAGCATAAGATTTTGAAGTTCTTCAGAGCAGTTTCCCCAGATAGAACAGCAGTAATCCAAATGTGGTAGAATATAAGCATTGAAGAAGAGTTTGCGGGTGTCAATATTTATGTATTTTTTTATTCTTAAAAGCAAATATAGATTTGCATTACACTTTTTCAGAGTTTGTTGAATTTGGTTTTTCCATTTTAAGTTATTGTCTACCTGAACACCAAGAAGTTTCTCAGACTCTGTGTACTCTATGGTATCATTACTTAAAACTAATTAAAAATCAGAGTTTGATTTGATTTTGTTCAGAATTTGTGAAGATGAAGAAATGTACATTGCTTTTGTTTTTTGTGTGTTAGGTATCATTGCATTTTGATTACACCACTCTTGTATGGCATTAAGCTCTGTCTGCATGATCAAATTTACCTCTTGTACTGAATGTCCTATGACAGTAACAGTAGTGTCATCAGCAAACATGTCGGTCAAAGATTGCTCTAGGTGTAACGGAAGGTCATTTATGTATATAAGAAATAGTAAAGGTCCTAGAACAGAGCCCTGTGGTACTCCAGAAGATATATGAAGTGGATCAGACAGGTTGCCACAAACTGATACCTTCTGGGACCTATCGTTTAGATATGATTCAAATCAAGTTACGGTCGATGCTGAAATGTTATTGCAATGCAATTTTTCAATGAGAATGGAGTGATTTACAAGGTCAAATGCTTTAGTTAGATCTACAAAAATGGTTCCAACAGTCTTGTTTTCGTTAATTGCACTATATTCTTGACTGTATAAAGTGGAACTATTTTCTTCATTGGAGGAATAAATTAAAGATGTAAAAACGCATATTTATGGGGTAGTGGATTAAAACCAGCTGCTGCACTCCAGATAAGAGGGAGTGAAAACTCTATGGTTTTATTTACTAACAAGTAGTCACACCATATGGTTTGCAGGCATAAAGATACTCTCTATACCTAGAGACTAGGGGCCCGTTTCAAACAATTTCTTACAACAAATGTTGTCGTAAGTCGATCAGATTATAAAGGTTTTAATTATCATTTATTTCTCTATTTAATACTGTCTTGTGACATCTCTGTGGAATCGTCTTGAAAAGAAGATTCCAAAGAGATGTCACAAGACAGGATTAGATGGAGAAATAAATAATTATTTATTATCTTGGAATTTGACTTATGACTATTTTGTCGTACGATGTTTCATAAAACGGGCCCCTGTATCAAGTTAAGGACCTAAACTTCTAAGCGTACCTCTTTTGCTGGGAATCCAAGTTCGTTGCACTTCAATGACAGTTCTTTTCTAGTTTTACTGCTGTTATTTGTGATGTAGAAAATTCTTTTGTTCTAAAAGCAATACATGATAAGTAATGTATTAAAACTAATCCAGTTCCATCTACAATGTTACAAATTATAATTATGCAGACAATTTAGTGAGCAAGTCATTTACCGTATATTTAACATTTATCTTTTAAATGTTTAAAATGCATTTTTCTTCTTATGCAACTTTCATGTAATTTAATCTGACTTCAGCTGAAAGGTAAATCTGATATGAGCATAGAATAGATAACAACCTGATAGCATACAGAACGGAATTATACAAGATGGAATCGCAACTCAGCGAAGTTGAAAAGGTGAGAATCGGAGCTCTCGCGGCGGTTGAATTTTGCGAGATTATGTGTCACATGACAACATCTTCACTTTTTGCCTCGTTGTCTGCCATTTCTGGGGTGAAAATGTACCGACTCATAAATATGTCAGTCTATCACAAAACGTTTTTCCCCAACTAAATATATACTGAATACATTATTCTATGTCTCATGCCGAGGTCACATGTACACGCGGTCGAGTTGACTCTGGGCCGATTTGAAACGGAATTCTCGGTAAAAAATAACGGTAAAAAATCGAGTTGCTTCTAAAGCTTTTGATTCTCTTCCATTACTGTGCGAAACCGGCTGAATGTAGTTTCAAACATAAGAAAATGCTAAATCAAATGCACTGGCACGTCCAAGTTTTACGATCGTGAATGAGGAGGGGCGCCGTTATTTTCTGGAACCGAAGGGCATTTAACAGAAGATGTGCGCATGCAAAAGAAATGAAACAAAACAATTGCAAGATTCACATAAACTGTGACACTCACTAACTACGCTTAGGGACAAGAAAGGATGGCTGCGGGGATCAAATTGTAATGGTTAGATCAACTTTCTCTTTGACGTTATCGCGGGTTGCAATTATAAACAAATTAGACTGGGTTACGAACATTTTACGTAACGCTCTACACCTTATTATAAGAAATTGTACACCAGTCTAGCATGTGCCCGCGACAATATCCGAGGTATTCCAAACGGCTCGATAAATACCAAAAATGCCGGAATAAATAAAAAGGTCTACTACATTTAATAACGAGAAAACTACAATCAAAATTTTACACCTTTGCAAATTTCAACCGGCCAGAATGTGATTTCAAGCGGCCATTACGGCCGCCGGCCGGTTAATAATGAAAACCCTGCAAATCGTGTCAAATATTTACAAAAATTAAAATTATTTTTAAATTTCAACTTCATAACATCAATGTTTGACCCCTAATTAACCTCCATACAAAATTTCAGCACCCTAGCACAAGTATTAAACTTTAAAACAACCCGTCCAAAAAACTTTAACCTGGTGATTTGTAGTAGAAAAACCTAAGTCCAAAACATGTCAAAAATTGACATAAATTAAAATTATTTTTAAATTCAAACTTCATAACATCAATGTTTAACCCCTAATGAACCTCCATACAAAATTTTATAACCCTTGCATAAATATTAAGCTTTAAAACAACCCGTCCAAAAAACTTTAACCTTGGCCACGCTCACGCCCACGCCGGGGGTATGACATTAGCTCTGCTGTTCTACGAACAGGCGAGCTAAAAATGTGTGAAAATTGAACACAGTAGAGGTTTTAAATCTAGGAACAAACAGACATAGATAACACTATATGACCCCCTCCATTTAATGGCAGGGGCATAATAAGTCATGCTGATGGCAGGGTGTGTGATTATTTCAGGGTAGAACAAACGTTTTGGAAATTGATGAAATGGATAGATTCATTTGATAACATCATGGCCTTGGGTGGGTTAATGAGAACTTGGGCAGAGAATGAGGGTCAAATTGCCATGTGTTTATCATTGAAGTCCAAAGTCTCTCTATCAAACTTACCATACTTTTAAGTTTAAGCACTGTCTCACTACAACCTGGTATAGGAGTTGCACCATGCCATAATACACCTGCAATTTATATAAAAATGTGCAAGTTCTTTAAAAAATTGACCTCAGTCATAGAAAATACTTGTTACTGGCTAAGTATATACATGGTACTATATCTACTTAACATCATAACAGTGAGTAACACCAAATGTTGTAATAAGTATATGTGCTACCAGCCTACCAATGTAACCAAATATGAAGTATTCTTTTTATAAACCCTTTCTTTGCCATTATGATGTAATAACCAGTCTAAACTGTCTAACCAATCATCCTATAAAACACCTTTTTATGCCTCTAATATATCCCTCCTGAAGAAAATACTTCCAATCTATACAGTTGTGAATATTTAACATTAGAAATAATTTCTATATTCTAGCAGCTTAAAGCAGGCTGAAAGTAAAGCAGAATGTGCCCTAAGGCGCATTCTGCTTTACTTTCAACCTGCTTTAATAAGTCACCTGTCTTCAAAACTAGAAACATGCTATGGTGTAATGGTTATATTGTCACTGTCATATCATCTGCTTCAATTTTTCGTCTGTGTTTTATTATTAAACTTTGCATTTTATGCATTTTTGAGAATGAACATTGAATTGAGTGTCAACCAGTTTGGATCCTGATCAGAGGCTGCATTATGGAGCGTCTGATCAGGGTCCAAACTGTTTGCAAGTCTCAGTGTTATTGGACTTGGCAGTAAAAAAAAAATATTTTTTTTTAAAAACCACTTATTGAGTGTCTGTAAACTTAAAATTTTGGTTTCAGAAAAGTAACTCTGTGTCTCATCTGGATCCAAACTGTTTGACACTTATTCCTACAGAAAATGTAGATGAATTGCAGAATGATAAAGTTGAAGATCTAACGTTCAAGAGGGTAAATGTAGTACATGCGCGGATCAAGACATGTTCCCAATTTTTTAAAAATAAATTAAAACATTAATTCAGTATTCTTCTTTCCTTTCCCTTTTCCCTGGCGGTGGCGCGGGGCTGTCCGATACCCTGCAAACTCCACCCGCCTTTCCGGATCCGCGCATGCAGTAGGTGTGTCAGCCGGATTTTCCAACAGGCCTACATTTCCTTACCGTCACAGTCGAACAGGAAACTGTCAACATTCTTAATGATATTCTCTGCAGCAGCTTTGTCGAGTTTCTTCATTGTCTTCATGGCGAATCTTTGCATCTGGCTGTAAATTCTCAAAAAGAGAGATGATTTTCCAGTACGGAAAAAAACTCGGTAAACAAAAAAAATATAGCAAAGGGGGATAACTAAAAGTATTAAATCTATATCTGAAATAAAAAAATGTTTATAAGTCGGCGCACCATACGGAGATCGGCTCAACCACCTGACAATTAGCTATTTTCAGACATCTCTTCTGACGTCACATGGAAGAAAGGCGATTATTCTATGCCCAGTAATTTTATGATAGATCTAAATGATTAAGTAAGTTTTAATAAGAGAATTTCAAATGAGGCAACATAAAATTAACGATATCATATAACCGAGAAACGATATGAATCCGAATTATAGTATATCTGACCCCAAAGGGAAATAATTATTGACACAGCTCTACAAACAACAACATTTTGGAAAACAAGACGGCTTGCTGTAAAACACTCAATTTACACAATTATAACTCCCTTATAAAGGTATGGATTATGGAAATGTTTTATTTCGAACCTGTATGTTAACTTGTTTTCCATCTAACTTGATCAAGCGACTTATCAAACGTCCTATTTAGAGATTGGTATCGTCAACTCTGGTAGCTTCGGACAGTCCGGTAGTTTCGGATACTTTACAAATTAAACAAAATGGAACATCTCCACTTGCTTCAGCATGCCAGAATTCCCTTAAAAGTTCGGAAGGAAAGGCATTTGACTTTTAAAGAAGAAAACATTAAGATTTTTGACTGTTTTATACAATTTGACTGATTGATCAGAATCCAAGTTGCCGTATTCCATCAAGGCCAGTGACAGCTTAGAAAGCTTCACTATGCGCCTCAGCACTTACAGTCAGTAATCATGCACTTTGTTTTAAACCGTTTTAACCTATATTCAGCATTATCTGTATCATCATTATCATGGTCTCCCTAAATAGCGACAAGAAGCTTTACTAGCCTTTAGGAGCGTCAAAAAGCAACACGAAGCGTCAAGAAGCTTGGAAACAGCGTCAAGAAGGAAATAAACAATATAAGATATATAATAAGCTATAATTAGATATTTGTTTTGAAAATGTTGAATTATATTATCATTTCCCCGACCTTTGGCAGTTAAATGTTCCAGCTCGGCGACCTCAGTACATGTATACGAAATGTAAAACAGGGAGAAAACCCTTACAAGTTTCGTGCTGAGTATTCAGAGTTAACCATCTTTAATAATGATTATTGATAAAAAATATAAAAAAAAGAGTAAATAATATTAAATCCACATACCTGTATAAACCCTATGATAAACAATCCATAACTTAGCAAAGCCACGAACATCATAATCCAGATCACGAAATATCCATAAACACTGTCATCGGATGTGTATAATGACGAATCAGTATTAGCAACTGCACAGCTCTAGTTGTCAAAGCTTATGAATAAATTATACTATTATTTAAATTCCCTTTTTTGCGTTCAAAGACAACAAATACTCATACAGATATTCCGTATTACTCAAAGCTGTGTATTCCTAAGCTAATTAGATATTTTTCACACCCGTATTACTCGGAGGGCACGCGCGCTTGTGTTTGCAATTTAATTAGATATTTTCACACCTGTATTACTCAGCGGGCACCCGCGCTTATGTTTGCATGTTTCCCGAGTGTGCGTTGAGTTTGCAAACAATTTTCAATGTTGCTATATATTCAACCCCAAATAGAAATTTAGCGTACACTTGTCTTAGCCTACCACTTGGCATATTTGCTCTCAATTATTTGATACTTATCTAGATATTTATTTTGGATTTTTCCTTTTTTCAACTTCATCAACAAGTATGGCATTTCCTTGTGGCGTGTACAGCAACAATTGTGTCCACCAGTGATAACTGTGATGGTTTCATTCTAAATGTCAAAATGTCATCGGACTGATTTTTTCTGTACGCTAATTTCTTTCTCTGTACTATATGCACGCAGAAAAAAGCTTCTCGACGCTAATTTCATTCTTTGTACATACACATGGAGAAAAGCTTCTTGACGCTGATTCCAATCTCTATAAGTTTACGTACATTCACATAGAGAAAATCATCTTCTATACTAAAATCTTCTTGACACTTATTTCTTTACCTGTACTACATGCACATAGAGACACACTTCTTGACGCTGATTCCTGTCTCTATACTACATACAAACAGAGAGAAAACCTTCTTGACGTTAATTTCATATTCTATACTAAAATCTTCTTGACGCTAATTTCGTTTTCTGTACTACATGCACATAGAGAAAAGCTTCTTAGCGCTGCTTCTTGTCTCTATACTACATATATAAAATCTTCTTGACGCTAATTTCTTTCTCTGTACTGCATGTACATAGAGAAAATCTTCTTGACGCTAATTTCTTTCTCTGTACTGTATGTACATAAAGAAAATCTTCTTCAATCTTGACGCTGATTGTACTGCATGTACATAGAGAAAATCTTCTTGACGCTGATTTCGTTCTCTGTAGTGCATGTACATAGAGAAAATCTTCTTGACGCTAATTTCTTTCTCTGTACTGCATGTACATAGAGAAAATCTTCTTGACGCTGATTGTACTGCATGTACATAAAGAAAATCTTCTTGACGCTGATTTCTTTCTCTGTAGTGCATGTACATAGAGAAAAATCTTCTTGACGCTAATTTCTTTCTCTGTACTGCATGTACATAGAGAATATCTTCTTGACGCTAATTTCTTTCTCTGTACTGCATGTACATAGAGATAAGGTTCTTGACGCTAATTTCTTTCTTTGTACTGCATGTTTATTTTTTTTATACTACATACACATAGGGGAAATCTTCTTGACGCTTATTTCTCTCTCTGAAATTACATATACATAAAGAAAATCTTCTTGACGCTGATCTCTGTACCTGTACTACTTACACAGAGAAAATCTTCTTGACGCTAATCCATATCTGTGTGTGTATCTATTGCGTAATCTAAAGACGCTTTATTTGTACATCAATATACTGAACTACGATTCGTAAATAATTATTCAACACATAAATTAGGTTTCAGTTTGAAAAAAAATAGTTTATTATAGTAATAATGTTTCTTGACGCTTCATGTCGCTTCGTGTCGCTTCTTGACGCTAATTAGGGAGACCCTCATTATCATGTTTTTAACCTTTTAATAACTGTCCTTGATCTCCCTGTCATGATCAGCAATTGATCGTTGGGAGTGTAGTAGCCTGGGGCTTGGGCTTACTTGAATATGTGAAGGGTTATTTAATATTCTGGCAGATATCTTAAAATAACCCTTCTCGTCTTCCAGGCTCGTAATAAGTACAAAATCGAAACTCTTTATATATATTTTATTTCAATGAATGACAGACGATTTCAGATGTTGTGTCTAATTAACCCTAATAAATGAAGATATAATGAATGTTGAAAATAAACTAAACAGATCTAAACAGTATTAAACTATGAAAATATGAATTACTTTAAAGTTATTTCAAGTCGGTGCTGCCCAGAGAGGGTATAGCTTGACTGTAAGACAGACTGGAAGTCGATTTGCTCCTCAGAAAGGGTATAGCTGAACTCCCACGAAAGCAGAGAAGACAGCCGTTTATATAGGAAATTACACGTCGAAAGCGACGTGTAACTAAAGTAAAGCATGGCCTACGAGATTTAACATTAAAAGGCTTGACAGGTGAAAACAGATACGTGTTCAATATGTACGAAGAGGTAAAAAAGCTATCAGATAAATAAATAAAGTAAAGTATGGTAGCAGAATAGGGCCAGCTACTACAGGAGTATCACGTAGACGTAGATTCCATTATCGTAATTATGGTATTAAAGTGAAACAGGGGAAAAATGTCCGCCCAAGGTGGGACTCGAACCCATTTACTCATTTTAGGTCACTGTGGCCTTGACCTTTGACCTCAATTGTAAAATGTGTGTATGTTTGTATGTATGTAACTCATTTTTGTCCGGAGTATATTTCCTTTACTACATAACTTCACACACATGTTCACGGACATCCTCCTTTTAAAAGGTCATCATTGGTTTAAATAGAACTGAGATAGGGTATTCACACCGTCTGCGATGTATCGTTTTGAAATTGGAATTGTCCATTAAAAGTTTCAGTGGTGAATGAGTTAATAGAATGACCCGGCACTCAAAGAACTGTACAGCTGGGACGGTCTACTCCTACCATGAGAGAAACAAGGACAACCATCAGTCAGGCTATGGTAGTAAGCAAGTGAGGCTGGGAAAAGATTCAGCAAAGGTAAAAATAAGTCATGCAGAGCTCCAGATAAGGGGAATATTTAAAAAACTAAAGTCTTTATTTCTGCATTAAACCCTATGGTCTCACTACTCAGTAGAATCGTCTCGAGACGATTCTAATGAGTAGTAACACCATAGGATTTGATATTGAAATGGGTGAGAAAATGTTGAATTTTTTCTGTTTACCCTCTCTTAATCTTATCAGGAGCCCTAGTTCAGGGATACTCAGGACTCCAATTTTTCAGAAAAAAATATAATCTTTATATCTGCACAAAACCGTGTAGTTTGACTTCTTAGAAATGTACAAAAGAGATGATTCTAATGAGAAGTCACACCATAGGTTTTGATGTGTGCAAGTTGACCTCAAGATAAAACAATTATATTATGCCTTCCTGTAATATTGAGCTTTTCTGTGTGTATCTTTACAGTAAGATACAAGAATCTGTATCTTACACCTTATACTTTACTGTTTGTATTTTACTCCGACCTAGTATACAAGTTCTGCGTTATTCTTCGTGGCATAGAAGAATCCTTGTTCTGCTTCAAATTTCAAATGATTTCTGGATATAAAATGATTTAAAAATTATTCAGTCATTGGTGGTGCATATTGAAAGCATATGATAAATACAGCACCAGTTGTCAGTAGGCTACAGGGTGTTGTATTCAGCTCACTACGATTTTGGCGGACACAGTCAATCAAACTTTCAGATGCTTATCAGATTGGCCATTTCCACCAAGAGCGTCTTGAGCTGAATACATCACCCTATATCACACTGTCAACTGGTCATTATTTCCAGTCATCATAAATTCTTGGACTCTGATAGGCTGAAACTGCACACATGACCACTGTGGACGAGACTGTACACATTGATTTTGCCGGGTAGTACGGGTCACGTGACTAGTTAGATGTTGTTCCCTCGCTCGATTCACGTAAACAATTTCTCTTTTTCGGTTTATTAAGCAGTTGCTTTACAAGCAATCAAAAGAAGTTTTGATTAAAAACTGTTTTGAATCGATCATTATGTGTAAATGTAATTCAGATATCGATAATATGCTAGTTTCTTGCTTTGCTTTCCCTGATTACCCCACCCACGTCGTCACCATGATAAACAAACGATGGGACGTGAAATGGATAATGCAAAGTACAATGGCACATGTCACTGGTCTATAATGAAATTGACATTGGATTCAGATTTATTTAGATCAAGATATTTATCAAAATCAACCAAAATAGGCAGAACTCGATATGCCAAGACACTGACCTACATGTTCATGTGTTTGTTCCTGATTATTTCCGTTCATTTGTTATAATTAATCGTTACAGTGTTTCATAAAACGTAAGTGTCCTCCGAGAACTATCCGTTCAAAATACCCTGGTAATGAACATTTTAAGGATGTTCACATTCCAATGTGATGACGTAACCATGTTAGATACAGTCGATCTTCGATAGGGTCTATCTTGATTTCATTTCAGTCTAACATATCCGTAATTCAAAATTAAATGGTGGGTTTGCCACCTTTTAAACTTGAAATACGGAATATGTTCGACATAATGCGTAGAAAGTAATGCATTAAACTGTAGGAATGCAGATAAGTTCTACTTATGCGAGTTCCTGATATCGTCGAAGTTTAACTGTATAACTATTGTACTAAACCATCGAATAGCGCGTGAGTTTAAAATGTACTGATGTCAATTTCAAGTGTCAACTTTAGGGTCAAGACAGTAAAACTTTGTCAGATTATGCATGTTTTCTTTCTTGTATTGGATCTAGACTGGAAATAAATTCGTTACACGGCATTTCGGCAGGGTGTACGGGCTTATATGACAGTTTTAGTTTCCGTATTTCCTTCGTGCTCAGGAAATACGGAATCCAAAACCGTCATACAAGCCCGTACACCCTGCCGAAATACTGTGTAACTAATAGTATTCTTGTACCCAGTAAATAGCAACATGTATAATTTTAGACACATTATCCTGTAACTCCATGTTTATGCTTTTTACGCTGTAAGTTTTTCATACACTAAACATAGTCCCCAGCTAGAAGGTCCTGAACATAGAATTTAAAAGGTATTTCTAGCAGTTTTTAGCTCGCCTGTTCGTAGAACAGCAGAGCTAATGTCATACCCCCGGCGTGAGCGTGGCCAAGGTTAAAGTTTTTTGGACGGGTTGTTTTAAAGCTTAATATTTGTGCTAGGGTTATGATTTTTTGTATGAAGGTTCATTTGGGGTTAAACATTGATGTTATGATGTTGGAATTTAAAAATAATTTTAATTTATGTCAATTTTTGACATGTTTTGGACTTAGGTTTTTTACTCCAAATTTCCAGGTTAAAGTTTTTTGGACGGGTTGTTTTAAAGTTTAATATTTGTGCTAGGGTTATGAAATTTTGTATGGAGGTTCATTTGGGGTTAAACATTGAGGTAATGATGTTTGAATTTAAAAATGATTTTAATTTATGTCAATTTTCGAAATGTTTTGGACTTAGGTTTTTCGACTACAAATTTCCAGGTTAAAGTTTTTTGGACGGGTTGTTTTAAAGTTAAATACGTGTGCTAGGGTGCTGAAATTTTATATGAAGCTTCATTTGGGGTCAAACATTGATGTTATGAAGTTGGAATTTAAAAACAATTTCAATATTTGACAATTTTTAACATGTTTTGGACTTAGCTTTTTTACTGCAATCACCAGGTTAAAGTTTTTTTGACGGGTTGTTTTAAGGTTTAATACTTGTGCTAGGGTGCTGAAATTTTGTGTGAAGCTATATTCTGGATCAAACATTGATGTTATGAAGTTGGAATTTAAAAACAATTTTAATATTTGTCAATTTTTAACATGTTTTGGACTTAGCTTTTTTACTGCAATCACCAGGTTAAAGTTTTTTGGACGGGTTGTTTTAAAGTTAAATACTTGTGCTAGGGTGCTGAAATTTTGTGTGAAGCTATATTCTGGATCAAACATTGATGTTATGAAGTTGAAATTAAACAATTTAAATATTTGTCAATTTTTAACATGTTTTGGACTTAGTTGTTTTACTGCAATCACCAGGTTAAAGTTTTTTGGACGGGTTGTTTTAAGGTTAAATACTTGTGCTAGGGTGCTGAAATTTTGTTTGGAGCTTCATTTGGGAATAAACATAGAGGCTATGAAGTTGTAATTAAAAATTGTTTTAATTTATTACAATTTTTGATATGTTTTGGACTTAGTTGTTTTGACCTCAAATCACCAAGTTAAAGTTTTTTGGACGGGCTGTTTTAAAGTTTTATATGACTAGATTAAGACTCATCATTCATTTAATAATCTTTCTAAACTGAAAATTGATTTGTTTTGGATACAAGATGTTTTTAGACTTAAATTTCAAGCAGGCGAGCGTCAGGTGGCTTTGGCACCCATTTCTGGTTCATTTAACCATTTCACCTACAGCCAAACATGCATACATGTATTACCTTGATCACTTCCTAAAGCAAGATGATTGCCTAAACCAAGATTAAAGTAATGCAGAAAGGTCCTATAGGAGCTTTCTGCTTTACTTTCATTTTTATTTTAAGCTCAAACATGTATGCAACACAATCAGCAAATACAGTAAAATCTCTCTATAACGACCATTAAAAATGCTAATTGATTGCATTAAAGACTGGTGACAGCTTATAGTGCGCTCACATTTGCTCTACGGCGGCCGTACGGCGGCCGCAGAAACGTGAAATCGAGAGAATCCTACGGCGGCCGTAGAGATTCTACGGCGGCCGTACGGCAGCCGCACAGGGTATCCCAATATTGTACAGGCCGTAGAGCTCGCCGTAGAATTATAACGCGGAGTTATAACATTTTTTCATTTCTACGGCGGCCGTAGAAACACACGCCGCAGAGTTATTCTACGGCTGCCGTACGGTCGCCGTACGGCCACCGTGCGGCCGCCGTAACTCAATGGTCAATTTTCCTATTGTGCATTTGTACTTTTGTTCATATTATGTAAAACATGTATATTATCTAAAAATGGATTTAGATGTTCTTAAATGCTGTCCAAATGTGTCCTTTGAGTTCATGGTGTTGTTAGACTGATATTAGCTGTGTGAACATGTAGCAAAACCAAGTTGTGTAGCAGGAGCAGCATTTTGGTTCCAGGGTATCTGGTGGGACATCCACGGCTGCCGTACGGTCGCCATGCGGTCACCGTACAGCGGCCGTACGGTTGCCGCAGGTTTTTTAACCCAACAAAAATAAAATCTCGCCGCGCGGCAGCCGCAGCAAATGTGAGCGCAACACACGGCGGCCGTAGGAATTCTGCGGCGGCCGGGGAATTGCTACTCGCCGTAGAAATGATTAGCCGTGCGGCCGCCGTACGGCAGCCGCAGCAAATGTGAGCGAGGCATTAAAGCAAAGTGAATTTACAACAGAAAGCTCCTAAAGGAGCTTTCTGTTTTACATTCATCTTGCTTTAAGCAGAGACTTGTGTTAAATACTTGATAATTAACACAATTTAATGGTTTTAATAGAGAGGTTTTACTGTAATCATTTGTAGAGCCTTTGTGGAGGTATAGGTAGAACCATCCTATGATGCCTCTATGGGGAAAAGGTTCTTATATCAAGGAAAGGGTTAAAATTCTCAATCTTGATTTGGCTTTCAATTACCCTACCAATGTATATGTCAGAATTCTATAGAGACTTTAATGTGACTTAAACTTCTGTTTCACAGGACTTTGACTGTTGCTGTTTGACACTACAGCCCTGCAAAAACCCAGTCATTACGTAAGTATATTGTATGTCACAGGGCTCCAGATAAGGGGAGTATTTAAAAAAATAAAATACTTATTTCTGCATAAAACCGTATGGTGTCACTACTAGTTAGAATTATCTCTTCGAGAGGGTTCTAATGAGTATTAACACCATAACTTTGGTGCTGAAATGAGTGAAAGAATGTTGGATTTGTTCAGTTTACTCGCTTTTATCTGGAGCCATGTATGTGCTTTAAGATGCATTCTGCTTTAATTCCAGCCTGCTTTAAGCTATCATCTTCTAGAATGTACGAAATAATTCTTATGACGCATGTTCATTACTGTAAAAAAAGTTGTGAACTATTATCTTCAGTGGATTTTCTCATGACAAGGTTTATATCGTGTAAAAATCTGCTGCAATAAAACATACTTAGTGGGGATTATTAAAAGAAAATCCATTGCCAGTCTTTAAGATAAGTGGCATAGCACATTGCCTCATTTGTTGACATTTGACCTTGACCTATGTGACCTTGGTTGAGTTTTTGCACTATTGCCAGTCATGGACTAACTAATTGTTTGCATTTATGGTATTGTATGCTGCTTGACAACCTTGTTTTACATACACATTTCTAGGCTTTGTTTTATTTTTCAGAAAAGAAGGTTTCTTGTATGATAAAGAAGTTGTTATTACATACATCCTACAGAAGAAGAAGGAAATAGCTCGGAAGCTGAAAGAGTTTGAAAAACAAAAGCAGAGAATGAAGGTGAATATAATGCAGTGCTCCCTCTCCACAACAACACCCAATAAACCAGGGCTCCAGATAAGAGGGAGTAAAATGAACAAGTCCAATACTTTCTCATTCATTTCAGCACCAAATCCTATGGTGTTACTACTCATTAGAATTGTCTCGAAGAGACAATTCTAATGATTAGCAACACCATAGGGTTTAATGCAGAAATAAAGAATTTAGTTTTTAGCTCGCCTGTTCGTACAACAGCAGAGCTAATCTCATACCCCCGGCGTGGGTGTGAGCGTGAGCGTGGCCAAGGTTAAAGTTTTTTGGACAGGTTGTTTTAAAGCTTAATATTTTTGCTAGGGTGCTGAAATTTTGTATGGAGGTTCATATGGGGTTAAACATTGATGTTATGCAGTTGGAATTTAAAAATGATTTTAATTTATGTCAATTTTCGACATGTTTTGGACTTAGGTTTTTTTACTACAAACCACCAGGTTCAAGTTTTTTGGACGGGTTGTTTTAAAGTTTAATACTTGTGCTAGGGTGCTTAAATTTTGTATGGAGGTTCATTAGGGGTCAAACATTGATGTTATGAAGTTGAAATCTAAAAATAGTTTTAATTTTTGTAAATATTTGACACAATTTGGACTTAGGTGTTTTCCTACTAAACACCAGGTTAAAGTTTTTTTTGAACGGGTTGTTTTAGCTCACCTGAGCCAAAGGCTCAAGGTGAGCTATTGGGATGGCCCTGTGTCCGTCGTGCGTCCTCCGTCGTCGTTAACAATTGCTTCAAATGACATCTCCTATACCGCTTGACAAAATTCAACCAAACTTTACAGAAATGTTCCTTGGGTCAAGCTCTTTCAAATTTGTTCAAAGAATTAAAAACAATGCAGAACTCTGGTTGCCATGGCAACCAAAGTGAAAAAATAAGGAAATCTTAAAAAATCTTCTTGTCAAAAACTGGAAGGGCCAGAGCTTACATATTTGGCACATAGATGATAGCATCATCTACTGGTCCTCTATCAAGTTTGTTCAAATTATGCCCCTGGGGTCAAAATTGGCCCCGCCCCGGGGGTCACAGATTTACAAAGAGTTATATAGTGAAATTTTCAAACGTCTTCTTCTCTGAAACTAATGTGGCCAGAGCATTGATATTTGGCATGGTGACACTTCTAGATGTCCTATACCAAAATTGTTCAAATGGTTCTGGTCGGTTGCATAACTAGGTCACAGGAGCTAAAAATAGATTTTTTTCATTGAAAACTTAAAAAATCTTCTTGTCTGAAACTACAAGGGCCAGAGCTTAGATATTTGGCACATAGAATCGCCTACAGGTACTCTATCTAGTTTGTTCAAATTATGCCCCTGGGTCGAAATTGGCCTGCCCCTGGGGTCACAGTTTTACATAGAGTTATATAGTGAAATTTTCAAACGTCTTCTTCTCTGAAACTAATATGGCCAGAGCTTTGATATTTGGCATGGTGACACTTCTCGATGTCCTATACCAAAATTGTTCAAATGGTTCTGGTCGGTTGCATAACTAGGTCACAGGAGCTAAAAATAGATTTTTTTCAATTATAACTTTAAAAAATCTTCTTGTCTGAAACTACAAGGGCCAGAGCTTAGATATTTGGCACATATCATCGCCTACAGGTCCTCTATCAAGTTTGTTCAAATTATGCACCTGGGGTCAAAATTGGCCTGCCCCTGGGGTCACAGTTTTACATAGAGTTATATATAGAAAATTTCAAACGTCTTCTTCTCTGACACTAATATGGCCAGAGCTTTGACCTAAATTATTATCTCCATTTTTTCAGCTATTTTCTCAGGTGAGCGAAATATGCCCCATGGGGCTCTTGTATAGTTTAATACTTGTGATAAGGTGCTGAAATTTTGTATGGAGGTTCATTAGGGGTCAAACATTGATGTTATGAAGTTGAAATTTAAAAATAATTTTAATATTTGTCAATTTTTGACACGATTTGGACTTAGTTGTTTTGACTACAAATCACCAGGTTAAAGGTTGCACGGGTTGTTTAAAGTTTAATATAACTAGACTAAGACTCAACATTAATTTAATAATACATGTAGTTCTAAACTGAAAATTGATTTTCTTTTGATACAAGATGTTTTTTAGACTTAAACTTTAAACAGGCGAGCATCAGGTGGCTTTGACACCCATTTCTGGTTGAATTACTCCACTTATCTGGAGTCCTGAATTGTAGACAAAGATTGGATATCGTGTTCTGAGGGAGTTGATATAGGGAGTGACAAGTAATACCCTAAAAGAGCTGAACATTGCTTGGCTTACATTTGCAAACAGTTTGAACCCAAATTAGACATAGCATAAGGCAGTTTCAGATCAGGGTTCAAACTGTTTGTCATACGCCTGTATGTTTCTTCTTTCAAATGTTTCAATATGTAACTTTGAGAAAAAACTACAGACAACAATATTAAGCTGACGGTCTTGCAGTAGCGAAAGCGTTAGACATGCATGTCTTGTTCTTGGAACAGTTGTTAGGAGGGTTTGTTGCTTGAAGGGCTGTTGCAGGGAGGGAGTACTGGGGAACAGTGGCAAGCATTGTTGTAAAGAGGGAATCACTATTCCGAAGGCTTTTGTAGGGAGGGAATACTGTATGTATAATTACATTTAAATTGAGCTAAATGAATGTTTGAACTCAAGTCTTTATCTGTTGTGAATTGGAATTTTGTTTTAGAGACTTATGTTTATGGGGTAATGGGTAAACTTCACACTGATGATTTATAGATTGTTTTGTTGTTTCTTCCTTTTTCCATAGGCAGAGAAAGAAGAGATTCAAAAATTAGAAGATGCGGAAAGAGTCAAGAAGTTTTCTGTTCACAGCTTAGAAGCCCCATCAGTCAGCACATCCAGCCCAGGTAGATATCAAGGCCAAGTTACATAACTATATACAGTAATTCCTGCAGGGCTCCAGATAAGAGAGAGTAAACTGAACAAATCCAGCATTTTCTCAATTTCTGCACCAAATCCTATGGTGTTACTACTCATTAGAATCGTCTCTCTGAGACGATTCTAATGAGTAATAATACCATAGGGTTTAATACAGAAATAAAAAATTAAGTTTTTTAGCTCACCTGGCACGAAGTGCCAAGGTGAGCTTTTAGGATCGCTGAATGTCCGTCGTCCGTCCGTTCACATTTGTTCGTTAACACTGTAGCGCCTACAAATTTCATCAGATCTTCATGAAACTTCATGACAATGTTTGTCTTGATAAAATCTAGGTCAAGTTCGAATGTGGGTCATGTCCGGTTAAAAACTAGGTCACTAAGTCAATACATAGAAAAACCTTGTTAACACTCTAGAGGCTACAAATCTCAATGGATCTAAATGAAACTTGGTCAGGATGTTTTCCTCATTGATATCTAGGTCAAGTTCGAATATGGGTCATGTCCAGTCAAAAACTAGGTCATAGGTCAAATCTTAGAAAAACTTCGTTAACACTCTAGAGGCTACAAATCTCAATGGATCTTAATGAAACTTGGTCAGAATGTTTGCCTCATTGATATCTAGGTTAAGTTCGAATGTGGGTCATGTCTGGTCAAAAACTAGGTCACTAGGTCAAATCATAAAAAAAACCTTGTTAACACTCTAGAGGCTACAAATCTCAATGGATCTTAATAAAACTTGCTCAAAATGCTTGCCTCATTGATATCTAGGTCAAGTTCGAATGTGGGTCATGTCTGGTTAAAAACAAGATCACTAGGTCAAATCATAGAAAAACCTTGTTAACACTCTAGAGGCTACAAATCTCAATGGATCTTAATGAAACTTGGTCAGAATGTTTGCCTCATTGATATCTAGGTCAAGTTCGAATGTGGGTCATGTCTGGTCAAAAACTAGGTCAAATCATAAAAAAACCTTTTTAACACTCTAGAGGTTACAAATCTCAATGGATCTTAATACGGAAAAAAGGCTTGCCTTTTTTCCGTTCTTAAGTAATGCATGATAAAATCAAAGGTATTCCAATTTTATTCAATCACTGACAGACTTTGAAAAGTGTTTGATTTGCGCGTGAATAATTTCCTCAAAACTAGGCAACTACAAAACATGGGGGCTGACATCTTGGATGATGACGTCACGGCTTTTACGAAGAGTTGTGCGTGACGTTTCGGAATTCCCGATTTCGGTGCTATTTTTAAACCATTTTAAGCATGAATAACCCCCAACACTCACTTGAAATGATTTTCTCCAAAGGACAAAGCTTCAAACAGTTCAATTCATACCCTTAAACGCTTAAATGAACGTTATTTACAAAAAATCTACTTCTCAATCGAACCGATAAAAATAACGGATTACCAATACGCCATCAATATAAATAATGACGTCATTATTCGTGGTCATATGACTTCCAAAAATAGTTTCAGATTGCCTTATAGGTGTACGGAGGAGTTTTAACTTTTAACATTGTATGTTACACGGGTGCTTATAGATCTATTTGATTATTTGGTTTAACAACATATAGATCTTGTCCCAAACAATTTAGGTATACATGTATAAAAAAAGTTCGAGTCGGTTGTGTTCTCAGTCACGAGAGGCGTAGCCTCGAGTGTGATCTGGAATACACAACGAACTGATAAAAGAGCGCTGATCACACACTGGTGATAGATCTATTCCGTTTTCATTAGTATAATTTTGCTTTTTTCCGTCCATAGGCAAAGCCTAAATACATATTAAAACTTGGTCAAAATGCTTGCCTTATTGATATCTAAGTCAAGTTCGAATGTGGGTCATGTCTGGTCAAAAACTAGGTCACTAGGTCAAATCATAGAAAAACTTTGTTAACACTCTAGAGGCTACAACTCTCAATGGATCTTTATGAAACTTGATCAAAATGTTTATCTTGATGAAATCTAGGTCAAGTTCGAATGTGGGTCATGTCCAGTTAAAAACTAGGTCACTAGGTCAAATCTTAGAAAAACTTTGTTAACACTCTAGAGGCTACACATCTTATTTGATTTTAATGTAACTTAGTTAGAATGTTTGCCCAATTGATATCTAAGTCAAGTTCGAATATGGGTCATGTCGGGTCAAAAACTAGGTCACTAGGCCAAATCAAAGAAAAGCAGTGTTAACCCTCTAGAGGCTACAAATCTCCTTAGATCTGAATGAAATATTTTCAAAATGTTTGCCTACATCAAATCTAGGTCAAAATCAAATGTGGATTGTGTCTGGTCAAAAACTAGGTCACTAGGTGGAATTATAGAAAAATCTTGTTAACACTCTAAAGGTTGATTGTGGGTCATGTCCAGTCATAATCTTGGTCACTATAGGTTAATTTTACATGGTGAACCAGGTGACCGATTTAGGGCCATAGTGGCCCTTGTTTGAAATACGAGGGGTGTTTCATAATTAATGCAACTCCATTAATACCTTCGATATAATAATTGTAATATGCATGTGTGGTATATCGTTGGAAAGGGCAATTCCTCACCTACACGATGGTATACACTCATTCTCTGATAGCCAGGACAATTAGCCGCAGAAAAAAAAGATTTTTGCATGTCAAGGAATATGCATGTGTATGCCCTAGTTGCAAAATAACAACCATCGTGAGTTTTTATGAAAAAATTCATCAACTTAGCATTAGAGGTTTTTGAAATATATACATTCGCGTATTGGCATATTGCATCTTTTAGAGCAGGATTTTAAAAATAAAGGTTTTATAGTCTTATATAGTAAAATAAAAACTAGGGTACTAGACACATCAAGTAATGTTTAGATGTTCAGCACAGTATATAACTTTAACTTCGATATGGGTTCCTTCAGATTCTGAACTTGAAAATGTGTTATATCTTGGGATTATTCATAAAATAAAAGATGAAAATATATTTTAATTGTTAAAGGAACACTTTAAAGTTTTGATGAAATGGTAACAAATAACAACATATGGAATTAAATATACGTCAATGGTACACGCGAATGTGCTTTTGGTAATAACCCAAACATTTGCCAGAAATGATTATTCTATAGATGGATGTTTAACAATTCACAATTGTCCCGTTCATTACTAAGTCACTTTCCCGTAAATTACGTAAAAACATTGCTTTGCAAACAGAAATGTTTCAAGGAGTACCACGTCTAATAACTATTACAAATGTTTGGATTCTTTAACATCTGACAAAATATAACGCAAACGCTTGGGTCTATAACATGTATGAAGCAAACAACAAATAACCTGTAATCTTTAACATTAACGTATTTCATTGAGATATTATTTCGCAAGAAAACTATTGCGAAATTATCAATATAAGCTTTTCCAAACTTCAGAGTTTTTTTTCTTCAAATATAACAGACTCAATACAAGTAGCTTTTGGTATCAGGAAATGCAATTGATGATATGCTGGTTCTGTCCCGTTCATTACTGATACTCTTATCGATACCATCATTTTAACCCTTTCCCCAATATAAGCGCATTCTAGCGCATTCAATTTACTCCTCTGCTGAAGAAAATAGTTCCAATTTATACAGTCATGCATATGTATAATAAGAAATGTTTTATTTATTTTATCAGGTAGTATCTTAAAGCAGACTGAAAGTAAAGCAGAATGCGCTTTAAGGCGCATTCTGCTGTACTTTCAACCTGCTTTAAACAGTTACCTATTTTCAAAACTAATAAAAATCTAAGAGGTAAAGGGTTAACCGAGGGTCCACTAATACTGCTATATACTGAGGACCTCACTGTAACAGTGAGACACACTTAATCTTTAGTCTTTTAGACACTTTAGTACATCTTCGTCAAAAGTGAACATTCTACCACTTTTACCCGTTGACATTGGGTCTGGGATAACCTTAACAACAGCGTCTTTATCAATCCACAGTTTATCCTCTGGTTTAGGCCACCGAAACTGAGACGCGATTTTCTTAAAGTTTTCCATAAATGTAACATGAAGTGTATTGTCCGAATTGTCTACTTCAATGATCTTTCCCACATAGCGTTCTTTATCATAGCATGCGATGACAAAGACCCCGACGACAGTGTTGATGTGAGCACTAGTTTCCCTTCCTTTGTCATATGTCTTATCATTATCAGGTTTTTTCTCCAAGGATTCACGTTCGTGCCACCCACAGCTCGACATGGGATTGAATTTTCCATCCTTGAAACACTCACTGCATGCACAGCTGGTATTTCTCACCAAAAGCTTTCCATTTTCAGTTCCCAAAACAGCATGAAGTTGTAATGTTCCCTTTAATGGTTTTATTACGGCATTCCTTTCATCACATATTTTCTTACTGATTTCATAGTCCGTTTCCGTTACAAGCTCGTATTTAATGAAGCTTTCGTGCTTACTGGCCCATGCAAAAAAGTCCTCCGCATCTTGTATAAGCGCCTTTCCCTGTTTTATAGCATTATCAGCGTTCCTCTTGGTCGTCCCACCAACACCATCGCATGGACCTTTACCATGCCCGCATTCAAAGTAATGCCAGGTGGACAACAACCCATGTTGTTCACTGAATCTACTTACAAAGTCAAAAATGGTCTTGTTCCTGTATTGCGAGGATGGGGAGTCTGTCCAGAAGTGAAGACAGTTAACATTCGGCACTATGTTCTTCACTACCCCAGTCATTTTGTTTATAATGCTGATAACCATTGCGGCATTGTGGTTAAGAATTTCGGAAACAAACACATAGCTACGGTGTTCAAGGAGTCCTGTCTCAGAAATGAAGTACAGAACTACTGGGTGAAGCGTCACCATTGGGCTGTTCCAATATGCACTCTGGATTTCTTCCATCGTTGAGCAAGTGTAATTCTCGCTAAAATCCATCTGGATTAAAACTTGATCTTTTGGTAACTTCTCTTTCATACGTCTTATTGCTGAATACTGGTCTTTCACTCTTTGAACATGTCGTTCAAACTCATTGTATGATTCAATCATGAATTCAATGAACTCTTTTCTACCTTTACTTATTTCTACGACTCTCTGTCTTTCTTTTCCATTCTTAAGTTTGACTCTTTTCCACTGTTGAAACTTTACTTCTTCTACAGTCGGCAAAGTTTCAAGCATTGCACAAAGAGATTCTTGTTGGCCTTTGTACATGTCAACGAATTTGTCAGGGTTTGTGCAGTTGCTCACCCTCTCGGACTTCAGGGAACGTAGAAGGAAACTGAAGTTTTGGTGTTTAACACATAAGCAAACGCTCCGTGATGTGAAGTTGACTAGACTGATGTGTCTTGGTCTGCACCTGTAGAATGCTGCCCGTGAGATAGAGATGGTTGATTCAGACAAAAATTTCAAATGAATGTTGTACATGTAATCATTTAATACTCTCTTCTGTAGTTTGTCTTTGCCATGTTTAACTGCATCTGCCTTGCCAGGCAGCATCCTTGAATTGTCATCCCTCTCTAAAAACTTCAACACTTCATTATTAATATCCTGTCTTTTCTCAATTAGGCGTTTCTTTGCTTCTGTCTTTAAGCTTTTATTCATTGGTGATTTCCTTCTGTTAAAATTAGTAACATTTTCCATCATTAACTTTTGTCTGTATTTCGTTATAATTTTGCCAGAGATAATTCTATGTATGATCCTAACATTTCGTGAATCACTCTTTTGTGCATCTTTTGCCAGTTTTATTTCTTCATTCACACATTCTCCAAATATCAACCTTTGTCTTATTGATGGCACCTCTTTTGGTTTAAGACCATAGTCCTTCAACAGTTTGTCAGTCTTACTTCTTGGAGTATTACATTCTTTCTTTAATTCACAACGATTCAGTCGTTTTTGTGCACTTCTAAGCTTACGTTTAAGTTCCTCGTTCTGATCTTCTAGTGTTTCGATCTTTCTATAGGATCTGGCTAATGCCCTGGAAGCCCTTTTCTTCCCACCAGAACTTTTTGCCTCAGAAGACCCGAATGGAAGTTTAACGGTCAATAAAGAGTCAGTTGTTTCATCCTGAACAACTGTACTTGTTTCTTGTTGTTCAACTGCAGCACCAACTTTCTGTTGTTTCTTCTTTTTCCTAAACATGTCTTGGCTGATTCTGTTTTGTTCCCTTCTCTTATCTTTGGACTCTGTATCCAAATTGGTCATTCTTACAAAGTAGGATTTTGTCCGAACACGTTCTTGTTTTAGCCATGCTTCTCCATATTGCTGTTTTTTTCTTTCCCTGTATTCCCTCATCCTTTGTGCCTTTGACTTTGCCATTCTGGAAGAGATAAAAGTCTAGTGAAAACCTTTTATTTAATCACCTGTATTTCTGTTATTTTGCAATGCTTTGATTGGGAAAGGGCACCTTTTTAAAAACGCTAGGTCGCTATTTACACCGAACAGGCATTAACTTAATCTGGTAACAAAAGTTCAAAGATGATGTCCCGACAAGGATATGCTTTCTGCCGGGATCACACGAGCCGTACTTGTAACAGTATAATTTAACAATTTACCCTTTACTACATTCTATATTCTAGCAGATGGTAGCTTAAAGCAGGTTGAAAGTAAAGCAGAACACAATTCAGGCACACACTGCCTTACTTTCAACCTGCTGTAAGTGGCCACCTGTTTTGAAAACTAGAATGGGGTAATGGGTTAAACTGCTGATCACGACTGGACTGACATTTGCAAACAGTTTGGATTGCACAAACAGGGCTGCCAAAAGATGATCTTGCAAAACCCTAAGATTTTAAGTTTTTCAAGCGTATTTGTTTTAAGCAGGTGGAAGTTAAAGCAGAATGTGTCGTAAGGTGCTTTCTGCTTTACTTTCAAACTCCTTTCAGCTACCATCTGCGAGAAAAAAATCAAAAGATTTTGGAAAAATCCGGAGAAATGGCAGCCCTGCACAAATCATGTGCTTTTAGTAGTCACGTAACCAGTATAGTGCGCTATTACGTCACATAAGTATATGACGTAATGTTTCGTTCTCATCTATAATTATCTTGTCCAAACAGAGATTATGATGTCATATATTTAGTGTGACGTCACAATGTCACAAAAAGAAACAGTAGTAAAATTAAACCATCGCCTATGCCGATTAGACACAATCACTGTGTTTTTATATTTAATTAAATACATATATCACACACAAAACTGTATTTCTTTTGAATGCAACTATCAAAAATAGTAACATTTATCGGTAAGAAATGAAGAATTGTGCAAAGATAATGAACGGGACATTGACAGTAATGGACGGGACATACACTTCAATAGACAGTGATGCATGTAGA
Source organism: Gari tellinella (assembly GCA_922989275.2). Lineage (NCBI taxonomy): Eukaryota > Metazoa > Mollusca > Bivalvia > Cardiida > Psammobiidae > Gari > Gari tellinella. The sequence goes on from OV277867.1 coordinate 51,989,534, forward strand.
CACAACACAATTTCAAACTTTTTGTTATATGCATATGAGACGATCAGTTTCAAAACTTTTAAACCATGAAAATGAACCAATACCTGTATCAATGTTCTACCAATCCACATAACTTCACTCCATATTTTCTTCTTTCTTGAATACGATGAAATCTATTGCAGCCGACGTATGTAAATATCCGGTTTGAAGAGTATCGTAAAATATAGACCCAAAGGACTCTTTCTGATGAAACGAGCGAAATGGTTTCACGTATTTATTTTTAAATGGGAAGGCATTGGTCCCGTTTATTACGTCCCGTTTATTACTTTCACTTGGATTGTACTTCAGCAAATCGTTTTTTTTTACGAAACTATTAAATTGCAAACACTTTGAACGACTCCCCATTTACAGGTAGAAAAAGGGAAATAACTCCGCATAGTTCACTGTTTAGCTTGGCTACACGTATTATTTCTAACACAGATAGTGTAACGGACTCGTTCATTACTTTTGTAAAATTACGCATTTGTCATGGAATTTTTGTCACAAATAAAAATCTGTATGTTTACAGTACACGTTAAGTTGAAGCATGTCCAAAATTAATACGACTTCTAATGTATTTTAGGCAATAATTATCATATATTGCAGATGTATGCAGTGTCTTAGTAGATTATTAGTTAATTGTCCCGTTCATTTCACAGAATTTGAGACACATGCAAAAATGTAACCAATTATCATGAATCTTGAAGTAAGACTCAATTTCAGTTGTGATGCACTGAATATCACCCAGAGCTAAAAAAGTAATGAGCTTAAATGATAGAAAAACATTTGTTCCTTAATATTTGCATCACGATTCTGGATATAACATGTCTGGAGACATGCAAAATGTGACACCCCTGTCATCTTTTGAGGGCTAAAGTGAACAACAGGGAACACATTGTACGTTAAAACCTGTTTTTATTGTTTTCATTCATATTTCTATTCAAGGCTAGATATGAGTAGCATGTATCATAACAGCTACATGTCAAATATAATTACTTGAATAGTGGAGACATCAATTGTCCTGGTTAAGGGAGAATGAGTGTATAATGCACGATACGATCACATTACGGGATAAATCACAATACTAACCTAAATGACCCCAAGGGCACTAGAACATAGCACTTTTCAGACATTACATATTGACCAAATAACTTTTTTCAAAGTAAAATTTCTATACTTTGTTTTTGAAATATATCAGTTTATGTCTGAATTTTATGTAAATAAGATTTCATTACAATTCAAAGGCTCAGCTGTTTTAAATCTCAATTTTTAAAAAAATAAAATTTCTCATTTTGCTAATGAAAAAAGTTGACATGAATTTTCGAAAGCTATGAAATTTTTCTTGATTCGTAAATCTATAATTTGATTTTAAAACATGAACATCTACTTAAATTGCTTCAATTATAGCCTGGTTTGATATAACAAAATGTGTTCTAGGTTTCAAGAAAACCTCTTGAACGTAACAGTAGTGTCATTTTTTATGATATTTTCAGTAAGAGTTAATTTATATTAGTTTATTACCTATATTTATGTCATTTTGTGAAATAATATACTTTCAAATTGCGTAATGTGTGTAAAATTGTCTGATTTAATTTGACTGAATGTTTCATGAAATTATTTCAAATAATAAAACAGTTATGGTAATTATAGTATCAAAATTTGTTCGAAACATTACCTAAAAAATACACAAAAACGGTCCAGTGCCCTTGACTTGGGGTCATTTAGGCTCAGGGTGTGACTTATCTAGTCATGTGATCTTACTGTGCGTTATACCATTGTGTGGGCGAAGAATGGTTCTTTCGAATGGTATATCACACATGCATTTTGTCCTTATATTAATAAAAGTTATTTATCTAGTTGCATTAATTATGAAACACCCCTCGTATTCCCCTTATCTGGAGCTCTGAAACCTGTTGTTTGAAATGTTGAGAAAGAACATTTTATTACTACCAGAGAGAAAAGATCAACAATAATTAAAATTAAATATACCAAAGGTATTGAATAGCAATTACTGAGAAATAGGACACTTATATATAATCAAACCTCAATAAATTTTCATGTCCAACTGATCCATATTTCCTTCAGCTGAATTTGGATAATTTTGAGCTTGCTTAAGTCAAACATACCCAAATTACAAAGTTAAAAGGTTGCTACCTGTTTGCAAGGTTTTTATGTCAAACATACCCAAATTACAAAGTTAAAAGGTTGCTACCTGTTTGCAAGGTTTTTAACTTTAAATACCTATAAGTTTGATTCAACCCTTTCCCAAATAGAAGCGACTTTAAGCACATTTCATTTATTCCTCCACTGAAGAAAATAGTTCCGATTTATACAGTCATGCATATAATTCATAAGAATTATTTTCAGTTTCCTTGCAGATTTTAACTTGAAGCAGGCTGAAAGTAAAGCAGAATGTGCCTTAAGGCACATTCTGCTTTACTTGCAACCTGCTTTAAGTAGTCACCTGTTTTCAAAACTAGAAACAAGCTATGGGGTAATAGGTTAAAGGGTAATTTTGTTATTGAGATTGCAAAATATTTAGAAATTCATTAACCAAGACTTCTATAACATGGTTTGCTTAGGTATACAGTTATCTATCTTGATACTGTTTTTTTGGCAATAGCCATATCATATACAGTACAACCTCTCTTTTTACGACTGTAGCCGGGTTGAGTATATGATTAAATGGTGAGAGATTTGTGTAAGCGGCCCGGTGGTTAAGTCGGTAGAACACTTGCCCTGTAAGCAAGGGGTCCCGGGTTCGAGCCCCGGTCTGGCTGCATATTTTTCTCACCATGTTACATTTGGCGCCCAACGTAAATAACCCATAGGATAATATGTAACTCGCAGAGTGTACAAATATAATAAAAAAAACAAAAAAAAACTTGTGGAGTGTTCTTAAGTAAGAATTCGGGACGAATTCTTGTGTAGAGGGTGTGTGTGTAGCCGGGTTGAGTATATGATTAAATGGTGAGAGATTTGTGTAAGCGGCCCGGTGGTTCAGTCTGTAGAACACTTGCCCTGTAAGCAAGGGGTCCCGGGTTCGAGCCCCGGTCTGGCTGCATATTTTTCTCACCATGTTACACGACCACTAAAATGAATGTTACTTGATTGTACAAAAGACAGGTGACTGCTTAAAGGAGCTTTCTGTTTTACTGTCAACTTGCTTTCGGCAGTCACCTGTCTTAAGGTGCTTCGACAGCGGGCAGCCCGCATCTCGTGTTCCGGAAATGCTGATCCAAAGGTTCTAGGTTCGATTCCCACTCGCTTCAAAACGTTTTTTTAAAATAAATTGTCCGATTTTATTGACTAGTCAATCCATAACGCAGTGATCAAAGGACAGGCTATGTTTAGTCACCTAATAATGAATAATATCAGATGCAAGTATAGTCAAGTGACAACTAAACTTTGTGTGGATTTATAGCCTATATGACAGATGGCAGCTTAACACAGGATAAAAGTAATGCTAAAAGATAGATCCTAAAGGAGCTTTTATGCATTACTTTTGTTATGCATTAAGCAGTCACCTGCCTTTAAAGATCTACAGACTACCGTATTCAATGGTCCCTTATTACAGGTTTGACTTATGGTATTATTTAGAGCTGACGGCATTTTAAAGTTGAACTCAAGGGAGGTTACTCGTTTTAGGTTAACATTTTGTCAGAATTTCTGGAAATCATGTATAAAATGTAAATTCAACTGTAGATTTTCATAAAAAATTTGCAACTAGTAGAACTAAGTAATATCTATCTAATAAGAGTAAAATTAGTGTATGTTAAACAGATAGATTTTTTGTAATTTGAGATTTAGTGACTTTTTCAGAATTTGACTTTTTTAAAATATTGATATTTCAAGAAAATATGTCATGAAATAATATCTTATAGTCTCTGTACAGTTTACTTGAATGTACAGAACTTATTTAGTTATATTAGTTGATAAAGAAAATATTCCCGTTTATTAAAAAAGGAGCTTTTCTCGACAAAAGGTCCTGTCAGAAAAAAACGGTACTGTAATTTTTTTTTAGCTCACCTGGCACGAAGTGCCAAGGTGAGCTATTAGGATTGCTGAATGTCCGTCGTCTGTCATCCGTCGTCCGTCCACAATTGTTCGTTAACACTCTAGTGGCTACAAATTTCATTGGATCTTTATGAAACTTGATGACAATTTTTGTCTTGATGAAATCTAGGTCAAGTTCGAATGTAGGTCATGTCTGGTCAAAAACTAGGTCACTAGGTCAAATCATAGAAAAACCTTGTTAACACTCTAGAGGCTACAACTCTCAATGGATCTTTATGAAACTTGATCAAAATGTTTATCTTGATGAAATCTAGGTCAAGTTCGAATGTGGGTCATGTCCAGTTAAAAACTAGGTCACTAGGTCAAATCATAGAAAAACCTTGTTAACACTCTGGAGGCTACAAATCTCATTAGATCTTCATGAAACTTGGTCAAAATATTTGTCATGATTAAATCTAGATCAAGTTTGAATGTGGGTCAAGTCTGGTCAAAAACTAGGTCACTAGGTCAAATGATAGAAAAACCTTGTGAACACTCTAGTGGCTATAAATCTCATTAGATCTTCATGAAACTTGGTCAAAATGTTTGCCTCATTGATATCTAGGTCAAGTTGGAATGTGGGTCAAGTCCGGTCAAAAACTAGGTCACTAGGTCAAATCATAGAAAAACCTTGTTAACACTATAGAGGCTACAATTGTCATTAGATCTTCATGAAAGGTGATCACTTTGTTTGACTTATTGATATCTAGGTCAAGTACGATTATGGGTCATGTCTGGTAAAAAACTAGGTCATTAGGTCAAATCATTAAAATACATTGTTAACACTCTAGAAGCTACATTTATCATTTGATCTTAATGAAACTTGGTCAAAATGTTTGCCTTATTGAAATCTAGGCCACAGTTGAATATTGGTCATGTTGGGTCAAAATCTAGGTCACTATAGGTAAAGTTTTACATGGTGTACCAGGTGAGCGATATAGGGCCATAGTGGCCCTTGTTATTTTATCGATTTTTCACCCCTGATATGGTATATTTCAATTTAATCAAGATTTCAAAGATTTCTGACACGGAATAAGCTGACCCGCGAACCACCTTAAATACCTACTGATTAGCACAATTTAGTGGTTGTGTGTCATTTTGCATTAAATTGTTAGAATAAACCGCCATAAATCCTAAATAGTAAAATGGGGGAAAAAATCATTGGAAACAGGCATTGTCCATTTCAAGTTGCAGGGGTGAATGAGCATCAGCAGTTATTTTCTTCACAATTCATATCCTGATATTTCATTTTAACAACGATTCATATAATGATACATATTGCCTGTGAGAATAAAAGGTGATATGCATTGCAATATTTAAGTCGTGATACAATACGTATCATGATACAGACTTTAAAATATAAACATAACAGTTGTTAGTTGTATATATTAACAACTATATGTAATGTAAAAAGTATGATGTTGGAATAGGTATTTTTCCTTGAAAAAGTACATAATTATTCCATCATGTCAGCTACCCTTACTTTAAAATGGATGTCTGTAAAACATTCAAATCCATTTTCTCTTTCTTGTTACAAGGCAAACAGTTTTGATTCTAATTAGACACTTGTTATTAAGTGTCATGTTAAGTATAAATCGTGATGCACGATATCTAACGCTCGTATTGATGCAGCGCAGGGCTGATGAATGTATTGCATTGCTTTATATTTCAAGATTCATTTACAAGCCGATACAGACATCGGCGGCTAAGTACATCGCAATGCATCAATGAATTGTTACACCACTATTAACTACATGAGAAAAAATGTTGCAATGTTTGTTTTACGCCCACTATATCTGGAGCCATGTGTTTTCCAGGAACCAGCTCAGATAAGTCAGTCAATAATATGCAGGAAGGAAAGAAGAAAGATCTACCAAGTTTTTGGATCCCCAGTTTGACACCAGATGCAGGTCCAAAGATAGATAAAAAACCTGTAAGTTATATTGGGGAATTCCTGTTTAACTCACTGCTCCATAAAGTATGTGTTTTTATGCCTTGAAATTATTCATACACTAAAGAAAATAGTTACAATTATACAGTTAGGGATGTTCAATGTGAGAAATACTTTCGTTATTGTAGCTGATAATAGCTTAAAGCAGGCTGAAAGTAAAGCAGAATGTGCCTTAAGGCACATTCTGCTTTAGTTTTACCATGCTTTAAGTGGTCACCTTTCTTCAAAACTAGAAACCGACTATGGGTAAAGGGTTAAACAAAAATAAATGCAAATGTGTGATAAGATTGACAAAATAACAAAATTTTGACAAAGTTGATTGAGCTTAATTTGAGTCAGTGGAAAAAATCCCATTTAGGAGCCTTATTAGAAATCATTATTTTAGCACAAATATATTGGTTAGTTTACCTAAAAGTTTATCATCTCAATTTAGAGACTACAAAAAGACCAACTTGTTCAGAATCAGATTTGTTTGGATGAACATTTTTCAGGGCTCCAGATAAAGGGGGTATTTCAAAACCTAAAACCTTTATTTCTCCTTTTAACCCTATGGTGTCACTACTCATTAGAATCGTCTCGAAGAGACGATTCTAATGAGTAGTAACACCATAGGATTTGGTGCTGAAATGAGTGAGAAAATGGTGGATTTGTTCAGGTTACTCACTCTTATCTGGAGCCCTGATTTTTGACACAAGCTTTTATTTTGAAGGATGAAAAGGTACGGTGTCCAATGAGTGGCAAGCCAATCAAACTGAAAGACCTGACAGAGGTCAACTTTACACCTATCAAAGACAGAGACAGCAAGACTGCACTCATAAACAAACAGGTTTGTACTGTCCCCACATCATCATCATCATCAGTATTTATATTATCGTGCAGGAGTTGGAGTGTCATCCACATCGGTGGGCCTTCTTCCAGGCAGCTAGCTAACTGCATGCATAGCAGATCTCACATTGGATCTCCATACATCCCTATCACAAGGGTTGACTTCAGAAAGTTTCCTATCTCGTCTATCTCTCTCTGCTAAAGTCTTCCATGTCATCTTGGGCTGCCTTGGACCACATCTTCCCTCAATCTGTATGATGCAGACTGTCTTAATTGCGCCACTGGAGCATTCAACCTGTCCGAACCACAGTGGAGAAGATGTTATTCTTTCCAGTTTAAATCAAACTAAACACATTGCAATAAAATGTTTAAAAAGACAGCATTTTGTAATGTCTCATGATTGATTGCTTTCTCAGTGGCAGACAGTTTAGAGCCTGATCAGATATCAGGTTACCCAGCGTCTGATCTAAAAGTAAAAAAGTAAAGTACCTAGTTATAGTCTACTTTCAGTCCAAATGACTCTCAACCCCTTGAGTGTGTTACCACTGGACTACTACCGCCTGATCTGATCTTTATACAGTCAGAAATATGTATCATAAGACTTGTTTTCTATATTCTAGCAGATGATCATTTAAAGTAAGTTGAAAGTAATGCAGAATGTGCCTAAAGGCACATTCTGCTTTACTTTCAACCTGCTTAAAATTGTCACCGGTCTTCATGCTAGAAACAGGCTATGGGGTAATGGCTTAAACTATATGTAAATGCCCCTTCCATCCGGAGCTCTGGTAGCACTGGTTTTCTGGACTATGTGCTAAGATATGAGATTAGTATTACCCTCAGTTCACCCTTATCCAGGATTACTTATTTGAATAACCACCATGTCCCAATGGTTTGGAGTAGAACTCATAAAAGCTAAGAGTGGTGAGAGAGTTCCAAGTGTCTGGCCAAACACATATTGGCATTCACCACAATCTCAAATACATGCAGTACATTTCAGTTGAGTATGTGTTTGGGTGGTCATAGTAAAAGCTATGATGGTCGGTAATACTGCATTGTTTTGTTTTCAGGCTCATAAAAACTCAGAGCGTTGAGAGAGGTCCATGTGTCTGGCAAAACAAACACTTACATCCAACACAATCTCAAATAGTACATTATAGTAGAATCTGTGCTATGATGGTCATTAATACTGCATGGTTTTGTTTTCAGTCTCGCTATGTGTGTGCTGTGACCAATGACGTGCTGGGTAACTCGGTACCATGTGCTGTTTTAAAGACATCGTAAGAAACAAGTTGTCCATTCTTTCTTTCTTTTCATTGAATAGCCTGAGTACTTTATAATTAGATTTTTGTTGCTACATGAATACAAAAGTTGTTCATGTTGTTTCTAAGAAGGATTAATGTCCACTCAAAGCCATGTTATGAAGTATCATTTCATTCCTTGAATATAAAAAAATTACTAAAAACATTTTTCTACTATTGAAATTGAAGCGTCTTAGAAAAAATCACCACAAGTCATTATTAATTGATGGTGGTGAATTAAATTGATCTAAGCTAAAAAAAAAAAAGTAAAAAGTAAAGCAGAAAGCTCCTATTGGTTTGGGGAAATGGTTAAGTAACAAAATACATTAAATGATCATTTTACAGCATTTGAACAACTGCAACTTCTGGACAAATGGTAGATAAAACATGAAACAGTTGTAAAAGTGTAACAATATTGCGATCAAGTTAACTTATGGGAGGTTTTAGTAGTCCACTACCAGTGAAGTTAAGAGAACTACAAGTTTTTCCCCTGTCTGTCTCTCTAGTCTTCTGTTACAATTGTTTAAAATTTAGGTTAAAGTTTTGTAAAGACTCACAAATTCACCCATATGGGGACGTGTATTGAATACATGTACTATGCTTGTTGTTTTTTATCTTTGCACCTTTCAGAGGCTGTGTTGTAACCCAGGATTGTCTGGATAAGTTACTGAAGAAAGACATGCTAGATCCCATCAATAGTAAAAAGATGACAGAGAAAGATATCATACCACTCCAGAGGGTCAGTATAATAGGGGAAATTAATTTACCCATTACCCCATAGCTTGTTTCTAGTTTTGAAGACAGGTGACAGCTTAAAGCAGGCTGAAAGTAAAGCAGACTGCACCTAAAGGTGCATTCTGATTTACTTTCAGCCTGCTTTAAGCTACTGTCTACTAGAAAATAGAAAATATTTCGTACGGTATATATTTATGATTTTCAGTGCAGGACCTGTTTTCTCTATTTGAGGACATGTGTCTGTCAAGGTAAATTTCCCAGAAATGTTCATCTAACCAGAGCTCCAGATAAGAGGGAAAAAACATTTTCTCACTCATTAAAGCACCAAATCCTATGGTGTTTCTACTTTGACATGAAATTTAAATTCACCTCAAAGAGACAATTCTAAAGAGTAGTAACGCCATATGGTTCAATGCAAAAATAAAGATTTTTAGTTTTTGAAATACATGTGTATTCCCAATGAAGCTCTGCTAAACCCAATTGAACATCTCTGGGATAACCTCTGATAGATTGGGAGAGATTGCTCATAAATTGAAGGCACCAAATTTCTGGATTGCATTGATATAGTACATGTACCTATAAATCTACACACAATCAATATACCCTGAATACAGGGTTTTCAATAAGGCTCTTACCAAAAGTATTTATTAAAACAAAGAACAAAAGATAACAATGCACTTAAAAATGTATACCAGTTTGATTAACACATTACCCCATAGCATGTATCTAGTTTTGAAAACAGGTGATCACTTAAAGCAGGTTGAAAGTAATAAGCAGAATGTACATTCTGTGTTACTTTTAGTCTACTTTAAACAATAATCAGCTAGAATGTAGAAAATATTTCTTAGGATACATATTTCATGACTGTATAAATTAAATGCTTTAACCCTTTGAACCCTAGTCACGCATGATATATGCGTTATTTGCAAATAGTGTACCTTAGAAGAATACACATGTCCTATGCAAACAGTGAAGATCCAGATCAGAGGGCTCCTAACGGAGCCCTCTGATCTGGGTCTTCACTATATGTCATATTACAATATAGTGTTGAAAACAACCCTAAATAGTTAAAATGGATAGGACTCAATTGGGAACTGGAATTGTCCATTTTAAGTTTCAGGGAGAAAAAGAGTTAAATGGAGTATCTATTGAGTAAAGTGTTGATTAATCTTAAAGAAATGAATCTTACATGATTATATGTATCAATGTGTGATTTGTTGATTTCAGGGAGCATCAGGATTCTCGGGCTCTGGTTTAACATTGGAAGCTAAGAGAGAAGGGGCAGCAATACAAGCTTGAACAGTCAAGAATTTTAAAAATCCTTCTCAAGTATCACATACATTTTAACAATACAAGCTTGAACAGTCCAAAAGTTTACAAAACAAAACTTTCTCAAGTATCACATACATTTTTCTCACATAACTACCCCTGTTTTCAATAGAGAAGAACAATGATCACGAATATCCTTGTCTCCAACATGTGTGAGATTAATTTGATGACATCACTATAACGATACTATTTATAAAGGCGTTTTGACGTCACCGGGTTTCAAAAAATGCATATTGCTTTCAAAATAGCTTAAAATTGTTGGTTATGTGAGAAAAAGAATCTGTAACTCATTGATGTTTAAGACAAGTTAATCTCAAACTCGTCCAGAATAGGAAAGTTATTAAGCTCGCCAAGGCTCGCTTAATAACATTTTAATTCTAGACTCGTTTGTGATCAGCTTGTCTTAAACATCGACTCATTACAGATCCTATATATAACCCTTTTAATGCTGAATTTATCTTAACCATGGACTAGTCCAAAATAAAAAAATAACTTTTAATATATGTTAATTTTAAGGACTGATTTTAGAACAAATTAAAACATAGAAGTAAAACAGACAGTGCAGATTTTGATTGGAGCCCTCTGATCAGGGTCTACACTGTTTGCAAAATATACAAATACCCTTTTCAAGTATAGAAAAGGTTAAATAGGTGTCAGTTTAATGCAAGGCAACATTTATGTATGATTATTAATATTTGACACTTATGTTGAGGAGTATGTAGATAGGTAGAGATGCACTAAGGTGACTCTGTTCTACTTTTGAGTGTAGGTACAGAAAATTCCTCTCTATTAATGACATGACCACTAAATACTGTAAATTATAAGGTGTTTAAAACAGGTGACTGTTTAAAGCAAGGTGACAGTAAAACAGAAAGCTCCTTCAGGAGCTTTCTGTTTTACTGTCACCTTGCTTTAAGCTGTCACCTGTCTGTTATACAATCAATTAATCTTCTTTTAAGTGGTCCTAATAGCGAGGTTTTACTGAACTTATGCCTCACTGTGTACTAGTTTATCAGTTTGTTCACAATTTAGTCTCTTATCAATAGAGGGACAGAATGTTTACCATGAAAAGTGTCAGAAAGAAAGTTGATAAGTGAAAGTGTAAATACCTGTAGATATTGTTCAAATGTGATCATTAAAACCAGGGCTCCAGGTAAGAGGGAGTAAATGCAGGTTTTGCAACATTTTCTCCTTCATGTCTACAATAAACCATACGATGTCACTACTCATTAGAGTTGTCTCTTTGAGACGATTCTAATGAGAAGTCACACCATAGGGTTTTGTGAAGGCTTAAAGATTTTGGTTTTTGAAACAACCCCTTATCAGGCGCCCTGATTTAAACTACACTGCGTCTCATTAATTTTAATTTCATTGTATTTATCATTATATGCATTTACACAAATAAATATTTGATGGATAATTTTAGTTTGTCTGGTGATTTTTGTATAAAGAGGTTTTACTGTTCTACAATCTTAACCCATTACTCCATAGATAACCACATTTATGCATTTACTTTATTCATACCCTGAAGAAAAATAGTTCCAATTTATACAGTCATGAATATGAGTCATGAAATGTTTTATATACTCTAGTAGATGGTAGCTCAAAGCAGGCTGAAAGTAAAGCAGAATGTGCCTTAAGGCACATTCTGCTTTACTTTCAACCTGCTTTTATGTGGTCACCTGTCCTCCAAACTAGGATCAGGCTTTGGAGTAAAGGGTTAAAAAACAATGCTATGTAATAATAAAATATATGTATACATGTATATATTTTATATAATGCTTGTTCTAGATCTAATAATCTATTAAAAATGAAAAAATATAGATCTATATAAAAAATACATAAAAAATAAAAATAAAAAAAATAAATGTACATGTATATTAAAAAATTGTTCATATTGATTAATTTCTAAAGAACAACAGAGGTACAGTTCAGTATTTAGAATTCACTTTATTTGTAAGTTGTTGGCCATTTTTAACATGAAAACTGAAACTTGAATGCATTACAAATATTCTTTTTGAATAAGGGTTTCCACGGCACTTTCTAAAGGGCTCTCTGATGCAGTCTATACAATGAAGCTGGTGTGAGAGAAATACTCTTAACACATTCAACCCTAGCGAGTATAGTCATCATTAACCCTTAGCCCGCCAAATAAATTGTCGTCTGCTATATTTCTCGTCTGCTTCAAGTTTCAAAGTTCTTCAAAGTTGCTCAAAATTGCTGAAAATGTTGTCCGAGTGTCAAACAGCTTGGATCCGGATGAGACGCCGAGTTACTCGGCGTCTCATCCGGATCCAAGCTGTTTGCATATGGAGCTATAGTCGTGAGTGGCAGGCTAAGGGTTAACTAAAAGTGTACCTTTGAGGATTACACGTGTCATATGCAAACAGTGTAGACCCTGATCAGAGGGCTCTTTAAGGAGCCCTCTGATCAGGGTCAACACTGTTTGTCATTTATAAATATAATGTTAACATCAAACCTAAATAGTCAAAAATGGACTAAACATACATATATTTTGATATTGGAATTTTCCATTAAAAGTTGCAGGGTTGAATGAGTTAATGGTTCTTGATGGCAGTGTCTGCAATATCAGGAGCTTTTCAATATGTTTGTAATATATTCTCCCTGGTAATATAACACCCTTCGTCTGCTATAATGTCTTCTGCTTAAAAATTGTTGTCTGATTTTATTTTTCAAATTCCGATTTTCGGCATTTTGATTAAAGATTCATTGAAATGAGTCCCAAACCGTTTGAATCCTGATCAGATACCAAGTTATTCTGCATCTAATATGTAGATCAGGATTCAGTCAGTTTGGAAATGATTCTCAAGTCTTTCTAGGTACTGTAGAACCCCTCTAAACCAGAATCTCTAAATACCAAAATATTCTCTTGACCGGACAAAAACTTTGGTCCTGTTTTCAACCTTTCATTATTTTTACCAATTACACCATAAATACACCTTTGATTTATTCATACTCTGAAGAAAAAACATTCATGAATATGTATTATCAGAAATAATTTCTATGATAGCTTAAAGCAGTTGAAAGTAAAGCAGAATACGCCTTAAGGTGCATTCTGGTTTACTTTCAACCTGCTTTAAGTGGTCAGCTATCTTCCATACTTGAAACAAGCTACATGTATGGGGTAATGGGTTAAAACCCTTCAGAACTGGAAACCCTTATCATCGGAAATTCATGTTGTCCCCACACATGTCCAATTTAGAAGGGTTTCACTGCACTCCAAAGGTTAAGATCTCCAAACCTTTTTGCCATGACGTCATCACTTCTTGCAGGACGGCCACAAGGTCTTGAGAGATTTTCGTATTTGTCGGTTAGAGTATGCATATATTAATGGGTTGATCCAGTTGGCATTTATTCCATTATAAATCACAATGGTATGAATAAGAGGGTCAATCTTCGACATATCTGGGTCATACATGTAAAGGAACATGAATGGCGTGCGAAAAATTCCATACACTAAAATCACTGCAAGAATTGTAAACGCCATTTTAATTTCTGCGTGCGTCCTGTGATGCTCTCCCGAATGATAGAGCGAGTTCTCAGAATTCTGTGATGTGTCTCTGGAATCACGATTGAGTAGTCTTCTTTGAACTTTCATGTAGATGCATATGATGTGCGAATAACAATAGCCAATGAATGGAAAGGTTGCGAGTGATGGGATGAATATTAGTAGGCAGTACCAAGTACAGTGTTGTCCTGGAAACGGATGACACACCAGCTTCCGAGGGTAATAATCGTACTGACTCCATACGCCAAACAGAGGCAGTGAGAGAATAATAGGATATATTGACCAGATAATAAGCCATTGTATCACAAGTTTAAAACGCGTGTTGTACATTTTATCATATATGTTATGATGAACTACACAAATGTATCTGTTAAGTGTGATGCATACACAACCTAATATCTCTGTCCCCATGTTAGAAAACAAACCAAACGAAACTAAACTACACAAGAAAAGGTCATTTGTCCATAGTCCTGTAAAAGCTTGTACTGTTACAAGAGGCAGAAATATCACACAGTGTATTAAATTGCATATAGATAGGTTGAGGATTTTGAGGTAAGATCCATGGCGGTGCAGATTGGCTTTCAAAATGGCGGTTATTGTTAGAACGTTGCCAATGGTCCCGAGGATGGCGCCATATATAGAGAAGAATTTGATGACAAACAGTTGAGTTTCAGTAGGACCCTCGTAGCTCTGTATACTGGATAAGTTGGCCGTCATAGTTACACGTTTCTTACACCTAGAAAAATGATAAAATTATTTTTAATACAAATACAAAAAAAACCAGTCAACTTGTATAATTGTAATTATATGTGTCTTAATTGTCATTTGCAGATAGCACAATAACGTGTCGTCTGACCTGAATCAAACTGTTTGTCACTAATATTCAACTTTTCATAAGTTAAAAACCGATAAAACATACTTTCACAGACGATATATATGAAGCAGAAGACAATGCTGGGGCCCGTTTCATAAAACTTCGTACGACAAATGTTGTCGTAAATCAGATTATAAAAGTCTTAATTAATATTTATGTCTCCAATTAATCCTGTCTTGTGACATCGTTTTGGAATCGTCTTGAAAAGGCGATTCCAAATAGATGTCACAAGACAAATTAGATACAGAAATCGGAAATTAAATCGAGGATAATTGTTTTTTTTCAGTATAAGATAGACATTTAATCCATTGAGTGAACAACAGACGTTATATTTTCACGAGTGGCGAAGCCACGAGTGAAAATATAACAGTCTGATGTTCACGAAATGGATAAGATTCGATCTTATACTGAAAAAATACAATTATTCTATTTATTTATGCTTTTAAGCCACTTTTTAAACGAAATTGTTCGACAAATGTGAAAGCGAAAGTACATGATTTACCCCGTGTTGAGCCCCAAGTTTACATCGAATAAATTAACGAAACTGTTTCCCGTACGATGACGTCACATTTATTAATTTGACGTCATCCGAATTACGTCGTTGCTCCCGATTTTGGATTCGTGTTCTTCCGTTGAGTGGTTCGCGACAAATCGGACTGCCGGAATTTAACGATAAGACACGATTGACTACGATTTCTGGGGAGCCCTACGGGGAAAACGGCGATTGGTGATAATCCACTGTAGTGGATTACCAAGTGATAATCCACTGCTATTTTCCGGTAATCCACCGAAAAGCATAAATATATGTATTTTAAAGTTTTGACTTACGGCCGTTTTTGTCGTACGAAGTTTCATGAAACGCGACCTAGACTCTTCTCTCACAATATTGAGTTTTGTGGAGACAGTTAATCATAGCTTGCTAGCGGTGAAACCATAATACCAATTGAAAATAGTTTGGGTCCTGATAAGCCGCCGCGTTACGCGGTGTCGCATCAGTAGGCTATCCAAACTGCTGGACAGATCCTGTTTTGAAAAGAAATTTTGAAGATTCTTATTTTGTAACAGCAGCAGACGACAGTTGTTGCGGACGAAAAAATTACGCAGCATGCAGAGTTGAGAAATGTTCCGTATACATACAGGATACTGGGATTTATTACTATTCTTCTTGACGATAAAAGGCATAGGGCCCGTCTTACGAAACGTCGTACGACAAAAACGGTCGATAGTCAAAACATTAAAATACGTTTAATTTTCAAGACGATTCCAATGAGATATCACAAGACATGATTAGATGGAGAAATAATTACCAAATTAGAATTTTAGAATCTTACTTACGACAATATTTGTCGCACGGCGTTTCGTAAGACGGGCCCCTGTTTCATTGTTCCGATCTTTGAACTGATTCTCCCTTGAAACTTCCAATGGCTAATTCCAGTTTCCAATTAAGTCGGGCTATTTTTGGACAATATGGGTAGTTTTGTACAATAACATGCAAAATGACAAACAGTGTAGACCCAGATCAGTGATTTCTCATATGAGCCCTAGGATCAAACACCGAAATAGATCTACTCGACATTTAGTATAGCTTCAAACTGTTTAGCATCTAAGCGCATTTATTGGGAAAACCAACGTCTTCTCTGCTGTGCGCAAACACCAGGCACTTTTCAATTATTGAGGAATATTATATATATTTGTTGTTTACGAACCTCGTGTATTAATAATCTCAGGTTATTTACAATTTTCATATTTGAAATTAATTTCCTATTTTGATTTTGAAAGTATTTTGAGTGTATTTTTAACAAAGCCGATATTAGCATTGCTAATATCGGCCTTGTTAAAAATACATTCAAAATAATTTAGCAAAACGGTAATATCATAACAACTACAGCGGAGAAGATGCTATTCTATTTCGTTTAAAATGAAAAAAGTTGAAAATAATAGCTTTATGAAAATTCTGACGATTTATTTATGTTCTGGGAGACAAACACTTTTGAGCTTGATCACATGTCGGGTTACCCGGCGTCTGATCAAGCTCCAAAGTGTTTGCAATATAAATAATTGTTTTCACCACAAACGCGTTTATAATTGGGAAATAATAACGCGCCCTCCGCTGTAATTTAGGACTAGATCTATATCCCTATCCGGAAATAGTTTGTGTAGTGGAGCAGACTTATTCTTTCCAATTTAACACACTCAACCCTAGCGACGAGTTTACTCGTCATTTACAAATAGTTTATTTTTTAGGATTACACTTGTCCTATGCAAACAGTGTAGACCCTGATCAGAGGGCTCCTTAAGGAGCCCCTCTGATCAGGATCTACACTGTTTGTCATTTTGAAATATTTTGTTAAATCAACCCTAAATGGACTATATTTATTTTGAAATTGGAATTATCTATTTAACTGTTTCGGGAATGAATGAGTTAAACAGAAAATTAACGAAAACCGCAGTGTATTAACATGGAGAAAATGGCAGTAATGATAAATATTACAATAATAATAATAGATCTACATGTAATTATTATAATAATAATAATAATTATGACAATAATAATAATTATGATAATAATAGTAATGCATATAACGACTTCCTTTCAAGTATTTTGGATAATATACTTGGCTACAGACCATTATTCAATATGGTCCACTACATATAGTGTTCTGAAAGTGCTAACGATAAATAAGATCTGAGTTGCAAACAGTTTGGAGCCAGATCAGACGCCGAGTGACTCGGCGTTAGATCTGGCTCCAAACTGTTTGCAACTGATATAACTTGTTTTAGTACAAACGGCTTTATTGAGAAATAATAAGGTCCAAAATAAAAAAAATAAAAGTGACATACCAGTACTAAAACGAACATGTCTAACACTATCCTAATCCAAAATACATGTCATCGGTATTCGACAACTAAACAATATATGATCAGGACATCCATAACGGTCAATTTGTTTACAATATTAACCCCTCACATACTTTATTTATGGTATAGACCGTCCCACTTTTGAACAAAAATGGCAAGTTAATGTTGCTTTTAAGGGCTTTTTAGAAAATATTTATGAAAAATAAAATTTTAATAAACAATGCGGATCCGGATTCTTAAGGGGCCCAAAGGTGATCCCTGTGATCAGGGTCTATACTGTATGCGAATTGTAAATATTCTGGTTTTGGGGGTATAGAAAGGGTTAAGCGAATAAACAAGAAACTCTCTATATAACCACTACTTAAAAATATGATCATTTACAGGATTTAAGATAGAGGGTCGTTTAATAAAAGGAATTTAGTGAAACAAACAGACCCTACAGGGGCTCTTTGTTATATTTCCATCCTGAATTAAGTTGCAGACAGATTTATAACATTGAAAATGAAATTATATTAAGGCTGCAATATCAGAGTTTTACTGTACATGTATGTACATGAAGTGATCGAATAAAGGTGTTGTTTCGTGTAATAAACATGTCAATCCGACACTTGATTGATTGACAGATGTATGTCCCGGTATGGAAATGCATGTATGTAGATCTACAGTATAACCTCTGAAAACTGCATCCTCTCGGACCTAGGAAAAAAGTTCGGTTTACAGAGGTTTCAGGTTTTAAAAAGGGTTTATGACGATTAAAAAAAAGTGAAGTCGTTTAACCCTTTGAACCCTAGTCCCGCATATAGGCGTCCTTTTCAAACAGTGTACATATGAATAGTACACTTGTCCTATGCAAACAGTGAAGACCCAGATCAGAGGGCTCCGAAAGGAGCCCTCTGATCAGGGTCTTCGCTGTTTGTCATAATGCCAAATATTGACAAAAACAACCAATAAAAGTCAGAAATGGACTAGACGGAAATGGAAACTGGAATCGTCCATTTAAAGTTTTAGGGAGGAAAGAGTTAACCCATTACTTCATAACCTGTTTCTAGATTTGAAGCTATTAGCTTTAATGGAGAAATAAATTTAAGACGTTAAAGGGCGTATGTACGGGTTAAGACGGGTCGGCGTCTCATCCGGATCCAAGCTGTTTGACACTCGGACAACATTTTCAGCAATTTTGAGCAACTTTGAAGCACTTTGAAACTTGAAGCAGACGAGAAATATAGCAGACGTCAATTTATTTGGCGGTCTAAGGGTTAATGCAGGACAGCAGTAATGCAGGAAGTTTCTTCAGACGCTTTCTGCATTACTGCCCGTATAGGATAAGATGTAGTGTTCCCTCTCTACAACGGCCCTCCCAACAACGACCCCCTCCTTATAACGACCGATGCCGCAGTTCTCTAAACAAGACAGTTACTAGTATGTCTAACCCTTTTATTGCTGTAATATCGTCAGCTTAAAATTGTCGTCTGCTATTTTTCTCAAAGTGACATAATGGACATTTTGACAGAAAATAAATTAATGACGAGTGACAAACAGATTGATTCCAGGTCAGACGTCGCGTTATGCGGCGTCTGATCTGGATTCAATCTGTTTGCAAATGTAAGCCAATTACCCTCCCTACAACGACTCCCTCCGAACAACGCACACAATATTTGTCTCCCAAAGTGTCGTAGAGAGGGAGCGCTGTATATATACGTCTCAACACACTCAACCCTAGCTACGAGCATACGCGTCATTTACAAACAGCATGTGAAGTTATCTTTTCAAAATTAATATTACAAATTATTGATAAATGTTTGTAATATACAGTAAAACCTCGCTATTACGACCATTGGAACCAAAACTAATTGACTGTTTAATAGACAGGTGACAGCTTAAAGCAAGATGACAGTGAAACAGAAAGCTCCAAAAGGAGCTTTCTGTTTCACTGTCACCATGCTTTCAGCGATCATCTGTCACAATCATCCTAATAATTTACATAATTTAGTGGTCGTAATAGAGAGTTTTACTGTACGTGCAAAAATGTGAGTTTTCGAATCGTCAATTAGGCGAGTTATTGAAAAGGTCCATGATTTACTGGGGACAGCCCTCGTATCGTATATTGTAATGAAACCTCCTAGATAGTCTAAAATGGACCCGACTTAATTGGAGATTGGAATATTTCATTTGAAGTTCAGGGGTGAATGACCTAATCAACTACCGGCAGCGAAATTTTGGGACCAAGACAACCTTTTATCCAGGGACTTTCGGCTTGAAGGGGTCCGGTGTACAGGGGTCAGACTGTATAAGGTGACACTGTACATAAATAGGCATAGATAACACTATATAAGGTTATTGTCTTTTATAGTCATCATATAAAGATCATTAACCGTGATATTAGATCATTAGCATGACAGGAACAAGTGCACGTTGTTGCGTGAATAAGTCAATACACAATTACGTGACCCTTTCACTTCAAACCCAATTTAACTGACACGTGCAATCAGATTGGACCCAGATCGATCGCCAAATAAATTGTTTGACCCGTGGAATTATTTACTATGCAGGGCTGCCATTAGTTGATCATAAAAATCCTAATATTTCAAATTTTCAATTTTTCAGACGCAATTTTACTAATCGTACCTTTACCCCATAGTCTGTTTCTTGTTTTGAAGACACATGACTGCTTAAAACATGGTGAAAGTAAAGCAGAATGCGCCTTAGGGGCGCATTCTGCTTTACTTTCAGCCTGTTTTAAGCTACCATCTGCTAGGATAAAAATCCGAAGACTTAGGAAAAATTCGGAGAAATGGCAGCCCTGACTATGTATCATTCTGTGTTTGGTCCTTGTTTCGATGTCTATACCTCATAGCTTATTTTCAGTGTTTCCGACGGTGGTTGCTTAAAGCAAAATCTGGATAAAGCAGGAAGCTCATTAACACGATCTCCATTTGCCGTACAGCTTGTATTAAATAGTCAACTGCCAATATATCTATGTTATATACAAATGCAATTTTGGTATCATTTTAAGTCGGATATATAACTGTGATGAAAGTGTGTTATTTAGAACTTTCAATTTCTGAACAATGAATTCTCACGTTTTCGCAGTACACGTGCGTATCTGGAAAATGCGTTTACCCGCCGGTGCAAGAAGTCTATCACATCAAGTACATGGGCCCGTTTCATAAAACTTCGTACGACAAAACCGATCGAAGTCAAAACTTTAACATACATTTAATTTCTGATTTCTCTATCTAATCCTGTCTTGTCGATTCCAAAGAGACGTCACAAGACAGGATTAGATGGAGAAATAAATTATAATTGAATATTTTATAATCTGACTTACGACAACATTTGTCGTATTGTAAGTTGTAACCATGATGAGACTTAAATAAACAAATGTATCTATCTACGAAGTTTTATGAAACGGGCTCCTGCTTTTTATGCCACGAGGCTTAGCTTTGGACGCATATAGTAACTGAACTGTCGGTGTGTACGTGTCCCCTTTGTCAGGGACATTATTCAATATATCAAATTTATAAGCTAGGGTTATCAATGTATGAGCACATCTTAGAAATGCGCAATATCCCGTAACATTTTCATGCCACTATGATCATGACCATGACCTTGACCTTTGACTTCATTTATACAGAAAGGTTAGTCCGGGGCATATTTCCTACATCGCTTCAGCTAGAGATTGTGAGTACATCATAGGATAGCAAATAATACCATACTATTTAAAGGACATGATGATATTGACTTTTGACCTCAATCATATATATAAAACAAGAGGGCAATGGCCCTAAATTCGCTCACCTGAGGACATTGAAGTTTGTACCTAAGTTGACTGGGCAGGACAACATTTTAATATACATGTAGCTATAAATGGAGTTATCTTCCGGACAAGAAAACATGACAAAAGTGAATTTTGTTGCCAAGCTTATGACCCTTATCCATGACACATCCTCTTATCAAGCTATTTCCATTTCCGGTAAATGATAATTATTTCACTAGCGTCAGCAGAACTGGGGTTATTTTCCTGACAATAAAATATGACAAAGGGGAAAAACAAAATATTGCTGCCCTTGTGCATGGCATTTTCTCTCATCAGTTTCTTTCCATACATAAAATTTCATTACAATAGCATCAGTAGAACTGGAGTTGTCTTATCACAATTAAGGGAAATAACTCAAAAAACTATGATGTCAGAGTTATGGCCTTTGCAAATGGCACTTCCTCTCATTAGGCTCTTTCCAAATAGGCAATTTCATTTTACCCATTACCCCATAGCCTGTTTCTAGTTTTGAAAATAGGTGGCCACCTACAGCAGGTTGAAAGTAAAGCAGAATGGTTCTTAATGCACACTTTGCTTTACTTTCAAACTGCTTTAAGCTACCATCTACTAGGATATAGAAACTTACATTTTCATGACTGTTTAAAATGGAATTATTTTCTTAAGTGGAGGAATAAATCAAAGGCCTAAAATGCACATTTATGGGGTAATGGGTTAACAAACGTCAGTATTTATTGGGGGAAAGGGTTGAATCCTGGACAAGAAAAAATGACAAGACATAGAGGATAACAGGTTTTTTCAGTGTAAGATCGAAATTTAATCCATTGAGTGAACATCAGACGTTATATTTTCACGAGTGGCAAAGCCACGAGTGAAAATATAACAGTCTGATGTTCACTCAATGGATTAAATTTCGATCTTACACTGAAAAAAACACAGTTATTCTATTTATTTATGCTTTTAAGCCACTTTTTAAACGAAATTGTTTAAAAATTGAAAGCGAACGTACATTATTTATCCCGTGTTGAGCCCCACGTTTTATGTCGAACACATGCGCGTGACAGTTGGCGGTATAATGACGTCACTCGTTGCTCCCGAGTTTGGATTCGTGCTCTTCCGGTGAGTAGTTCGCGACAAATCGGACTGCCGGAATTTAACGATAAGACACGATTGACTATAATTCTTGGGGAGCCCTACGGGGAAAATTCATAATAAAAAGCGATTGGTGATAATCCACTGCAGTGGATTACCAAGTGATCATCCACTGCTATTTCGTGGTAATCCACCGAAAAGCATAAATAAATACAGATAACTGTGACAAAACCAATATTAAACATATGTATAAATATGGCATAAGACATAATTACATAACTGTCAGTGGATCACTTCCAGATCCTGTTTCTCTAAGTATGAAGCAGACTGAACCATAAACTTTAACAGACAACATGTTCAGTTCTGTTGGCCTGGTCACTGAGGTCAAATATTATGCAAGAGTACCGTGGCATTAGCAGCTGCTGGGGGCTTACCCTTACCAGACTGAAATGATGTCTGCTTAATACCTACTGTATGTGAAAAATGTACAATTTTTTTTTTTAGAAAATGTTAAGTTGGTAAATGAGTGGCAAATAGTTTGGATCCAGATTAGATGCAGCATTATGTTGCATCTGATCTGGATCCAAACTGTTTGCAAATATTGGCTATTTGCCCATAGTATATTAAGGGTAACTCAGGTAAATACAGTTCTGCTTTAATCAAAAATACTGTGAAACCTGCCTAGAGCAGCACTTAAACTGTGCAGGGTGGTGTCAAATGTGACCCTAGGGATTTCATTTTAACAAACTATAGAGGGATCCACCAGGAGATTCTACTGTACAAATATCAAAGCTTAGGGCCTAGTAGTTTTGGGCAAGAAGATTTTTTAAAGTTTTTTGCTTTTTTGCTTTTTCAAGCAGTTTGTGTTTTTTTTCCTTTCATTTGAACAACTTCTGTAGAGAAGCATCCAAGGAACATCATGAGCAGTTTGAACTCTCCCTACAATCGGCGGGTTCAGAGGAGATGTCGTTTGAAGTAAATGTGAACGGACGTTCTCACAGTTGGACATTTGTTGGGTATATTTTTTGTTTAAAAGTACCCAACAGTACACTAAAATACCCAACAATAACAATAGGGCAATCACGGAATGAATGGAATCTATTGTTCTCCCTACCCAACAAAGGACCTTTCGTGCGCTCGGACAGACAGACGGAAAGACGGACAGACGTACTACGGACGGTGAGCGGTCACAATAGCTCACCTTGAGCCTTTGGCTCAGGTGAGCTAAAAAAACTTTTTTGCAACATACTAGTGACACCAACGTATGAAAATATCTTGGTATAAGGGAGGGGTACATATACATGTACTACTGTACTTTTAGGTGACCGTGCCCTTGACTTTTAGGTGACCGTGCCCTTGACTTTTAGGAGCACCCTGCTTTGATTTTCAACAGCTTTAAGTGGTCTCCAAATTTCGAAGTTAGAAGTAGGTTATGGCATAATGGATTAAATAAATACGTGTATTTGCTCTCAGTGTGTGTTTGTATATAACCAGTTTTTTTTCACCATCGGGGACACTGTGGTAATCACACCATGTACCACCAAGGGTCTGTAAATACCATTCACACTGTATAACCTGATTTTTTCACCACCGGGGATGTGTGGTCATCAAACTACATATTAATCTGATTCCTTCACTGCTCATCTGTGATCAGCATACTGTATAACCAATTTTTTTTTTACAGCTCAGTCATCTGTGATCATCATACAATACTGAGGGTCTGTGGTCATCACACCATATAACCCGATTCTTTTACCACAGAGGATCTGAGATCATCACACCATATAACCTGATTCTTTTACCACAGAGGATCTGAGATCATCACACCATATAACCTGATTCTTTCACCACAGAGGATCTGAGATCATCACACCATATAACCTGATTCTTTTACCACAGAGGATCTGAGATCATCACACCATATAACCTGATTCTTTCACCACAGAGGATCTGAGATCATCACACCATATAACCTGATTCTTTCACCACAGAGGATCTGAGATCATCACACCATATAACCTGATTCTTTCACCACAGAGGATCCGAGATCATCACACCATATAACCTGATCATTTCACCTCTGAGAATCTATGGTTGTAACACCATGTAATCCAAATTTTTCTAGAAGCTAACCCTAACCCCACTAAGGGGCAGACTAATGCTTCCGACTTATGTGGCTCTGTTTTTTCAGCCAAGGGCGAACATACTGATGTGAGGCTAAAGGTGATCCTTATAGCTGGCACTGAGCTTTGCTCAGGTCAGCTAAAAACCTTTTGCTCTGAGCAAAAGACCGCAAGTCTTCATGCCTGATCAGAACAGAGAAACCTGTCCTCTTTGGGCGTATGGGGAAATGGGTCAAGAACAGAGGTAAAGGGAGGCAGAGAGACCAATTGGTTGGAAATGAACACAAAAGAAAAACACTGAACTATTTGGCATCTTTTGATGCTATGTTGTATTATACTTTCAATTTTTGTAGAAGTATTGTCATATAAAAATCTTAATAGCACTTTATAATCATCCATAATAAATTGTACAATATATACAATGATAGAATATCTATAAAGTTTCTGCACAATGTATTTCTTAACAAATGAGACACATGATCTACTCAAGCTGCAACACATACAAAAGGTAAAAATACATGTTCCACAGCCAGGTGCAGATCCAGGTTCTACATCTTATCGGAGTCTGACCAAACTCATAGCACATTGAGTCCTAGGGACAGGGCTCCAGAAAACTAAAATCTTTAATAAATAATATTTGAAAAAGCCCCTTAGAGGTCGAATATTAGAAAAGAGCAGTTTATATATTAATAATAAAATCTTTATTTCTACTTTAAAACCCTTTGGTGTCACTATTCATTAGAATCATCTCGAAGAGACAATTCTAATGAGTAGAATACCATAGGATTGGATGCTAAATTGAAAGACAAAATGTTGGATTTGTTCAGTTTAATCCCCCTTATCTGGAGCCCTGCTAGCCAAGAGTATATTGTATATTCATCCTTTACAAACAATGTACCAGTGAAGAGTACTTGTCCTATGCGAACAGTGCAGACCCGTATCAGAGGGCTCCACCAGGAGCCCTCTGATCAGGGTTTGCACTGTTTGTCATTTTGCAATAAATTGTCAACATCATATCTAAATATGTCAAAATGGACTAGACCTAATTCGAAATTGGAATTGCTCATTTGATTTCTCAGGGTTGTATGAGTTGACAACAAACTTTAAATGGAAATTTCCAATTTCCAATTAAGTCTAGTCCATTTATGACTGTAGATGGGTGTTTATTTTACCATAATTTTGTGTATAGCAAAATGACAAAAAATGCAAACCCTTACTAGAGGGGTCTTGATTTGGCTAAACAATTTTTCTGTAGGACAAGCGTATTCTTCAAAGGCACATCATAGAGTCACATATATACCTATTACTAAGGTACTAAACAATGATTTAACCATTGTTGTTGAATAAAGTTGGACTTTTCAAGCAAAATGAATGTAAAGCAGAAAGCTGGTAGAGCTTTTTGCTTTACTTCTGTCTTGCTTTAACCCTTTACTCCATAACCAGTTTCTAGTTTTGAAGATAAGTGACTACTTAAAGCAGGTTGAAAGTAAAGCAGAATGCTCCTTAAGGAACTTTCTGCTTTACTTTAAACCTGCTTTACATCTTTAAAGATAATGGAAATGTCCTGTTTTATGTTCAGAACTTCCAATAGGGACTACTTTTCTTAGTATAGAATTTATAATAGGTGTAAAAGGGGCACATTTATGGAGAAATGGGTTAAGAAATCCGGATCTGCACAAGACTGCAGTAACTAACCTCTGGAAGCACATAGGGGTTTTGTAAAACTTGATAAAGTGATATGTTTTTACTGATGTATGGCACTTTCTTTGTATACAAACAATAGAAATATTATCAGCTGTTTTCAGAAAAGATTTGAAATCAAAGCATATTGCTTTAGTATTTGATAAAGGCCATAGAAGTTGAAATATTGGAAAAGAGATACAGTCGAACTTCAATATCTCGAAATTGGTTATGTCGAACATATCCGTGTTTCAAAGTTAAAACGCGGCTAAGCCGCGTTTTAACTTTGAAACACGGGTATGTTTACCTAAACCGAGCTTGAAATAAGGCAAATTCATGTTTCGAAATATCGGATAAGCGAGTTTGAGATACCAAAGTTCGACTGTACTAAGTACTTTGATGCAATCTTAATTGACTTTTTGGAATATTTATGTAATTGCTTTATGGAATATTTATATTTTCATTGCGAATATTTTCAATAAACCCTTCCATTGTGACATTTGGAAGGGTTCATCATTATCTATTGAGTTAATGAGATAATTAAGCCTTCTTTCTCATGTAGAGGAAAACCCTTCTATTATGGCCACTAAAAAGAAATCTATTTTAATTTTTATGATATTAAAGACAGGACTATTAATATCTCTTAAATTGTGATTGCTTTAACGACAGGTGACAGCTTAAAGCATGATAAAAAGTGTAGCAAAAAGCTCCTAAAGGAGATTTATGATTTACTTTTGTCTTGCTTTAGACCGCCATCTGTCTTAAATACCCAAAGCTTCACTTAATGTATTGGTCTATTGTTGCTTAAATTTACCCAAACATAGTCAACAGTGCTCACTAATTCTAGTGCCACATTTTGTATTGTGTCATCAGAGCTTAATTTTTTGCTTACCGGGTATATACTATTGAGGAAAACTAAGAATAAATGGAGAAACATATTCAATTTTGATTAAAACAAAAATGATTGAAAATTCCAAGGTTTTCAAACAACTAAAACAATAATGTGAAATTCAGTAACTTTAAAATACTTTGTAAGTTTAACTAAAGCAAAGTTTGAATAAAGCACTTTAAGTTATAACTACATGAACTCTTTCCACCATACTCACAGGTGAAAGTGAAGTTGTCGTTTAAAACCGATTCCCCTGTTAAAATTTCTTTTTAAAGTTTATAAAAACTATCTTAGCTTGTGTAAATATCTTGTTGATTTTATCAAACTAAAAAATGTCCAAAGTTTATACACAGGTTTAAAAACTCTAGTAACTATAGAAACAATCATAAAATAAGTACAACATAACAAAACATCACAATCAATCTCAGTCGATCTTCACCAAACAAAAACTAACAAATGTAGGGCTCCAGATAAGAGTGAATAGTAAACTAGTAATTTCCAATACTTCTTCCTTCATTTCTACTCACTATACTACTGTAAAACCTCCTTCAACCCATTACCCCATATATATGTCTTTTTACGTCTTTAAATTACTCTTCCTAAAAATAGTTCCACTTTATACAGTCATGAATATGAGCCATAAGACATATTTTCTATATCCTTGCAGATGGTTGCTTAAAGCAGGTTGAAAGTAAAGCAGAATGTGCCTTAAGGCACATTCTGCTTTACTTTCAACCTGTTGAAAGGGGTCATCTGTCTTCAAAACTAAAAACAGGCTATTGGTAAAGGATTAAAAGTTCCACAGGGGTATACTAGTGCATTATGTAAAGACTACCTATTAGAATGATCTCTTTGGGGCAATTTTTTATAAGTAGTCACATCATTGAGTTTGGATGAGACATAGAGAAGTTCGGAAAAAACTTGCGTTATCTGGAGCTCTGACAATTCAAATCAAAGTAAAAACTCATATAGGTGACAACATGGAACTAGTAAAAAATAAAGCATTCAAACATCTCTATATAAATATTTTGATTATCATCCCTGTCTATAACTCCTACAGAGATTGTAAAATGTAAATAGAAAGTCGAGCAACAAAACATTTAGAGGAAAATCCTCAAAGTCTTAATTATTTAAAACACAAGATTGTAAACTTGTACCTAATGGATAAAAAGTTGTCATGACCCAAAGTTATTAAGTGTCTGATTCGAGTCTGAGATCATTCTCAAGCTTTACATCAAAAGCTTGAGAACGATCTCAGACTCAACCGAAAAGCTTTATAGCCATGGGACTATGTTAACTATTTGGTAAGTCTGTCAATAGTCTAATATTTCTGGATATGAAAACCATGACCTTGACTTTACCAAGATATTCTCAAGGTTAATTCAGTATAAAAGTCCCCTACACATTAGTTTGACTGCCAGAGATTATTCTTCAGTCTCTATCCTGAATAATATTGGTGACTTCTAGTCCTGATTCTAGTTTGTAAATTGTATTATCCCATTACCCCATGAATCCACGTTTGAACAACTTTAACCCTTAGCCCGCCAAATAAATTGTCGTCTGCTATATTTCTCGTCTGCTTCAAGTTTCAAAGTGCTTCAAAGTTGCTCAAAATTGCTGAAAATATTGTCCGAGTGTCAAACAGCTTGGATCCGGATGAGACGCCGAGTTACTCGGCGTCTCATCCGGATCCAAGCTGTTTGCATATGGAGCTATATTCGTGAGTGGCAGGCTAAGGGTTAATTTATTCCTCCATTGATGAATATAGTTTTACTGATTTATACAGTCATAAATATATGTATCATAAGAAATATTTTGTTACTGGCAGATAGTATTAGTAGCTTAAAGCTGGCTGAAAGTAAAGCAGAATGTGCCTAGAGGCACATTCTGCTTTACTTTCAACCTGCTTTAAGTGGTCACCTATCTTCAAAACTAGAACAGGCTATGGGGTAAAGGGACCATTAAATAGGAGACCTAATTTAATCTTTTTTAAAGGTTGATTTAATGCGGGATAAAAATAATGCAGAAAGCTCCTGAATTATTTTATCCTGCGTTAAGCAGTCACCTGTCTTAAGAGATTTCCTTACTACCTGCAAAGGAGTGGTCACTAATATTGACTACATACAAAATAAACAAGGAGAGAAATCTATCAAAGACTGCTCAATATCAGGACAGGCATGAGCTTTAAACTTCAGCACTTCAGGGCTCCAGATAAGAGTAGTTTTTCAAAATCTAAAACCTTTATTTCTGCATTAAACCTTATGGTGTCACTACTCATCAGAATCGTCTCTTCGAGACGAATCAAATGAGTAGTGACACCATAAGGTTTGGTGCTGAAATGAGTGAGAAAATGTTGAATTTGTTCAGAAAACTACCCCTTATCTGGAGCCCTGCCACTTTACATAATTATATTTCCTTTTATAAGCATAGTCAACTGCAGGGCTCTAGATAAGAGGGAATAAACCCAATATATTCTTCTTCAAATCCTATAGTGTTACTACTCAATAGAATTGTCTCAAAGAGACAATTCAAATGAGTAATGACACCATAGGGTTTCATGCAGACATAAAGATTTGAGTTTATGAAATACTCCCCTTATCCGGAGCCCTGCAATTTTATAAGAACTATGTTATAGGTCAAAACAACTACTGGTTTCACAATTAAGGTAATTATCTTTTATAATTAGCACTTTCAGTACGAAACTAAATACTATCAAAACAAATTAACTAATCAAAGACACAAGCCTGTTAAAAAGGTAAACTTTTTCGACATAATTCGACACAGATTTGTAGAAAAATAGCGCATATTATAACATCAGATTAGCAGATCTAGGCTTCACGCACATTGACATTGTAAAACACAATTGCATACTGACCTATTTCAGAGCACCAGGTAAGGGCAGTATTCAACCCATTACCCCATAAATATGCCTTTTTACACCTTCAATTTATTTCTCCACTTAAGAAAATGGTTTGACTTTATAGTGATAAATCGTGTACCATAAGAAATAGTTCCTACATCCTAGCAGATAGTAGCTTAAAGCAGGCTGAAAGTAAAGCAGAATGTGCCTTAAAGGCACATTCTGCTTTACTTTCAGCCTGCTTTAAGCAGTCACCTGTCTTTGAAAATACAAACAGGCTATGGGGTAATGGGTTAAAATACTTAAATCCATATGTCACTTACAAATCTTATGCTGTGACTGCTCATTAAAATCGTCTTTATTGTTTTACAGTGGAGAAGACGTAATTCTTTTCACATTCAACGAAAACTGAACACAAAAGCAATATCGCCTGGTCAGCAACTAAGTTACTCGGCGTTAGATCTGGCTCCAAACTGTTTAAAATTGAAACAGTTGACTGAAAGTATTTATTCGGAAAGAATTTTATGTTTTCACCACTGTAATGAGTAGTCAGATCTTATGGTATTAACCCTATCACTGCCTAATACCCTCAGTACAATGATTATTTGCAAACAATCTGGATCCTGATCAGATGCCGCATCTGATCAGGATCCAAACTGTTTGACACTCATGACAATATTAGTCAAATTAACTAAAATTCAAATCTGAGAAGTTAAAAGCACACAACCGCTTGTTTAACTCTTTGCATGCATACTAGTGGTGGATATGCCCCCACAATGATTACCTTTGCAAACAGTTTGGATCCAGATTAGATACCACAAAATACGGTGTCTCATCAGGATCTAAACTGTTTGACACTCAGACCCTGTTTTGAAAATAAAAAGTTGAAAATGCTATTTTTAAAATAGTTGCAGACGACAATTTTTACAGACGAAAAAACTACCCAGCATACAAAGAGTTAAAGCCAAGGCAGTGAAGGATGACGTTGTGGCAGTGACGGGTTTTTAAGAGAAAATGTTGGACATGTTTGGACATGTTCTATTTACTCCCTCTTACCTGGAGCCCTGCTAAATTACACATAACAACCATGAGGTAGCAAAAACAATATTTGAGCCGTGTCAAAAGAAAAACAAGACATTCAGACATTGAAAACAATAGTCTAACAGAGCTCCAAATAAGAGGGAGTAGTCTGAAAATATTTAACATTTTCTCCCTCATTTCTGCACCAAATCCTATGGTGTTACTACTCATTAGAATCGTCTCGAAGAGATGATTCTAATGAATAGTAACACCATAGGGTTTAATGCAGAAATAAAGATTTTAGTTTTTGAAAAACAACTAT
Organism: Gari tellinella; assembly: GCA_922989275.2. Classification (NCBI taxonomy): domain Eukaryota; kingdom Metazoa; phylum Mollusca; class Bivalvia; order Cardiida; family Psammobiidae; genus Gari; species Gari tellinella. Next base: position 52,020,769 of record OV277867.1, read on the forward strand.
TAACTGGGGCTCAGTTAGAGACCAAGATCAGTCTCTGTTTAGAGATAGCAGCATCTGTTCCCAAGCATATAAAGGGCTTGAGTCAAGTCTGAGATCATTCTCAAGCTTTTGATTGGTCAGATTTGAGCACAATGCTCAAATCTGACCAATCGTAGCTTGAGAATGATTTTGGACTTGTCTCAAACTTCTTACAAGCATAGACCCTGATCTCAGTCTACACTGTTTGCCACTCTTACAAGTTAACAGCTGTGCAAAGAGTGTAGTCCATGCTCAGATGCTGCATTTTAAACACTACAGTACCCATGTCTGATCTGGATTGATTGTAATGGCTGAATGTCATTTCTTTCTCATGAGTCGGAACATATGACAGAAAAAAAGGTTTGATCTAAGCCTTAGTTCATGCATTAACAGATATAGTACACCTACAGGACAGATATAGCCAGCCTACCTTTCCACCTTTAACCCCCTCCTCATGAGCCATATACATATATGCATATGCATGTATCTGCAAATCACCTATATCATAATGTGTCTTAACTCATTATCCCATAGCCTGTTTCTAGTTTTGAAGATATGTGACCACTTAAAGCAGGTTGAAAGTAAAGCAGAATGTGCCTTAAGGCACATTCTGCTTTACTTTCAGCCTGCTTCATGTTATTATCTGCTAGAATATAGAAAATTTCCTATGATTTTTATTTGTGACAGTATAAATTGAAACTATTTTCTTCAGTGGATGAATTAACTAAAGGCGTAAACAGGCATATTTTTGGGGTAATGGGATTACTCATTGAATTTTTCGCAAATTATGTGAAAATGTAGGTAGGGCACTTCTGTGGAGGAAAGGGTTAATTTGGTTATCTCATAGATTTAATAGCTTATACAGTAGAACCTCTCTATTAGGACCACTAAATTTGGTTAATAATTAGGTGTTTATGACAGGTGACTGCTTAAAGCAAGGTGACAGTAAAACAGAAAGCTCCTGTAGGAGCTTTCTGTTTTTACTGTTACATTGACATTGCTTTAAGTTGTCACCTGTCTTTTAAATTAGCCATCATTTTAGTGGTCATAATAGAGAGATTTTACTGTATAGACAGGACTCCAGATAAGAAAGAGTAAACTTCACAAATCTTACTCTTTTATTTCACTTTTTAGCATCAAATGCTATGATGTTACTACTCATTGGAATTGTCTCTTCGAGACAATTCTAATGAGTAGTGACACCAAAAGGTTTAAAGCAGAAATAAAGATTTTAGTTTTTGAAATACTCCCCTTTTCTGGAGCCCTGTATAGAGAAGTTCAGCTGCTGCTGCTACAAGCTATAAAACAGGTTTGTTTTCAGTCTTTCAGACAGCAAGCTGCTTCAAATTCTTATCTTCCTGCATTCAAGTTGTTAACGAAACTTACACGGAGAAAGGTATAGGCTATGGCTTGAGAAGTTTTGGCATAGAATATGCTAATAATGATTCTCTACAATAATTATCACAATAACTTCTAGTTATATAACTCATGTTCAATGCCCTACTATCTATAGTGAAATTTACCTTGTCACAGAAGAAAACAGACACCCCAGCATACTGCAAACAGTATAGACCAGAGTCAGGGCTCCGGATAAGATGGCGTCAACCAAACAAATCCATTTTCTCACTGATTTAAGCACCAAATCCAATGGTGCTACTACTTATTAGAATCGTCTCGAAAAGACGATCTTAATGAGAAGTGACACCATAGGGTTTAATGCAGAACTAAAGATTTTAGTTTTTGAAATACTCCCCTTATCTGGAGTCCGCAGAATAACAGATATTTCAAATACACTTGAACCTAAATAACTCAAACTTGCCCAACCTATTACTCAATAAGCACACACTACTGCACCTCTTTTAACAACTTTGATTTATTCCTACATTGAAGAAAGAAGTTCAAATTCATACAGTCAAAGAGTATGCACCACCAGAAATAGTTTCTATAGTGTAGCAGATGGTAGCTTATAGCAGGCTGAAAGTGAAGCAGAATGTGCCTTAAGGCACATTCTGCTTTACTTTCAACCTGCTTTAAGTTGTCACCATACTGTCTTCAAAACAAGAAACACACTAGGGTTAAGTGACAAACTTATCAATATTTCAAAGTTAATATGTGGCTTACGACATATGGGTATGTTCGACTAAAGCAAGCGTGAGAAAATTTCATCGAAAAAAATATGTGTTACTTTTTTAAAGTAGATTCGAGTTATCATGAAGTTCTGGGGTTCTGGGGTCTACACTATTTGCAATGCTGGAGAGGCACAGTTTCTCGTGATGTGGCTCAAACAACACAACACCAGCATGGGTATATACATATGGATTATGATTCTTGTCTTTTGTTTCAAATACTGGCACCTATAGCGATTGTATATGAGAGTAAATGAAATGAAAATGATATCAATCAACAGGCATACCATATAATCTTATATCTCACAGCAGCAAAACCCTGCTAGTACAGCACTATCTCCCTTTATCAACACTGATAAACAAGCCTAAGAGGCATACCATATAAACTTATATGTTACAGCAAAACCGTGCCATACAGCATTATCTCCCTTTATCAACACTGAAGTCAAGACTAACAGGCATACCATATTATCTTATATTACAGGTACACTTCTTGTAGAAGGTATGTATACATTTTGCTGGGATTCAACAGGTGGAAATGAATACAGTAAAACCCCATTAATACAACCACTAAAAGAGAAGTCTATTTTATGGATTTAATTGGTTCCCCCACAGTTCTAAGCTCCTTTTAGCATATTTACTTTATACTTCCAATGAAGATAATAGTTCTTATTCATACAGTCATAAACATGTACCATAAGAAATAGTTCCTATACCGTAGCAGATAGTAGCTTAAAGCGGCTGAAAGTAAAGCAGAATGTGCCTTAAGCCCTTAAGGCACATTCTGCTTTACTTTCAACCTGCTTTAAGTAGTCACCTGCCTTAAAAACTAGATGCAGGCTATGGGGGTAATGGATTAAAGACAGGTGACAGTTAAAAGCAGCCACCTGTCTTACACACAGAAAGCTTGATCTCAATTAGTGGTAGTAATAAAGCCGTTCTACTGTATCTTCTTTTGAGGGCTTACTTTACACAAGTTTTACTGTATAATACACCTTATGTGGAGATTTTAACTCATATCATGCTAGAGGCAGATATATGTGCCCCAATGATTACCTTTGCAAACAGTTTGGATCCTGATTAGATGCCGCGTAACAAGGCATCTTATCAGGATCCAAACTTTTTGACACTCCGACCCTGTTTTTGAAAAGAAATTTAGAAATTTCTAGTTTTAGAACAGATGCAGACGGCATTTTTGCAGACAAAAATATTTTTACCCAGCATGCAAAGAACTAACAGTCTGAGTTTGGAACGGGTGATGGAGGTGGTGGAAAGGGATGGAAGTAGCTTCGCTCTGTTGTAGGGGAATCTGGACAACTCATCAGCTCGTCAGAAAAATAATGACTTCTCGGAGTAGGTGGTGGGGGATAGGGGTCAGAGTCATAGTTCGCTTCTAACAAAGCATTATTGTAATATTTGGTGGGAAAATAGGGTTCACTATCCTCACAAACATCAGTACTACATGGGGTGGTGGGTGGGGGTGGAACTTGACGTCGACGATGCTTTTTAAATGAACGAGTTGTAGATGGACTGTTTGTAGTGTAGGTGTAATATTCACCAGCGCACACGGATCTGTCTGTAACGGGACTGGGTGGGGGATTCAGAGTCTCTTTGGGATATTGTGTCACAGCAGAACTGCCAGAAGACGACGCCCCCGTCACATGGTTACGGTCATATACCCCATTACTGTCCGATCCTTTTGAAAGCGTTGTTGTAATGGCAGGAGGCTTGTTGCGATCGTGTTTCTTACTTCGAGCGCCTATAGTATTAGGAGGGGTCTCTGATGGGTTTAGAGGTTTAGTTAACATGATCATATCAATGTCCACTATTTGTGGATCTGGGGATTTCCTCCTACACAAGAATGCTATCGCCACTAAGATCACTATTGATAACACGCCCACCACTATAGCCACAGTGACGTGAGCAGACAAGGACTGGGGTGTTGTCTCACTAACTATGTCTGGACACCCCTCCTCGTCTGACTGGTCTGAGCAATCATGTTTGCCATCACAGCGACCTGTTCTATCATAGCACTTACTACTCTTAGCACACTTTATCTGTGACCTGTTCTCACAGCAAGCGTCTTCATCAGTTCTGTCCTGACACTGATACTTCCCGTCACACACCTCATCCTCCTTTATACACTCACCATCCTTACACTGAAACTCGTTAGACTCACACTTAGGGCACCCCTCCTCATCTGAATCATCGGAACACTCTGAGATACCGTCACACAGCCAGTCTTCCGGTATACACTCTTTATTTCCAGATTTACATGTGAACTGTCCTGGGGCACATGTCGTTTTCTCAGCACAATTTCTGTCATCACTTCGTAAGATCAAATTGTTTGGACAGGAGCACCGAACTTGCAAATTTTTCTTCGGAATACAAATATGGGAACAACCGCCATTGTTTTTTGAACACAGGGTTTTATTCATCTCTTCAGGGTCTATATACACCGCTGCATGAATATCACTCAAATTTATCACATGCCCTTGAACAAAGGCCATGTCTTTACCCGTTTTCTTCTTTATTTTCCCTATGAATTGCTTGTCTTTGTCTACCCAGTAGAGATAATTACCCAACACAGCGAGACCAAGAATTGTCTCCACCTGGTCATTTTGTTTTCCATTCAGTAAGATTTTCATATTGCCGCCAGAGAGATCACTACTCCGAATGGTGCGTTCCTCGGAGTCTGCCCAGAACAGCATATTACTGACAGGGTCCACTGTGATAGGGCCAGGCTTGGTTAGTCCAGTGGGGAACAGATTGATAGACTCAGTACCATCGTATAAAGACCTCTGTATTGTCACTGGGCTAGCCAGATTCGTCCAATATAAGTGTCTGCAAGTACAAAATAATTACATAATTTACAGCTTAAAACTAAGCTTTTAACCCATTGCCCCATAAATACACCTATGATTTATTCCTCCATTGAAGAAAAGAGTTCCCCTTTATATGATTACAAATATGCACAATAAGAAATATTTTCTAAATCCTAGCAGACTGTGCCTTAAAGCAGACTGAAAGTACTTTCAGCCTGCTTTAAGTGGTCACAAGTCTTCAAAACTAGAAAGAGGCTATGGAGTATGGGTGAAGCAAAAGTTTTCAATCACAAAACTGACATAATATACAACTTTAACACGTTCAGCCCTAAACTTCGAATGGACAATTCCAGTTCCTAATTAAGCCTAGTCTATCTTTAACAGTTAGTATAACTATATAGGGTTGTTTTTTGCAAAATACTGCAAAAATTTAGAATAGTGTAGAACATTATCAGAAGTCTTTTGCGGGAACCCTCTGATCTCGGTCTACACTGTTTGCATAGGAAAAAGTGTACTCTTCAGAGGTAGACTGTCTGTAAATGATGACTATACTCGTCACAAGGGATCAATAAGTAGGCGAAGTATTCTACATTTCATTGTATTGCATTTCATTAAAATGGGAAAAATCAATTTTCTCTCCTCTTTATCTATGGACTGTAGCCGATTCATTCTTCACAAACAAGTACACACCCTTTTTTCGGATTTACAGCCAGATGCCTCGGCCTCTGATTCTTATCATCCACCACGATTCCTCCAACTTTCGAATCAATACGGGTAAAGTTGATGACATCGTTCTTGGAACATGACCAAAAGATCAGGTGAGAGTATGGGTCAATTGCCAGGTCAAATGGCCGTATCTTGTTATTCCCATTGACAATGATTTTCATCTGAAACAGACATAACAGAGAATTTAAAGCTTTCTTAACTCTTTCCTCCCTGAAACTTTAAATGGACAATTCCAGTTTCCATTTTAGTCTGGTCCATTTCTGACTTTTAAGGGTTGTTTTTGTCATTGTTTTGCATAATGACAAACAGTGAAGACCCTGATCAGAGGGCTCCTTAACTGTTTGCACAGGACAAGTGTACTATTCACATGTACACTGTCTGAAAAGGACACCTATATGCAGGACTAGGAGTCAAAGAGTTAACCCATTACCCCATAATTACAGTAGCACCTCTCTATTACGACCAATAAATTGTGTTAAATATTAGGTGTTTATGACAGGTGACTGCTTAAAGCAAGGTGTCAGTAAAACATAAAGCTCCTTTAGGAGCTTTCTGTTTTACCGTCACCTTGCTTTAAGCTATCACCTGTCTTTTATACAATAAATTAACCTTTCGTTTTAGTGGCCGTATTAGATGGGGTTTACTGCATGACTTTTTACGCCTAAAATTTATTCAACCTCTGAAGAAAATACTTGCACTTTATATAGTCATGCATATGCACCAGAAGAAAATTTTTCTATATCAAAGCAGATTGTAGCTTAAAGCAGGCTGAAAGTAAAGCAGAATGCTCCTTAAGAGCATTCTACTTTACTTTCAGGTTTGCTTTAAGTGGTCAACTGTCTATACCAGGCTATAGGGTAAAGGGTTGATACAAGCTTGACTGTGCAATTAAAGTCTGGATTTCATTTGTTTAGCTTTATAAGTATACTGCATTGAGCAACCAGTTTTATTAAATACAGTTGAACTTCGATATCTTGAACTTGGTTATGTCGATCATATCCGTATTTCAATGTTCAAACGTGGCTTAGCCACGTTTAAACTTTAAAATACGAGTATGTTTGACTTAACCAAGCATGAAATTATGCAATTCATGTGTCGGCAAATCGTATAGTTTGATTTAAGCGAGTTCAAGATATCGAAGTTCGACTGTACTACCCAATGGCCTTCTATTACTTATAACAAGACTGTACTGCTTTACTGTTTGCCTACCTGGGAGCCATCTGCTTTTGCTCTTTTAATGTTAATTGATTTTGATCGTCCGTTAATCCAGTAGATATCCTCTTTGACTGGGTCGTAGTCAAGGGCCTTCAGATTTCTCAATGCTTTGATTGGTAGAACAATGTCAGGCGAGGCTGGGGTGTCACCCTCTTCTACCGCCAGGCGACTAATTGTATTCTTCTGACTAAACAGTAAGAACTGCTTTGGAGCTGAAAAAAGAATAAAACTAATGTATAAACTCTTCCCATACAGTACAATCTTTTAATTATTTTTAAACAAGAGGGCCATGGCCCTTAATTCGCTCACCTGAGGTCATTGTGCCTTAGCTTAATAGGCAAGACAACATTTTAATATAGCTGTAAATGGAATTATCTTCCAGACAAAAAAAAACATGACAAATTGGAATAACTTAAAAAAATATTGTTGGCAGAGTTATGGCCCTTATCCATGACACTTCTTCTTATCAAGCTACATGTATTTCCATATGATTATTTATTGCGCACTCTGCTTTACTTTCAACCTGCTTTAAGTTATCATCTACTAAGATATAGATACTATTTCTTATATCTTACATGTTTATGACTATATAAAGTGGAATTATTTTCTTTAGAGGAGGAATAAATTAAAAGCGTAAAAAGGCATATGTATGAGGTAATGGGTTAACATCAGTAGAACTGGAGTTATCTCAAAGACAAGAAAATATGACACTGGGAAATATCTCAAAAATGACATTGACCTTTGTAGGACATGACCCAAGTTATAAAGTTTCTAACTTTAACAAAGTTATGGCTAAGATTAAAGTTGTGGACTGACAGACAAACAAATGGACAAACAGACAAAAAAGCAGACAGACAAAAACAATATGCCCCCAACTGCAGGGCATAAAAATATAGCAGACACCACCATATGCAACCTCATCAGCTGACCAGCTGACCTGAGTTCAGTTATGTAACTCTGCCAGTAGGAAATTTGGCTAGGGTCTAACTCTTATAATGCTGAATTGCTCTCTGCTATACATATTTTGAATGTGAATTATGACCTAGATATTTAACCGACCAGAACCATTTGAACAAACTAGGTAAAGGACATTTAGAAGTGTCACCATGCCAAATATCAAAGCTCTGGCCATATCAGTTTCAGTGGAGAAGACGTTTGAAATTTTCTCTATATAACTCTATGTAAAACTGTGACCCCCGGGGCAGGGCCAATTTTGACCCCAGGGGCATAATTTGAACAAACTTGATAGAGGACCTGTAGATAATGTTATGTGCCAAATATCTAAGCTCTGGCCCTTGTAGTTTCAGACAAGAAGATTTTTTAAGATTTCCTTATTTTTTCACTTTGGATGCCATAGCAACCAGAGTTCTATATTGTTTTCAATTCTTTGAACAAATTTGAAAGAGCTTGACCCAAGGAACATTCCTGTAAAGTTTGGTTGAAATCTGTTCAGCCGTTTAGGAGAAGATGTCATTTGAAGCAATTGTTAACGACGACGGACGACGAACGACGACGGACGACGGACACAGGGCCATCCCAATAGCTCACCTTGAGCCTTTGGCTCAGGTGAGCTAAAAAAATACAGTCAAACTTTGATATCTCGAACTGGTTTAATTGAACTATCTGATAGTCTGACATATGAACTGCATTATTTCATGCTCGGTTAAGTCGACATACCCATATTTCAAAGTTAAAACGTGGCTTAGCCACGTTTTAACTTTGAAATACGGGTATGTTCAACATAAACGACTTTGAGATATTGAAGATCGACTGTACTGTTTACTTTTATCACTTAAGGCAGGTTTAAAGTAAAGCAGAATGTACCTTAACCCATTACCCCATACCATGGTTCTAGTTTTGAAAACAGGTGACTACGTAAAGCAGGTTGAAAGTAAAGCAGAATGCGCCTTTGGGTGCATTCTGTTTTACTTTCAGCCTGCTTTAAGCTATCATCTGATAGAATATAGAAAATATTTCTTCTGCTACATATTCCTGACTGTATAAATTGGAACTATGTCCTTCAGTGGTGGAATTAATTTAAGTCGTAAAAAGGGTATCTATGAGGTAATGGATTAAGGCTCATTCTGGTTTACTTTCAACCTACTTTAAGCAGTCACCTGTTTTCAAAACTAGAAACAGGCTATAGAGTAATGGGTTGAAGGTTTACAAAGATATATTTATGAGGTAATGGGTAAAGAAGCAATAATGTGGCTTACCTGAGCATGTTTTGTTGTCCTCATTGAGAGTATAGTGGGTGGGGCAGGCACAGCGATGAGTGTTGTTACTGGTGAGTTTGTCTGGTAGAGCTAGGCATAGGTGTGAGCAGCCACCGTTGTTACCTGTACACCCATTCCAACCTGCAAAGATAGAAAACAATGTATCACCTGGTTATTACATCAACCAGTTATAATTGTTGTTGTTACTAAGAAGTTTTTATGTTCACTCAAAGCCATATATAAATGCATCCTACCATGCAATGTAGCCCTGGTCAACATTGGCTCATTTTCCTTGGGGTATCAATTACACCTGGCCTAAAGGTTATAAAGAGTTTGAGTTGAGTCTGAGATCATTCTCAATCATTTGATTGGCCAAACAAACCCTAAACAAGATTACAATGCAGTCAAACCTTTATAAAGAAACCACTTTATATTGGGTATATTTATAGACTATATGATTGGCTATAACTTAATGCAGGACTGCAGTGTATCAGAGAGTGTATCCTATAGAAACTTTCTGCATTGCTTTTGTCATTCATTAAGCCATCAACTGTCTTTTAACCCATTACCCCATAACATGTTTCTATTTTTGAAAACAGGTGACCACTTAAAGCAGGTTGAAAGTAAAGCAGAATGTGCCTTAAGGCACATTCTGCTTTACTTCCAGCCTGCTTTAAGCCACCATCTGCTAATATATAGAACTTATTTCTTATGCTACATATTCATGACTGTATAAAGTGGAACTATTTTCTTCAGTGGAAAAATAAATCAAAGGCATAAAAAGGCGTATTTATGGGGTAATGGGTTAAGACCAATAGAATATATTACTAATGTTCGCTCAAGAAAGCTATGACTGTAATAAGCATATTTTACCTGACTGTCGGGAGTGGTGAAATACATGTATATCCATTACTTTGTCCACATTGTACCGGACAACGGTCTTGTTTGCCCCCGTTGTCTTGTTGGCCTTCTCAATCGTCGACTTCTCCCAGTCTGTCCAGTAGAGCGAGTCTTCATACTGTGTCAAAGCCATCGGGTTGGGAACGTCCTGGTCCACTACCACTACTCTGTTAGTGCCTGTATCAAATAATAACGATAATAATTATACAAAACATGTATAATAATAATAATACAATAATAGATCCCTAATAATAATTCTTAACTGTTTTAAACTAAACAGGATGAGGATGATGATGATGATGATGATGATGATTTACAGGGTGGCAGGTAAGAGAAAGTAAACTAAACAAATCCAATATTTTCTCATTATGTCAGCACCAAATCCTACGGCATTACTAATCATTAGAATTGTCTCTTCGAGACAATTCTAATGAGTAGTGACACCATAGGATTTAAGGCAGAAATAAAGATTTTCGTTTTTGAAAAACTTCCCTCATCTGGAGCTCTTGTATTCTTACCATTAAGATCACATGACTCTGTTCTAACCGTTAAGATCACATGACTCTATTCTTACCATTAAGATCACCTAACTCTATTCAAACCGTTAAGACCCCATGACTCTATTCTTACAGTTAAGATCACATGACTCTATTCTTACAGTTAAGATCACATGACTCTATTCTAACAGTTAAGATCACATGACTCTATTCTTACAATTAAGATCACATGACTATATTCTTACCGTTAAGATCACATGACTGTATTCTAACTGTTAATATCACATGACTCTATTCTAACCATTAAGGTCACATGACTCTATTCTTACCATTCAGATCACATGACTCTATTCTTACCATTAAGATCACACGACTCTATTCTTTGGTGGTCCATGTCTCCCCAGTATAACTTGCCCTTGATGTAGTCTATAGTCAACCCATGTATGCGGCCAATGTTCTTCACTAGCACCTCTTGGTTTGTGCCATCAAGGTGGGCACGTATCAATGTAGGTTCATCTGCCCAGTCTGTCCAGTACATATACCTACAACCAAAACACATACACATACATGAGGTCCAGACAACAATAGCTGACCATTGTCTCAGTCCTGATGACAATGGGATAACGCACCTGAAAAAGCTTTTGCAGGGCTGCCATAAGTTGATCTTGAAAAATCCTAAAATTTCCAAATTTTCCATTTTTCAAACGTGATTACTAAAGCAGGTTGAAAGTAAAGCAGAATGCGTCTTAAGGCGCATTCTGCTTTACTTTCAGCCTGCTTAAGCTACCATCTGCTAGGATAAAATTCTGAAGATTTCAGAAGAATCCAGAGAAATGGCAGCCCTGCTTTTGTGGGACTATGAACCTTAGCAACAGCAACAACAACACTACAAATACATCTAGTATCAGCAATACATACTCGGGGCTGAAGATAAGAGGGTGTAAACTAATCAAATGTAACTTTTTCTCACTCATTTAGCACCAAATCCTATGATGTGACTACTCATTAGAATCGCCCCGAAGAGACGATTCTAATGAATAGTGACACCATAGGGTTTAATGCAGAAATAAAGATTTTAGTTTTTTAAATACCCTCCTAATCTGGAGCTCTGCATACTAATACATGTAGTCAAGCTTTCATATTATTAACCCATTACCCCATATATTGTATCTAGTTTTGAAGACAGATTACCATTTAAAGCAGGTTGAAAGTAAAGCAGCATGTGCCTTAAGGCACATTCTGCTTTACTTGCAGCCTGTTTTAAGCTACCATCTAATAGGATGTAGAAAATATTTCTTATGTTACATATTCTTGACTGTATAAATTGGAACTTTTTTCTTAGTGCAGGAATAAATTACAGGCGTATAAAGGCGTATTTATGGGGTAATTGGTAAAAGTGTTGTCTGATTTACATGTTCAGTCAAACATGTGTGATAACCCTTTACTCCATAGATATGTATTTTAACGCATTAAACTAATTCCTCCTCTGATAAAGTAGTTCCACTTCATAAGTAATTCAAACCAAGAAGGGTTTATAATGCATCTTAGTAGAACTTTACGTCAATAACCAATAAAGTAAATGGTTTAACTCAAATTCTATGCAGGGAAGATTTGTTAACATTGATTGTTTTAGCCCATTACTCCATAGATGGTTTCTAGTTTTATAGATAGGTGACAACTTAAAGCAGATTGAAAGTAAAGCATAATGTGCCTAAAGGCACATTCTGCTTTACTTTCAGTCTGCTTTAAGCTTCCATCTGCTATGATATGGAAAATATTTCTTTTGGCATATGTTTGTGACTGTATAAAGTGGAACTATTTTTCTTCAGTGGAGGAAAATATTAAAGGCGTAAAAAAGTGTATTTATGGGGAAATGAGTTAAACCATTTTCTCCAACTTACCCATTTGGTGGATCAAGCACCAGCGCTCGTGGATGGCTTAGTCCTTCCCAGACAAGGACTCTTCTTGAGGAGCCGTCAAGACGGGCTATTTCAATACGCTTACTGTCGGAGTCCACCCAGTAGATATTGTGGGCGACCCAGTCCACCGCCATCCCCTCTGGCCCTTCAACTCCAAACTGGATTATCTCCTCCACTGCACTTCCATTCATGAAAGCACGACTGATACTCTGGAAACAAGCAAAGTATCTAATAAGCACTTGACTAACGTATCCTAAATGCAGAGCTTCAAAACCCAAAATCCCTCCACAAAACCCTATGATGTGATGATTCTAATGAGTGGTCAAACAATAGCGTTTTGTGGAAGCATAAAGGAGAATAATGTTGGAAATAACTGATTTACATACTTTTATCTGGAGTCCTGTAAGTGACTTGAAGAATGAATTCCCTTAAGATTTGATATACACTTGACCAATCCTGCATTTAATGGCCATTTGCCTTAATCAATTGCTAATTCAACTCAACTAAATTACTGCTAAATCTCTCAAGACTGGAAACCTCTCTTAACTAATTTCTACACAGTAAAGTTTCTAGAGGTTTTCCTGTATACTACACCTACCTTCTGGCCGCCATCTGTCCAATATATCCTCCTGTCAGTGATGTCAAAGTCTATTGCCATGGCTTTCTGGATGCCTCTCAACGGTATTGAACCAACCTGATGTGTCGTAGACAATGACATACGCTTGATATCAGACTCTTGTGAGAACAGTAGGAAGGCCTCGGGTACTATACACTTGGTGCCCTGACTGATCAGCTCCAGACCCATAGGACAGAAACACTGGGCTCCCTTGGGAGTGTACAGACACAGGTGACTGCAGTGGCCATTGTTCTTAGCACAACCATTGGTACCTGAAAATACAAAACATTTTGTCCACTGAGATTGTTAACCCTTTCAACATTGTAGACGTGTTTTGAAGATCGGAGTTCAAATACTAACCTCCTCATGTCTCTACTAAACCTACATGTATACTGTGACTACTAATTAAAACCGTCTCTTTGAGATGTCTCAAAGAGACAATTCTATTGACCAGAGCTCCAGATAATGGGAGTTCAAAAAGTTGTTTCGGCAGCCATGTTTTATGCATCAGTTAACCCTATACCTAATAAATATACCTTTTATGCCTTTAATCTATTCCTCCAGTGAAGAAAATAGTTCCAATTTATACAGTCAAGATTAAAAACTAAAAGATATATTTTCTATATACTAATAGATGTCTACTTAAAGCAGGCTGAAAGTAAAGCAGAATGCAATAGGACCCTGATTAGATGCCCCATCACACTGTTTAAACAGGGTTCTATACTCAGTCGTTTAAGTAGTCACTTACCACTAAGGTTTGTGACAAAAAGCTAATTAGTTTCCTTATAGATCCACATTACTACAAAAAGTGGCCCAATTAAAACTTACAACTACGAGATGCTTAAGGCTCTTGATGAAGATTGAGAAGTGAGCTCTAAGCTAACTATTTAATTTTCAAGTTAAAGGTGTGTGTTAGGGTCAGAACTTTGCAATCCTTTTACCCCATAGAAGTGCCTTTCAGCATATTTACAAAACTTGACAGCTTAATGCTTACAACAGGCTGAAAGTAAAACAGAAAGCTCTTTATGGAGCTTTAAGCTCTGTAAGGAGCTTCCTGCTTTATTTTCAGTCTTTTTCAAGTAAATCATCGGTCTTAAACACTTAAAACAAGCTAACGGGTATAAGGGTTAACCCATTACCCCATATATAACATGCTTTAGAAGAAAGATGACCACTTAAAGCAGCTTGAAAGTAAAGCATAATGCACCTACAAATCAGAATTATTTCCATTAGTAGAGGCTTAAATTAAATGCACTAAAAGGCGCTTCTATGGGGGAAAGGTTCAAGAGAAAATTCCATTGGCCTCATTGTTGGTGATTCTAACAGACGCTAAAGTACTTAGTAGGCTATGATTGTGACTTCAATGGTGTTGAAAACAGTTTGGATCCAGATCAGAATCCCGCCTTATGCAGCATCTGATCTGAATCTAAACTATTTGACATTAGTCTTTATTTATCTTCAATTCAAAAATGAATAAAATTGAATTTGACTAAAACTTGCAGACAACATTTTCAAAGGAGACGATATCTTGACAGGATAAGGGTTTATGATGCAAACAAAAAGCAGACAAAAAGTTATTTGCATACAAGGAACACTTCAGTCTCGTACAAAGACTGCCACCATTGTTCATATTTAACTCTTTGCATGCTGGGTAATTTTTTCTGGTTGCAACAAATGTAGTCTGCTATTGTTCTAAATATAATTTTTTTCTAAAATTTCTTTTCAAAACAGGATCAGAATGCCAAACAGTTTGGATCCTGATGAGACGCCGCGTTACGCGGCGTCTCATCTGGATCCAAACTGTTTGCAAAGGTAATCATTGTTGGACATATTCGCAGCTAGCATGGTTTGCGTTAATTAGCTATTCAAACATGCCTGCCTTGACATTTATTGCCTGACTATTGAATTTAATTGTACAGATGAATTTTGAAGTGACATTTGTTAATGTTTGTACAAAGAGTTCTCTTAATGCAATTTAAAGTATTTAGTGGACTGTTTGATTGCTTTGCTTGTTTACATATATGATTTTACGAGGTTACTAAAAGGGAGAGAATTCATGTGTTTACAAACTGCTTGTATCTTGTTGTTCAACCCATTACTCCATACTTTTAATGCAATAAAGTTGTCCTCCACAAAAGAAAATCATTTGACTTTATATAGCTGTGAATATGCTTATAAAGGAAATAGTTTCTTTATCCTAGCAGATGAGAGCTTAAAGCAGAAAGAAAGTAAAGCAGAATGTGCTTTAAGGCACAATCTGCTTTACTTTCAACATGCTTTAAGTATTAACCTGTCTTCAAATCTAGAAACAGGTTATAGAGTAAAGGGTATTTATCGCCATCGCAAAAAGCATCACAGCCATCACTGATGCTGACTGAAAGCAATTTCTTAACCTATTGTTTGCTGGGTAATATTTGGTGGCCATTTTAAATTGTCGTCTGCAATAGGTATAACCCAAATATTTTTCAAAAGATTTTAGCAGTTTCTGATTAAATATTGACTTAGCTGCAAACAGTTTTGATCTCAGATCAGGCCCCACAATGTGGGGCCTGATCTGAGATCAAAACTGTTTGCCTAGAGGTACACCTAAAAATGTATCACACATAAAATAGGTTAAGTCTTGCTTTCTCTCCTTCATCAGGAAGAGCAGGATTACTGAAATCAGGAGATATCACATGTCACTGTACTTACCTGTAACATTTTTCAAATTAACTGCTTTCAAGCCCATGAGATCAGGCAGCTGGTCTATAATCATTGTTCTATTACCCCCTGTTCTCTTGTTAACTCTCTCTAAGGACCGTAGCTGCCAGTCAGTCCAGTACAAGTAATCCCCTACAAAATAAAAATAATAAGTAAAATTCACCCCTGAAACTTAAAATGGAAAATGCCAACTTCTAATTTAACCTAGTCCATTTTTCTCTATGTAGATTTAATTTTAACAATTTATTGCAAAATGACAAACAGAGAAGACCTTGATCTGATCAGGATCTTCATTGTTTGCATAGGACAAGTGTACTCATCAAAGGTACACTGTTTGTTAATGATGAGTAAACTCATCACTAGGGTTGAATGTGTAAACGAGCTGCTAACATAAGAACAAAGCAAAAGCAATGCCTTTATCTCACCTTTACTCCTTTTTCATGGAAAGACAAATATGGCATTTTCTAGTTACAGTAAAACCTCGCTATTACGACCACTAAATTATGTTAATTATTAGGGTGTTTACGATAGGTGACCGCTTAAAGCAAGGTGACAGTGAAACAGAAAGCTCCTATAGGAGCTTTCTGTTTCACTGTAACCTTGCTTTAAGCTGTCACCTGTCTATTATACACTCAATTAGCCTTCGTTTTAGTGGTCGTAATAGCGAGGTTTTACTGTACAAACAAGTTGTAGTTGTATATTCATCCAATAGATGAGATAGTTCATAGTATACTTCTTGCATACTAAACAAGAAGAGAGCTCCAGCTAAGGTGTGCATTTCAAATACTTTATTTTCTCCACCAAACCCTATATTGTGACCACTCATTAAAATCATTCTAATGAGTAGTCACAAGATACCATAGGGTTTAGAAGAGACATGGAAATGTTCATGGAAATGTTCAGTTTACCAACTCGTATCTGGAGCCATGCAAATAGATGAGATTATTCATAGTACATGTACACTTCTTACCAACTAAACTAAACCCAAACAGATGAGGTATTTCATCTTTGACTAGTACTCTGCGCCCTGTGCCGTCCATGTTGGCCACTTCGATCTTGTCCCGCTTTGCATCCCCCCAGTAGATTTTATCCTCCTTGAAGTCAACCGCTACTCCGTTAGGCCAGATCAGATCTTTATCTATAATGACCTTGCGGTCTGTGCCATCGAGGTTGGCCTGTTCTATCTTTGGTGTCTCTCCCCAGTCTGTCCACCACATGTACCTGTAAACAAGATACCCCTATATCGGTAAATCTTCAGTTAACCTACAACTCCATAAATATGCCTATTTACACCTTTAATTTATTCCACCACTAACAAAGCATTTTCTATATTTCAACTCTTTCCTCCCTAAAACTTTAAATGGACAGTTCCAGTTTCCATTTAAGTCTAGTCCATTTCCGACTATTAAGGGTTGTTTTTGTCAATGTTTGGCATCATGACAAACAGTGAAGACCCTGATCAGAGGGCTCCTTTCGGAGCCCTCTGATCTGGGTCTTCACTGTTTGTAAAGGACAAGTGTACTATTCACACGTACACTGTTTGAAAAGGACGACTATTTTCGGGACTAGGGTTCAAAGGGTTAACAGATGGTGGGTTAAAGCAACCTGAAAGTAAAACAGAATGCTCCTCCTTACTTTCAACCTGCTTTTAGGAACATTCTGCTTTACTTTCAACTTTCAACCTGCTTTAAGCTACCATCTGTTAGAATACAGAACATATTTCGTATGCTGGATATTCGTGATTGTATAAATTGGAATTATCTTCTTCAGTGGACGATTAAATTAAAGGCCTTAAAAAGCGTACTTATTGGGTAATGGGTTAAATGGTGAACAGTGTATATCCTGACTAGAGGAAATTTTTTTTGGTGCTTACCTCACAGGTAAAACCTAACATAAGAAACAGCTGAACTGTGATGTTTCTGACCACATTTTTCTAATCTATAAAAACATTTTTATATTTATCTCTCCTCTGACGTAAGCTCACAGAGCATTCTCTTTTTTCTTTTCTTTTCTTTTTTTTTGAGGCAAAAACTAAATCTTGGCATCCAAGAAAGACAGACAAGTTTTATTTTTTGATTGTATATTGCACCCAAGGTAACCAATTAATACAGATTTAACCCTTTACCCCATAGCTTGTTTCTAGTTTTGAAGGCAGGTGACCACTAAAATGAGGTTTAAAGTAAAGCATAATGTGCCTTAAGGCACATTCTGCTTTACTTTCATCCTGCTTTAAGCTATAAACTGCTAGAATATAGAAAATATTTTCAGGTAACATATTCCTGACTGTTTAAAGTGTGACTATTTTCTTCAGTGAACGTATAAGTTAAAGGTGTTAAAAGGCCTTTTAATGGGGTAATGGGTTAAAGATATCAGTAAAGAGCTCTTTACAAAAAAATGTGATGAGTTAATTTCAAGTTATATACAATTATATAAAATAGGACTAGATTCAATTGTGATAAACCTTTGAGCCCAGAGTAATTCAAGCAAGTAATGATTTACTTATTTCAGCATGTTAAAGTTTATAACCGTATTGTTTCTGTGATCAATGTGTGTTAACTGAAGATTTCGAACATTTTCGCTTTTATTTCTCAAACCAAACCCTATGTTGCAACTACTCATTAGAATACTACTCATTAGAATTAATTGTCTCTTTGAGACAATTTTAATGAGTAGTCACAGCATAGGGTTTGGTGCAGACATAAAGATTTTACCTTTTGAAATATTCCCCTTATCTGGAGTGCCGATTTGACTTATTTAGCATGTTAAGGTATATCAATTTTTTTGTTTCTGTTATCAATGTTAAACCTATGTTAGGCTGAGTGATCACAGTCTCTTGAGTCTTGATGCATGAAGCATTGATGTGGGGATGCAGGCTAACAAGCTTAATACTGTCACATAGTATACCCATCTAACGTTTTACTCCATAGATACACATTTTAACACGTTTGATTCATTCCTCAACTGAAGAAACAAGTTTCAATTTATACAGTCATGAATATGTATCATAAGAAATATTTTCTATATTCTAGCAGATGACAGCTAGTGCAGGCTAAAAGTAAAGCAGAGTGTGCCTTAAGGCGCATTCCAGTTTATTTTCAACCTACTTTAAGAGGTCACCTGTCTTTAATACTAGAAACAGGCTATGAAGTAAAGGATTAAAACCGTTGAAATACTGAAATCTTCAAATGGACTCTTCCATCTTTACTGATACAGCAATATCCTTTTATTACCACCACTAAATTGTGCTAATTATTACGTTTTAAGGCAGGAAGTGGAAGTGGAACTAAATTCGTCAGTGGAAGAATAAATATAAAAGGTGTAAAAAGGTTTATTTATGGGGTAATGGGTTAAAGCAATGTGAAAGAAAAACAGAAAAATCCTTGAGCAGTGTTTATTTTAAATTACCAGTAGGTTCCTTTTAGCAGGCTGAAAGTAAAGCAGATAGGTTTCTGCTGTACTTCAAGTCTGGTTTAAGCTCTGACCTCTCAAGATGTAAGAAACCTTTCCTATATCTTAACCCTTTCCCAATAAATACACCTTTCCACGCCTTTAACTTATTCCTCCACTTGAGAAAATAGTTTCACTTTATACAGTAATAAACATGTACCAAAAGAAATATTTTTTCAATCCTAGCAGGTGTAACTAAAGCAGGATGAAAGTAAAGCAGAATGCCCCTTAAGGCACATTCTGCTTTACTTTCAACCTTGCTTAAAGTGGTAATCTGTTTTCTACTAGAAACAGGCTATGGAGTAAAGTATAATATTTTAATTATCTTAGACCACCTGATATTTGCTAACTATGCAGACAGGATGTACAGTCGAACTTCGATATCTCGAACTCGTTTAACTCGAACTTTCCGATAGTTCGACGTATGAACTGCATTATTTCATGCTCGGTTAAGTCGAACATACACATATTTCAAAGTTAAAACGTGGCTAAGCAACGTTTTTACTTTGAAATACGGGTATGTTCGACAAAACAGACTTTAACCCTTTACCTCATAGCCTGTTTCTAGTTTTGGAGACAGGTGACCACTTAAGCAGGTTGAAAGAAAAGCAGAATGTGCCTTAAGGCACATTCTGCTTTACTTTCAGCCTGCTTTAAGCTAAAATCTGCTAGGCTATATTAAATACTTGTAATGGTAATTGTTCATGAGGGTATAAACTGGAACTATTTTCTTTAGCGGAGGAATAAATTAAATATGCTAAAAGTCGCTTCTATGGGGGGAAGGATTAAGTCGAACATACACATATTTCAAAGTTAAAACCTGGCTTAGCCACATTTTATCTTTGAAATACGGGTTTGTTCGCCAAAACCGACTTCGAGATATCGAAGTTCGACTGTATGTCCCGATTCTTACCCATGCTCTGGATCCAGCCAGAGGGCTCTAGGTTCGTCGAGGTTTTCCGAGATGAGGACTTTACGAGATGTACCGTTCAGCCTGGCTACCTCTATCCTGTCTGTACCCGTGTCTGTCCAGTATAGGTTCCTGCCTATCCAATCTACAGCTATACCATCAGGCTGAATTACTTCAGTCTTGATCAATAGCTCTTCATCTGAAACAATATTCAATTTTTCAATTTTTAACCTTTTTCCTCCACAGAAATTTAACCTATTTCTCCTCAGTAGGTGATTTGCACTTGTTTCCATGGAGGAAAGGTTTAATTGAAAAACTCAGTTAGCGTTAACTTGTATAGAGTCCTATGTACACGAAATGTTCGCCGTTTCTCTTTCATCCTAGCTACGAGTATACTGTTAGTCCAAGGTTATAAAGCGTTTTAGTTGAGTCTGAGTGTGTACCCTAGCATTTGATTGGTCAGATTTGAGCCTAGGCTCAAATCTGATCAATCAAATGCTTGGGAACGAGTTTAGACTCAAGTCAAAAGCTTTATAACCTCAGAGCCTTGCCACTTTTCAGATAACATAATGCAGGACAAAAGCAAAACTGAAAACTCCAAGAGGAGCTTATGTTTGAATTTTGTCCTATGTACTTTAAATGCCTACTGTCATGAACACCTTATAATTATTTCACCTTCTCTTGATTGGCTGCTTAACACATTGAGCCTTCGTGTCATTTACAAGAGGAGTAGAATGTCATGTAAAACCATAGATGTCCTATATACAATCAGTCTATAGGAGCCCTCTGATCAGGGTCTATATTGTTAATCCATTTTGCAACATATTGCAGAAAACAAACCTAAATAGTCATAAAGGGACTTAAAGACTACATTGGAAACTGGAGTTGTCCATTAACTCTTTGAACCTTAGTCACACATATATGCATCATTTGCAAACAGCATACATGTGAGGAGTACACTTGTCCTATGCAAACAATGTAGACCCTGATCAGAGGGCTCCTTACACTGTTTGTCATTTTGACATATATTGTAAAAATCAACCGAAAAATGGACTAGACTAAATTGAAAATTAGAATTGTCCATTTTAGGTTTCAGGGAGGAAAGGGTTAAAAGTTCCAGGGAGGATCGATTTCACTCAACTTTTACTACTGGTTGACCTACCTGAGCCGTTGAGTCGGGCTCTCCTGATTGTGCGTATCTGGTCATCAGTCCAGTACACGTAGCCCTCTATAGGATCATAGTCCACTGCAATCACATGTTTAATATGGTCAAGCTGCAGGACAATGTCCGTGAAGTCCGGGGTGTCCAGGGAGATCTTCCGTATATCTGTACGTCGTGCCAGCAACAACATCTCCTCAGGCCCTGGAACAGATAGTTTACATTAAATGTTGTTAACCCATTACTCCATGTATAGTAGAACCTCTCTATTACGACCACTAAAATATGTCAAATATTACTCGTTAAAGACAGGTGACTGCTCAAGCAATGTGAACGTGAAACAGAAAGCTCCTACAGGAGCTTTCAGTTTCACTTTCACATTGCTTTAAGTTTTCAACTGTCTTTTATGCAGACAATTAGCCTTCTTTTTAGTGGTCGTAATAGGGAGGTTCTACTGTATACACATTTTAATGCATCTAATTTATTACTTCGCTGAAGAAAAATTAATGGTTCTTATTTATACAGTCATGAATATGTATTATAAGAAATATTTTCTATATTATAACAGATGGTAGCTTAAAGCAGGCTGAAAGAAAAGCAGAATGTAAATTTGTAATATGTGCCCTCAACTTTTTATATACTACCTTCCTTTTTAGTATGAATATTCCTCTTGACAAGTTCTCTCCAGACATACCAAAATATTTCTACATTTGACCTTGACCTTAACCATTGACTTAATTTTACTGTATTTTTCACTGATCTTCAAAATTCAGACAGGCAATTGCTTGTTTTCAATCACGTCTACCCATAACTCTTATGAGTAGTTACACAATAGGGTTTGGTGCAGACATTTGAGATTTTACCTTTTGAACTATTCCCTGTATAAAGACAAACAGAGGTTTAATGCTAAGCAAAAGTAATGCATGGACTCGTATAGAATAAGAATATCATTCCCAACGATGGATGCTCCCCACAAAGAAAACCCCCATGGTATAGCATGTTTAGTAGGTGAACACAGTATCAAGTTTCATCAACTTAAGATGTAACGTTCAGGAGATATGCTAAAAACAAAAATGATTTTTTATGAAAAAAGGGAGACAATTCAATATTTGGAGATGACAGAGTTATAATTCTTGTGTACTACACTTTTTTTTGACATCCTCCAAGACAGACAGACGGACGGACGGAAACACTGATGGACGGACAAAGCGGCGACTATATGCTCCCATCCTAAAGGGGAGCATTAAAATTCTACATTAAGCTTGTCCTAAGCTGTCACCAGACTGACATTATACCTCTTAGACCACTTGACAATTATAATACATCATACTTCAACTGTACTTTGCAGCAGGAAATGGAGATGAGTGGAAATAATTATAAGTTATAACCATCATTGTTTTTTAACCCTTAGCCCGCCAAATAAATTGTCGTCTGCTATATTTCTCGTCTGCTTCATGTTTCAAAGTGCTTCAAAGTTGCTCAACATTGCTGAAAATGTTGTCCGAGTGTCAAACAGCTTGGATCCGGATGAGACGCCGAGTTACTCGGCGTCTCATCCGGATCCAAGCTGTTTGCATATGGAGCTATAGTCGTGAGTGGCAGGCTAAGGGTTAATATACACTTCTCAATATCTTAGTCTGCAATAGGGAAATTAATAATCAAGTGTATAATTCATTGTACTTTAACCCTTTCCCCAATAGAAGTGCCTTTTAGCGAATATGATTTATTACTCTGCTGAAGAAAATAGTTCCAATTTAATCAGTCATGAATATATATTATAGGGAATATTTTGTATATTCTAGCATAGGATAGCTTAAAGCAGGCTGAAAGTAAAGCAGAATGCGCCTTAAGGCGCATCCTGCTTTACTTTCAACCTGCTTTAAGTAGTCACTTATCTTCAATACTAGAAATATGCTATCAGGTATAGGGTTAACTGTACATAACAGATGACAATTATTTATTAGGAGTCCAAACAAGGACGAAACTATATAAGTCAATGATATGTGACATCAAATATTCCAGCCGGACTTTCTCTTGGCAGTATATCTATATTTTTGTATTGAGAATTATTTACTTAGTCTTCTGAGATACTTCCAAGTTGTTTGCAACTGACATAATAATTTTGGAACAAATGCTTTTATTGGGAATTCTAACACACCTCGCCCAAACCCCTATATAAGCGAAGAAGGACCGTCTCAGTGTACGAATTTTCAGTAGAACACTCATGCGCTAAACGTTCTAACGTGACGTCATTTTGGCTTCGAAAATACGTACGCCAAGAAATGTAGCGCCGTTGCTTCGGTGTAAATTAAGGTTTAATTATGTGTTAGAATCGAAATAATAAATTAATACCAGTGTTTTATCTAACAATCGAACACGGGTAGTCGTTGAGATGCTTGTAATTAAACCACTCGGCCTAAAGGCCTCATGATTAAATTACTACGCATCTCAACTCCTACCAGTGTTCGATTGCACGATAAAACACTGGTATGAATTTATTATTTCTTAAATAACAACTTATTTTACCACCATAGCTACCTATAGTAACTTCTGCTTCTAATAACTGACACAAAAATACAGTATAGCCTCGCTATTACAAACACTAAAACAAATATTATTTATAATTTTTTTCAATATTCTAGATAGGGAATTAAATTAATATTAATATTAATATATATACAAATATTAATTGTTTGGATAAAAGACAGGTGACAGCTTAAAGCAAGGTGACAGTAAAACAGAAAGCTCCTATAGGAGCTTTCTGTTTTACTGTCACCTTGCATTAAGCAGTCACCTGTTGTAAACACCTTATAAATTAACACAATTTAGTGGTTATAATAGAGGGGCTCTACTGTATAAACATTATAATTATTAGAGGGAAGTTGGGGATGAATTTTGAAAATGTAAAGTACTGCATCTATCATTATTCATGATAAAACTTGATTTACGAATTTCTGTTGTTTTTTCCTTGACAGTCAAGCTCGTACTAACTGATCATTTGAATGGACAATGCCCTTTTCCTATTAACCCATTACCCCATAAATACGCCTTTTAACGACCTTAATTTATTCCTCCACTGAAGGAAATAATTCCAATTTATACAGTCAGGAATATGTAGTAAAAGAAATATTTTCTATATTCTATCAGATGATAGCTTAAAGCAGGCTGAAAGTAAGGCACATTCTGCTTTACTTTCAAACTGCTTTAAGTAGTCACCTGTTTTCAAAACTAGAAACAGGCTATGGGGTAATGGGTTAAGTCAAGTAAGGTTTTAGTTTTAAGTTGCAGTATACTGCATAATGCCAATCAATGTAAACCCTGATCAGAGGATCCTATAGGTCTGAGTATCATACAGTTTGGATCCAGATCAGGCCCTACATTTGTAGGGTCTGATCTGGATCCAAACTAATTGCAAAAACCATCAACAATTTCAAATATTTCAACACCACCATGCAAAGTGTAATTAATGACCGGATAAAAAATCTGGCATTTTAATTCAGTTATTCAACAACTTCATGCTGGAACAATTTTACCATGGCAACCAGTTTGGAGCCAATGTTCTATACTGTTTGCAATTCAGAATAAAATTAAGACTTAATCAGTCATCAAATTTTCAAAAGTTGTCATTTTCCCCATTTTATTTAAATTGTGGTTGCTTTTCGTTCGCATTTAAATAGAAAATAATAATGTCTTCTCTGCTGTATTATTAATTGAGATGAAAGAGGCAGCAGGACCAAGATATATTCAGAGCTCCAGATAAGAGGAGTATTTCAAAGACTAAAATCTTTATTTCTTCATTAAACCCTATGGTGTCACTACTCATTAGAATCGTCTCTTCGAGACGATTCTAATGAGTAGTCACACCAAAGGATTTTGTGCTGAAAGAAGTGAGAAAATATTGGATTTGTTCAGTTTGTTATCTGGAGCCCTGGATATTTTATCACTGCAGGTGTGTCTATGGTAAGACTGACTGCACAATCTGATGAACACATCAAAATTTCAAATAAAACAGCAAAAACTCTCAAAACTTATCACCTACTACACTCCCTAATTTTATTTCATAATTTTATCCATTTTAATACATACAGCCCATGATTTCAGAGGGAGTAAACTCAACAAATCCAATATTTTTTCGCTTCTGTCAGCACCAAATCGTATGGTGTTACTACCCATTAGAATCGTCTCGAAGAGACAATTCTAATGAGTAGTGACACCATAGTGTTAAATGCAGAAAAAAAAAATTAATTTTTGAAATACTCCCCTTATCTGGAGCCCTGCATTAGCCTGCTTGAGAAGCCTAATTTGAGTGTTATTGTGCAAAAAGATTGGAAACAGATCTGATATCAGGGATTTGGCTGTGCCTGTAAGACATACAATTATGACATAAGTGTACTTACATATAAATAACACTAAGTTTAACCCATTATCCCATAAACATGCCTTTTCACATCTTTAGGTAATTCTTCTACTGTAGAAAATAGTTCCATTTTATATTTATGAAATCAGGAATATGTATTGTAGGAAATATTGTTTAAATCTTAGCAGATGGTAGCTTAAAGCAGGCTAAAAGTAAAGCAGAATGAGCCTTAAGGTACATTCTGCTTTTAACTTTAAACCTGCTTTAAGTGGTCACCTATCTTCAAAACTAGAAACATACTATGGGGTAATGGGTTATCTGGCATAATAAAGCAGGTAAAAGGTCTTACCCTCAGCACATGTTTTTTGGTCACTCAGCAGTCTGACCCCTGTTGGACAGGCACACTTGTACATGGGGGTGATAGGCGACATCAAGCAGAGGTTGGAACAGCCTCCATTGTTACTGCTACATGGATTATCACCTAAAACAAAACAAAGCAAACATAAAGTTTAAATCATGAAAATGTGATCCTACATATCTAACCAGCTACTCTTAGTAACACATTGCCTCATTCTCATCTGATGTAGTATCATGTACACCTTCATTTAACCCATTACCCCATATAAACATCTTTTCACACCTCTGATTTATTCCTCCATTTTAAGAAAATTAATTTAAATTTTATACATGTACAATGATAAATATGTATCATTAGAAATATTTTCTATATTCTGGTGGTAGTTTAAAGCAGGCTGAAAGTAAAACAGAATGTGCCTTAAGGCACATTCTGCTTTACTTTCAACCTGCTATCAGTGGTCACATGTCTTCAAAACAAGAAACAGGCTATGGGGTAATAATATATAATAATATATTGGCAAGGCTCAAGATGAATAACATTTTCTCCTGTAAGTCTATACTAACAGCCATATGATGTGGCTCAAAGAGTGAAGTAACACCATATGGTTTGGTGCAGACATGAAGATTTCAGATTTTGAAATAACTCCCCTTAATTGCCTGAAGCCCTAATATTAGTGAGTAAAGTCAGCAGTTGGCCCTGTTGGTGCAGTTAGGAGACAGGCCTTCTCAATTTTTCTTTGTAAATTTGGTTTTGTCACAGCCAGACTGTATTGAATTTTGACCATGGTACAGGGCTCCAAATAAGAAGGAGTAAACTGAACAAATCCAACATTTTCTCACTTGTTTGTCAAATCTTATGGTGTTGCTACTCAATAGAATCGTCTCGAAGAGATGATTCTGATGAGTAGTGACACCATAGGGTTTAATCCAGAAATAAAGATTTTAATTTTTGAGAATACATCCCTTATCTGGAGCTCTGTTGCCATGTTTATTATTTTTCATTGATTTGACTTAATTTCAACATAAAACATTTTCCGTAACATAATTAATGTTTAAATGAATATAAAGGCGTCTGACTTTCTTTAATATTTTTCAGGCCCAAATCTTGGTGTTAGTTAGGCCAAATCGGGGTGTTAATTTCTTTAAAGTACACTTTGGCGACATAAAATTGGGTAAAATGTACTTTTAATTCAAGCAAAAATTCAAAACAGTACCTTTAACGTTGATAAAATTGCTAAATAAGGAGAAAATTAGTGTTATTTTTAACTCTTTACTCCATAGCCTATTACTAGTACATTTGTATTGAATTAAGATAGGTGACCACATAAAGCAGGCTGAAATTAAGGCAGAATGCGCCTTAAGGTATATTCCACTTTTTTCAGCCAGCTTTAAGATGACATCTAGTAGAAAATACATGTAAAAACTACTTCTTATCATACATATTCATGACTGTAAAAATTGGACCTATTTTCTACAGCGGAGGAATGAATTAAATGTGTAAAAATACATTGGATCTGGAACTCTAAAATCAGATACCTATTTCCCATCCTATCAATATCTGAGCTGTTCAATTTGTATTGTTTATTGTAAGTATCTAAAAGAAATTAAAAGATTAACTGACAATCTTTCCAGTAGACATTTATCAAGTTTTCCAACATTTTCTCTTTTTGTCTTCACCAAACCCTATGGTGTGACTACTCATTAGAATCATCTTGAAGAGACAATTTAAATCAGTAGTCACACCATAGGGTTTGGAGCAGAAATAAAGATTTTACTATTTTAAATACATGCACTCTTCTTATAAATCTGGAGCCCTGTTCAGAGAATGTTATGCAGCAAAATAAAGCTCCTATTATGTCTAAAGACTCGAGACTGACAATGCACTCTGTGAATTTGGGTCAATTATAATTCGGCACAACTATAACACATTAAAATGTGAAAACTGCCATTACTGTGTCGCCAGTTGATCATAAAATAAAACATCTCAGCTTGCAAGTACAATAAAGTCTTGATATTATGACCTTTTGAAATTGTTTGTTGTCAGTGTTTTAACCTATTATTCCATAGATGTGCCTTTTTACGCCTTTAATTTATTCATTCACTGAAGAAAATAGTTCTTGCTATTATGAACTTATGAAACAGTTTGTTGTCAGTGTTTTAACATATTATTCCATAGATGTGCCTTTTTACACCTTTAATTTATTCATCCACCGAAGAAAAATAGTTTTAATTTATACAGTCATGAATATGTATCACAAGAAATAATTAGTTTTATCTAGAAGATGGTAGCTTAAAGCAGGCTGAAAGTAAAGCAGAATGCGCATAAATGCGCCTTCTGCTTTACTTTCAACCTGCTGTCTTCAAAACTAGAAATAGGCTATGGGGGTAATAAGTTAACCTATTATTTCCTAGATCTGCTTTTTGACGCCTTAAATTTATTCCTTTATTGAAGAAAATGGTTCCACTGTATATAGTAAATAATATGTACCAATTGCAGTCTGCCACTGTCAAAAATGAGATTCTTTGATAAAAAGGAATTCCCCACAATATGGTCAGAGTGTCATACAGCTTGGATCCTGATTGGACACCACATAATGAAGCGTCTCACCTGGATCCAAACTGTTTGCAAAAGTTAACACGGTTTCACCAATAGTGTGCAAAGATGTAATAAAATTGCTGTTTAAAATTTAGAGCACTTAAGTCCATGAAAATTCAACCACCTCTAAAACGATATGCCCAGCAAGAGACTATTTATTTAATGCAACTGTTTTCACACCCTCTCTTTCTTCTTCATTCTACAGTCAAAATCTATCATGGCTTTATAATAGGCACGACTCCAGATAAGAGGGAGTAAACTGAACATTTTCAACATTTTTCACTCATTTCAGCACTAAATCCTATGGTGTCACTACTCATTAGAATCGGCTCGAAGAGACGATTCTAATGAGTAGTGACACCATAGCCTTAGGGTTTAATACAGAAATAAAGATTTGAGTTTTTGAGTTTCTCCCCTTATCTGTAGCTCTGTGAATGGATTATCAAAATGGCAGCCCCCATATCTATCAGCTCTATATCCACTAAATCACAGAACTTCAATTTTCTATAAAAGCATCATTATAAAAATCTGTTAAAACATACATTCCTTAAAACATATCATCCTTTTATCTAACCCCTTCTTAGCCTTAGACTGAGTCTGTTTGTATTCTTGTATACTGTTTGGACCCTGACCAGATGCTGCAAATTGCCAACCCTGATCAGGATCTAAACTGTTTGACACTTTAATCACAGTGAAAAAGTACAGTCAAACTTTGAAGGCAAACTTCTATTATGGAACCACCAAAATATGGTACATTAAAAGCTTAAATGACAGCTTAATGCAGACATTAAGTATACAGAAAGCTCCATTAGCTAAGGCTTTCTGCATTACTTTTATCCTCCATTAACCCTTTGAACCCTAGTCCCGCATATAGGCGTCATTTCAAACAGTGTACATGTGAATAATACACTTGTCCTGTGCAAACAGTGAAGGCCCAGATCAGAGGGCTCCGAAAGGAGCCCTCTGATCAGGGTCTTCACTGTTTGTCAGTAATGCCAAAATTGACAAAAACGACTCTTAAAAGCCAGAAATGGACTAGACAAAAATCGAAACTGGAATTGTCCATTAAAAGTTTCAGGGAGGAAAGAGTTAAGCAGTCATCTGTTTTTAAAGTTCATCCAACCTCTTCATTCAGTGGTTGTTTCATACAGGTATGACTGTTCATCACAATTCATAAAATCTATTTAAAAAATCTTCACTAATCGTAACAAATTTATATAGGTGGTTATAAGCGGATGTTGCTGAAACGCTCCACTAATTTTTACCCCTAATCAAGATTAACCCTTTCCACCATAACTATCGGTCAAAATCACCAATATCTACCTGCATTAAAGGCAATATACTGCTTAAAGCTAGATTAAAGGAAAGCAGAAAGCTCCTAAAGGAGCTTTCTGCTTTACTTTTATCTTGCTTTATCCTGCTACCTATTATGAATACCATAATTAAATAATCGTTTTTTTAGCGATTATTGGGAGGAGTAGGTTTTTAAAGCCATGCTGTGGAGAAAAAGGTTAAAAAAAGAAAATTTTACCTCCAACAAAGAGTGTTTGTTTAAACGACAATCGTCAATAGGGATTTATTTGAAGAATTTAAGAAAAAACAAACAGTCAGCTGTTTAAATAACTGGGTTATTCACATTTGTCACATGATTTGAATTTTCAAACGGCCACACGTAACACTGGAAAACCAAACCTCTTATCTGTACAGCATTACTCGACTGGCAGTAAAACAGCTTGGATCCGAATTGGAACACTAAGAAACTAAGCTCTGATCATGATCCTGACTGTCTGGCACTCACATGATGCTCTTTTTTCTATTCCAAGGCATTTCACTAAACTTGAAATGTTTTGAAAATAATGCTGACTCTATTTTTGCGCTCTCTTTTTCCAAAATGTTCTACTGTAAAATACACTTTTGCAGTTCTCAACTATTTTAAGCTCAGTTGAAAAGACATTATTCCTTCCTGTTTAAATTAATCTAAACGCAAATGCAATGAAATGTAGAAATTGATAGCTTTTTGAAATTTCTAACCATACAGTAAAACCTCTCTATAACGGCCACTAAAGTGTGCTAATTTATTAGTTGTTTTTGACAGGTGACTGCTTAAAGCATGGTGACAGTAAAACAGAAAGCTCCTGTAGGAGCTTTCTGTTTTACTGTCACCTTGCTTTAAGCTGTCACCTGTCACTTAAATAACCAATTAGTCCTCGTTTTAGTGGCCGTTATAGAGAGGTTTTACTGTACATGTATCTTAATCTGAGAGGCAAACTGTTTGGAGCCAAATCAGCCGCCCAAATAAAACTAAAGCTATCAAAATGTATTCAGGCAATCAAGTTGAATAATTTGTCCATATTTTATATACATGTGTATACCAAATTTCATTTGAATTGAATAATACCTGTTTTAGAATATTTGCCATTGTTCTTAAGGTTTCACCCCTAGCATGCTACAAGCTGAAAGCATTAAGAATAATTACCTGATATCTGTCTGTCGGGACTGAACACATGAATATCCATAGGAGAATGTATATCATTGAGGACCATCTTCATATCATCGCCGGTCTCCTTGTTGCACGAGTGAATTCCTTTAGTCTCCCAGTCCGTCCAATACAGCCGCTCCTTAAACAACGTCAAGGCAAACGGGTGGGGCAGGACTTTCTCTATCACAATTACGCGCTGTCTTCCGTCGAAACTACAACTATTAATATAACTTAATTTGGCATCAGCCCAGTAGAGCTTCTCTTTCTCATAGTCGAGGGTCAAACCGTTTGGCCAGTAGATGTCATCGTTGACTATGACGGAACGTGTGCTCAATGTTCCGTCCATCCCTGCACGCTCAATCTTAGGAACTTCTCCCCAGTCGGTCCAGAACATGTATCTGAAAATATCAAAAACATGAATCCTAGAAACAAGAGAAAGGAAACAAATTATGTTCAACCTTTTCTTATTCCTCAACCTACCAAAGTAAAAGCAATGATTTATTTTTTTCCCCATTGCATATTTTCAGTATTGAAAAAAAGAACCCATTACCCCGTAGCCTGTTTCTAGTTTAAAAGAAGAAAGTTCACTTAAAGCATGTTGAAAGTGAAGCAGAATGCACCTTAAGAAAATATTTCTTATGATACACATATGCATGACTGATTAAAGGGAAATATTTTCCATCAGTAGAGGAATAGAATTATAGGCGTAAAAAGGCGTATAAATGGGGTAATGAGTTAAAGCAGGCTTAAAAAGAAATAGAATGCTTCCAAAGGAGCAGTTTGCTTTACTTTAAGTCTGCTTTAAGTTTCAATCTGTTAAAATATAAAAAATTATTTCTTATACATGTAGTATTTATTCAAGACTGTATGGAATTCTTTTCTTCAGTGGATACATAAATCAAAGATGTAGAAAGGTGTCTATATGGAGTTATGGGTTAATGAGTAGTCACACCATAGGTTTTGGTAGAGACATGACGGTTTTATATGCAACAATAACACTGCCCCATCATTTCAGTTATTGCAGCCTTCTTTTTATTTTCAAGAAAAAACATAATTTATCGGAGGCAGCCATTATAGTGGCTGTTTACAAGCAATAGCTCAAAATGATGATATTAACCCATTACCTCATAAATACGCCTTATTAGGCTTTTAATTTGTTCCTCCACCAAAGCTAAAAACTTCCAATTTATACAGTCATGAATTTGTATAAGAAGAAATGTTTTCTATATCCTAGCAGATGGTAGCTTAAAGCAGGCTTAAAGTAAAGCAGAATGTGCCTTGAGGCACATTCTGCTTTACTTTCAACCGGCTTTAAGTAGTCACCTTGTTTCAAAGCAAGGAACAGGCTATGGGGTAATGGATAAAGATAAATTTATTGTATCTTTGATTTCACCATTTTAGCCCAGTGTTTTCTAAAGTGGACATTAGTTAACAGTATAGACCCTGAAGAGACTGTGTAACGTGGCATCTGCTCAGACTCTTCACCGTTTGCTTTACTATATGAACTATTTTGCTGTAAGGAAATAACACTGCAGTGTCTTTAGATTACCCTTGTATATCTACAATAAAATCTTTCAGTAAGTAAAGTTCATTTTAATATCAAGGCACATATCTTTTAATCAAGAAACAAAATAAGTCAGCAATCAATTTATGTTTGATTTACATGACTTAGGATTTTCTGGGGTTAAACCATCTTGAACCCATTACCCACAACATGTTTCTAGTTATGTGTTTAAAATATTAAGCATTTCTGATATGGAGACTACTTTATTAAGTGAAAAAATAATTAGCGAAAAAAGGCACCTACAAGAGATGGATTAAATGTTGCTCTGGATAAGACTGTTTTTTTAGTCGACTGTATACAGTAAAGCCTCTAATACCACTACTAAAAAGAAGGCTAATTGACTGTATAAAAGTCATTTATAATAATTGACAGCTTAAAAATAGGTGACAGTAAAACAGAAAGCACCTCCAGGAGCTTTCTGTTTTACTGTCACCTTGCTTTAACCCTTTGAACCCTAGTCCCGCATATAGGCGTTCTTTTCAAACAGTGTACATGTGAATAGTACACTTGTTCTATTCAAACAGTGAAGATCCTGATCAGAGGGCTCCGAAAGGAGCCCTCTGATCAGGGTCTTCACTGTTTGTCATAATGCCAAACATTGACAAAAACAACCCATAAAAGTCAGAAATGGATTAGACTTAAATGGAAACTGGAATTGTCCATTTAAAGTTTTAGGGAGGAAAGAGTTAAGCAAACATCTGTCTTAAACACCTAATACATGTACTTCACATAATTTAGTGATTGTAATAGAGAGGACTTTACTGTAAATGAATATATCTTAAAGCGTGGGTAGATGGGCTAAAATATTATCGCAGTTTGTGACAAATATTAGATGGGCTCCTGCTTTGGGGATCATAAACAAATAAATTAGCCTTGGATTTTTCTGCAATTTATAAAGCAGATCTTGTCATATTTCCCACCAAGTTGACAAGTGAAAGCAGTGAGCAACCTTTAATGTGTGAGGACTGATTATTATTACATTAAATGCAAACAGTGTAGACCTAGATCAGAGGACTCCTGAAGGAGTCCTCTGATTAGGGTCTGCAATGTTTGCCATATTTATAAATATGTTGGTGACAGAAACTCTTAAACGTCGATGTACACTGGTCATTAAATTATCAGAAAATGGATGCGTCCATTTGTAAATTTTATTTTGTATGGGCTAAAGATCTTCTGACATTCTCTATGTGTTCTAACATCTATTAAACATGGCAAATTTCAGTCCAAATAAACAGGGTGCATATGTACGGTATTCCAAATACATGTACTAAAATCTATATGTTTGCATCAGATCCTATGGTGTGACTATTCATTGGAAACATCTCAAAGAGTTTGGAGCCTGATCAGACTGCACTGGCCGATCAAACTCCGGACTGTTTGCCACACGATACTAGATGAGTAGTCCGAGTTGCCATTTTATACATTCTACTTCAATGTGTTGGCATTTTGTTTGGGTTTAAACGAGGAAAGTATAGCGTGTTCTCCACTGTACAAGATTGACTGTACATCCTATAGAATGGAGGCAGACAGCCATTTCATGTGATGGAACTATTCTTAGCAATTAATTTCCTACGCAGCTGATGAAATTCTTTGACATTATCATCCATTTTCACCCCCTTCACTTACACTACCGCTGACTTCCAGTTTCTCCTCTCTGCCTTTCACACATTTCTAAATAGGCAACAATAAAAAATCTCCCTTTTTGATTTTTCCGGCATGGACTGCAGCAGTTTAGACCCTGATAACCAAACCTTTGAAATCTTATACATTTACCTGACATTGGTGATGAGTGATCACTGAAGTAAATACAGCAAACCTTAAATAACATAAACAAACTTAAGTCAAACTTCACCAATTTCCTCAGCTGAATTTTGACAACTCAACCTCACCTTAAATCAAACCCATATTTCAAAGTTAAAACATGGCATGTTTTAACTTTGAAATATGGGTATGTTTGTTTTGAAATCAGGGTAAGTTTGATTAGAGTGAGAACGAGTTATTCAGATTCCACTGTATTTTACCGTGCAAAATAAGGGTAAAAGATTCTGGAAGCCGAGCCACCTTCAAAGGAAACACTTGAAACAGTATGATTGCATGTTATGTCGACAATCACTAAATTATGAGCAAGAAAATCATTAATCTTTTTAATTGATCAACAAATCTCGATTCTCTTGAAGTTTGGTGCTATTTTTTTGGAGGGAGTTATTTCCAGGCTTGAGTCTTTTTAACTGGGTACAATAGGACTCTGGGAAAATGTGTCTGTTTTAGCTTTATAAAATTTGTCTATTTTAGCTTTACAAACAAAACAACGAGAGGCCTATACAAATGGCAAGATTAAAGTAAAGCAGAAAGTTCCATCATCCTGCTTTAACTCTTTCCTCCCTGAAACTTCAAATGGAAAATTCCAGTTTCCATTTAAGTCAAGTCCATTTCTGACTTTTAAGGGTTGTTTTTGTCAATGTTTTGCATTATGACAAACAGTGAAGACCCAGATCAGAGGGCTCCATAAGGAGCCCTCTGATCTGGGTATTCACTGTTTGCATAGGACAAGTGCACTTTTCATATGTACAATGTTTGAAAAGAACGCCTATATGCGGGACTAGGGTTCAAAGAGTTAAACCACTCGAAAAAAGTTCATCAGGATAGTAATACACTCAATTTATGAAGTTCTTGTGACTTATCCAAATAGTTTTTACCTTTGTGACAGTTTCGGTTCTCCATTGGAGCACCTTCATCAGACTGTGATATCCGCGGGAACGTGACGTCACAGGGCGGGTTTACTACTGGACTGGTTCACAGTAGTAAACAAAGGCCTGACCTTTTAGCACATTTAACTTATTACTCCATTTAATAAAATATTCCCCAATTCGTACCGTCATGAACATATATTATTAGAAATGTTTTCTATATTCTAGCAGATGGTAGTTTAAAGCAGGCTGAAAGGATAACATATTGTGCCTTAAGGCACATTCTGCTTTACTTTCAACCTGCTTTAAGTTGTTACCTATTTTCATTACTAGAAACAGGCTATGGGGTAATTTCACTAAAGGGTTAAGCAGGTTGAAAGTAAAGCATAATGCTCCTGCATAATGCCTGGATTCTGCTTTACTTTCAGCCTGCTTTAAGGCGACTGTTTTTAGCACAGATGCATTTATCGGGAAAGAATAATGTCATTCGGGCCCCCCATACAATTCAAAGACAAGATATTGATCTTACCCGCTGTATGGGTTGAGGGCGATTGCTCTTGGTTGATCCAGATTCTGCCAGTAAAGGACACGTCGATCAGAGCCATCTAAGTTAGACACCTCAATTCTGTTGGTTTCTGAATCCGTCCAATACAGTTTCTCGCCCATCCAATCGCATGCCAGACCATCAGGGGACATAAGTCCTGTTGTAATAATTCCTACGGAAGACTGGATGACGTTGTCGACCACGGTAGCCCGTTTAATAATCTCCATGTTGAGGTCCGTCCAGAAGATGTAACCCTGACTGTACATGAAGTCCACGGCTGTGGCGTCGTCCAGGCCGCCAATGAGCACGGATACGTTGGGCTTGCCATTGGGGTTCACATCCACCAGACGGATGTCTTTTCGATTAGCAAACAGAAGCTGGGGTAACCCTGAAACGACAAAAGAAATAATCAGCAGGGCTCCAGATAAGGAGAGTATAACAAAAACTAAAATCTTTATTTCTGCTTTAAACCCTATGGTGTCACTACTCATTAGAATCGTCTCGAAGAGACGATTCTAATGAGTAGTAACACTACAGGATTTGGTGCTTTAAGAGTGAGAAAATGTTCGATTTATTCAGATTACTCCCCCTTATCTGGAGCCCTGAATCAGTGAGCTGCATTGACCCTTCTCTTCATCTAAATCATTCACCCCTGAAAATATTCAAATGGACCGTTCTAGTTTCCAGCAAAGACTAGTCCATTTTTCACAATTTAGGGTTGTTTTTCTTATACAAATTATTGCAAAATAACAGACAGTGAAGACCCTGGGTTTACACTGTTTGCATAAGACAAGTGTATTATTCACATGTAACTGTGGGCAAGTATACAATCCTATGCAACCTATATCCAACTGTGTTTAACCCATTACCCCATAAATATGCATTTAATTTATTCATTTAATTTATTCATCCACCTAAGAAAATAGTTCAATTTTAAACAGTCACGAATATGTTCTGATAGAAATAGTTTCTATATCCTGGCAGATGGAAGCTTAAAGCAGACTGAAAGTAAAGCAGAATATGCCTTAACATGCAATGACAAACTTCATTATGCATCGAGTATGCATCGAGTATAACACAATAGTTACTCAGGTGAGCGATTTAAGGCCGCATGCGGCTCTTGTTTTTAACTTAATCTTAGGCTTAATCTGCCTTAACCCATTACCCCATAGCCTATTTCTAGTTTTGAAGACATGTGACCACTTAAAGCAGGCTGAAAGACTGAAAGTAAAGCAGAATGACTGAATGTGCTCCAAATGTCAAGAGTACACTAAGTCTTGTCCTATGCAAACAGAGTAAACCCAGCTCAGATCCGGTTCACTGCAATGCTGAAATTTCAAATTTCCTATAAATTATCTGTTTACATCGACTCTGGATGGGGCAGGGATGGGGTTTGTCTCAAAAATACAAAACAGTGACAGACCCTGATCAGAGGACTCCTTCAGGAGCCCTCTAATCAGGGTCTACACTGGTATCAAAGGATGTGTATGTTCATGCACTCTAATACATGTAGTTAGAAGGTTGTTGGCTTTAAGTTCAACATACGGTTTGACTGTATAATTGCTTCAAATACGATGTCACATGCCATAATCGTGTCAAACTGTCAACTCATTTTGTTATTTTTTTAACAACAAAAAATCAGCCTACTTGATGTATTGTGTCAGATATAACACATTGCACTTTCCAACTCAAATTTCTTAACCCTTTCCCACATAGCATATCTCTAGTATTGAATGTAGGTGTCCACTTAAAACAGGTTGAAAGTAAAGCAGAATGCGCTTTAAGCGCATTCTGCTTTACTTTCAGCCTGCTTTAAGCTATCATCTGCTAGAATATAGAATTTTTTTTGTATTATACATATTTATGAATGTATAAATTAGAACTATTTTCTTCAGGGCAAGAATAAACTGAATGCGCTAAAAGGCGCTTCTATGGGGGAAAGGGTTAAAATAACCATAATGGTGAAACAGCTTAATTAACCCTCATCCTCATAGCAAGTGCTTTACCCTTACTGTGTGAGGAAGGAATGAATAATGTAGACCCTGGACATGCAGAGGGCCTGAAGGAGCCATCAAATAAGGGTCTGCACTGTTTCTTTTTAATATTTTGGGGACAAAACCCTAAAGAATTGATATTACCAGAGTTAACATTTATCAGTAAATGGATGGGTCCATTTGAAAAATCAGCTTTGTAAGAGTTAATCCTATCCTACCAGATGGTAACTTAAAACAGAATGCACCACTAGGTGCATTCTGTTTTACATTCAACCTGCTTTAAGTGATCACATGTTTTCAAAGAGAATGGGGTAATGGGTTAAGACGGAGTCAACAGTATTTACAGTGTTGGATTAAAAGGCAGGTCTGACTGTAAACCTAGCCAACATTCTGGCCATTATCAGTGATTGTCAAGGAAATCGTAAAACAATAGTAAAGAACTGAAATAAAATCACACTGGAATGTGATTTCAAGACTCTTGACCCTTAACCTGAGGGAACCAAATGTAAACTTTCTTTGCAAACAGTGTAGACCCCTGAAGGAGTCAATTGATCAGGGTCTGTACTGCTTGTCATACTTGTGGCTATTGTAAAGAAGCACCGATGGGTCAAAATTTTGAATTAACTGGACTTTTTTTAATGAAAGAGCCTAATTAACATTCAGTATTGCAGGGCTCCAGATAAAAGGGAATACTATGAAACAAATCCAACATTTTCTCACTCATACAGCATAAAATCCTATGGTGTTACTACTCATTAGAATCGTCTCATCGAGACAATTCTATTGAGTAGTGACACCATAGGGTTTAAAGCAGAAATAACGGTTTTAGGATTTGAATTACTCGCCATATCTGAAGCCCTGGTATTGTAAGGAATAAGTATACACCTGCAACAGACAACCTTATCTACTTGACCTTCTGAATGCAAGTATGCCTCAAAACCTGTACAATGCAAAATTAATGTCTTCTTAATTTAACCCATTCTCCCAAAGCCTGTTTCTTATATTGAATATTTCATAGATGACTGCTCTTAAAGCAAGATGAAAGTAAAGCAGAATGCGCCTTAAGGCACATTCTGCATTACTTTCAGCCTGCTTTAAGCTACCATCTATTGATCTTCTAGAAAATAGAAATTTAATTTTTATGATACATATTTATGAATGTATAAATTAGAACTATCATATTCTTCAGTGAAGGCATCAAAAGGCGTTTTTATGGGTTAGTGGGTTAACCCGTTTCCCAAATTCTGTTTCTTGTTTTTAAACGCATTACTATTAAAAACACACTGCATGTTCTAAAGTAAATCCAGAGGATTCTAAAGGAGCATTTTTCTTTTACTTTCATCCTGTTTTAAGCTACCATCTGCTAGCAGATAGGATCTATTTCACATAGTTAGTTTTCCTGATTGTATAAAGTGGACATTTTACTATTTTCTTCAGTGGTGGAATAAATTAAAGGTCTATATATGGGGTAATGGGTTAGTTCTAAGATATAGAAAATATTACTAATGACACATAATCATGACTGTATAAAGTGGAACTATTTCCTTCAGTGGCTGAATAAATTCAAGGTAGAAATAGGTGTATTATATTTATGGAGTAATGGGTTTAACCCATTACCCCATAGCCTGTTTCTAGTTTTGAAGATACGTGATCACTTAAAGCAGGTTGAAAGTAAAGCAGAATGTGCCTTAAGGCACATTCTGCTTTACTTTCAACCTGCTTTAAGCTAATATCTGCTAGAATATAGAAAATATTTCTTATGATTTTTATTTGTGACAGTATAAGTTGGAACTATTTTCTTCAGTGGAGGAATAAATTGTAGTCGTAAAAGGGCGTATTTATGGGGTAATGGGTTTAAGTAGGTTTTAATTAATTGGTCCTGCCACAGGATTCATACTACACCTTGGCACAGACCTCCTGCCGGCCAATTCGGTAAAACAAACTGTTTTTGACACCTGCCACAAGCTCACTGGTAAATATGTACACTTGAAGAGATAATACCCTTCATACAGTTACACCTTGTCGGAGTACAGTGAACTTCGATATCTCGAAATCAGTTAAATTGAACATACCCCTATTTCAAAGTTAAAACGTGGCTTAGCCATGTTTAAACTTTGAAATATGGGTATGTTCAACTTAACCGAGCATGAAATAATGCAGTTAATGTGTCGAACTATCGGATAAGTTCGAGTTAAGCGAATTCGAGATATCGAAGTTCAACTGTTTTTCAAAATTTAAAATCTTTATTTCTGCATTAAATCCTATGGTGTCACTACTCATTAGAATTGTCTCTTCGAGACGATTCTAAGGAGTAGTAACACCATAGGATTTGGAATTGAAATGAGTGAGAAAATATTGGATTTGTTCACTTTACTCCTAAATCTGGAGCTCTGCCTTGTTTATAAAACATTCCAGTTAGCATGCCTAGATCAGAGCTCTATAGATAAGAGTGGGTAAACAGTTTACCCACTCTTATCTATATTATGGAAATGTTCAGTTTACTAAACTGAACATTTCCATAATTTTCTCCATTATGTCTTCTCTAAACCCTATGATGTGACCACTCATTACAATCGTCTCTTTGAGACGATTCTAATGAGTGGTAACAACATAGAGTTTGGTGGAGAAATAAGAAAGTTAGTACATGTATTTCAAATATCCAGGGCTCCACTTAAACTTAAGTTAAAGAGGCTCGCAACCGGATTTAGCATTAAAAATGGTAATTTGTAAATATATGTCAAATGATTATATAAATGGTTAAGATTTAGTTTAGGATAATAAATTCTGTTAAAAAATGCATTTCCAAAAAAAGAGAAGAAGCTCTGGTGGGATTCGAACCCGTGACCCTCCATTGCGGAGACAAACAAGAAAAATGAGGACACGCCTTTACCACCTCGACCACGGACGCTCTCTATATATATGGTAGCAAATTAACGTACTTCACTGGTAGCGCTTAATACTACATTATTCGGCTCTGGTTTATGTCAGAGCCCGTGTAGAGAAGCAACAACAACAGCAAAACCGTCAGCTGACGCTATTGAAAAACGATGGAATATATCTAAAAACAAGGGCCACTATGGCCCTAAATCGCTCACCTGGTAACCATGTAACCATGTACACCGTGTGACCTAGTTTTTGACCGGGCATGACCCTCATTCTAACTTCACCTCGATTTCAATGAGACAAACATTTTGTTCAAGTTTCATGAAGATTCAATGAATTTTGTTGTCTCTATAGAGTGTTAACGAGGTTTTTTGATGATTTGACCTAGTGACCTAGTTTTTGACCGGACATGACCCACATTCGAACTTGGCCTAGATTTCATTGAGGCAATCATATTGATGAAGTTTCATGAAGATCAAATGAAATTTGTAGCCTCTAGAGTGTTAACAAGGTTTTTCGATAATTTGACCTAGTGACCTAGTTTTTGACCAGACAAGACCCACATTCGAAGTTGATCTAGATTTCATTGAGGCAAACATTTTGATGAAGTTTCATGAAGATCAAATGAAATTTGTAGTCTCTAGAGTGTTAACAAGGTTTTTCGAAGATTTGACCTAGTGACCTAGTATTTGACCGGACATGACCCATATTCGAACTTGGCCTAGATTTCATTGAGGCAATCATATTGATGAAGTTTCATGATGATCAAATGGAATTAGTAGCCTCTAGAGTGTTAACAAGGTTTTTCGATAATTTGACCTAGTGACCTAGTTTTTGACCGGACATGACCCACATTCGAACTTGACCTAGATTTCATTGAGGCAAACATTTTGATGAAGATCCAATGAAATTTGTAGTCTCTAGAGTGTTAACAAGGTTTTTCGAAGATTTGACTTAGTGACCTAGTTTTTGACCGGACATGACCCACATTCGAACTTGGCCTAGATTTCATTAAGGCAATCATATTGATGAAGTTTCATGAAGATCCAATGAAATTTGTAGCCTCTAGAGTGTTAACAAGGTTTTTCGATAATTTGACCTAGTGACCTAGTTTTTGACCGGACATGACCCACATTCGAACTTGACCTAGATTTCATTGAGGCAAACATTGTGACCAAGTTTCATCAAGATCCAATGAGATTTGAACCTGGTAGAGTGTTAACGAACAATTGTGGACGGACGGACGGACAGACGACGGACGATGGACATCCAGCGATCCTAAAAGCTCACCTTGGCACTACGTGCCAGGTGAGCTAAAAACTAAGATTCGGTGACGATTCTTGAGACTTTTTTTTGACTGATCATATTTTTTTAATGTCAGAAGCCAAATAATGCCACAAATTTGCTTTTATTTGAGTATTTTATTTTATTTTGACAAGTACACCATCCGGTTGCGAGTCGCTTTAAGGGGAGTATTTAAACTTGTTATTTATATGCATTAAATCCTATTGTGTCACTTCTCATTAGCTCTTCTAGATGATTCTATTGAGAAGTGATACCATACTTTATTTGGTGCTGAAATGATTTGAGAAAATGGTGCATTTGTTCAGTTTACTCTTTCTTATCATGAGCCTGAGATACTGTAAAGGGAGTATTTCCAATGCTTAAATGTTTGTGTTTGTTAAAGTCCTCGAGGAGACAGTTCAAATGAGTTAACAGAGTCATTCAAAGGATTCTAGGGCAGCGTTATGCTCTTTTGACACTAAGTATTTTTGTCATCTGCAACTTATCTCATCTGCTAGTCTGCTACTGTTTTTAAATAAAACACCTATTAATTTTTTTTTTAAACTGGGTCTGAGTGACAAACAGCTTGGGTCCTGATCAGACGCCACAATATGCGGCATGTCATCTGGATCCAAACTGTTTGCAAAAGTAGTCAAAAATTCGCTCATAGTGTGCCAAGAGACGTTTTTATGGAAAAATTTGTAATGGGGGAACTGGTACTCCCTTTGCTTGGCAACTTAAATTTTTATCTCTTTGCATGCTAGCGGCAGATATCCCTGCCAGAGTGATTACCTCTGCAAACAGATTGGATCCAGATGAGACGCTGCGTAATGCGGCGTCTCATCAGGATCCAATTCTGTTTGCTATTCTGACACTGGATTTAAAAGAAAATTTGAAAATTCATATTTTTGAACGACAGCAGACGACAAATTGCTGCAGACAAAAAAATTACCCAGCATGCAAAGAGTTAAGTATCAAACTCTATGTATTGAGACATTTTATATTCCAATGGGTGTATAGTGATGACATAAGACTTATAGAGTCCCTACATAGAAGTTTTGAATGCAGGTTGAAAGTAAAGCAAAGTGTACCATTTCCAAAATCTGATGGTTAACTGAAAGCAGGTTGAAAGTAAAGCAGAATATATCATTTCCAGGTGATTAAAATAAAGTAGGTTTAAAGTAAAGCAGAATGCTCCTAAAAGAGCATTCTTCTTTACTTTAAACTTGCTTTATGATATACCTGTCTTCTAAAACTAGAAACAGGCTAGTGTGGTGCAACGGGTTTAAAATTACAAATCGGGCAACATCTCTCTCCTAAATTATCATTGATGTTTGGAAAACTAAATAGACAATTTCAAACAGTGTAATGTGGCACTTCACAATAAATTTCACTGCTCACAAACAGGCAAACGACTGTCTGTAAAAATCAATAGAGAACCATTAGGATATTTCCTTCAATCTCCGTTCTCTGCTGCACCTCATATAAGGATCTCATGTCAAATAGACAACAAGTCATAATAGCCTCTAAACAAAGTCATTAATAGCCTCTAACCAAGCCAATTTCTAACCACAATGCAACATCAGATTTTCCAAACACAACAATGTGTAGTAATATGGCCAGGGCTCCAGATAAGAAAGAGTAAACTGAACAAATCCTACATTTATCAATCCTTTTAACACAAAACCCTATGGTGTTACTACTCATTAGAATCGTCTCAAATGAGTAGTGACACCATAGGGTTTAATGCAGAAATATAGATTTTAGTTTTTGAAATACTCCCCTTGTCTGGAGTCCTGCATAATGGCAATATTAATTGTTATATTGCAATACGCCTATTCGCAATAAGTATTGCAATATGTTTTTTCCGTAATTGCACTATTCTATATTTTATTTAAGCACATACGAGAGGGTTGCCCTGTTAATTTTGAAAGTTATACTGAGACAATTCACAGCAAGTGTCTATGTTAATTTTTTAAGGCTGATTTCTATCCAATTCTTGAACATAATAGTTGTAAACAACCCACCCTAAATAAAACTTTGTGTCTTCAACTCACTCACAGTCTT
Organism: Gari tellinella; assembly: GCA_922989275.2. Classification (NCBI taxonomy): domain Eukaryota; kingdom Metazoa; phylum Mollusca; class Bivalvia; order Cardiida; family Psammobiidae; genus Gari; species Gari tellinella. Next base: position 52,064,855 of record OV277867.1, read on the forward strand.
GTAAGGACAGAATGTTGACTGCTGAATGTAGAACAAAAGTCATGCAGAATCTGGAACTATCCATTTTACATTTAACCCTTTGAACCCTAGTCTCGCATATAGGCGTCCTTTTGAAACAGTGTACATGTGAATAGTACACTTGTCCTGTGCAAACAGTGAAGACCCAGATCAGAGGGCTTCGAAAGGAGTCCTCTGATCAGGGTCTTCACTGTTTGTCATAATGCAAAACATTGACAAAAAACAACCCTTAAAAGTCAGAAATGGACTAGACTAAAATGGAAACTGGAATTTTTCATTTAAAGTTTTAGGGAGGAAAGAGTTAAGGGGTGTTTGAGTTAAGCCTGCGGCATGCCCAGGAGCCATTTAATTTATATAATTTGTGGATTAACCCTTTTCTCCACAGAAGAGTTTTACACCACATTCAGTTTATTCCTCAGCAGAAGAACATATTTTCAATTTATACAGTCATGACTCATGAATATGTATTGCCTTATCCCATTTACCCATAAATACACCATTTTTCATCTTTTATTTATTCCTCTACTGAAGAAAATAATTCCAATTTATACAGTCAAGAATATGTACCATAAAACATGTTTTCTTTCTCATATTCAAGGATTATATTAGCTTAAAAGCAGGCTGAAAGTAAAGCAAAATGTGCCTTAAGGCACATTTTGCTTTACCTTCAACCTGCTTTATGTGATCAATTGTCTTCAATACTAGAATCAGACCATGGGGTAATGGGTTAAATAGTCATCTATATTCAAAGCTTAAAAGAAACAGGCTATGGGGTAAAGGGTTAACACAGGTTTGACAGAGCTGTAACAATTGTCAATTCTGAAAACTTGAGCAATATATCAAACAGTGTAGACCCCTTAGTCCTGATCATATGGTTTCTGGGAGCTTTATTAACGTCTATAACTTAATAAATTGGTTACAAGTCGACATAATCAAATGCTTAACTCTTTGTATGCACGATAATTTTTTTGTCTGCAAAAAACCCCATCTGCTATAGTATAGCCTATTAGGCTATACTGTTCTAAAAATAGAACATTCATATTTTTCTTTTCAAAACAGGGTCAAAGCGTCACACAGTTTGGATCCTGATGAGACGCCACGTTTTGCGGCATCTCATCAGGATCCAAACTGTTTGCAAAGGTTACCAGGGTTTCAGGGCCTAGCATGCTAATAGTTAATCCTGTCTAGCAGTTTTATGTCACAATTTTAGCTCCTTCAAAATATGTCATCGCTTGACCTCTCGTGTCACATTAGTTCACACTTACACTCCTGGGAACCCGATAAATACACCACTTTGCAAACAGTGTAGGCCCAGATCAGAGGGTTCCTTCAGGAGCCCTCTGATCTGGATCTACACCGTTTGTAATAACCTTAAATATCTTATTGACCACCCCCACTAGGCAATGTAAACCAGTCATTTATGAGAAAGCGGATGAGTCCATTTGAAAACCTGAGCTTGGTAAGGTTTAATCAGGTAGTGGGTATGTTTACACTTGCTTACCACTATCACGGGCCTGTGAATGGTTGGATCAGTTTTAGGTATTTACACAGCTCCGACCTTCTTAACCCCTTCAAATCTGATAACCAGTACAACTTATATTTTTCACAAACAGTGCAGACCTTGATTAAGAGAACCCCGATCAGGGTCTGTACTGTGCACTGTTTCTTTTACTCAATATATTTTTCTGAAATATTTTCAAATAAAAACAGCCCTGAAAAGTCGACATTAAATGGGTCAGTTTTTGTTTTTTTTCAAATCGGGGATAGTCTGATCGGCATTGAAAGGGTTAATCCGGAGGCACCCGAATGCTCACTTGCGTCTACCTATTATTATCGATGGCAGCTGTCAAGCTCCTATGTGGCCTTGTGTCTTATGGCATAATAAATACACTTCAACAGTATGACAGGTACTTTACCCTCGCTCAACCCCAGGTACTGTCGTCTGCTAAACAAAATTGTCGTCTGCAATTTTGGACTGTTTATTCTGCGACTCACTGTGGCCTTTGCAAATAGTTTGTATCCAGATGAGATGCCGCGTTAAACTATTTGACACTTTGACTTAATATTTGAAAATAAATTATTGAAACTTCTATTTTTAGAACAGTAGCAGACAACAATTATTGCAGCAGATGAAAAACTTACAAAGCACACATCTACATGTACTCTAGTAAAGTGGAATTAAACTTTCGCGAAAAAAAAAAATTATTCGTGCAAAATCAGTCTGGATCGTGATCAAATGATGATCGAGTTAAACAGTGTTTGATCTGGATCCAAAGAGTTTATAAATACCACAGGACATTAGCAGTTAAAGAACTTGAACTCTTTCAATCCTGGGAACTACTTTTATAGGTGTTAACAAGCAGGATCCAGATCAGATACTGAATAACTTAGCATTTGATCTGGATCCAAACTACTCATGCATGAGATCATAAAGAATATATCTATGTAAATATAGAGATGAACAAGTTTATGATTTCAGAATTAAATCTGACAACATAGTGAGCATATAACATTTTCTATGCACCCAATGATTGGTGGGGGTCTTCTATGGGCTACAAACAGTCCCTACCAGCATGCCTTTACAAGTTACATAGAAAAGTTACCCATGGTCGACTTTCGCATTGACAGTATCCCCATGAAGAGTATTATTATACTTGTTCTGATTATGCAAACAGTGTAGACCCTTATCAGAGGGCTCCTACAGGAGCCCTCTGATAAGGGTCTACACTGTTTTTCATTTTGCAAAATAAATTGTTAAAATCAACACCAAATATTGGTAGTGCAGAACATTCATGCAGTAAAGTGTTTTGAAATCATAGTTTAACCCATTACCCCATAAATACACCTTTTATTTATGACTATTCTGAGCAAATATTTCGAATTTAATAAATTATATATATGTACATTTATGAATATGTATAATATGAACTATTTTCTATACTTTAACAGATGGAAGCTTAAAGCAGGCTGAAAGTGAAGCAGAATGCGCCTTAAGGCACACTCTACTTTACTTTCATCCTGCTTTAAGTGATCACCTATTTTCAAAACTAGAATCAGGCTATGGGGTAAAGGGTTAAATGACCAATACTGATCAGAGAGCTCAAAATTCTAAACATACTAACGTTACTGCCATTGCCTATTTCTAGTTTTGAAAAAAGGTTACCAAAAAATGAAAGTAAAGGAGAAAGCTCCTATATGAGTTCTTTATTTACTTTCTCTCTTGTTTAAGGTCCTTCTTTCTGTCTGAACTAGAACGGCTATCACTAAAGGTGATAAATACCCCCACTATACAGCACTCTGTCACACTCTGCAAACGTTTTCAATAAGGTTTTACAGTAAGGTCAAAGGTGTAAGTCAAAGTCAAACTGACTTAAAAATGGTATATGACACTCTGCAACTCCTGAGTAACATTTATGGCAAGTATCAAGTAAATCAGGTTGAAAGTGAAGGAGGAGTTCACCGTACAAGATTTTGCCTGCCAATTTCAAGGCCAAAGGTCAAGGTCACAGAGATTTGAAATGTGAGTCTTGCACATCTACTACTCCTGAGTAACATGTATGCCAAGTATCAAGTGAATCGGATTGAAAGTGAAGGAGGAGTTCAAAGTACAAGATTTTACCTGCAAATTTCAAGACCAATTTCAAGGCCAAAGGTCAGGGTCAATGTCATAGAGACCTAAAATTTGTGTCTTGCACATCTACTCAGGGTTGGCAATCGACCGGTCAATAAGAGTATTGACCACCCGGGCGGTCAATACTGGTTTTAACCGGTCAATACCGGTCATTAGTGGTCAATACCGGTCATTACTGGTCAATTGAAATGACCACTTCAAACAAACCTATGTATCATACCCCTAGCAATGTAAATTGTTGTTTAATATATACAGTACAGACAAACTGTACTGTTAAGGATCTTTTTTAAATAACAGCATGATAATTTGATGTTGTATTTCAAAGTTTTTCTTTAATGACCACAAGTGGTCTTTTGCCGGGTGGCCATTTGATGTGGTCAATTCAATCAGACTACTTATAAAATAAAGTACTAGTACCCTACCTATCTTATTCATACATTGTCATGATTAGCATACTGGGAATGATTATCATATCAATGATTTAATCTAAAGATTGAATTTGAATTACATTTTGTAAATATTTGATAAAACCTTGTTTACAATGTGGTTGATTGAAATGACCGGCCTTGTCATTTGCAAATCGACCAGTATTGACCACCTAGGGTCAGTATGGGAGTTTAGTCACCAAAAGGCTAGCTTTACATCAATCAACCTCTAAATACTTCAACTCAATCAACTGTTCACTTACATCTCAACTGACCATTAAAAACTCAATTGACCACTCAAAATTTCAATTGACCAGTATTGACCATATTGGGAATATATTACAGCAATTAATTAACCATTAATTAAGGTCATTTACCCATAGTCAATCAACAATTAAATGTTGAAGATTCTTTGATGTCTATTATTATTTACAATCATGGGAAAATCAAGTATTTGCAAGTTTGCAACACCTGTAAATTGCTGTCAAAACAGATAATCATGTGTTAGGTTGCCCCATGTCACTGCAGTGGGAGTGTCATAGATCTGATTGTGACCAATCAAATGGCTTGATACAGGGTGATTATACACTGACAGGGGTATTCATAATACACTGACACTTTGTTTTACTCCTCTGCTGAGAAGTATGGCTGCAAGGTCATCAGTGTAGTCACAGATAATGTGATAAGATATCTGTGATGAAGCAGAACCTAAAGGAGGACGACTTCAGCCTGACAGTTTATGGTTGCCCTGCACACTGGCTGAATCTGCTGGGACAGTTTACTACTCCTGACCAGGTGATAAAGCAAGTTGTAGAAGTCAAGAAATACTTCAGGAATCACCAAACACCTGGTTCAATTGGCCAGGGTGGTCTTTTCAATCAAACAGAGTGGTCGATTCAATCCATCGCAAGTGGTCATTTCAGTCGACCACAAGCGGTCAGTTCAATCGATAAATATGGTCAGTTCAATCAACCAGATTGGTCTTTTCAGATTTGAAAAATCGACTTTGTGCTTTCTATACCCCCTATATACACTTGAAATAGCTTCCTGTGTATCTGTAATACATAATTACACTATAATTAAACCCTTTTAAAGCTTTAGGAGCTTTATTTTAACAAAAAAAGAGTATTGACCGGTATTGACCAGTATTGACCACTTCAGGGAGTATTGACCGGGGCGGTTTTAACCGGTTAAAACCGGGCGGTTAAAACCGCCCCGGTTTTTACCGGCCAACCCTGCATCTACTATACCTGAGTAACATTTTTGCCAAGTATCAAATGAATCGGGTTGAAACTGAAGGAGGAGTTCAAAGTACAAGATTTTGCCTGCCAATTTTAAGACCAATTTCAAGGCCAAAGGTCAAGTTCAAGGTCAAAGAGACTTGAAATTTGTGTCTTGCACATCTTCTACTCCTGAGTAACATTTATGCCAAGTATCAAGTGAATCTGGTTGAAAGTGAAGGAGGAGTTCAAAGTACAAGATTTTACCTGCAAAATTCAAGACCAATTTCAAGGCCAAAGGTCAAGGTCAAGGTCATAGAGACCTAAAATTAATGTCTTGCACATCTACTATACCTGAGTAACATTTATGCAAAGTATCAAATGAATCGGGTTGAAACTAAAGGAGGAGTTGAAAGTACAAGATTTTGCCTGCCAATTTCAAGGCCAAAGGTCAAGTTCAAGGTCAAAGAGACCTGAAATTTGTGTCTTGCACATCTACTACTCCTGATTAACATTTACGCCAAGTATCAAGTGAATCGGGTTGAAACTGAAGGAGGAGTTGAAAGTACAAGATTTTGCCTGCCAATTTCAAGACCAATTTCAAGGCCAAAGGTCAAGTTCAAGGTCAAAGAGACCTGAAATTTGTGTCTTGCACATCTACTACTCCTGATTAACATTTATGCCAAGTATCAAGTGAATCGGGTTGAAAGTGAAGGAGGAGTTCAAAGTACAAGACTTTACCTGCAAATTTCGAGACCAATTTCAAGGCCAAAGGTCAAGGTCATAGATACCTAAAATTTGTGTCTTGCACATCTACTATACCCGAGTAACATTTATGCCAAGTATCAAATGAATCGGGTTAAAACTGAAGGAGGAGTTGAAAGTACAAGATTTTGCAGACAGACCGACGACCGCCGGACCGCCAGACCGACCGCCGGACCGACGGCCAACCAACCGACCGACAGGCTGATTCCAGTATACCCCCCTCAAACTCTGTTTGTGGGGGTATAAAAAGTATCCTTTATATTTATTCCTTTAACCCATTACCCCATAGCTTGTTTTTAGTATTGAAGATAGGTGGCCACTTAAAGCATTCTGCTTTACTTTGTCTACTTTACTCTACAATCTTCTAGTATTTATGAAATGTTCATATGAGACATGTTCAAGAATGTAGAAATTGGAACTATTTTATTAAGTGGAAGAATAAATAAAAGGCTATAGGGGAATGGGTTAAATTAAGTGGTTTTACTAAGATGCTATATAAACCATGTACCGGTAACAGTATTAACACAGTCACTCACCTGAAACAAACTAGTACAGTCAAACTTGTCTTTAGCGATCAAGAGACTTTTTGACTGCTGGGTAATATTCTACATTTGCAACATTATTGTTGTCTGCTACTGTTCTAAAAATAGATTTTTCTAAATTTATTTTCAAAACAGGGTCAGACTGTCAAACAGTTTGGATCCTGATGAGACGCCGCATTATTTGGCGTCTTATAAGGATCCAAACTGTTTGCACGGGTAATCAATTGAAGGTTTTTCAGCGAGTATGATAAGAGATAATACTTAACAGAGCTCTAGATAAGGGGGAGTTTTTCAAAAAACAAAATCTTTATTTCTGCTTTAAACCCTATGGTGTCACTACTCATTAGAATTGTCTCGAAGAGACGAGTCTAATGAGTAGTGACACCATAGGATTTGATGCTGAAATAAGTGAGAAAATGTTGGATTTGTACAGTTTACTCCCTCTTGTCTGGAGCCCTGCTTAATACACATAACTAATAAGCATCCTTAAAGACAGACACTCGCCACAGCAGCTAAGCACAAAACAACAGTGAAGCAGAAAGCGTCGATAGGAACTTTCTGCTTCACTGTTATTCTCCACTAAGCTGTCACAAGTCTATATACATCTAGACTATACCCATCTTCAAAATTTTAGTTACAGCTGAACGCGGGTTTGATTGTAATCCATTGATGTTGTAGGTTCATGTAAAAAACAATTTTTAAATTTTAAACCAAGGATGTTTTCACCGAAGCATCACAAATCCATTGACATGCTTCGTAGTGACACACTCCTGAAACTGCGGAGGCGGGAACGGGCAGGCAGCCATGAAATTGAACCCTTATGCAACTCCTCGTATGACCAGGGCTCCAGACAATAAGAGAATTGAAAAATCTAAAATCTTTATTTATGCATTTAACCCAATGGTGTCACTACTCATTAGAATTGTCTCTTCGAGACAATTCTAATGAGTAGTAACACCATAGGATTTGATGCTAAAATGAGTGAGAAAATGTTGGATTTGTTATGTTTACTCCCTCTAATCTGGCAGAGTACTATTTCATATACTTCCTTTCATAATGTTAATGTCTCTTTTTGAACAAAAATGCCAGGGCTTTACATGCAGGGCTCCAGATAAGAAGGAGTTTACTAAACAAATTCAATCTTTCCCACTCATTTCAGCACCAATCCTATAGTGTTACTACTCATTAGAATCGTCTCGAAGAGACGATTCTAATGAGTAGTAAGACCATAGGGTTTAATGCAGAAATAAAGATTCAAGTTTTTGAAAAACTACCCTTATCTGGAGTTTCTTCTTCATGTCTGCAATAAACCCTGTGGTGTTACTACTCATTAGAATAATCTCTTCGAGACAGTTCTAATGAGTAGTGACACCATAGGGTTTAATGCAGAAATAAAGATTTTAGTTTTTGAAATACTTCCCTTACCTAGAGATCTGAGGATGATATATTACATATACATGGGTGAAAGTTGGCAAAACTGAAAATACTGAAAACTATGCTGGGGGCTAGGGGGCCGCCAGTGGGTCCAGGGCAAAGCCCTGGCCGGGGGATAGGGGGCCAGAGGCCCCCGGAAGCTCCTGGGTTTTAAGCATTTTGAAGGTCTGAAACTGTTGGAAAATTGTTTGAAAATGATGAGCAATGGAAAAATATAAAAATAATTTTCTTGGTCATAAGCATTAATGTTTTCCAAGGATTGAAAAATAAATCTTAATTTTGATTTTATTTAGCAAAAGATGGAAATTGCTTTCAGCAAACTGTTATACTCCAAAGTAAATGATAAGCACTTTGCTTTTACAATTATCATTGTAAGGCCACAAAAATATGTTTCTAGTTAGGTCCATGTATGAGTTAGATCCAAGGGAGAAAAATATGAGATGGTATTTAGGTTTTCTATCATTATACTGTTTTATAAAGCTGTATGTATAAGATTTTGTATCACTGACACTTAAAAATTATGACATGTATTACTAGATCCAATACAAAACATTTAGAACATACTCTATTTCCAGTAAAGCATTACCATAAAAACTGACTCTGGTTGTATAAGCTTTTGCAAGGATATTGTACATATCCCGTTCAGAAGGTTCTGATGGGAACATTCTGATCTTAGTCTACACTGTTCGTACAGGATAGATGTACATATAATTCATAACTGGCTCTTGCTTTCAGTTAACAGTTTAGACTATTCGAATAAATCATTGTTGTCAGTACTTTTCAGTTGAATATAGTTAAACTATCGTACAGATACTAAAAGCCATTGTCACAGAAAACACCCAGTCCCGTCTGATCCCGTTTTGACACCTATATTTCATTTATACAGACCAGTAGGGTCACCCGAAAAACCGAAAACAGCCTGTTTTCGCGAAAACAGGCGAAAACAGTCTGAGCTTACGAAAACAGGCTAGAAAAAAGGTTTTATGTTGTGAAAGTATATTTAAAGCCATCAATAACAGTTTATTAGTCTATTATAAAATAATAATCGTCATTCCTACTCAAAAAGGTGCTTTTATTGCCCCAAAATCGGCGTCAATATGAAAAGTGCCGGTCCGACATGACATACGAAAACAACCAAACACACCACTTAGAAGCTATATGTATGTTGTACCGATATCGTATTATACGGTATTCATATTTTTTATATCGTTAATACGGTATTAATATTGTTTATTCACCAATATATTTTAACAAATTACCAAAAAAGATGCTTTTGATGGCTAGCAATCGTCGCAATATGGAAAAATGCTGACCTGCCTTAACTTACGAAAACAGCCTGAAAACACCATTTGAAACAGATATGCTGTACAAATATCGTTATGGCATGCAAAGAAAAATGATATAGAGTTGGTATTATAATTTGTATGGCTAAAAGTCGGCAACAAATGTTCAAGAAGTGAATAATGAAACTACGGAGAACGGTCAGATTTTATAGGGATCGAGCGAGATGAAAATCAATTAAGTTCTCAAACATGTCAGCACGAGTGGCTTTAATACTAATTAGCGACACTCATGAACATGTCAGCATGAGTGGTTTTAATCATAATTAGCGAAACTCTTAACTGTGCTCACTACTAATTATTCTTATCGTTCACACTTTGTCATTCTCAAATACATTTCAAAGCCATATCGCGGCCCTGTAAATCTATTATCTGGATCCATGTCATATTTGTTATATTCGAATCTCATTATATGGTATATTGAAGAAATATTTATGCATTGCTTTTATCCAGAATTAAAATTGTATATACAAATACCTATGTTTCATTCAATATGTGTGGTTCTTATCCAGGGGCAGAATCTGTAAATTATCTAAAATTATATGAATTCGGGTGTGTGACAGTCGAGGGTACCGACAGTCGGCAAGCTTTGACGGATGGATCAAAGATGGTTTGGACTTAAATTTTTTGTATTACAATGTAACAATAAATCCGAGTGAACATATTACACAAGCACTTTCACTTATATAATCCAGCATTTCGAATTACATGCTCACGTGTCATCATCACAGATAAAACACAAAACACACATTCATATAATAATCCAATTGAATCAAGTGTTGATAGAATTCACGTAATCCACAGCTCAAAGGCTGTACAGGAGGGGTCCGGCAACATGAAAAAAATAAATATCATAGTTTAAATTAATATGTTTACAATATGTGTACAACATTAAATATTGAAACGCATTGCAGAGCTTCATATGAGGGAAGTATTTAAACAAGAGGGCCATGGCCCTAAATTCGCTCACCTGAGGACATTGAAGTTTGTACCTAAGTTGACTGGGCAAGACAACATTTTAATATAGCTATAAATGGAGTTATCTTCCGGACAAGAAAACATGACAAAAGTGAATTTTGTTGCCAAGCTTATGACCCTTATCCATGACACATCCTCTTATCAAGCTATTTCCATTTCCGGTAAATGATAATTATTTCACTAGCGTCAGCAGAACTGGAGTTATTTTCCTGACAATAAAATATGACAAAGGGGAAAACAAAATATTGCTGCCCTTATGCACTAGGCATTTTCTCTCATCAGTTTCTTTCCATACATAAAATTTCATTACAATAGCATCAGTAGACCTGGAGTTGTCTTCTTGACAAGAAAATATGACAAAGGGAAATAACTAAAAAAAACAATGATGTCAGAGTTATGGCCTTTGCAAATGGCACTTCCTCTCATTAGGCTCTTTCCAAATAGGCAATTTCATTTTACCCATTACCCCATAGCCTGCTTCTAGTTTTGAAAATAGGTGGCCACCTAAAGCAGGTTGAAAGTAAAGCAGAATGGGTCTTAATGCACACTTTGCTTTACTTTCAAACTGCTTTAAGCTACCATCTACTAGGATATAGAAACTTATTTCACATCTTACATTTTCATGACTGTTTAACCCTTTCCCCCATAGAAGCGCCTTTTAGCACATTCAGTTTATTCTTGCTCTAAAGAAAATAGTTCCAATTTATACATTCATAAATATGTATAATACAAAATATTTTCTATATTCTAGTAGATGATAGCTTAAAGCAGGCTGAAAGTAAAGCAGAATGCGCTTAAAGCGCATTCTGCTTTACTTTCAACCTGTTTTAAGTGGACACCTACATTCAATACTAGAGATATGCTATGGGGGGAAAGGGTTAAAGGGGAATTATTTTCTTAAGTGGAGGAATAAATCAAAGGCCTAAAAATGCACATTTATGGGGTAATGGGTTAACAAATGTCTGAACAAACGACTGAACCATTTCTAAACTTTAGCAGACAACATGTTCAGTTCTGTTGGCCTGATCACTGAGGTCAAATATTATGTAAGAGAACTGTAGCAGCAGCAGTCTGGGAGCTTACCCTTACCAGACTGAAATGATGTCTGCTAAATACCTTCTGTGTGTAAAAAATGTACATTTTTATTTTTTAGAAAATGTTAAGTTGGTAAATGAGTGGCAAATAGTTTGGATCCAGATTAGATGCAGCATTATGTTGCATCTGATCTGGATCCAAACTGTTTGCAAATATTGGTTATTTGCCCATAGTATATTAAGGGTAACTCAGGTAAATACAGTTCTGCCTAAATCAAAAATACTGTAAAACCTGCCTAGAGCAGCACTTAAACTGTGCAGGGTGGTGTCAAATGTGACCCTAGGGATTTCATTTTAACAAACTATAGAGAGATCCACCAGGAGATTCTACTGTACAAATATCAAAGCTTAGGGCCTAGTAGTTTTGGGCAAGAAGATTTTTTAAAGATTTTTGCTTTTTTGCTTTTTCAAGCAGAGTTTGTGCTTTTTTTCATTTTTTTTGAACAACTTCTGTAGAGAAGCATCCAAGGAACATCATGAGCAGTTTGAACTCTCCCTACAATCGGCGGGTTTCAGAGGAGATGTCGTTTGAAGTAAAAGTGAACGGACAGACGGACAGACGGACAGACGTACTACGGACGGTGAGCGGTCACAATAGCTCACCTTGAGCCTTTGGCTCAGGTGAGCTAAAAACTAAAATCTGTGAATGGAAGCTCCAGCGCTGACTTACTCCGTACATATTCAGCAGCTCCATCTCTGTCTCAGCCTGCTTCTGGAGGGCATTTCCTCTTCTTGTCAGTTTTTCAATTGTTAACCTATACTTTTCCGAAAAATCCTCTGATCAGGATCTGCAATGTTTGTTTCGACTGTTTGTTTATGACGAGTATACTCGTCCCTCGGGTGAATATGTAGTACTATGTACCATAAGAAATTGTTTCTTTATATAGGCAAATTGAAGCTTAAAGAAGGTTGAATGTAAAGCAGAATGCTACTTCTGCTTTACTTTCAACATGCTTTAAGGACCTACCTTTTTCGTCCATAATCATAACTGTCAACAACCAACACACAGTTTGATACCCGGTGATAAGCTCGATCTTTTAACCAATTAACACATTAGGGTACTAATTGATAGACAAATATTGGGGATTATAACCCAGATCATATTTTCAAATTGCTTTATTTCAAATCTCAGTTTACATACATATATGCAAATACATGAGACAATTATATTACTAGTATTGGTCTGGCATAGGCGCGCAAACAGCATTATGGCTGCATAATGTCTCGTCTGATCTGGGGCCAAACTGTTGTACAATTGTCTTAGACTTTTCTTAAATAAAGTATGCATAAACCTTAGTTAAATACTTTTTGCCGACGACACTTTTACGAAAATACTGATTTAATTCATTATTCCTTGGGCAATAGCACCGAGTAATTAGAGCGGTCTAATTACTCCGTAGCCAATAGATAGCTTGAAAACAAAATTATTAGCAAAACTTTTTGAAAATAATTCTTCTTAATACAGTCTTCAATATGCACCATAAACTTAAAGCAGGCTGAAAGCAAATCAGATTTTGATTTACTTTCAACCTGCTTTAAGTGGTCAGTGGTCACCTGTGATCAAATTAAAGGTCTGTGTCGGTAAAAAGCTATATTCATAGCAAATGTTAAATGTTATATATGCACCAACTTCAATTAAACTTTGTATTGAACTCAAAACTAGAAACAGGAATGGGTTAATCCTCTGCATACACAGTATACATCAGGCTCATTTCACGCATTTAATTTGCCAAGGACGAAAACTATATCTGTTTATAATGTCCACCATAATGAATATTATTCTTTATCATACGAGATGGTACATTAAAGCAGAACAGAAAAGTAAAGCATTATAAATTGGGTGCTTTCTGCTTTACTTTCAACATGATATGATGTTCTTCAAAAATAGTCAAAGATCATGGAGTAAAAGGATGAAACGGACGACAACGTACATTCATGTACTTTTCAGCTATGGCAATTCAGCAGACGACAATAAATTCAACGACTTAGACCACGAATGAATAACAGATGTGTTATTCAATATACAATACAATATTCATTCGTGCTTAGACCATATAGACATAATTCATTATCCCTAGCAGATAGTAACTTAAAGCAATCTGAAAGTTAACAGAATATACGCCTTAGGATACGTTCTTCTTTACTTTCAACCTGCTATAAGTGGTCACTTCTTTTCAATAGACAAATGCCATATGGTAAATAAGGAAATAGCTAAATCGATAGTTGATTTGACAAGAAGGAAACGAGACAGGATAAAAGTATTATATGAGTAGTACGTACCTAACCAGGGCAGCGCTGGCATCTTCGTCGAACATTACTTGACCAGACGACGACTTACAGAAGAAACAATGAAGCTTGGTGTTTTCCATTGCTAATTTAGACTGTAACGTATCTAACCAAAACCAAACTAAGAATGACACAGCAGACCCATCCTTTGTTTTCATAAATTTTAAGATTTTACACCTATGTGAAATTATGAAGAATGTGACGGCTACATCAAAGGCTTGCACGTGCCAGCCATCAGAGAATGGTCGTGTTTGTTTGAGCAACGCGTGTCAGCGGTGGACGCGTGTCAGCGGTGGTACTGACACACTTTATACAACCTGGTCCTGTAAATTACTCGTCCTAACGTGTTTGCTGTATGTGTGGAATCCAAACAGGAAAAAATTGTTACAGTTATTCGTTATTGGATTATTCTATCGTTTTGGTAATTATGTACAATTTACTCATATTCGGATTTCTTAACTAATTCCGACTTATTTCAGACAAGTTTAGAACATTGTTTTTAATTATTGACCTTTTAAGTCAATTTTTCAAATTTAGGCTAAATTTAATTAAACAAACGAAACTTTTACCATCGGCATTTATTTGGCAAATTGGGAATTAAGTTTTTCAACCGATGCGCGGTCTCAACCAATTCCCAAATGAATACGCCTTACGCCTCTGCAAACAGGTGAACCCAGACCAGAATGCTTCTTTACGATCTGCCTCATCAGGGTCTACTCATTTTGTCCATATACATAGATTCATAATATATTTCGAGGCGTTTGCGAGAGTAAAGGCCAAAACAGTTTTTAAACGGGATTATTGGATGATTAGTTAATTATACACACATATATATATATCGACTTATAGAAGTATTGAAAGCCAATTTTGGGCATTTTCGGCTGTCCGATATGTGATCTCAACCATTTACCAAATGAATACGCATTTCATCTCTGCAAACAGGTAAACCCAGATCAAGATGCTCCTTTATGATTTGCCTCACCAGGGTCTATTTAGGTCGCCGATATATAAATGTATAATATATTTCGAGGCGTTTGCGAACGTCAAGGTCAAAACAGTTTTTTAAACGGGATTTTAGATGATTAGTTCATTGTACACATTCTGCTTTAATTTCTGCCTGCTTTAAGCGGACATCTGTTATTATATAGCAAATATTTCTTATGGTAAGAGTACATACACCGAGTTTTAGTTGATCAAATAAATTTTTTGAGTCGGAATTTCGACGATATGATCAAAATATAATTATAAATTTTCATTTGTGCATTTTTTTTTTAAAATATGAGTGTGTAACACCTATTTTAGAGGGTGTTTTCGTATAAACAAATTTAGATTTTCGTAAGTTAAAACATTCAACCCTAGAGATGAGTATACTCGTCATTTACAAACTGTGTAGGCCTACTTGTGATGATTACACTTGTCGCATGCAAACAGTGTAGACCCTGATCAGAGGACTCCTTAAGGAACCCTCTGATCAGAGTCTACACTGTTTGTCATTTTGAAATATATTGTTCAAATAAACCCAAGATATTAAATTATTGGTTAGACAAATTTTGAAATTGAAATTTTCCGTTAAAAGTTTCAGGGGTGAATGTGTTAAGGCAGGTCGGTATTTTTCAATTTGTCGCCGATAGTTAGCCAACAAAGACAACCTTTTTTTTTATTGATTACTAGTTTTAATACTTATAATACATATCGCCACATATGTTTTGAAACCTATTACCTTTAGTAAACCCGTTACTCCACATCCTTTTTATAGTTTTAAGTACAGGTTCCCGCTTAAAGCAGGTTGAAAGTGAAGCAGAATTCGCGCTTGGCGCGTTCTGCTTTACTTTCTGCCTGCTATAAGCGGACATCAGCTAAGCTTTATGAGCGAGCTATTCTTTAACGCTTTCACTCTCAATAACGCTTATAAGCGCGTTGCAAAAAGTATGGATCCTGATCCGAAGCCGCGTCACGCGGCGTCTGATCAGGATCGAAACTGTTTGATACTCGTTTTGAAATGCCCTTAGTCATACTGCATTTTTTAATTAACTTAGAAATTACATTGCAAACAACAAACATGTGATATTACGCACCGATATTTTTCATTGCGTCGCCGATTTTGGTCAATTTTATTGTCGATTGTAGGTCAACAAAGGCAACTTTTTGAGCCTAAATATCATTTATTAGTTCAAATTATTATTATTAAACAGTGTTTATGTCTTTGAATGCGATATTAATACAAAAAACATATTTCCTATGCTGTTTCCGTATGCTATTACAGACCAACATTTTTCATACCGTCGCCAATTTTGGTCAATAAAAAGCATTTTTATCGGAAAGGGGCCATTATTAAATCATTATAAAACATTTAATTGGAATATATGCTTTTAAATACGTTTTCTCAACGTATGATATTAGTACACAAATCATACTTTCTCTACTGTTTTCGTGTGACATTAGTTATTACGGACCGATATTTTTCATAGCTTCGCCGATTCGGGTCAATTTTATTGGCGATTGTAGGTCATGAAAGGCAACTTTTTTAGCCTAAATGACTGTTATTAGTTCAAATTATTGAATTATATCCTTTTAAATACGTTTCCAGTACATAAAACCTTTTTTCTAGCCTGTTTTCGTAAGATCAGCCTGTTTTCGCCTGTTTTCGCGAAAACAGCTGTTTTCGGTTATTCGGGTAACCGGACCAGTACATAGGTGCAGGATTATATATATGAAGGGGCAGGGGCTGACCACATACCCCCGCCTCATAAAATGATTTTTTTAAAAATGGCATGGGACTTGGGTTACCCTATAAATATATTTAAGAAATATTTTTTCATTATTATGTGTACAGGCCATTCTAAAGTTTTGTACATTTAAAGGCATGACATTTGAGAGGGGTGGGGATAGGCATTTCACTTATCCTAATGAAAATACCTCCCTCTCTCTGCTCAAAGGATTTACTAATAAAGTAAATAACTTACCTCTGTGCCATGTCTACTTTATTTGATTGATAAATGGTTTCTTGATAAACGATTTCTAACCGTGATATGTGTGTGAGTTTATTTTAGCTCTCATTTTCATGTTCAAAACTAAGTGGCACAAAATTTAAAGCAGTAGGCTATGATGGGAGAGGGATGATGGAACAAGAGGCCTCGCTAAAAATGATTTCAGTGGTTCAATTTTATACATTTTGATTTTTCTAAACTGTTTCAAAGCTGTGATGCTAGACTAAATTTTAATCTTGGGTAACCCAAATCAGATAAATATTTCTTTACTTAATGAATTAAATGGTTACTATCAATTACTTTAATGATAAGAATACTATTAAAATACCTTTTCAATACTTTATAGCCATAGAAAACAGATTGTTTAACAGTCCAATAATATGTAATGTGAAAAATTAAAAAAGGTGACATTAATACTTCAGTAACTGAGTAAGCTACTTGTTTTATAATAAAATCGGATTTTCAGCCGAATTTCCTATTCAATCTCCTACTTTTGTTTAGTTCGCGTTTCATTAAAGTTAACCATTCAGCTGCATTTGACAGATACGCCGGTATTTTAAATTCGCGAAAACTAGTGACAAAATGAGCTAATTGCATTTTGATGCACCAACGATAAAACACGAAGCGTTCCGCGTGATATAGTTTAGCGTCTGGTAATCAGATGATTCATAAAACAATGAGCGCCTAGTAAGACTCCGAAGAAAGAGATTTGGTTCACTCGGATTTTGCCGTCACCGTTATAGTACGACGAACGATAGGGCCGAACGATAACATTGGCGAACATTGACACCGTAATTTCAACTAATTTGACAGCTCTCGAAATCACCTTCGATTTTGTTTTTTCAATCTTTCTCGACAAAGACATCCTCTCTACCCCCCCCCCCCCCCCCCCCCCCCCCCCCGAATTTCTCAACGGATTTACACGTTCTGGAAAAATGACCCTCGGCAATTTCTGAAATACGGAATTCCGTCACAATACGGAAAACTTTCACCCATGCATATAATTACTTTCATTTATGAAAATGTCTTCACAAAACCCTCTATTTGTTACCTACTTACTCATTAGAATTATCTTAACCATTTGAACCCTAGTCCCGCCTATAGGCGTCCTTTTCAAACAGTATACATGTGACAAGTGCACTAAGTCTTGTCCTATGCAAACAGTGAATACCCAGATCAGAGGGCTCCTTATGGAGCCCTCTGATCTGGGTCTTTCACTGTTTGTCATAATGCAAAACATTGACAAAAAAAAACCTTAAAAGTCAGAAATGGACTAGACTAAAATGGAAACTGGGATTGTCCATTTGAAGTTTCAGGGAGGAAAGAGTTAAGGGATGAGATGATTGAGATCTAGTCACTGCACAGAAACTCAAATGGGACATAACAACCCACTCTCCCCCACCCCAAGCTTATTTCCAGAATGGAAGACAGAAGATTACAGCAGTTTAGTTTACTTGCGCTTCTCTTGTTGATAGGGCCTTAGCTCTGGTAGGTCCCATCTCAAAATAACTGATAAAAGTTCTAGATTATAAACAATTTCCCAACAATTTGTGTTCAGACAACAACTCTAAATATGAGGAAGTAGACTAAGAAATTCAAGCATGCTTTCCTTTAACCCAAGACCCAACAGAGCTTTTCCCTAGATTTGAAGACAAGCAACAACTAAATCAGTAAATGCAGGCTGAAAGTACCGGTAGAGCAAAATGTACCTTAAAGGGACTCGCAACCGGATGGTGTACTTGTCAAAATAAAATAAAATACTCAAATAAAAGCAAATTTGTGGCATTATTTGGCTTCTGACATTAAAAAAATATGATCAGTCCAAAAAAAGTCTCAAGAATCGTCACCGAATCTTAGATTTTTAGATATTTTCCATCGTTTTTCTATACCGACTAGTAGACGGTATAGTTGTTGTTGTTGCTTCTCTACACGGGCTTAGACATAAACACGAGCCGAATTACGAAGTTGTATGCACTTTCGATAGCTACACATTGAAATACGTTAAATCGATCCGAGATAAACGGAGAGTTTCCGTGGTCCATTGGTCTAAGCGGTTTCCCCTATTTTGCCTTCTGTCCGCCAATGCCGGGGCCCCGGGTTCGAATCCCACCAGAGACCAATATTTTTTTTTTATTGAAATACATTTTTTTAAACAGAATTTCTTATCCTAAACTAATTCTTTACCATTTATATAAGCGTTTGACACATATTTACAAATTACTATTTTTAACGCACCATCTGGTTGCGAGTCGCTTTAAGGCACATTCTACTTTACTTTCACCATGCTTTAAGCTACTATTAGCAAAGATACAGAACTAATTACCTACATAATACATGTATGGTGCATTTTCATGATTGTATAATGTGGAATTATATTCTTCAATGAAAGATTAAATAAAAGGCATATAAAGATATATTTATGGTTCTAATGGGTAGTCACAAACTCACAATGTAAGGTAAGGTGGAAGCCATTCAGCAGAAATTACTTGATATTTCCAGGGTTCCAGATAAGGGGGAGTAAACTGAACAAATCCAGCATTTTCTCACTTATTTCAGCACCAAATCCTATGGTGTCACTACTCATTAGAATCGTCTCTTCGAAACGATTCTAAAAAGTAGTGACACCATAGGGTTTAAACTTTAAATTAAAGCAGAAATAAAGATTTTAATTTTTGAAATACTCCCCTTATCTGGAACCCTGATTTCTATTTACTGGCTCTTATCTAGGACCCCTGCGGATATTCAACAGTGGAATTTAAAGTAACCTCGGTTTAACCTTACATTCAGACAAAATATAGTACAGTAGAACCCTTATACATCTTTAATGACAAACAGTGAAAAGATTATGACATTTACATCCAGCTTTACCCATTGCCTAATAGCTATGCCTTTTAAACCAATTTGTGACCAGTGGATTCTTCCGTGCTTATATATTGGATTAATCCATTTTTTATCAAAGGGATGCCTGGTCAAAATTTTCATTTTCATTTTGTTTTATATTGAAATTTCTATCAGCAAACATTGTAGACTCTGATCAGACGCCGCATAATGCAGCGTCTGATCAGAGTCTAAACTGTTTGCCTATGTCCCATATATGGGATCGTGGGCATAAATGGGTTAAATTCTTTATTTATATGTCCACTGAAGAAAATAGTTCCAGTTTATACAGTCATGAATATATGCACCATAAGGAATATTTTCTGTATCGTAGCAGATCGTAGCTTACACAGGCTGAAAGTTAAAGCAGAATGCAATCTGCTTTATTTTCAACATGCTTAAGCAACCATCTGTATTCATTATTGAAAACAAGCTAGGGGGTGGGGTGTTACAATTAATTTAATAAATGTAACTCTTTCCTCCCTGAAACTTTAAATGGACAATTCCAGTTTCCATTTTAGCCTAGTCCATTTCTGACTTTTAAGGGTTGTTTTTGTCAATGTTTGACATTGTGACAAACAGTGAAGACCCTGATCAGAGGGCTCCTTTTGGAGCCCTCTGATCAGGGTCTACACTGTTTGCATAGGACAAGTGAACTAGTCACATGTACACTGTTTGAAAAGGACGCCTATATGCGGGACTAGGGTTCAAAGAGTTAAAGCAGCCTCCTGTCGTCAACACTGATAATGATCTGTTTTTAATTTGTCATACAGCGCTGTGATTTAAAAGTACACCTATAATGACTAACAACCGATTAATCCCCTTTTCTTGCTGTATTTCTATAATATGGACTAATCCACATTTGAAATATGACCAGTTTATAGTTGATTTTTGTGACTGTTTAACAAATTATTTCAGAATAAAAAGGAAAACAAACAGTGCAGATCCTGATCAGAGGGCTCTATATGGTGGAGCCCTCTGATCAGGGTCTACACTGTTTGCAAAATATGTATACATACACTAGATTCCAGCCCATAGCAAGGGTTATTTAAGTGTGCTTAGCAGTGTGACATGTGACAATTTTGATATACTTTCCAGCATAATACCACACAACAAAAAGCCCCCTACTTGACACCCATATGACACACAATAGCTATAGACTTAGGCTAATTAATTGTATGGGTGTCAACCCTGAAACGTGTAGAAATTATTACCCACTGCAAATGCCATCCATTAAAATTCAATATATAAATGTAATTTGATAAGTATGTACTGCATAACTTGACCTTGACCCTTTCACAGGGGGCTCCAAATAAGTGGGGCTTTTCAATTCCTTAAACCCATATATCTGCACAAAACCCTATGGTGTGACTACTCATTAGAATCGTCTCTTCGAGCTGAATCTAATGAGTATCTCACTATTGGGATTCATGCTGTCATGAAGAAGAACATGTATGTTTTACAGTTTTAGTATACTCTCTCTTATCTGGCGCCTGCAGAGCCCGTTTCAAAAAACTTTGTACAAAAAATGTTGTCCTAAGTGTTGACAGAGTATAAGTCTCAATTATTTTTATTTCTAAATTTAATCCTATCTTGTGACATCCCTTTGGAATTGTACGTGTTTCCAAGACAATTCCAAAGAGATGTCAGAAGACAGGATTAGATAGAGAAATCAGAAATTAAATGTAACTAAAGTATTGACTTAGGACCTATTTTGTCGTACAAAATGTTTTATGAAATGGGTCCCAGGTCCTTTTCGTGGCTATAACTTTAGCTTCTTTCAAATAAAGACCACAATTGCAAACATCTCACCACAGTCATAATCTCCTGACATACCTACAGACAATAATTGGACTTGGCATCTAGTACAGCCTCATAGAGCAGGGCTCCAGATAAGGGGAGTATTTGAAAAATTAAAATCTTTATTTCTGCTTTAAACCCTATGGTGTCACTACTCGTTAGAATCGTCTCAAAGAGACGATTCTAATGAGTAGTAACATCATAGGATTTGGTGCTGACATGAATGAGTAAATTATGGATTTGTTGATTTTACTCCCTCTTATATGGAGCTCATATGGAGCACTGATAGAGTGATAGATTATATCTTGACTTGGCATCTAGTAATGACTAAGAGACATTCCCTTGATGTGTTACCTTGTACAGACCAACACTCTCATGACTTGAAGTCAAGACAGAACAGACCCAAGACAATAATTTGACTTGGCATCTGTAGTACAAACACAGTCAATATTTAATGTGGCATCCAGTGCAGTCCAACAGACAATCTCTGAAATTGGCACCTTGTACATACCAACAGACAATTTCTTGACTTGGCACCAAGTGCAAACCCACAGACAATTTCATGACTTGGCACCTAGAAGAGACCCCGACAATTCTTGACTTGGCACCTTGTAGAGACCCACAGACAACGTCTTGACTTGGCACCTAGTAGAGACCCCCAAAAAAGTCCATGATTTGGCAGCTAGTAGAGACCCACAGACAATTTAGTGACTTGGTACCTAGTAGAGACCCACAAACAATATCATGACTTGGCACCTAGTAGAGATCCAGACAATATCATGACTTGGCACCTAGTAGAGACCCACAGACAACTTCATGACTTGGCACCTAGTATACCCACAAACAACTTCATGACTTGGCACCTAGTAGACCCACAGACAATTTCATGATTTGGCACCTAGAAGAGACCTACAGACAATTTCATGACTTGGCACCTAGTAGAGACCCACACGCAATTCCATGACTTGGCACCTAGTAGAGACACCACTTACAATTCCATGACTTGGCATCTAGTAGAGACCCACAGACAATTTCATGACTTGGCATCTAGTAGAGACCCACAGACAATTTCTTGACTTGGCACCTAGTAAAGACACCACATACAATTTAATGACTTGGCATCTAGTAGAGAACCACAGACAATTCCATGACTTGGCACCTAGTAGAGACACACAGACAATTTCTTGACTTGGCACCTAGTAGAGACCCACAGACAATTTCATGACTTGGCACCTAGTAGAGACACCACATACAATTTCATGAATTGGCACCTAGTAGAGACTCACAGACAATTTCATGACTTGGTACCTAGTAGAGACCCACAGACAATTCCATGACTTGGCACCTAGTAGAGACCCACAGACAATTTCTTGACTTGGCACCTAGTAGAGACATCACAACAATTTCATGATTTGGCACCATGTAGAGACACCACAGACAATTTCTTGACTTGGAACCTAGTAGAGACCCACAGGCAATGTCATGACTTGGCACCTAGTACATACCCACAATCAGTCAATCTCTTGACCTGGTGACTATACCAGAGAGTAACAGACCCACAGAAAATCTCTATAGACTTGGCACCTTGTGCAGAGCCACAGATAAATAAATCTCTCAACTTGGTACCTTGTACAATGTTGTCCTGTACAAACTAATGGGTAATCTCATCTGGATCCAAACTGTTCGCAAAGGTTATCATGTTTTCATCTCTTAAAGATGCCAAAAGTTGACTACCAATTACAGGTAGTACCAATGAAAATAACTCCTTGTATCCAAATAACTAAACCAGAGCTCTAGATAAGGGGAGTATTTTGAAAACTAAAATCTTTATTTCTGCATTCAACCCTATGGTGTCTTAATGAGTAGTAACACCACTAAGGAATCATTGCTGAAAAGAGTGAGAAAATGTTGGATTAGTTCAGTTTACTCCCTCATATCTGGAGCCCTGACTAAACTGTGACTACCATTGCTGCACAGAATATTTGGATCCAAATATAAAGTCCAATAACCCCGCCTCTCATCATGATCCAAACTGTTTGACACTTTGGTTCTAATTTATAAACTTAATTTTAGAAAAATCACATTTGAGTAACAGTAGCAGTCAACAATTAGTGAAGCCGAGAGTCACAATATTCCTATGAAGTCCATTACCCCATACACATGTAGTCTGTTTCTAGTTTGAATATAGATCTATGACAACTTAAAGCAGGTTGAAAGTAAAGTAGAATGTGCCTAAGGCACATTCTGCTTAACTTTCAGACTGTGTTAAGCTACCATCTGCTAGAATATAGACAAGAGGGCCTGAAGGCCCTGATATCGCTCACCATTTGTAATGAAGCCTGATAGCTTTACCTTTCAATTTCACCCGTTTTATTCTAAATCCATTCAAGTTTGTCGACCTACTGTAGTATAGTAAAGTACATCAAAGGCAGATAACTAGAGCCTAAACAATATTGAAATGAAGCCTTTTTCTAGCATTTCAAAGTATATCAAGGGCAGGTAACTATTGCCACAATGATTACATTTCAACAATAATTGCACTCCTTTGAGAATGTATAGCTACATCCTTTGTGTACAAGTATAATCAAAATCCATTCAAAACTGTAGTTGCAAGAGTGTAAACGCTGTAAAATATGGCATTTTCAGCAATTCAAAGGTAGATATCTCTTGATCTATTTGTCCGATTCCAACCATAATCACCCTTTTTCGAACTCCTATGCTCATATACAATCTGGGCAAGTTTGAGAGAGCTTGGATAAATATTGTGGCCTCTAGAGCGTAAACACTGTTAAATATATCATTTTCAGCAATTCAAAGGTAGATAAGTCTTGACCTATTGATCCGATTACAACAATAATTGAACTCATCCGAAGTCTTATGGCAATATACAATCTGAGTAAGTTTGAGAAAGATTGGATAAAATTTGTGGCCTCTAGAGTGTAAACATCGTTAAATATGGCATTTTCAGCAATTCAAAGGTAGATAACTCTCCTCCTATAAGTCTGAATTCAACCATAATTAAACTCATCTTAACTCTTATAGTCTTATACAATCTTAGAAAATTTGAGATAGATTGGATAACAATTGTGAACTCTAGAATGTAAACACTGTTAAATATGGCATTTTCAGCAATTCAAAGGTAGATAACTCCTGATCTATTCGCATTTCAACTAAAATCGAACTCATTTGAAATCTTATAGTCATATACAATATGGGAAAGTTTTAGAAAGATTACATAAATAATGTGGCCTCTAGAGTGTAAACACTGTTAAATATTGCATTTTCAGCAATTCAAAGGTAGATAACTCTTGATCAATTTGTCCGATTTCAACCAAAATCTAACTCATCCAAACTCTTATGGTCATATACAATCTGGGCAAGTTTTAGAAAGATTAGATAAATACTGTGGCCTCTAGAGTGTAAACACTGTTAAATATGGCATTTTCAGCAGTTCAAAGGTAGATAACTCATGACCTATTTGTCCGATTTCAACCATAATTGAACTCATCCGAACTCTTATGGCAATATACCATCTGAGCAAGTTTGAGAAAGATTGGATAAATATTGTGGCCTCTAGAGTGTAAACACTAAAATTGTTGACGCCGGACGCCGCACGCCGGACATTCAAGGATTGCAAAAGCTCATCCTGAGCTAGCTCAAGTGAGCTAAAAATATTTCTTGTGACACATATTCATGACCACAATGTAAATTGGAAGGTTTTTCTTAGGTGGAGGAATAAATCAAAAGCGTAAAAAGGTGTATTTATGGGATAATGGGTTAATTTACTAGGAACAAAGAATAGCTCTGACACCATGTTATAATAAATGCCCTTCTCTGGGACCTGGAACAAGTTTGACACTGACAGGTAAACTTTACTCCTTGTGACTGACATTTACAATGAGAGAAAAAAAACAATCTGCAGGGAACCAGGCACACTATCTTCTACAGAATGCATGCTCATTCTGCCACAAAATCATCCCCTCCCTTTTAAGTCAAGTATATACTATATTCTGCCATGCTTATACACTATTAGTCCCGTTATATGTACAGTGGAGAATCTGTTATTCTTTCCCAATAAACGTGTTTACGCTAAAACTATTATTTGCATTGCAAACAGTTTGGAGCCAGATCAGACGCCGGGTAACCCGGCGTCTGATCAGGCTCCAAACTGTTTGCCACCAAGATAAACAAGAATTATCAGAATTGTCCAAAAGTTGTTCTTTTCTACGTTTTAGTGTTTTGCGTTTGCGTACGTTTGCGTTTAAACGGGAAAGAATAACAGATTCTCCACTGTATAAGGGGTGTCTGGTCTAAATTTTCATTTTCGTTTTGTTTTATATTGAAATTCCTGTCAGCAAACAGTGTGGATTCTGATCAGAATCATCAATGCATCATCATGCAGCATCTGATCAGAGTCTACACTGTTTGCCTATGTCCCGTTATTATGGGATGTTATGCACAAATGGGTTAACCTTTTTAATCCATTACTCCACAGATACCAATTTTTATGCATTTAATTTACTCATTCACTGAAGAAGATAGTTCCAATTTATAAAGTCATGAATATGTATCATTAGAAATACTTTCTTTATTCTAGCAGATGGTAGCTTAAAGCAGATTGAACTGTTGAAAGTAAAGCAGAATGTGCTTTAAGGCACATTATACAATGTACCAGTACTATACTTTACCCCAGAGCTTGTTCCTATTTTCAAAGACAGATGACAACAATCATACAGCAGGTCCTTTATAAATGAATATAGACCCTGATATATTAAGGTTTGCACAGTTTGTTCATGTTTCAGTTTTGTTTTTAACACAATCTTTAACCCTTAAACTACCCCATACAACCCTTAGCCTGTTTCTAGTTTAAAACTAACATAATATACAAGAGGGCCATGGCCCTTAATTCGCTCACCTGAGGTCATTGTGCCTTAGCTTAATAGGCAAGACAACATTTTAATATAGCTGTAAATGGAATTATCTTCCAGACAAAAAAAACATGACAAATTGGAATAACTTAAAAAAATATTGTTGGCAGAGTTATGGCCCTTATCCATGACACTTCTTCTTATCAAGCTACATGTATTTCCATATGATTATTTATTGCGCACTCTGCTTTACTTTCAACCTGCTTTAAGTTATCATCTACTAAGATATAGATACTATTTCTTATATCTTACATGTTTATGACTATATAAAGTGGAATTATTTTCTTTAGAGGAGGAATAAATTACAGGCGTAAAAAGGCATATGTATGGGGTAATGGGTTAACATCAGTAGAACTGGAGTTATCTCAAAGACAAGAAAATATGACACTGGGAAATATCTCAAAATTGACATTGACCTTTGTACGACATGACCCAAGTTATAAAGTTTCTTACTTTAACAAAGTTATGGCTAAGATTAAAGTTGTGGACTGACAGACAAACAAATGGACAAACAGACAAAAAAGCAGACAGACAAAAACAATATGCCCCCAACTGCAGAGCATAAATATATAGCAGACACCACCATATGCAACCTCATCAGCTGACCAGCTGACCTGAGTTCAGTTATGTAACTCTGCCAGTAGGAAATTTGGCTAGGGTCTAACTCTTATTATGCTGAATTGCTGTCTGCTATACATATTTTGAATATTAAACATATGTATAAATATGGCAAAAGACATAATTACATAACTGTCAGTGGATCACTTCCAGACCCTGTTTGTCTAAGTATGAAACAGACTAAACCATTTATAAACTTTAGCAGACAACATGTTCAGCTAAGACCATCAGTTCAGTGGCTGAGGTCAAATACTGGGTAGTATGGTAGAATTAGCAACTGCTCTGAAGGCTTACCCTTACCAGACTGAAATGATATCTGCTTAAAACCTACTGTATGCGAAAAGTGACAAAAAAAAGAATTTAGAACATGTTCAGTTGGTAAATGAGTACCAATAGTTTGGATCCAAATTAGATGCAGCATTATGTTGCATCTGATCTGGATCCAAAATGTTTGCAAATATTGGCTATTTGCCCTTAGTATATTTAGAGTAACTC
Organism: Gari tellinella; assembly: GCA_922989275.2. Lineage (NCBI taxonomy): Eukaryota > Metazoa > Mollusca > Bivalvia > Cardiida > Psammobiidae > Gari > Gari tellinella. The sequence continues at coordinate 52,092,293 of OV277867.1, forward strand.
AGGTAAAATACAGTTCTGCTTTTGCTTCATCAAAAATACTGTAAAACCTGCCTAGAGCAGCACTTAAACTGCGCAGGGTGGCGTCAAGTGTGACCCTAGGGATTTCATTTTAACAAACTATAGAGGGATCGACCAGGAGATTCTACTGTAAAAATATCAAAGCTTAGGGCCTAGTAGTTTTTAGCAAGAAGATTTTTTAAATTTTTTTGCTTTTTTGCTTTTTCAAGCAGAGTTTTTGCTTTTTCTCTTTCATTTAGACAACTTCTGTAGAGAAGCATCCAAGGAACATCATGAGCAGTTTGAATCCGCCCTACAATCCCCGGGTTCAGAGGAGATGTCGTTTGAAGTAAAAGTGAACGGACAGACGGACAGACGGACAGACGTACTACGGACAATGAGCGGTCACAATAGCTCACCTTGAGCCTTTGGCTCAGGTGAGCTAAAAAGACAGTTGACAATTTAAAGTAGGTCAAATTTAAGCTGAACATGTCTTAAAGCAAGTTCTGCTTTACTTTCAACCTGCTTTAAGCTACAATCTGCTAGGATAAAGAAAATGTTTTAATACTGCATATTCATGGCTGTATAAACTGAAACGGTTTTCTTCAGTGGAGGAATATAGTACAGGTCTGGTGTATACCGGATTACCGTTGAGGCATATTTATCATTTTTATGGAGTAATGGGTTATACTTTTAGTTTATTACTTATAGATCAACATAAACAGTTAAATTTTTAAACAATAATCAATTTGCAATACATGTATTTAGATCCATTTAACCCATAAATACGCCTGTTTCCACCTTCCATTGATGCCTCCATTGCAGAAAATAGCTCCACTTTAGACATTAACCCATTACCTCTTAGCCTATTTCTTGCTTCGAAAACAGGTGACCACTTAAAGCAGGTTGAAAGTAAAGCAGAATGTGCCTTAAGGCACATTCTGCTTTACTTTCAGCCTGCTTTAAGCTACCATCTGCAAGAATATAGAAAATATTTCTTCTGATACATATTCTTGGCTGTATAAATTGGAACTAATTTCTTCAGTGGAGGAATAAATAGAGGCGTAAAAAGGCGTTTTTAAGGGGTAATGGGTTAATGAATACCACACGAAAAATGTTCTATATCCTAGCAGATTATAGCTAAAACTTAAAGCAGGCAGCTGGCTGAAAGTAAAGCAGAATGCATCTTAAGGTGCATTCTGCTTTACTTTCAAACTGCTTTAAGTGGTAATTATAACCTACGGTATCTGCAATACTAGAAACATGCGAAACTATGGGGTTATGGGTTAAAAAGGAAACTATTGGAATAAATGAATCCTATTACAGGTTAAAGGTAGAGTTTCTCAGTACATTCCCTGTTCCCCTCTGAGCATTTCTGACATTTACTATTTTTTACCTGACAAGTGCCACGATTTTTTCTTCCCTCTCTATTCACAACAAGTTAACCATACACATGTGCAGCCAAACCCATGATCAGCAGGGCTCCAGATAATCAGGAGTAAACTGAACAAATCCCAACATTTTCTCACTCCTTTCAGCACCAAATTCTATGGTGTCACTACTCATAAGAATCGTCTCAAAGAGTAGTGACACCATAAGGTTTAATGCAGATATAGAGATTTTAAAGAGTAAAGTTGAACAAATCCCAACATTTTCTCACTCATATCAGTACCAAATCTTATGGTGTCACTACTCATAACAATTGTCTCAAAGAGTAGTGACACCATAAGGTTTAATGCAGATATAAAGATTTTAGTTTTTGAAATATTTCCTTTATCTAGAGAACTCTCTGGGCACTGTTACAGTTCATCAGCATTTCATTCAATTGGAACTTAATTGACAATAAGTCTAGTCACTCTAGACTGTCCATTTATGAAGTTATTTAGAGTTGATTTCTGCCATATACACTGAAAGACACTTCTAACGCAACACTTTTCAAAATAGCTTTACACAAACACGGTTCAAGGTATCTTACTCAAATTTCACCAGAACTGGTTTGACTACTTTCTGCACATAATTTCAATATAATCATTCAATCATGACGGATGATCAATGCCGCACGTGGAGTAGGTATGAATTCATATTGTTGCACGAGAAAAGTGATGTGGGCGAAATTATCGATTAAAATTCTGTATTAATATAGTACAACGATAGCCACACTGAAGAAACATCAAATATTAATGGAACGTCAAGAACGCACACGCGCCATTGGCATGGTTTAGACAGACCCTTAATTCAGTCACGTAAGTTTGTGTTATTTAGATTCTATTACAATGTACTGTTGATATTGCTGAATGTAAGATTTACGTCGTAATAATTCTTGTCATTTCAACATGTGTCACTTTTTTGTTTCATTTAGAATAACGATAAATACTATCAGCCTCGTTTGTTTATTTTCCTTTGACAGGTATTTTTCCATCATAGCTAGGCTATTGTGTGGAAGTACTTGTAAACGAGTTCAACGCGGACCGCGGCAGTATCGTAGAAGTGGCTAAACTTCGGTATATGATTAGAAAGAGATGTAACTAATTGTCAAGGAGAAGAACTAAATAAGCTTTAGCTTTCATTCTAATCCTATAATAGATATGTTGTATATTGTATGTATTTGTACATCTTCTGAAATAAATATGTTTAAACTAAAGAGATGTACGAAGACCATTCGTATCCAGGGAGAACATAATATTGGATATTAAGTTATTATTAATTGTTGCATTTGAAACTTTTTCTGTGATAAGTATTGTGAATGTGAATAAAATTGTCCTTTCATGTCCTTATTATCTTTTCTTACGATTTTGTGACTTTTTATTTTGGAGTCGTGCTTTGTTTCTGTTAGATTCCGTGCTTTTTGTCAAATGATTACAATGAAATTTACAGGAAACATGAACGAGGTGTTGATTTATCTATACTGTCAATTTCAACGATAACGATTCTATAATAAGCCCAACACATCAAAATTTCTAGGTGTTGCGTTAGAAGTGTCTTTCAGTGTATTGCAAAATGACAAACAGTCCAGAGTCTGATCAGATGACAGAATGTGATCTGCAGATCAAAGGGATGCTTCAGGAATCCTCTGTGTGTACAGGGCTCCAGATAAGAGGTAGTTTTTTCAACAAATCCAACATTTTCTCACTCTTTTTAGCACCAAATCCTATGGTGTTACTACTCATTAGAATCGTCTCGAAGAGACGATTCTAATGAGTAGTGACACCATAGGGTTTAATTCAGAAATAAAGATTTTAGGTTTTGAAAAACTAAGCTTATCTGGTGCTCTGGTGTATATATTCATTGCTATGAGTTGACCCTTTTAAAGGCTTTTTATATTGGAAACCAGTATACATGTATATGCAAAAACAAATTTAACAAACAGTGTAAACTAAACCATTGAGGTTCCAGATAAGAGGGGTACCTCAAAAGCTAAAATCTTTATTTCTGCAGTTAAGTTTTTTAAGTTTTAACCCTATGGTGTCATTACTCATCAGAATTGTCTCTTTCAACCTGCTTCAGGCGGTCACTCATCTTCAATACCTGAAACAGGCTATGGAGTAAAGGGTTAAGAAATAAGGATGTTAAATATTTAAACTACTCAGTACTGACACCTTATCTAGTGCTCTGAAAGAAGATTTTTACTGTACGAGAGATGTGGCTGGCTGCCCTGTCAGCTACTAACCGACAGCCTTTAACCATGCAGGGCTTCTGATAAGAGGGAGTAAACTGAACAAAAAACAAAATCTTCATTTCACTTTTCAGCACAAAATCCTATGGTGTTACTACTCATTAGAATTGTCTCGAAGAGACAATTCTAATGAGTAGTGACACCATAGGTTTTAATGCAGAAATAAAGATTTTTTAATTTTTTGGAAATACTCCCCTTATCTGGAGCCCTGACTGTAGCAGACTTTAACATCAGTTGCCTAACTTCGCCTTATCATCCCCAGCAGCTGTGTAGCTTGATAATGAACGACAAAACTAATTATTTAGTTCTGCTGCCCAAACCGTGCTGATTTTTTAGCACATAAATAAACTCTGTTAACTACCATCTAGCCTTCAAGACTCACCAATTTGGAAATACCAGAACGATGTGTAGGTAAAAACCAACAACTGGAATTTATACCTACAGTAAAACCAGAGTTAACTCATTGACCGCATTAATTTTAACCCTCTACCCCCATTGCATGTTTCTACTATTGAAGATAAATGAGCACTTTTTAAAGTTGATAATGTTACTTTGTTAGTAAAGCAGAATGTGCCTTAATCCTTTATTACTACCCTATAGTATGTTTCTAGTTAAGACATATCGAGCACTTTAAAAAAGTAGGTTGAAAGTACAGCAGAATGCGCTTTCAGTCTGCTCTAAGCTGCTATCTGCTCGAAGCAAATATTTCTTTTGACACATTTTATAAGTAACTGGAACTATTTTGTTCAGTGGATTGATGAATTAAATGTGCTTAAAGGCACTTCTATGGGGGGAAAAGGGTTAAGGTGCATTCTGCTTTATTTTCAGCTTGCTTTAGCTACCATCTGCTAAAATATAGAAAATAGTTCTTATGATACATATGTATTTTCTTCAGTGGAGGAATACATTAAAGGCCTATTTATGGGGTAATGGGTTAATAAGACAAGTCTTGCTTCAAATTGAGTTTAAAAGTTCAGTTTTGAATACTGGAGGTTTTCCAAATAATGCAAAATGACAAACAATGCAGACCATGATCAAAGGCGTCCTGTTTGCATAGAAAAAAATCTGTCAGGGCATTTAGTTCAGATCATATATATGGCAAAGAGAGAACCTGGTATTCAGAGTAGATAGATATTGGACAAGTAAGTCGTAAACTTAACCCTAAGCCTTTACTCCATGTAGCCTGTTTAAAGCATTGAATTTTGGTGACCACTTTAAAGCAGGTTGAAAGTAAAGTAGAATTTGTCTAAACTTTAAAGGCGCATTCTACTTTTCTTTCACCTTCCGCATGCAGCCTTAAGCTACTAACTGCTAGAAATATTTCCAACTACAATTTATCACTGTACAAAACTATTTTCTTCAGTGAAGGAATAAAACTAAATGCTTAAAAATTAGTATCTACTATGGAGTAAAGGTTTAAACATACTTTTTACATTAGAATCTGTGATAAAATACTGGTCAGTGGTCATGATTCTTCCATATATTACTAAACATGTAAAAAAAAAGAAGATTATTAACTAAATACCTTAACACATGGTTACACACTTATAATAGACATTTTAAATTTAACAGAGAAATTTCTAAATGGTGTGAAACACTGTGAAAACAAAACTACTTCATCCAGCTTAAGAGCTTGATTAAGTTTTAACATGCTAAGTATATGTAATATTGGCTTAGACTGCACCAATTGTCATCTGCTTCTGTTTGAAAAAAATATGTTCTAAAAAATCTTTAGTGTGTCAAACAGTTTGGATTTTGATGAGACACCAAACAACACAATGCCTCATCTGGATTAAGACTTTTGGCAAAGGTAACCGTAACCACAGTTTTGCTGCTAGTGTGGAAGGAGTTATTCAACTTTTTTTTCACTAGTTAGTGTCAATATTGTCAGGATGGAAAGCAAACAGGAACTCCCCGGCTGATTTTGTGCAGGCGGACAGGAGACCTGTCTGTTTTGCACCACCCACAGACAGGAGCCCCTCCCTGCCCCTAGGAAAGATACATGTTTCAATGTGGAAAACATTTTCAATTTAATGACATAAAATATATAAAACTTTCTTAAAGTGTCTTTCAATTTAATGATATAAAATATTTAAAATTGTTATTAAGTCATAATCTAGCTTTACTGTTATGATCTTTTCTGTTGTCAATAATATGTGAGAATTCAGAGAACCTTATTTCACATTGAATTATTTTACAAAAAACACCTTTAGCTTATGATTTAAAAGACAACGGAATCAATCAACCTATGAAACTAACAATTCTCATTAGAGGTGATTCTTCCAATAGTGCAAAACAAGCTGGGGTCTCTTTTGGCTGCTCAAAATCGACCAACTGGGAGCCTGTTTCAGGAAGCTCATGTCTGTTTTTCGCAATGAAATCTTCCAGCGAGCAAATATGGGAGAGTTCATTGCAATATCCACTTATAATGCCTTTTGACATTTTTCCATTTCCTTGGAGATCTAGTTCTGTCTTTTCAAATCAAATCAATATTTATTTATTGTCGGAACAGTTTATAACATGTAACACCTTAAACCTGTTCCTGTATCCTTACAGATGGATGCTTAATATTAGGCTGAAAGCAGAGTAGAAAGCTCATGATTTTTTATCATGTCCTGCCTTCTGCTTTTAGCAAGCACCTGTCTTCCTTATTGAACAAGGGGCCTCCGTGGCCTAGTGGTTCATAATAGTCACTGTGACCACAGAATTATACACTGACGGAATCGAAACCTCGCGCTATATCGTAAATCTCGTGCGGCGGATACGAGACTCGCGAGACTTGATAAGAGACTGTCTATCGGTAGTCAATATGATAAATGTGTGTTTTAGAAGCATTGTTCACGGGTTTTTAATCCCGTGAATTGACAGGAATGTCCACATAGTCGTTTAAATCCTATAAAATGTCAATAAAAACACTCAAGTCGGTAAATTTCACGCCAGAAATCGCAGACAACGAGGCAAAGAAGTGAAGATGTTGTCACGTGACACATAATCTCGCAAAATTCAACCGCCGCGAGAGCTCAGGTACTCGCCTATTCAATTTCGCTTAGTTGCTATTCCGTTTTGTATAATTCCGTGCTGTGACTTACATCACTAACTTGACTAAGCTCCTCACCGCTGTGAGTTCGAATCCCAATAGAGTCGTTTGGATTTTTCATGTGGGGAAGCCTTCCAGCTGGCTTGCGGAAGGTTTATGGTTCTACCCAGTTGCCGATTTGTGCCTAAAACAGTGCATAAAGGACTTCTGGGGTCTTCCTCCGAATTACAGACGATTCGTCACCAGGCAAATTCGTCACCAAAGCGATATATAGTAATGGCAAAAGACGATTCGTCACCAAAGACTTTGTATAGGGTATTTTCTTACCTGGTATATATATGATCAGGATCATTTTTATGTTAATTGTATAAGTTATATTGTTGAAATTGACAAGTATCGATAAGCCCATATGTATATTCTAGAATTTACAATTGTAATATATAAATTACTATAAGTATAAAAGATGAATCTAGATGCCGAAATTTGTCGAAAAAAAGATAAAACTATGACCAAGTTTATTTATATCTAAATAGATTAAAGTAATTAGATATAATATACTAGATAAATAACATTCCACATGTGCATGTACAAATTAATTAGCGACACGGATTGCAGCGGCAAAAACTTATTGTGTAATTAACGTTAATCCCTCCTGCTTAAGGAGGATCATATATGATCACCCTTATTACTGCCGTTATGCATGAAAATTGTTGCAGAAAGCTGCTATACGTGTTCCCTTATTAATGCCATCTTGCCTTAAGCAGCCAACTGTCTAAAACACTAATAATAGGAAGACTTTTCAAAGTAAATGTGTGTTTAGGTTCTTGCACTTGGGCTCCTAACTGACTGACCAAAAGTTGTCCGTATATATCGGGATCCAAACAAAATGTAAGTATCCATTAGATCTACATAACGTGTATATTAACACTACAAAAAAGGTAATTAAAACACCTCTATGTGTGAACAATTATACTCATTAAATTAGTATATAAAATTTTTGTACTATATTTCCTTTGGTGACGAATTGACTACCCCTTTTGTACTATAATGCTTTGGTGACGAATCTGCATGGTGACGAATTGTCCATCATCCCTTCCTCCACCTATAATTAGCTGGACGTCGCGATATAACTGAAATAGTTCAAATACTGTTCAAAGCGACGTAAAATCAAAAACAAATCAAATCAAAATCCTTATTGAACAAAAAATATAAAAGAAAGGTTCAGGACTCCAGATAAGAGGAACCCAGCTGAACAAATCCATCATTTTCTCACTCATTTCAGCAGAGCAACAGATAAGGGTAGTTTTTCAAAACTTAAAATCTTTATTTCTGAATTAAACCCTATGGTGTCACTACTCATTAGAATTGTCTCTTCGAGACGATTCTAATGAGTAGTAACACCATAGGATTTGGTGCTAAAATAAGTGATAAAATGTTTGATTTGTTGAAATAACTATCTCTTATCTGGAGCCCTGTTTCAGCATCAAATCCTATGGTGTTACTACTTACGGTTTATGGTGAATTCGCCTAGAGACGAACTCGCCTACAATTAGATATATAGTAACTGTAACCGAAATGGTGAATTCGCCTAGAAAGCAATTATATAGTGATTGTATTTCGCACCTATTGTAAGGTATCGATAACAAAACAAAACTTGTTTTCAGGGTAGACATTACTAAGATTGGATGATAAGTGTAGCCCCTGATCATCATATGTAACTCAAAGCGAGGTGCAATAATATCGAATAATTTTTATGTAGGTGCAAGCGGCATTTTTACTTTCAATATGATAAATACGTTGGCATCACCCCCTTTCAAACAGGTTGTCAAATCTAAGTGTAGTGATTAGGGGCTACACTGATCTTTCGTTTTGTTAAAAATAATCTGGATAAGAAAACAACAAGATATGTTGAAACAGTTGATCCTCAACAAATATTTTTATTTTATGTACTTGTTAACGGTAGATATACCGGTACTACAAGGTGTGAAATACAATCACTATATAAATGTTTTCTAGGCGAATTCACCATTTAAGTTACTATATATCAAATTGTAGGCGAGTTCGTCTCTAGGCGAATTCACCAGCACCCACTACTTACTACTTCGAAGAGAAGATTCTAATGAGTAGCGACACCAAAGGGTTTAATGCAGAAATAAAGATTTTTATTTTTCGAAATGCTACTCTTAACTGGAGCCCTAATGGCATCATTAATGAAACCCTGTGCCCTAGTTTAATAAACTCAAAATTTCTCTGAAAACGCTGGACATTTACAGCTCCTAAAACACGATTTCTACATCAAATTTCCCACTAAATATGCGTGAAACATCACAGCTAGTGGATGTCCCGTTTCATTTCACACTTTTCTCCACAATGCCATACCGTTCTACAATTAACACCTTTGTCGGCAAACTTCAAAAGCGAGCAAATCAAAACATAACGTGAAATCGGAAGTTGAAACACAAGGATTGTTTACATCGCTTACCTCGTGTAGATGCTAATATCTCACAAAATATCAGCAACAACAGGTATATTCCCATCCTTACGGATAGTTTAAAGTACTCTTCGCTGAAATCATGCTAATCCATAGTTCACATTGGCCTCCAATACACTAAAATTCGTAGTGATACGTAACTTTTCATACTATCGGCCATTTATATCAATGTGTGTACCGTGAGAATGGAACTACTTTTATTGTGTACATTACATATATCCTTCCGCTGACACTGGCGCCGATTATTCCGTTGGTATTTCGGGTTCGATAAAATCATGAACGACACGCAAGCCTTGTCTTGCTCAGTAAGAACTTATGATACATCACACATTTCTTCTAAAACATTTCAATAAAAATGCACACGTTTTCTCACAAAATCCGTGCATTTGAAACGTCGAACTATTTGATTAGTCAAGTGAATCGGTCGAGAAAATTGTTAAGCGGGCCAACAACGAGAAAAGAGCAACGATGTGAATAACTAGGCCATTTGGAGAAGCAGCTCTAATTACGCTTGCTGTCCATTATATTTTATATGGCCGTTGGCAAATTGCAGAAAATGAAATATTGATGAACGTGTAATTTAATTTCCAATGTTTTAGAGCGTGCAGTCTTTTTAAACTGAATGGATGTCCATATAGTAATATGATACCCATTAAACCATTTGGCTGCCGCATTGTCGTCTGCTAAAAACTTGAAGTGACTAGTCTGCTGTTATTTCTCAAATCTACGCCCAGTGAATTCTTCCATGCGTATAAACTGGATTAGTCCATTTTTATGTAAAGAGTGTCATGTCTAAAGTTTCATTTTGTTAAATATATTGAAATTCCTGATCAGCAAATCAGGGCTGCCATAAGTTGGCATGACAAATCCTAAGATTTCCAAAATTGCATTTTACGAATCGTACCTTTACCCCCATAGCCTGTTTCTAGTTTTGTTGACACGTGACTACTTAAAGCAGGCTGGAAGTAAAGCAGAATGCGCCTAAAGGCGCATTCTGCTTTACTTTCAGCCTGCTTTAAGCTACTATAAACTGGTAAAAAAAATCCGAAGATTTAGGAAAAATCCGGAGAAATGGCAGCCCTGGCAAATAGTGTCGACTCTGACCAGACGCAGACGCCGCATTATTCGGAGTCTGATCCTATCTATGTCCCTATAATGAGTCAGAGACCATACATACATGTATGTATGGTCTCTGAATGAGTTGAGATTCTTACCCCATAACTTTGCATTTTTAAGACAAGTGGTAGTTTATTTAAGCAGGCCTAGCTGAAAGTAAAACAGAAAACTCCTTTAGAGCTTTAAAGAGGCTCGCAACCGGATTTAGCATTAAAAATGGTAATTTGTAAATAGATATGTCAAATGATTATATAAATGGGTAAGATTTAGTTTAGGATAATAAATTCTGTTAAAAAATGCATTTCCAAAAAAAAAAAGAAGAAGCTCTGGTGGGATTCGAACCCGTGATCCTCCATTGCGGAGACAAACAAGAAAAATGAGGACACGCCTTTACCGCCTCGACTACGGACGCTCTCTCTATATATGGTAGCGAATTAACGTACTTCATTGGTAGCGATTAATACTACATTATTCGGCTCCGGTTTATGTCAGAGCCCGTGTAGAGAAGCAACAACAACAACTAAACCGTCAGCTGACGCTATTGAAAAACGATGGAATATATCTAAAAAAAAACTAAGATTCGGTGACGATTCTTGAGACTTTTTTTGGACTGATCATATTTTTTTAATGTCAGAAGCCAAATAATGCCACAAATTTGCTTTTATTTAAGTATTTTATTTTATTTTGACAAGTACACCATCCGGTTGCGAGTCCCTTTAATTCCGACTGCCTTATTTTCATGGTATGAATCCTTAACACGACAAAAGGATATGCCGAACATAAGATTTATTTTGAGCGGGCGAAACAGTTAGATCTACAAATAATATAAGCTCTGAAGTTGTTTTTTTTATATAACTATATCTATAACGAAGGTATGTTAAAAAGTGCAAAAGAGGCTACACATAAGAAATGACAAATATTGCCTATGAGAGTTGTATGGTAATCTTATACTAATATATATTATTTCTAAATTTGTCTTATAAATGGACAGAATTGAATGTTCAAGATTAGCATTATTCTCATAGGAGCTATAAGCCACCACTTGCTTGTAAGAAACTATTTTTGTGGAAACACATTTATGACTATAGATCTGAACCATTTTCTTCAGTGGAGGAATATGAATTAAGTGTACTATAAAGGCGTTTATATAGGGGAACGGGTTAAAAGACTTTCTTTTTGAATCTTATCAAAGTGTTATTAAAGCTTAGAAAATGTTAAATATTAAGTCAGAGCTTTTTGATCACAGGGGTTACAGTTTGATGAGAAATCATGGACCTGAATGATGTACAGTAGAAGCTCTCTATCACAACCACTAAATTGTGTTGAATATTAGTCGTTTAAGACAGGTGACTGCTTAAAGCAACGTGAAAGTGAAACAGAAAGCTCCTACAGGAGCTTTCTGTTTCACTGTCTCATTGCTTTAAGCTGTCACCTGTCTTTTATACAGACAAATAGCCTTCTTTTTGTGGTCGTAATAGAGAGGTTCTACTGTACTATCATTATGAGACACTTAATAAACTCCTTTATATACTATTAGAGTTATTACCATTTTACTATGATAATTCTTATGACAGGATTCCTCAGTATTATGCACAAATAATAGCAATACACATTTTTAAACAAAATTTCTTAGCCCCATAAGAGATATTTCATTTGACATCTGATCTTGTCAAAATGTTCACAAATATGATTCAACTTTGGGATAAGCAGCATAACCCTTATCCCTAGGCAAAAAAACAACAACCCACCTTTGTTTCCAGTAACCCTAGTTTTTCCCTCCGACCCTGAACTTTTTTTTTCATTTTTCGAAAAATTTATCAGCGAATGTCGGTAATTTTTGCAGAGCTTGTGACAGTCGTTTTTTGCAGACCGTGTAATAGAAACTATTCTCTTCTTGGTTTAAAAAGCTAATTTGTAGACGTTTAAGTGTTTAAAAATTGATTGTTAAATAAGATGTAGCAAATATCTAAGTGAAATTTGCTCTAAAAACAGCCCATGGGTAAGGGTTTAAGCGGAAACATATTTTCAAAACTAGAAACAGACTTATGCCATAACTTATGGGTAATGGGTTCAAATAAGTTTTGTAAATGGATGATAGTTATTCCATTTTCATTCACTCTTACGACTACCCAGGAAGTGTTTTTTATTCGAACACTAATCGATATGTTTTTGTTTTTTGCTACAAATACATAATCTGGATTTCCGTCTCTTTAAGTTTTGTTCAAAATTAACCCTTTACCCCTATAGATTGTTTCTAGTTTTGGACACAGGGACCCGACACGATTGAGTTTTGAGAGAGAAAAAATCGCCAGAAGGAATATATAGAGACTCTATATATACCTTCTGACGATTTTTTCTCTCAAAAAGCAATCGTGTCGGGGCCCTAGGCTATGGTTTTGGAGACAAGCGGCTACCTAAACAGATTGGACGTAAAGCAGAATGCGTCATCTACTTTACTTTCAGCCTGCGCTAAACTTCTATCTGAACAGATAATTCATGAATCTTATTCAATCTTCCGAGCTTCCTAGCTATAAGGACTACCTTTCTTAGTGTAGGAATAGTTAAAGGCGTGAACATACGTACTTATGGAGTAATGGGTTTAAAGTTTTGACATTTCAAGCAGTCTATACTTATACAACCTCTCCATTCATTATTCAGGACTGATTACTTATTGAATTTTCCCCATTACGTATTCAATTTCCTCATAACTCGTTGACACTTGTTGTTCAATATTAACTAGTAACCCATTACCCAGTTATACACCTTTTTACCCATTTGCTTTGTTCCCCTACTGAAGAAAATACATGATGTAGACCCACTTTATACAGCAATATATATGTGCAAAAATAAGAAATATTTCCTATATCCTAACAGATGGAAGCTTATAGATCAATTACAGGCTGAATGTAAATTAGACTGCTCCTTATAAGGAGCAGTCTGCTTTACGTTCAGCATGCTTTATGTAACTATTTGTCGTCAGTACTGAAAGCAAGCTTTGAGTTAACGGATATACTATTTCAAGCATTCATTCATCAGGACTCATTTTTCTTTCGAATTATTTTAATAACTTATTACTCTAGACCAGTGGTTCAAAATCAATGATTAACACATTAGCAAACAGTGTAGACCCTGATGAGAAGCCACGTTACATGGAATATCGGCAAAGTATGCCCTTTTTATTTTATTTTTTTACATCATATGAAATGTTAACACTATATAATGTCTTTAGATCAACTATAATGATCTACAGTTGAACTTCGATATCTCGAACTCGGTTAGGTCGAACATACCCGTATTTCAAAGTTAAAACGTGGCTTAGCCACGTTTTAACTTTGAAATACGGGTATGTTTGACTTAACCAAGCATGAAATAATTTAATTGATGTGTCGACAAATCGGATAGTTCGAATTAAGCGAGTTCGTGATATCGAAGTTCGACTGTATAATGAAGTCTCACAGCAAGCACACAGGTAGAGTTCATTGCAATATCCAGCCATAAATGGGTTGAATGTTTAATTGTTGTTCGTTTTTGGTCTCCGTCAGGCATCTGTCTACGATCTAGAATAAGGTATTGTTGACTCCGTGCAACGTCAAATTGGTAATTCTAGTGTCCTTAAGTCTATTTCATTGTTTATGTACTATTTAGGTGTTTTTTGTTTGTTTACAATATATTGCAAACTGACAAACGAATAGTTGTCCTGGATCCAATGCAATAAAGCATTTGAGTTGAGTCAGGGAGATTGGATTACGGGGAAGGGAAATTCTTCCTTTATTAGAGCACCTGGTTGAGTCTGAGATCGTTCTCAAGCATTTTATTGGTCTGATTTGAGCTTTTGCTCTACACTTTTTAAAAAAATGCATGTTTATTAAATGTAGTACATATACAAATCCAGTCTCATAAATAATGGAAAAAAGTGCAATGTTTCTGAAACAATTGTTAGTTATAATTTAACAAAAATATGCATATTTGATGCTTTGAATGAATAATTTCTGTTGATTTAATCAAATAATAGTAATTACACATATTGTCTGAAATTCTGAATCCTGTTAAAGATCTCTAGACTAGTCAATCTATGTTAGCCTGTCAATTTCTGTCATTTCATGAAATGACTAAAACTTTCATGAAATGACTGATTACACATGTTGACTGTAACAGATATACGAGGGTATTTCAAAAAGTTTTGAAACTGGATCGATAACTTCATTATTATAAGTGCAAAATGCATGTGTGATATATCATTTTAAAGATCCATTCTTTGCCGACACGGTGATATCACTGCACGATAAGATCGCATTACTTGACCAGCCCCAACATGAACCTAAATGACCCCTCCTCGAGGACACTGGACCTTTTTGTGTATATTTGAGTTAATTTTCTAAACACAGTTTGATACTATAATTGTTATTACAGCTTTATTATTTTGAATAAGTTTATGAAATTTACTGTCAAATACAATAAGACAAGTATGCAAACACTACACAGTTTTAAATGTTATTATTACATAAAATATAAAAAAATAGACTTATTCTAAACACGTACTGAACATATAATAAACAATTGATCTCCTGTTATGTATAAAAGTAGTTGATTTTGAAAAAATGAGATTTTAGACAGTTTATCCTTTCAATAGAAATACAATTTTATTTACATTAAAATTTCGACATAAACGGATATATTTCCAAAAGGAATCTGGAAATTGTACTCTTTAAGAAGTTATTACGTCAAAAAGTAATGTCTGAAAAGTGCTATGTTCCAGTGTCCTCGAGTAGGGGCCATTTAGGTTCATGTTGTGACTCATCGAGTTATGTGATCTTATCGTACATTATACCATCGTGTAGGCGAATAATTGTTCTTTAAAATGATATATCACACATGCACTTTGCACTCATTATATTGAAGTTATTGATTCAGTATCAAAACTATTTGAACACCCCTCGTACAAAGAATATCTAAAGACACTAGATCTATAATATAGTGTTTGTCCATACAGAACAAAATATACGAAATAGCAAACAGCGCACACCCTGATGAGACGCCGAGTAATGAGGCATCTCAGCAGTGTCTACTTTTTGTAGGTGATATGCATTGACCCCTTTACTGCCCTACCCCGAGTATAATAGTATATGTGCAAACAGTTTGGATCCTGATAAGACGCCGCGTCACGCGGCGTCTGATCAGGATCCAAACTGTTTGACACTCATTTTAACATTTCTTAAGTCAAAATACATAGAATTTGAGAAATAAAAGCAGACGACAATTTGTTTAAAATTGGTGACGTCATGGCAGTGAAGGGGTTTATGGTTAAAATCAATGTTGGAATATGAAGGAGTTTTAAGAGTAAGGGAGACAACGGGTATAGTTGGTGTTATGTATTTGAAGACGGAGTAACATTTCTTGGCGTTTGCTTTAAAAGAGATGTAGCTACACTTATATCAAACACTTACAAAAACTTGTTATGCTGTTGTTGTTGTTGTTGCTCATCATCCAAACCACCATGATCATCATCATCATCATCATCATCGTCACCATCATCATCAGCATCAACAATTTATTATTATTATCATTATTATTATTATCATTATTATTATTATAATTATTATCACTATTATATGATATTAGTACCACTAGATAATACATGTACAATATGCACATCTTTATATTGACTATTTTTAGTGCGTATAAAAATAGAGGATAATTGGGTTTTTTTCAGTATAAGAGCCACGAGTGAAAATATAACAGTCTGATGTTCACGAAATGGATTAAATTCGATCTTATACTGAAAAAATACAATTATTCTATTTATTTATGCTTTTAAGCCACTTTTTAAACGAAATTGTTCGACAATTGTGAAAGCGAAAGTACATGATTTACCCCGTGTTGAGCCCCAAGTTTACACCGAACACATTAACGAAACAGTTTCCCGTACGATGACGTCACTTATTTATTGATTGACGTCATCCGAATTACGTCGTTGCTCCCGATTTTGGATTCGTGTTCTTCCGTTGAGTGGTTCGCGACAAATCGGACTGCCGGAATTTAACGATAAGACACGATTGACTACGATTTTTGGGGAGCCCTACGGGGAAAACGGCGATTGGTGATAATCCACAGCAGTGGATTACCAAGTGCTAATCCACTGCTATTTTCCGGTAATCCACCGAAAAGCATAAATAAAGGAGTATTATTGTATTAAGATCAACCCCAGGCCCCGAGGTTATAAAACTTAAAATGAACTCTGTGCTCAAAACTCAGAATTTTTCTCAGCTCATAACACTTCGGAAACATTTTATTTTATAACTAGTATTTTCATACAAAATCAAACTGTAATAATGTACCCAAATGAGATTACAAAACTCACATTAAACGTGTTTTGTAAAAACTAGAGCCTGTAATCGAAACTGAGTTTTGAGCACAGAGTTCATTTTAAGTTTTATAACCTCGGGGCCTGGTTGTATGAACAATCTGAACATAGACCGGAAGGGCAAACAATTCGAGAAGGAAATCATGTTAGTGTTATTTCGATTGTCGTTCATAATCCAAAATGTATCGAGTTTTAGGTTTCGATAGACATTAGATGTTGATTTGTTAAAGATCGACTATACAGTAGGCTGCTTAATCCATTACCCCATAGCCTATTTCTAGTTTTGGAGACATGTGGTAATTTAACTCATTGTGCCCTAGTGACGCGTATATGCGTCATTTACCAAAAGGGTACATGTGAAGAGTACACTTGTCTAATGCAAACAGTGACGTCTCTGATTAGAGGGCTCCTATAGGAGCCCTCTAACCAGGGACTTCACTGTTTGTTATTTTGCAATATATTATCAAGAACAACCCAAAATAATCTAAAATGGACCACTCTTTATTGTAAACTGGAATTGTCCATTGGAAGTTTCAGGGGATAACGAATATCTATCAAACTTTGACAAAATGTAAACTGCTATAATTATAAGCTAACTATCCTCCATAGAAGCGTCTTCTATAGCGCATTTAATTCATTCCTCCAAGGAAGAAAATGCCCAATTTATACAGTCACGAACAGGTAAAATAAGAACTATTTTCTATATGCTAGTTGATGGTAGCTTAAAGCAGGTTGAAAGTGAAGCAGAATGCGCGTCGTCTCTCTTCAATACTGAACTTGAGCTATACGGTAAAGGGTTAAGGACGCCTTTGTATCTGACCAGGGTCCATTTTTATTTATTTTTTACAAATAAACGCTATACTTGGTGGTTATGTTTGTCGAACTTACAAATATTTCGTCAGGTAGATTTCGATAACTCGAGAGTCGAGAGCTCGCTAAATTTTGGAACTTACTCGTGTGTCGGAGCTGCCTTGCCACATTTTAACTTTGAAAAAAGTTCTAAACGAATATTAGTTATTTAGCTTTGAAAATGAATGGCGCTCTTAGTTGAGTCTATATTTATTTTCATGTTCTTTTTTTGTACGGTTCTTTCTGAATCTGAATGGATACGTCTCAGGAACCACTGCTGGCTTTACTGAGTCGGATGAGAGTGCGCGATTAGTCTAAAGTCAAAACTTCACAATTTATTAAATTCTGAATGGCAAGCTGTTTACAACCTAATCATACACAAAATTACCCGGTGTCTGATCTGAATATAAACTGTTTTCAAGGGACATAATTGTGTTAGTACAAACGTGTTAATTCAGGTGGCGGGGGTTGGGGTGGGGAGCGGTTGGTGGGGTGGTGTGGTGTGGGGAGGGTGCGGTTAGCGTCTTCTCATTGTAAGTTTACAGCGCCCCTCTCTACAACGACACCCAACGGGAGGCAAAGATTGTGTGCGTTTAGCGGATGGAGTCTTTATAGGGAGGGCCATTTGCAAACAGCTTGAATCCAGATTAGACGCCGCGTAATGCGGCGTCTGATCTGGGTTCAAGCTACTTGTCACTCGTCATTATTATTTAGGCTTTGCCCAATATGTAACTTTGAGAAAAACAGCAGACGACAATTTTAAGCAGACGACAATGCAGCAGTTAAAGCGGTAAGACATAATTGTCCTATCAAGAAAACTGAGGCAAGGGTCGTTGTAAGGAGGGAGTCGTTGTTAGGAGGGGCGTTGTAGAGAGGGAACAATGTAGTTAGTTTACACCACATATATATATATTGTACAATGGATATTTACAAGACGAACGAAATTATTTCCAAAAATAATATTTACAGTAAAACCTCGTTATTACGACTACTAAAACGAATGCTAATTGATTGAATACAATGCAGGTGACAGCTTAAAGCAAGGTGACAGTAAAACAGAAAGCTCCTGTAGGAGCTTTCTGTTTTACTGTCACCTTGCTTTAAGCAGTCACCTGTCGTAAAACCGTAAAATATAACATAATTTAGTGGTCGTAATAGAGAGGTTTTACTGTATTTGAATACATTTTCTAAATGTCATAAATATTTCCCATTGGATACATTTCTTTTTCAGAACAATGTTAGTATTTTTCATGGTTGAAATAATAAAGCTACTTGGCAAGGGCATCCTCATGTACATGTACATTTTATATTGATTAGATAAGTCGTCCCTCATTGGCTCAAACTCGCCTTAGTCGAAAAACTCGTACCTTAAAAATAACACGTGGTTCAAACACGGTTTATAAATAAATTCTAACTGGAGAAATTCATGATCCATGCCAGTTTTTCAGTTTCGTGAAGTCGTAATGGTATGTATACCCATATTTATTCGTTCTTATCATTCATGGAATGAGGGCGTTATATTTTCTTATACCACGTTTCGTTTCGAGAAGCGTAATACTATATATATACGTCCGTGGTACTAGTAATTCGTTATCATTATTCGTTATCTCTGAATGTCTGTCTGTCTCTGCCTGTCTCTCTGTCTGTCAATCTGTACCTGTTTATTAGTCTCTCTCATTCTCTGTCTGTATATCTGTCTTTGTCTGTCGGTCTCTCTTTCTCTCTCTTTCTCTCCCTCTCTCTCCACCAGTCTATATTTCTGATTATGTATCCGTCTACAATATCTGTCTATTATCTAGAGGTAAAACAGGTTATTACCAGTATTATTATTAAGTACTACTACATTTTGTCGCATATTGCTATAAAACGATTGAAATGTAAAACCATTAATATGACACACAACGGTTTCTATAGATGAGAGTTTTGTTCATTAAGCTCTGTGGCTGGGCTATCATAAGAAATGCTTAATTTCTTTTTCTGGTTCAGATTGTTTTCGTCAACTTCCGGTTCAAGAGGAGGCAACGATGCCTGACAAAATCTCTTAACTGTGACGACTCCGACAAGTTGTGTGATAAGGTTGACATCGCTTCTTACCCGATCCCTGCAGAATATAAATGATTCGTGTCATCATGACAAAAACCAGCCTTATTGTATTGCAACATTGTACATACCAAGCTCCGTTGTCATCCCAAGTTCTGTATCCGAGTTTTGTCTACACTGCTTAATTCTGTATATAACACAGCTATATATACATAAAAAGCTTAAGATGCAGATTCTGTATATAACTCAGCTACTTTAAATGTTTTAGATGTTTGTGGGTGTCAAACAGTGTGGATCAAGACCAGCCGCCGCGTCTTTGACGCGGCAGCTGGCATTGATCTACACTGTTTACAATGCAATAAGCCAGGGTTTCTCGTGAAGCGGCCCGCATATAGTAAAACCTCTCTATTACGACACTAACTAATTTTAATCATCATCTTAACTCTTCCTCCATAGCCATCGGTCCACACAGAGGGCACACAACGTTGTTTCAACGTGGAAACAACGTGGGTTCTAACGTTGCAACGTTGTTTCAACGTTAAAACAACGTTGCGTGTCCACTGGCATGCACACACCTCCACATAACAGTGTTTAAGGCAATATATTGCTTAAAACAAGATGAAAGTAAAATAGAAAGATACCTTTATTGTGCTTAAGCTAATATTCATATTTGGTACTCCTTTTAGTCCTTTTGGAGCCCTCTGATTTGAGTCTTCTCTGTTTGCATAGGACAAGTGTACTCTTCACAGATACATTATTTGCAGATAACACCTAAATGCCTGACTATTGTTTATATAGAGAGTGTTATGTTCTTGCTAATTGTTTTTGATTGTTCATATTGATCGTGTTATTGTTGTTAATTATATGATTTGTAAGAAATGCTTCTTTGAGGGCCTCGTGGTAGATTGATCTCCTGACTAAGTGAGTTACCCTCGTAAAATAAAGCCGTTCGGTAATTATATGAAGGAGTGGAACCCTGGTGAAATGTGTACACACTCTTTATAAACAATGTACCCGTAGATTTGTACACTTGTCCTATACAAACAGTGTCCATCCAGACCATAGGGATATTGAGAAGCCATCTGAGTACAATCGACACGGCTTGGCATTAAACCTTTGCAACCTATTATACCCCAAAAGCTTACTATGGAAAGCCATGACTATCTTTTACAGATCTTTTACCAGGTATCAATCCAAAGTAGCATTGTATGATTCCATTTTGACATTATGCGTTACGCTGTTTCTGATCAGGATCCAAACAGGTTGCAAAGTCGCCGTTTGGCGACGTTAGCATTAAAAGAGTTAACTTAATGCTATGAAACCCTATTGCTGTACATTGACACAAATATATATATAGATAGTGGAGAAAACATTATTCTTTCCCGCTTAAAACGCACATTTAAACGCAAACGCTATGTACTAAAATGTTAAACAAAACAACCTTCTGACAATTCTGACTATCTAGATCTATTTCAGCCTGAATAGCAAACAGTTTGGAGCCAGATCAGATGCCGGGTTACCCGGCGTCTGATCTGGCTCTAAACTGTTTGTAATCGACATACTGAATTAGTTTAGCATACACGCATTTATTGGGAAAGAATAACGTCTTCTCGGCTTATCCATTTATCACTTACAAGAGGAACTCCAGCGCAAACAACAGGCCTATGGCCTCGCCCGGAATGTTGAGCGCCGTCAACAGGATAAGAATTGTCACAAGACTTGCACTTGCACCGACGGAATGGCCAATGTTACAACCCACGACAACACTCTACAAAATTACGAAAATATGAAACAATGTTAATATTATAAGAACCCTTAACTCTTTCGCTGCCAAATTAATCGTGAGATTTTTCAGTATCCCTTCGCCGTTTCATTGTCGTCTGATACAATATTGTTGTCTGCAGTATCGTTTCAAATTTAGATTTAAGGCAACATAACTGATGTAATTTCAAAACAATGACAAATAGAAGCTACAAAAGTTTGTTTGGCGAAGTGGTCGTGTGCCTTTAGTTTCAATTGCCGTGATTTGGCCTAACTGTTTGATTGATTGAGTTGAGTTTTAAGACATCGTGACACATAAAATGGTCATATACGCCGAGAAACGATGCATTAACTATGTACATACATGTACTGGTATATGGAAATCTCGATCAACGAGTGTTAAAAACACAAGTAATTACATGCAGATACCCCAATACGGCGCCACCCCTATAGACACATGCACTGGAATGAGACCGGGAAGATCATTTTGGATGGATGAGTTAGGTTTTACGGCATTGCGACGCAACATAGGTCATAGAGCTCAGATGAATGGCAAGGGATGGTTAGATGAGATGATGATGATTACAGGAAGATTAGTTTGGTTAATCTTATTCGTTGCAAAGTAGCGTAGGGGATCAAAACTACCAACCTGCCGTTCTTTTAGCTCTTAGAAAAGGTGATAATCTCGGTCAAATAAACAGAAACATTTCCTATGCCAATAAAACCCAAGAACCACGACAAGGTCGAATATTATTTTGTCTAATCTCATTCGCTGTTAAGCAGCACATGGGATCAACACCACCAACCTACCTTCCTGTTAGTTCTTGACAAAGGCGATAATTTCCGCCAAATAAACAAAAACATCCATTATGACAATTCAACCCCAGGGTTCCGTTTTATGAAACGTCGTACGACAAAAATAGTCGTAAGTCAGATTATAAAATTATCAATAATTATTTATTTCTCAATCTTATTCTGTCTTGTGACATCTCTTTGGAATCGTCTTGAAAAGACGATTCCAAAGAGATGTCACAAGACAGTATTAGAAGGAGAAGTAAGATATTACATGTACTTTTATGTTTAGACTTACGACCGTTTTTTGTCATACGACGTTTCATAAAACGGGCACCGGAACCACTGCAAGGTGTAAGGGAAGATGTAAAGATAAATCTTACAAAACAAGAATAGCATCTACAGAGCTGACTTCGTTGAAGGAAATCTGTATGAGGAATATACACGAGGTTGCGATGTAGCTGGCGCTGCCAGTACGCTCTATGGTGGCAGCCAAGGGAGCGACAAATCTCGAGATACGCTTATCCACATTGTTCCTTTCCTCCATGGCCTTGAAACTTTCTGGCAAAGCAACCATTCTGAAATGGATACAGGGCTGCCATAAGTTGACATGAAAAATCCTAAGATTTCCAAATTTGCATTTTTCAAGAGCAATTTTACGAATCGTACCTTTACCCCATAACTTATATCTAGTTTTGTTGACATGTGACTATTTAAAGCAGGCTGGAAGTAAAGCAGAATGCGCCTTAGGGCGCATTCTGCTTTACTTTCAGCCTGATTTAATCTACCATGTGCTAGAAAAAAATCCGAAGATTTAGGAAAAATCCGGAGAAATGACAACTCTGTGGATAAGATTAAATACTGTATACATGTGTAGCTTCATTCTTTCAAACAATTCTAGCAATTTGCAGGAATAGAAGAGGTTGTATTTCCCCAATTAAACGCGTTTATGCTAGCCATGATCATTTCTATTTCAAACAGTTTTGAGCCAGATTAATTAGACGCCGGGTAACCAAACTAATTGACACTAATTAATATTAAAGCATTTTGAAATTAAAGCAGAATCTATTATTTATCTCCACTGAAAAGAATTCATGCTAAAGCAGTTTTGTCCATTGCAAATTGTCTGGATCCAGATCAGATACCAGGGCCCGAGGTTATAACGCGTTTCAGTTGAGCCTAAGTTTGTTTTCAAGCATTTGATTTGTCAGATTTGAGCCTAGACTTGAGAACGACTTCAGAATTAAATCAAAATCATTATAACCTTGGAGCCAGATAACCCGGGTTCTGATCAGGCTCTAAACTGTTTGGCACTCAATTATTATTATGATTATTATACCCGATTTATATAGCGCTCTTTTCACACAAGAGTTGTGCGTTCAAAAGCGCTTCACATGAAATTATATAAATGTACCTACAAAGCGAGAAAGACAAATAACTACATTCACAATAAAATTGATACAATATTGAGATGCATGGAAACATGGAGATTCTTTCAATATCATTACCAAGATTATAAAATTGTTATAGTAAGTTTGTAAGATCATTTTTAAAATGAGTCAAATAATTAAAAGATCAATGGCATGATTGAAAACAGAGTGGTGTTTTGTTTGTTTGTTTCAGTGTAGAGTCGTTTCTTTTTTCAAAATCCTTTTACTCACGAGCTCATTGTAGCGAATACAATCAGGAATGGAGGCATGATGGAGCCCATGAATTTCACCGGGTTCTTCCGCATGACGATTAAGTAGTAAATGGGCATGATAATTAAAATCCATATGAACTCGGCCAGTAGGTTGGTCAGTATGTACATTCCAAGCTTCCTGAACGTATCTGCTAAGTTGTCAGTAGCAGCGATGTTTTTGGCGACCAGGCTGGCTGAACCAATGGGAGTTGACCTGAAAGAGGAAACTTTCGGCATTTTATACATGGGCAAAATAAGTTGCATAATGCATTGGAATTTCATATAGCTTTCTAATTCCCGCTAAATGACGAATCCTTGACAGAAACATTAGCAAATTCAAATAGTATTTGGTTTAGAGTTCCAGTAATACGGACGTTTGATAATGTCATTAGCAAATACTAATGGTATTTGGTTTAAAGTTCCAGTATTGCTAACATTTAATTATGTCATAAGAAAATACCATTGGTACATGTATTTGGTTTAAATTCCCATAATTAAGAACATTAATAATGCTATTAGCAAATACCATTGGTATTTGGTTTCAAGTCCCATTATTAAGAGCATTTGATAATGCATTAATCGGTTTCAGATACCATTGGTATTTGGTATAAAGTCCAGCTATTAACTATATCATAAGTAAATAATCTAGATAGGTATTTGTTTATCTTGGTTATACGAACAATAAACGACAACCATTGTACCATTAACAATTACCTTGAGTATATAATATAAATCTCCACTACTTACGAATAAATGGCAACGTCATTGGCAAACACCATTGGTATTGGTAAACGTTCCTCTATTACCAATACATGACAATGTCCTTAGCAAATACACGTGTTTTTATACATTTGATTTTTCGTACAAAAGTCCCCATATCACCAATAAATGACAAAGTCCTATGCAAAAACATTTGTATTTGGTACAAAGTCCCTCTTTTAAGAATACATGACAATGTCATTAGTAAATACCATTGGTATCTGGTAATAGAGTCCGTCTAATACCAATAATGGACAATGTTGTTCGCAAGTACCTTTTGTATTTTAGTATCACTATTAAGAACGCTTGACAGATGGGGATTAGAAGTCAATTGTAGTAAGACAAAGGTAATTGTATTTAGGAAGAGGGGAGGGTTAAAAGAAGACGAAAAGTGGGTTTACGGGGAAGAAAATATTGAAGTTGTTAATGATTTTAATTATTTAGGTACTGTCTTTAATTATACAGGTAATTTTGCATTAAACAAGGAATTTTTATCTGGGAAAGGGTTGCGGGCTCTAAACACATTAATGGTAAACTTTAAGGATATTGATTTAAAAACAAGTGTAATATGTCAGTTATTTGATGCCTTCGTGGTGCTATATTAAACTATAATTGTGAAATATGGGGCTACACAAAGTCTAAGCAAATTGAAAGGATACACTTAAAATTTTATAAGAACTTGCTGCATCTCAAGAAAAGTACTTCTTCTTTTGGTATATATGGAGAACTAGGTAGACACCCTCTGTACATAAATCGCTATACTAGAATCTTAAAATATTGGTTTAAACTTGTTACAAGTGAAAATGTTATTTTATCTACTGTATATAATATGTTATTAGAAGACTGCGCAAAAGTGGTAAAAAGAATTGGGTTACAAATGTTAAATCGTTGCTAGAAGATTATGGATTCGCATATGTTTGGCAAAATCCAATGAATGTTAATCCAAAATCTTTTCATTTTGTATTTAAAAGAAGAGCTATAGACTGCTTTATTCAATCATGGAATGAAAACATTGCTACAAGTGGTGTCTTATTTTCATACAAACATTTTAAATCGAATTTTGAAATTGAACCATATTTGGATTTGAATCTACGATTCTATTTTACCAAATTAAGGCTTTCTTCTCATCCTCTCAAAATAGAAACTGGCAGATATGGTAGAAATAGTATACCGAGGAATGAGAGATATTGTGATGTGTGTGAGAAGCGAGATATTGAAGATGAATATCACTTCATAATGGTTTGTTAAAGTTTCACTGATTTAAAAGTTGAAATAAAATTTTGTTCTGTTCTGTTCTGTTATTAGCAACTACCCTTGGCATTAGGCATAAAACCCCTCTGTTCATACTTGTTAACAATCGACAACTTCAATAGCAAGTACCCATTGAATTTTATATACATCGCTCGCTCCCAACAACGAACCACTGAATAACGATTCCATCCTTACAACAACGCTTGCTGCTGTTCCCCAAACAAGATAAGTATGTCAAACTTTTTCACGGCTGCAATATCGTTATCTTACAATTGTCATCTCCTGTTTTTCTCAAATTACATATTGGACATTTTAACAGAAAAAACATAATGACGAGTGTCAAACAGCTTGAATCCAGACCAGACGCCGCATAACGATTCAAGCTGTTCGTAATGTAAGCCAATTCCCCTCCCTATCAAAACTCCCTCCGAACATCGCACACAATCTGTGTCTCCCATTGGGTGTTGTTGTCGTGAGGGAGCACTGTGCATACTTTCTACTATTACATAACTACGCGTCTTCCTGGCAGACCTAAGTCAGCTGACACAACTATACGGAGTAACTAAAACAGTTACAAACTAACTTACCAGATAATTATCCTCATCAGCTTGAGAATGATTTCTGTTGCTGAGCGGAAGAAGTTCAGGAACGGCTTCCCTTTCTCCCCTACTGAGGCTGCTGTCACCCCGAAAGCTGCGCACCAAATAAACAAACCTTAAAGGGAAAAAGTGAAACATGATCCTCAGAGCTGCCATGATTTGATCATGAAAAACCCTAAGATTTCTAAATTGTCTATTTTCAAGCGCGATTTGACGAATCGTGCCTTTAACTCTTTACCACATTGTCTGTTTCGTTTTTTGAAGACTCGTGGCTACTAGTGGTATAGTCACTGTGACTTACATCACTAAGCTCCTCACCGCTGTGAGTTCGAATCCCAGTAGGGTCGTTCGGATTTTTCATGTGGAGGAGTCTTCCAGCTGGCTTGCGGAAGGTCGGTGGTTCTACCCAGTTGCCAATTTGTGCCTGAAACAGTGCATAATGGATTTCTGGGGTCTTCCTCCACCTGTAATAAGCTGGACGTCGCGATATGACTGAACTACTGTTCAAAGCGACGTAAAATAAAAAACAAACAAACAAATAAAGTAGCCACCTTAAGGCGCATTCTGTTTTTACTTTCAGCCTGCTTTAAGCTACCATCTTCCACGATAAAATCCGAAGGTATCGGAAAAACCCCGGAGAAATGGAAGCCCTGGATTCTCGAATAACCTGAATGGGCTTAACTTACCTCTCCTTAAAACTTGCAATAAACAATCTCAGTTTATATTTACTACTAATTCTTGTCAATACGGGATAATTTAGAGATGTTTTACCTGGATCCACACTGAGGCAAGCGTATTATTCAACGTACATTGTTTATAAAGGGAGCATATACATACTGTTTAATTCAGTAAAGTTGAAGTTCCAAACATCACTTCAGCAAATCTTTCAAATTATGTCAAATTGATTCTTCCATGTTTATGTATTGGACGAACCTTTTTTTTTTTTTTTTTTTTAACTAAACCTGTTTGTGCACAGTGGATTCTTACATGTTTATATATTGGATTAGTCCATTTTTTATCAAAGGAATGCCTGGTCAAAATTTTCATTTTCATTTTGTTTAATATTGAAATTCCTATAAGCAAACGATGTAGACTCTGATCAGACGCCGCATTATGTGGCGTCTGATCAGAGTCTACACTGTTTGCATATGTCACATATATGGGATCGTGGGCACAAAAGGGTAAACTTGGGAAAAATAACTTGATTAGAATGAGAAGGCTAAAACACGACTTTACCTAGCACATTTGTAGAGTTTGCGGATCCAAGGTATTTTCTCGACATCTCTCTAACAAACACGGTGTAGTCATGGGTACCGTTGTTCTTTAATACAGCTACGTTTTTGTACTCGTATTTAGTTTGAGACTGAAAAGAATCGATTAAAAGTTCAACCTTTTGTTTTGTAAATAGTTAGTCATATACGTTATGAATTGCACAAGGCAGATCGAAGGTTAATCACATGGTATTATTACAAGGGGATTGTTTCGAACAGGTTCTACCTATTCACCAACGGATACATATTACTCTTGGTTTTATAACCATGCGCGGCTCAAGTGGGACGTGGGTATACGGAACAGCCGGGAAATCCAGGGCTGCCATAAGTTGACAGGGAAAATCCTAAGATTTCCAAATTTGCACTTTACGAATCGTACCTTTACCTCATGGCATATTTCTAGTTTTGTTGGCATGTGACTACTTAAAGCAGGCTGGAAATAAAGCAGAATACGCCTTAAGGCGCATTCTGCTTTACTTTCAGCCTGTTTTAAGCTACCATGTACCAGAAAAAAACCCCGAAGATTTAGGAAAAATCCGGAGAAATGGCAGCCCTGGAAATCCTATAAACTAGAGAGAAGAGGAGAAGGAAACACTGAATTTATGTTGAAGACGTTATTCTGTCCCTTTCAAACGAAACACACATGCAGCTCGTAAAATTGTAGAAAATGGTAATTTATTGTCAAATATTGAAGAGTCTTTTTAATCCGAATGGCAAATAGGTTAGAGCCAGATCAGACACATGGTTGCCCGGCGTCTGATGTGGCTCCAAACTATTAGCAGTTGAATTGTTTTTTATAGCATATATACGTGTTTATTGATGTTAAACCGACTCGGTTGGCCCCACTGAGACAACCATTTAATCCCCGCTGGCAAAAACAGTTTAGAAGTTTGCATTTGTTTTGTTTTATATTCTTACCTGCTGAAAACACGACGCTACAATGTTTGATGGGAATATATTTCTGAAAAATGAAAAATTCTCACTATTAATTTGTCAGCGAAATAATTAAATGTCTCTTTGACAAAAGTAGACAATGTAGTCGCTTCATTCATTCTGGAAACAAGAGGACCATGGTGGTCCTGTTTTAACTCACCTGAGGATACTAAACCTGATTAAGTTAGGTGTGTGAAGTTTGCACGACATTCGACAATTCGACATTCGACCTTTCACAAATGAAAGGTCGAACAGCTGTCGAATTTCGACTTTCGACATTTAAGCTTTCACATAATGTAACAAATTTTGCCGATCGACAAGTCAACTTTGCCATAATGTAGAAATATTGTCGAAATTCGACTTTCGACATTCATCATCTTTAAAACACATTACTTTGTCGAACTGATGTCGAATTTCGACGTTCGACATTTATACAAAGTCGGCAAATTGTCGAACTAGGGTTGAATTTCGACGTTCGACAAACTGCAAGTAAGGGAAAAGTCGAAATATTGTCGAAATTCGACGTTCGACATTCAAAACTTCTTAAACACATTACTTTGTCGAACTGATGTCGAATTTCGACGTTCGACATTTATACAAAGTCGGCAAATTGTCGAACTAGGGTTGAATTTCGACGTTCGACAAACTGCAAGTAAGGGAAAAGTCGAAATATTGTCGAAATTCGACGTTCGACATTCAAAACTTCTTAAACACATTACTTTGTCGAACTGATGTCGAATTTCGACGTTCGACATTTGTACAAAGTCGGCAAATTGTCGAACTAGGGTTGAATTTCGACGTTCGACAAACTGCAAGTAAGGGAAAAGTCGAAATATTGTCGAAATTCGACGTTCGACATTCAAAACTTCTTAAACACATTACTTTGTCGAACTGATGTCGAATTTCGACGTTCGACATTTATACAAAGTCGGCAAATTGTCGAACTAGGGTTGAATTTCGACGTTCGACAAACTGCAAGTAAGGGAAAAGTCGAAATATTGTCGAAATTCGACGTTCGACATTCAAAACGTCTTAAACACATTACTTTGTCGAACTGGTGTCGAATTTCGACGTTCGACATTTGTACAAAGTCGGCAAATTGTCGAACTAGGGTTGAAATTCGACGTTCGACAAACTGCAAGTAAGGGAAAAGTCGAAATATTGTCGAAATTCGACGTTCGACATTCAAAACTTCTTAAACACATTACTTTGTCGAACTGATGTCGAATTTCGACGTTCGACATTTATACAAAGTCGGCAAATTGTCGAACTAGGGTTGAATTTCGACGTTCGACGAACTGCAAGTAAGGGAAAAGTCGAAATACTGTCGAAATTCGACGTTCGACATTCAAAATTTCTTCAACACATTACTTTGTCGAACTGATGTCGAATTTCGACGTTCGACACTTATACAAAGTCGGGAAATTGTCGAATTAGGGTCGAATTTCGACGTTCGACAAACTGCAAGTAAGGGAAAAAGTCGAAATATTGTCGAAATTCGACGTTCGACATTAAAAGTTTTTTTAAACACATTACTTTGTCGAACTGATGTCGAATTTCGACGTTCGTCATTTATACAAAGTTGGGAAATTGTCGAAATAGGGTCGAATTTCGACGTTCGACAAACTGCAAGTAAGGGGGAAAGTCGAAATATTGTCGAAATTCGACGTTCGACATTCAAAATTTCTTCAACACATTACTTTGTCAAAGTGATGTCGAATTTCGACGTTCGACACTTATACAAAGTCGGGAAATTGTCGAATTAGGGTCGAATTTCGACGTTCGACAAACTGCAAGTAAGGGAAAAAGTCGAAACATTGTCGAAATTCGACGTTCGACATTCAAAATTTCTTAAACACATTACTTTGTCGAACTCATGCCGAATTTCGACGTTCGACACTTATACAAAGTCGGCAAATTGTCGAACTAGGGTCGAATTTCGACGTTCGACAAACTGCAAGTAAGGGAGAAAGTCGAACTATTGTCGAAATTCGACGTTCGACATTCAAGATTTCTTAATACACATTCCCTCTGTTGAAATTATGTCGAATTTCGACGTCCAACAATTTTCCGGACCCGGGAAAAGTCGAAATATTGTCGAAATTCGACATTGTTCTTTCAACAATTCTTTAATACATTCACTATGTCGACCTTATGTCTACTTTCGACGTTCGACAAGTGGTCTGGCAAGGAAAAAATCGAAATATTGTCGAATTTCGACATTCGACATTTCAACAAAGCCAGTAAAGTGTCTAATTTATGTATATTTTCGACAATCGACAAATTTCCCGATAGTGCAATAGTCGAATTATTGTCGAATATCGACGTTGGACATTATCCTTTTACCAAAATATTGAAAAATTGTCAAAATATTCGACTTTCTTCTTTTAAAATTACTTTAACACACCCACTATGTCGATCATGTGTCCAATTTCGACATACGACAATTTTCCAGGCCGGGAAAAAGTCGACACATTATGTCGAATTTCGACATTCGACATAGTCCGTTTACCAAAATGTCGAACGTTTGACGAAATTCAATGTTCGACTTTCAACACTACTTAAAAACATTCACTATGTCGAACTTGTGTAGAAATTAGACGTTCAATAATTTAGCGAGCCTAGAAAAAGTCGAAATGTTGTCGAAATTCGTCATTTGACAATCAACATTTCTTTACCACATTCACAATGTCGAACTTATGTGGAATTGTGACGTTTTACAAGTGCCATTGCAGGGAAAATGTCGAGTTATTGTCGAAGTTCGACTTGCGAGAAATTGCCAGACAGGTAAATAGTCGAACTATTTTCGAATTTCGACTTTCGATATTGTCCTTTCACCAAAGTGGTAAACATTCAACATTTCTATAAAGTCTGGGAAATGTGGAAAAAGTATCAGATTTCAATTTCGACAATTTAACGGCAGATAGTGCGAATAAGTCTTCGGGAGTCGTGCGATTAAATCTGTATACGTATGGGGCAATTGCGGACTGGACCGAAAGTGCCTAGAAGAGCACTTTGATCTAGTTATACACTGTTTACTACATGTATTTGACAAGAATGAATTACTGTACCAGGCACTATTATTTTGTAATTGTATTTAGATGTATAACCTGAATATTTATACGAAACACAGTTTGAATTCAGATTAAAGGTCTTCTACCGAACTATATTCATCTAGGTCTTATACTTGTCTAACCTGCTGTGTAACGTATTGATGTATATTTGGTACAGCTAGACCGCAAACAGATCACACCGGGCCTGGTGTCTCCTACCAGAGCCCACTGGGCAGGGTCTTCACTATAAAAATTATACAATAACATGTATTTTGTGTAATTTTATATAGGCGTATAGTCGGTAAGTTCAGTGACATATTAAAGATTGCTCACGATCAAGTCTTCAATAACCTTAAATGTACGAGTTACTATATATGTAATAAAGTTAAGTAATATTTTACATATAGATACGGTGTATATACTGATTATACCAGGACTATATTAGTCACCTGGGAGGGCCATTGTGCTGATCCTTCACTGTTTTCAGTAATCTTGCATGCACGGATTATCTTACACTGGTAGAATGCCATTTCTATAATAAGATGGAATATTTATAAGACAAACTGTTTGGGAGTAGGTCGGTGGTCTTCAATCCGAAACCATTGACATGTGGCTGTTTCTAGTATTGAAGATGGATGACCGTTTAGAGTTAAGTAGAATGCAAGTAAAGACCAGTTCTGCTTTGCGTTCAACCTGCTTTAAGCTTTAATCTGCTAGATTATAGAGAATGTTACTAATAATAAATATTCTTGAATGCGTAGAATAGAACTATTTTCGGCAAAAAGTGGCAGATGAAAGATGTTAAAATGCGTATCTGTGGAGTAATGAGTTTAAACTTAAAAGCAAACGTTTACCTTCCGGTATCTAATCCCTTATAGCTGATCTATAGATTGAAACATGATGCGCCTTATAGGGTACGGTCTGTTTCAAGTTCAGACTGCTTTACCCGATAAATACGCCTCTAATTTATTCTTTCACCGACGAAAATACTTCCATTTATACAGTCATGAAAATGTATCATAAAGCAGACTAAAAGTAAAGCAGAATGTGCCTTAAGGCGCATTCTGTTTTACCTTCAACCTGCTTCAAGTATTCGGTTATTCATCTATCTTAAAAACAAAGAAACGGGCTTTGTGGTTTGTGGTAAATAGAAAATATTTGTTATGATAAAATTGGTGACTGTCTAGGCAGAAACTTTTTTCTTTAGTGTTGGAGTGAATTGAAATGCGTATATGGAGCAATGGGTTAATTGGTCAACCTATATGTGTGGTCCCTGAACATTAACCCTTTGTTCCATAGACTGTTTCTAGTATTGAATATAGGTGACCAATTAAAGCGGGTTAAGAGTAAAGCTAAATGCGCATTGAGACTGCTTTCAGCTTTAAACTTTCGGTTAACATCTGTTTGAGAATAATATATAATATTTGTTATTATATATTACTGTGTACTTACTTACTTACCTATTTGCTCGTCTGTAATAGACAGAGCAGAACAGAACAACCCTTTCTTTTTTTGTCACAGAAAACAAAAAATATGTTTTGTAATTACATGTGAAGTATAATATAATAAAAAACTATTGAGTTAGTAGGACATTTGGTGGTCGAATACTGAATTAATCTGCGATCTAGAGGGAAGGTGGAAAAATATTAAAATACTTAACTAAATGGTATGGACACAATATGTAGAAATAAATACCAAGCTATTATTAGATGATACAATATATAAATTAGCTATGCAGATCAGTTCACTTATAATAAAGCAAACTGGTCCGTCTATAGTTAAAGCTGCGACTATTCTTTCTTTTGAACAATTTCCAAATAAATAAACCCTCACATGTCTATAGAGGGCATCATTGCTGATGTAGTCTTATAGTGAGTAACAGAGTTGACAAGAGAGAAGTACAGTGTAACCCTCCCCAAACGGACATTAAAAAAACGAAGTCAAATTGCGACAAATACATCGTCAAGCAAGAACAAGAAGAAAACTGAGTGAGGCGCTGCCTTGGCAATGCCTCAGACCGTTTGGATCCTGATCTGGCGACGAAATGCACAAGTGAGAGGTATGTGTCGTAAAGTCCGGGGGAAGTAGGCTACACTGTACTTCATTTTATTGACGGATACCGTGGGAGTTTTGTCCATTTCCTTCAAGGTCAGCACGTGCAGATGTAGAATTTTAGTAAATAATAACACTGACAGACGAGAAGTACTGTGTTGCCCTGCTCAGCCGGACAAATATATAAAGAAGCATAGTTTGTCAAATATTTTGTCAGTTCAAAAACCGAAGGGAAGAATCGCGTACCTTTCTATTAGGGAAGATACACTCTACTTGGATCATGTTTTATGTGACAAGACGCATCAGACGATGGTTAAGATAGTGTCCCTAAGAACGTTATATTGTAATAGAGACGATCATTTTTAATAAATGTTCAAAGTACATGTACTACGCGAATTATATGTTTCTGAATTAGTCGTATATCGACTATTCAGCATTATCGTCTCTTAAAGACGATTACATTATGTCCTATAGCGCGTTTTATATTTTCAGTGAATCGTCTTTGAACTACAATTAAACATTATCGTCTCAAAGAAACGATATAAGTTTGCGCCATTATGCATTTTTCAATGCTACACTTGGTGTGGTAGCTATTTGCCCGTTGCTGTCAATCACACTAGACTAAACGCCTTGAGAACGTTAGACCTTTTTGTTTTTTAAATTGGCATTATAAAATAAGCAAATTTTGATAATGTAAACTTTTTTATTATTTCAACAATGTTTTAAGGTTATAGATCCATAATGCGAAAATCTGAACACCGTTTCCGCATAATTATTCTGTAATATGCCCGGCACAATCTTACTACACGAACATTAAAGCTACATGTATACATCGATGGTCGATGTTTTCTATTATGGCTCTAAAACCTTTACAAAGAAAGGACCAGTGAAAGAAGAGCCATTTACTCCATAGCCAATTTCTATTTATGAAGACTAGTGACTACGAAAAAAAGGTTGAAAGTAAAGCAGAATGATCCTTATTACACATGCTGCTTTACCTTAAGCTATCATCTGCTAGAACATAGAATTATTTATTATGATACATATTCATGACTGTGTGAGTTGTACCAATTTTCTTCATTAGGAGGAATTACATGTAGTTCACAGCGTTAAACGGCATATCTAGGGAGTAAATGGTTAACATAAAAAGGCACTGCAAAATCATAGCATTGCTCTATTCCAATATTTCGGGACATTTTGCAAAGAAAATTATGTCCGACATGATTTTCTTTAAAAAGGCAATTAGAGGTCGAACTATCAGAAAAGAGCATTGTTATAATTTTAAACTAATTTAATTCCCCATTTCGAATATTGCTATATCTGTCTTTAAAGGCACTGCAGATAAATCTTTTAAATGGCGTTAATCCATTGTATTTCAATTATATTATGAAACACCAGGTACCTTTAAACATCGTAGGACTTTTATGTTCTTATTGAAGCTTATGATTGCTTTGGCAAACAGTGCATCCACTGATCAGAATGCTCTTGTATGAGCTATCTGAGCTGGGTCTACATTATTTGCATAATACTGATCCATCAGTATCCAGCCTGCAATAAGTTACACATAAGCAATACTTGTAATTCAAAGACATACATGTATAAGGACCTCCTTGACATTATAACCAGCAATGCCTAGAAAGTGTACATGTAACATGGACAAAGTCTGTTCGCAGGCATAGGGATAAAGTAAAATCAAAGGCCACCCTCTAAGTATTTTGTAAAATACGAGTAGTGTATAATGAAAGGTCAACTTCATGTATTGATTCTAATCTGTTATTCAGAAATTAGATGACCACATGGCAAAGTGACCCACAGAAAGTGTTTCTGCATAATAATTCGAATATGCAAAAAAGCAGAGGCCAATTTATAAGGGAAAAAATAATGAATCCTTCGTAGATTGGATCAGAAGGTAATATCTTTTTAAAAGTTAAATAAGGCTGAGCTTTTCGATATATTTCCATTGATTTCATAATTATACAGTTCGGTATGAGAAGGATGTAATACATATAATTGTGCATTTCTAACATTCATGAAAGATCTTATTCGCTGTTCACCTAAAC
Organism: Gari tellinella; assembly: GCA_922989275.2. Classification (NCBI taxonomy): domain Eukaryota; kingdom Metazoa; phylum Mollusca; class Bivalvia; order Cardiida; family Psammobiidae; genus Gari; species Gari tellinella. The sequence goes on from OV277867.1 coordinate 52,128,069, forward strand.
CCCGTCCTATAAATCAGGGCTGCCATTTCTCCGGATGTCTTCCGAAATCTTCTGATTTGTATCCTAGCAGATGGTACATGTAGTTTTGAACAGACTGGAAGTAAAGCAGAATGCGCCTAAATACGCATCCTGTTTTACTTTCAATATCTGTTTTAAGTTTCCTTGTGTCTAGATAATGACTATAGTGTAAAATGGCGTTTGAAAAATAGAAAAATTGGGAAATCGACAATATTTCGACTATTTCCTGGCCCGGCAAATTGTCGAACGTCGAAATTCGATATAAATTCGACAAAGTGAATGTGTTTAAGATATGTTGAAAGTCGAACGTCGAATTTGGACACATTTTCGACATTTTGGTAAAAGACCAATGTCAAACGTCGATATTCGAAAATAATTCGACTATTGCACTATCGGGAAATTTGTCGATTGTCGAAAATATACATAAATTAGACACTTTACTGGCTTTGTTGAAATGTCGAATGTCGAAATTCGACAATATTTCGATTTTTTCCTTGCCAGGCCACTTGTCGAACGTCGAAAGTAGACATAAGGTCGACAAAGTGAATGTATTAAAGAATTGTTGAAAGAACAATGTCGAATTTCGACAATATTTCGACATTTCCCGGGTCCGGAAATTGTTGGACGTCGAAATTCGACATAATTTCAACAGAGGGAATGTGTATTAAGAAATCTTGAATGTCGAACGTCGAATTTCGACAATAGTTCGACTTTTTCCCTTACTTGCAGTTTGTCGAACGTCGAAATTCGACCCTAATTCGACAATTTGCCGACTTTGTATAAGTGTCGAACGTCGAAATTCGGCATGAGTTCGACAAAGTAATGTGTTTCAGAAATTTTGAATGTCGAACGTCGAATTTCGACAATATTTCGACTTTTTCCCTTACTTGCAGATTGTCGAACGTCGAAATTCGACCCTAATTCGACAATTTCCCGACTTTGTATAAATGTCGAACGTCGAAATTCGACATCAGTTCGACAAAGTAATGTGTTTAAGAAATTTTGAATGTCGAACGTCGAATTTCGACAATGTTTCGACTTTTTCCCTTACTTTCAGTTTGTCGAACGTCGAAATTCGACCCTAATTCGACAATTCCTGACTTTGTATAAGTGTCGAACGTCGAAATTCGACATCAGTTCGACAAAGTAATGTGTTTAAGAAATTTTGAATGTCGAACGTCGAATTTCGACAATGTTTCGACTTTTTCCCTTACTTTCAGTTTGTCGAACGTCGAAATTCGACCCTAATTCGACAATTCCTGACTTTGTATAAGTGTCGAACGTCGAAATTCGACATCAGTTCGACAAAGTAATGTGTTTAAGAAATTTTGAATGTCGAATGTCGAATTTCGACAATATTTCGACTTTTTCCCTTACTTGCAGTTTGTCGAACGTCGAAATTCGACCCTAGTTCGACAATTTCCCGACTTTGTATACGTGTCGAACGTCGAAATTCGACATCAGTTCGACAAAGTAACGTGTTTTAAAAATGTTGAATGTCGAAAGTCGAATTTCGACAATATTTCTACATTATGGCAAAGCTGACTTATCGATCGGCAAAATTTGTTACATTATGTGAAAGCTTAAATGTCGAAAGTCGAAATTCGACAGCTGTTCGACCTTTCATTTGTGAAAGGTCGAATGTCGAATTGTCGAATGTCGTGCAAACTTCACACACCTGATTAAGTTTACGTTTGTGTTGTCATTGATGATCCAGAGAAACTCTTAGGAGGAGATGTCCTTTAATGCTATTTCTAATTTTAGCTCTGGTGACCATGGTTTCCAATGTGACATAACGAGTTAACTAATTTTTAAAGAAAACGATAAGACAAACATTTTATTGAAATTAGTCGGAATTTGAATCAATGGCGTAGGAGTAGATGTCGTTTAATCAATTTTCTATTTTTAGTTCTGACAGCCATCTTTTTCATTGGATCAGAACAGGTACGTTTATAATACTGTATTTCAAAATAGAACTATAAACGAACACATCTGTGAAATTATTTTGAATTTGAATCATTGGATTAGGAGATGTAGTTTAAAGTTTTTTTTCTCTAGTTTTAGCTCGAGAGTCATCTTATTCAATGGAGCGGACCAGCTTTACTAAGTTTTGAAGAAGGCAATAAGATGGACATTCTATCTTTTTATTTTTGAAATCCGGTCAGCGGCTACGGAGGACTGACGTGAATCATGGATACAGACGGACGGACGAAAAGAGATCGTTTTCGCTTTACCGGTCATTTTGTGCAATGGAGCGGAACGGTTATACTTACCTTTACAGAAAACAAGAAAACAAGTTTGATATTTTACTTGAGGAAGTGATGTCGTTTAAAATTTGTCTATGTTTAGCTCTGACAGCCATCTTGTTCTTTGGAGGGGAAAGAGTTTACTAATTATTAAGAGAACTTTACGAGGAACATTTCTGTAAACTTAGTTTGAATTTGAACAATTTGCTTGGGGGAAGATAATGTTTAAGAGTTTTCCAGGTTTAGATCTGACATTCATCTTGTTCCTTGGAGGGGAAAGGGTTTACAAACCTTTAAGAGAACTATACGACGAACATTTCTGTGAAATTAGCTTGAATTTACCGTGACGAACGACTATACTAATTTTTGAAGAAGGCAATAAGATTAATATTTCTCACAGGAATATATTTCTTTTAAATTATTTGAAGACAGACTGGCGGACGGACGACGAGCGATCGTTAAAGCTTAGCTGAGCTAAAAAGCAACATATAATAGAGAATTATACATTGTAGACCATTTATGGTGTTTGGCAACATAAATATACATTTAAGTGTAATTTAAATAATCATATGTAGAATAAATACGCTTATTAAGCTCCTTGATATCAGTCACCATGTACCTGTTTAAAATATACTTATTAAATTTACAAACAGTGTAGACCTAGATCAAAGGGTTCATATAGTTCATATAGTAGCCCTCGGATATAGGTCTACACTGAGCAGTATTATTAAATAACCCAGAATTCCCAGTAGACTGGTTCATGCTTTAGTAATAGAATGACCCACAACTGATCACTATAACCCACAAGAGTTACGTAGTGTTGAAAGGCTTAATTAATTTGGAAAGTCCTATGTGCGCGGTACAATGCTTCCTTTTACCTCAACAGGTCAGCAAAGATGTCCTGTGTCTCCATGACATCCCTGTTCAGACTTTGATCATCTGAGTCTACATCGTTACCTGTAAACAGAAATCTTCTGGATAACTATAAATCATTTAGAGTGAGTTAGTGAGTGAGTGACTGAGTGGTCGAGTTTTGTCCTGCCTTTCTTTTAGGTCTTGGCAGAAAGGATAATTTCTAACAAATACACAAAAACATTCCAATATGACAGTTAAGGACCATCGCTCCACTTTATAGTCCGGCAGAGGGCTGACTTGACCTGGAAATGCCGTCCTAAGTTTTTTTCTCGACTGATTCTACTTCAGCATATGTTACTTATTGAAAAACCACCGGGTGCCACTTTTTCACCCTTGAGCATTTTCGTATATTCAAGATGGCGGCCAAAATGGCTGCCGAAAGGCTTTTACACAAAACAATCCAAAAATCAGCATTCAGTTTTCCTTTTTTAACTGATTTTACCTCACCATGATGATAGTTATTATCCAAAAGACGTTTCGTATTTTAAAAATGTTACGGGTGACATCTTGTAACTCTTTAGCATATCAGTTTATTAAAAATGGCGGCTAAAATGGCTACATAAATGCGTTGAAACATACTACTCAAAACTTCAGCATTCATGGTCTGGTTTTCTTAACTGATTTTTACCCCACCGTAATGGTAGATATTACTGAAATGATGATACATATTATTGAACTGTTACGTGCGACATCTTGTCACCCTTGAGCATTTCTGTTTATTCAAAACGGCGGCCGAAATGGATACCGAAATGCTTTTAAGCAAAATAGTCCAAAAAGCAGCATTCATTGTTTCTTTTTTTATAACTAATTTGACCTCACCATAATGAGAGTTGTTATTGAAAGGACAATGCATGTTTTAAAAATGTTACGGGTGACCTATTTTCACCCTTCAGCATTTCCGTTATTCAAAATGGCGGCTAAAATGGCTACTAAAAAACTACTCTAAACTTCAGCATTCATAGTTTGGTTTTCTAAACTAATTTGACCCCACCATCATGAAAGTGTTTACTGAAATGGTAATACAAATTATTGAACTGTTACGGATGACATCTTGTCACCCTTGAGCATATCTGAATATTCAAAATGGCGGCTAAAATGGCTACCGAAATGCATTAAAATAAAATGGTCAACAAATTAGCATTCATATTTTTTTTATTAATTGATTTGATATCACCATTATGATATTTGTTTTTGAAATGATCATACTTATTATTAAAATGTTACGGGTGACATCTTTTTATCATTGAGCGTTTCCTTTTATTCAAGATGGCGGCCAAAATAGTAACGGAAATTTTGTTAAGCAAAAAAGTCCAAAATTCAACCATCATACATTTTTTTTTATTCTTAACTGATTCAATATCAACGTAATTATACTTACTATCAAAATTATGATACTTATTGATGAAAGTAACGGGTAACATCTTTGAGTATTTCCGTATATTTAAGATGGTGATGCTTATGATTGTAAACATGATACTTGTTATGCAACTGTACGTGGATGACATCTTGTCACCCTTGAGCATTTCCATATATTTGATATGGCGACCAAAGCGTTGACCGAAAAGCTTTGAAACAAAGCAAGTCCAAACAGCAACTTTCATAATTTTATTTCTTATTCTTAAATGGTTTGACCTTACCAGAATGATACTTATTATTGACAGAATGATACTCATTATTGAAAAATTGCAGATGGCATCTTTTCAGCTTCGAGCATTTTCGTATATTTAAGTAACGGCCAAAATTGCGTCAGAAATACTTAAAATATTTAAAATGTTCAAAAGTCAGAGTAAACAGTTGTTTCTTGACTGGTTCTATTTTAGCACATGGTATTTGTTCACAAGAGCGCTTTTACAGTTTTCCCAAGAGACCTTCCTACCTGATCGTGGTTCTGGGGCTTAATTGTCATAGGAATGTTTCTGACCGAGATAATGCCCGCTGCCAAGAATTCAAAGGAAGGCAGGTCGTTGGTTTTGATCCCATGCGCTGATTCGCAACAAATGTGACTAGTCGAAATTACCTTTCTGAAATCATCATCATCTCATCACCTCTCATCATTTATCGCCGCTATATGATCTATTCTGTGTTGCAGTGCCCTAAATTCAACTCATTCATCCATGCTTTTACATGTCAATATTTACGTTCTACGGGGCATGCTACCGTGACAGTCACACATTGCTCAGTTTAGAAATAAACTCAATCGTTATGACAAGGTTTTTCTGTCCATGTCGCTCGCCGTGAAGATATTGCCCGTTTTTCCTTCCTCGAGCCAAACCCTGCTGGGTCAAGATCAGGTCGATTGTTTCCTCTAATATGTGCCTAAATCAAGGCAGCAAAGTTTTGCTAAGCTCTGTGGACTATACTTGAACGCGTGTTTCAGACTTGATCTCGAGGAAATACTTTCGCTCGTAAAATGTAAGTTTCAATAGAAAAAATCAAGTCAACCGATAAGTGAAAACACAGTTGGACCACAATTTTTCCTTGCAGCAGTCCACATTCCAATTCCAAAGCTGTCTGCAACTGTGTTACATCCCGAGAGGGTATGTGCAGGAAGAATGTCCTCAACAATGACCATATGTTTGTCCCATGCAATATCAATATCAATAATAGATTTGATTAACATTTTATTCGCCCTTCTTGTCATATAGTATGACTGACCACAGGTTTTCGGCGCGTAAGCTATGAACCCCCCCCCCCAAATAAATCTTTCAAAATGAGTCAAAATACATCCATATGTTCAACAAACATCCTTAACAATTGTTTCAAGAAGTTTAAAGAAGTTTCAAAAAAAAATAAAATCGTATCATGTATGTATACAATGAAAAGGTGGATGTGTATTCAGGCCCATCAACTTCCCAACCTTGTCATTTTGTCATTTTTGGGCCGATTTTGACAAATGATGGCTTATTATTTACATTTAACAGTTCTGTTCAAAGAAAGTTAGCTCACATCCCAAGCAAGACACGAGCACAAGTGAAGAAATAAAAAGTTCGATAGGCACCTTATATCGGAATCCTTCTGTCACCTTAATTTTTGGACTTGTTCGTCAGTCATTCACTGATTCAGCGATTAACAAGTGCATTTGCGACCATGCATTACACCATAATACGGGTAATTAATAGAAAATGAAATATATCATAAATACCTTTTGAATTATCGGTAAATGAGCATTTCTGTTACGAAATAAACTTCTAGATAACTTTCGTTTAGTTTCGGTTGACAAACGGATATGATCATTGGTCGTATTCGAATCATTCAATTTGTTGTCAACGAAAACTAGGCGGAGCAAATGCTCGAAGATTTACTGATGACAACGTTTTTGACCCGACTCGAATCGAAATTGTGGTCAACGATTTGATGGTTTGACAACATTTTGTCAACGGAAAACATCAAGTGGTGATTCGAATAGAACCTGTTGACAACACGTCCAACTAACGCTATAGTTGTCCTGATTCGAATACGACCAATTGAGGCGCTTGACTTTTGCGTCATTTCCTGCTTTGAAGCTGGTTCTCGGGTTCGCTAGAATGATAATAGTTTGACTGGGCAACCAGTCGTTTGTTTGGGAAAATTTTGCGTGACAGATGGTTTCCGAATAAGGGGTCTCCCCACCCTTCGAGTCACCATGCGCGTGTTCGCCGATTGCTTTGAATTTTTTACCAATTATCGTCAAAGAAAACTGTTTGTTGTAAACAATGAGCCATCATCTGTCCAGATCGTCCAATATTTGACAAAATGACAGGGTTGGGAACTTGAGGGTTGCTTCTGCAAGGCGCTTTTTCATGGCAGCCTTTACTATTTTACTTATAAATTAGCAAAACAATTTTTTTTTAAAATTTCACGAAACTTCAGGAAATGTTCTTTTATGATGATTATTGAATGTATGGATAGATTTTAGGGTATTTTATCCACGTTTGGTGGTGGTGGAGGGGGTTATAGCAGCTAGGGGTAGTGTCATAGCCAACGGGCCGAATGCCTATGTGACTGACAGCTTAGGATTCGAATAATTTCTTGTGCATGAGAATACCTACTACACATGATGTTGTCTACCACTAATCTGTTGTTTTCAAATGGTTTCTTTCTGAAATAATATCTCGACTTGTTTTAGCTTGTGTTTCCTTTTTACCTATCATCACTAGTTTGTTAATTTGTGTGTGCTAAATCTGAAAAGTCTCAGCATTTAGAATGTAAGAGATTATTAGCTTCATTAAATGCTTTTTGCAGTGACAGTAAGATACACTGTTTTGGTAATGTGCTATTAGCATGCAACTGATAGTAATCGATTTTAACCTGTTGTTCTCGTACACTTATAGCAATTTCGGTGCTGTATATATAGGTGGACATTGTTGTCCTTCTCCAACTTCAGTGTTGGCGATATAGTTCTGCACAGAGCATTTTGTGTGATATGTCATAAACCCATAATAACAATATTTATCCGTCTATGGTGACTGTGTACTGGTCCTATTTTTGTGTCAGGAACTCCTATCTGGAATTGTTTTTTTGAATTCCTTTATCAATTTTCGTTATTGTCATATCATTATGATCACCAAATAGTGTTGTTGGAAAAGGTGTCAATTCATGTGACAGAACATCTCCGATATCAACCTCATGGCTGCTAGCTTGAAGACTTTCCAAGTCTATTAAGTAGATTTCACATGTATCAAGCACCCTGATTTGACCTATCACACATTATTTTGTTCACAGTGATTTATTCTCTGGAATCCTGTTTGTCCAATTCTATTAGGTGTCCCTAGCCTAGTTTCAAGCTGTTATGCACATCATCTGATTCCATTTCTTCAGTAACGATGTTGAAAATGTTATCTTTATCAATTTATACACTCTAGCAACTACAGTTTTTATATGCACTTTAAACTGACTTTCTCACAGTGTATATTACGTTAAGTTCGTCCATAAGTTGAAGTTTGGATGCAATGGAACCCCTTTGTCAAGAGGTATCCGTTCTTGATGCACCCAGATAGGCTCGAAAAGGCAAAACTTTAACAATGTTTGCACTCTAGTGTCTACAAATTTGAATATGTTTTTTTATTGATGAAACTTAAAGATAAAACTACCAGATTCAATCAATTCAGGTGATAGATTTTAAGGTCACCATGGTCCTCTTGCCTTACCATGCCTTCCATGTCATTTGCGTTGCTTTCTATTTTCTGTCTATTTGGGCCCCTCAAAGCCAGTTTCAAGATCATCCCTGTGTCACAGGGGGAGAAAAAGATGCAGCCTGACTGGGGCTCGAACCCGGGACCTTCGGACTACCGTTCCGACGCTCTACCGACTGAGCTAACCGGCTGACTACAAATTAATCTCCCCAACTGTGTTAGGTTCGGTACCGTGACATACTTCCCCACGAAATTGAAATTCGTCCTCGAATTAGCCTACATGAAAGTAGTTCAATTGTGAGTTAGTTTATAGTTATATATGCAGGCGCTGTTAAGCTAACCATACAATAACCGTCACGGTCCCACGTTGGGCGCCAGTTTCGTAGAGCTCTTGGGTTCTTATGGGTTCTCAGGGTGACCCCGACCGGGCCTCAGCCCACGGCTGGGTGAAGTTGGTTGAAAATGAAGCAGCAACACTCCCGAAACGTTTATAATTTATTGTCTCGATGACTGGAGTTCAACATGTATGAAAGAAAATCTACAACAGAATTAAAAACAATAATAAGTACAAAGCATAAACATTACAAATTGACATCTGATTATGTAAACAAACATGTACATACAAATGGGTAAACAACTTCTGCTTAGCATTTAAGTTGAACCTGTACATAATCAAAACTTATAACAATACTAATAATATAAACCTAATTATTCAAGTTACTAAATAATGAAAATGGTTACCTGGCTAATGGAATAATATCCAGATATAAATATATTTATTATGCTCAAAATAAAGATGGCTGTTCTAGAATTTAAATGACCGAAGTGACCGGAATGACATATCACGTGATTACAAACTAGCATGCAAGAAGTGGTTAGTTCCCTTTGACTGTTAAAGTTAGAAAATAATAATTTGGACTAGGGATTATGAGAATTAAAGGGAATGGAAATAACAACAAACACACCCAATTTAATGAAAAAATGTAATAAACTCCAGAAATAATTAATATCACCCTATGACACCTGTGAGCCAACATAGCCTCATCAAATATTAGTTTTCAAAAATATTCTGCTGCTCTTCGGAGAGCCTCCATTTCTTTCAGGTAAGCCATGCCACATCTGCCATTGTTAGTTACCATGACCTGAATCGGAACTTTAAGGCAGCATTTCACTATATACTACACTTTTTCAATGCATCAGCAAATATATGGGCTAAGCCACTGTCTGTCATCAAACTATCATCATCAGCAACTAAGCTGATACGTAAGTGTATGCCACCAATTCTATATGCTAAGAATGAAATATTTTGGCGCACAAAAGCATGGTTAGTTGCGTGACCCTAGCTGCTGGTACTTAGTCCAACACTGACCTAAACAGAAACAATTACGTAGGCCACAGAGTTCAAGGTTAAAGGTCAATGATAGTAATTTAACATTGTAACAAGTTTTACTCATTATAATTCACATACACATGAAGTTATATGACCGTACTTGAAGTACTTAGTACAGCATTTACCTATTAATAGCAAAACAATTTACAAATGTCACAGAGGTCAAGGACAAAGGTCAAGATTACCAAACTGCTATGTAACATGCTACTCTCATTAAGGTATATCTATGGTGTAAGTTTCATTGATATAATACTTAAACTTTTAAGGAATTTACCCGGTATTCGATGCCGGGGTATAGCATAAAAGGTGCCATTTCGTGGAAATGAGTAAAAAAGGGTGGGGGGGGGGGGGGGTAAACCGGAAATATATCAAAATGCTCAAGGACGACAAGGTGGCTTCCGGCCAATTCTGAATGACAATGCTTTCAACAATCAATATCAATCAAGAAAAAAACTTAGGACGCAATTTCCAGGTGGACCTCCAAATCCTGATTTCTCTGCCGGACTATTATGGTCATAACGGTCAATGGGAGACGACTCATGCAAAATATTTGCAGAATTTACCTACCTTTGACCATTACTCCATGATTAATGTTTATATGCGTATTTTTATTTTTCTATCTTAAGGTGCGTTCACATTGCCGATCTGACACCCCGATCAAACTCGATCACGCGGTCGTTCTTTTTTGTTCACTTTAACTTGAAAATGTTTTTACTATGCCTTGATTTTAAAATTGATTGGATGCCGGCTTGCTGTGCTCTTGTTGAGAATGCACAAACACCGGAAATTACGAAGCACAAGAGCAGGTCGCTGGCACCCCTACCCGAAACACTCTCACATAAAAGTAAGTGCTGCTGTTGATAGTATTATGTTGAAAACTTTAAGAGTTTATCTTTTAATTGTGATGCATTTCACAATATACCAGTGTATACTTAAAAAAGTTCATAGCTCTCATTTAACAGATCCTGATAGTAATAAAAATCACCCCATCAAAATTGAAATGTTATCAAAATCCATTAATAATCCCTCTAGCTCACCTGAACAAAGCAGGGCAGCTATTATGATCGCCTTTTCCCGACGTTCGCTCGTCCGTGGCTACGTACTTACGTCCACAATTTCTTGTGAACACATTGCAGGCCACAGTTATAAGTGAATCTTCTTCAAACTTTACCAAAATGTTGTTCTTCATGAACTCTAGGTCACGTTTGAAGATATGTCATGTCGGATCAAAACATTGGTCATTAGGTCAAGTTTTAGAAAAGCTTATGAATTCTCTCGAGGCCACATTTGTGGGTCAATGTTGTTATTGACAAAATATTTGCAAAGTTAAAAAATATATCATGTCGAATAAAAAAGTAGACCTCTATGTAAAATCCTTGATACTATACCACCCAAAAGAAAAACGATCGACTTAAATATACTCAGGTGAGCGAATTCACGGCCACCATGACCCTCTTGATGATTCTATTGCTAACATTATGCCCCAGAAAACAAGCATTTAGATACTGCCACAAATTCCAACCAGCAAATGTCCAGATAAAACGGGTACCATGAACTCTATTATCCCACTCGTGTTCCTCATCTGGTCCTTCTACCGTCTCCAATATCCGGAAAGCCATGTACACTGGAATACCTAGTTGATGTACTTTAGTAGATATTCTCCATATTTTTCTTTTATATAACTGAGGTCAGACAACGTTATATTAGAGTTTAAATGATCCACAACACATCAAAACCTAAAGATGTACTCGCTTAAAAATATGGAAATATGTCGTTTAAAGTAAGATCCGAAAACATTTATTTAATGATTGAGTTCAATAGTCACGGTAAACGCGAGCTGAAAATGATTCGCGAAACTCCAATATCTACAGATGTACTCACACCCAAAGTTTGGTGAAGTCAAATTATTATCTGAAGTGTAATACCGGTAGTAGATATGCTCTTGAAAAGTTTTTTTTATCTATAATTGGTGTCAAAAGTGAAGGTCAAAGGCACAGTGACCTTAACATAGTGCACAGTACTCTATTATCCGATGATGTACACATACACTAACACTGGTATTCCTAGTTCATAAAAGTGAGGTCAAAGGTAGAGGTCATCTTGTTCTCAAAATTTTATGATATTCCAAGATGTACTCAAACATCAGATTGGACAACTTTAGATGATGTTGTATAGAATATATGACCCAGGCAAGATGTTTTCTATAAACTAGATTAAAGGTCAATGTCACAGTAACCTGAAAGTGACAATTTGCAATCAACAATGTACTCACTTATTAAAATTGGCATCATGAACTTATGTTGTATAGAAAATTTACCCTGAAGAAACGGGACACGGAGAGCAGAGACACAACTAGCTTCGGGAGCATAAAAGTAGCACTGTATAGTGATAGAACAACGAGCATTTGGGTTGTTACATGCGTACATGCTTGTAATTAATAGTTCCACAAAAATGAGGAAATCACCAATTTACTTTGAACTATTTAGCAATATGTTCCATTTGCTTATATTTGGCTATTATGGTGGTCAGCAGAATTGCTTTCTCAAGCCAACGTCCAGTCGAGGTGTCCTAATGATGGCCCTTCATGAATTGGACATTGTACACAAAACGTACTAATGTCTGTCATTATCACCCTATATCGGTACTATCGAGTCGCGATCGTGTACTGATTGAATAGGGATCGGCTTGAGATCGGGTAGAGATCAAGATGATCGTGTTCATCGCGTAAACATCGGGAATCAGTCTAGGTGACCGAGAAGAGGTCGGGCAGTGGTCGAGAAGAGATCGAATAGTGGTCGACAAGGGTCTTGTGATGGTCTGGTATAGATCGTATATGATCGAGTAACGATCGAAATGCCGTCGAGTAGGACCCGCGACCAGCATTATGCTCGAACTCGGTCGGGAAAATTCGCGAGTCGGGGCGATCGAGGTACTCAGATCGGCAATGTGAACGCACCTTAAAAAATCGGTCTAGTAGCGCTCGGGTAAACTCGTGTACGCAATCGAGTTGATCGAGAAGAAATCCTGTTACATTTCTGTGCCGACCTCTACTCGATCTCTACTCGATCAACTCGACTCCACACGATCTAAATCCGACCGTGTTCGATTTCATTGGCTCCATCACCGCATGGAATAGTCGACCACACTCGTTATGTTCTCGATCGCACTCGATGTGGTCTCGATTTCTACACGAGCGTTATCGACCTCTACACGATCTCTCTCGACCTCAACTCGATGTTACTATTCCTCTTTAAGGTGCGTTCACATTGCCGATCTGAGTACCTCGATCGCCCCGACTCGCGAATTTTCCCGACCGAGTTCGAGCATAATGTTGGTCCCGGGTCCTACTCGACGGTATTTCGATCTTTTCTCGATCATATACGATCTACACCAGACCATCACAAGTCCCTTGTCGACCACTATTCGACCTCTACTCGACCATTACCCGACCTTTTCCCGACTACCTAGACTGGTTACCGATGTTTAAGCGATGAACACGACCATCTTGATCTCTACCCGATATCAAGCCGATCCCTATTCAATCAGTACACGGTCGCAACTCGATTGTACCGATTTAAGTGGATAGTGACAGAAATGGGTATGTTTTGTGTACAATGTCCAATTCATCAATGGCCATGATTAGGACACTTCGACTAGACGTTGGTTTGAGACAGTAATTCATCTGACAATTATTATAGCCGAATATAAGCAAATGAAACATTGCTAAAGAATTAACGTAGATTGGTGATTTCTTCATTTTGTGGAGCTATCAATTACAAGCATGTACGCATGTAACACCCTAAGTGCTCGTTGTTCTATATATAACTACAAAATGTTACTTTTATGCTCCCAAAGCTAGTTGTGTCCCTTACAGTGTCACTGTGTATTTGACCTTCGAATTTGAAAGCAATTGTAGACAAAAAGCTTATCAAGGGCATATCTACTATTACACTTCATATCAACCAAACTTTGGTTGTGAGTACATCTATGGATAGTGGAATTATGCGAACCATTATCAGCTTGCGTTTACCTTGACCTTTGAACTCAATATTAATTAAATGTTTCAGGTCTTACTTTTCTAAACGACATATTTCAATATTTTTATGTGAGCACATATTTAGGTTTTGATGTGATGTGAACCATTTGAAAGCTACTGTAACGCTGTCCTTGACCTCAGTTATATAAAAGAAAAATATGGAGAATATCTACTACAGTACATCAGCTAGGTATTCCAGTGTAAAGGCTTTCCGGATATTGGAGACGATAGAAGGACCAGATGGGTAACACGAGTAGGAGAATTGAGTTCATGGTACATGTACGCGTTTAATATGGACATTTGATGGTTGGCGATGGTGTCAGTATCTAAATGCTGGTGTTCTGGGGCATAGTGTTAGCATACCTAATCATCAATAGGGTCATGGTGGCCCTGACTTCGCTCCCCTGAGTATATTTGTGTTAAATCGTTTTTCTTGTAGGTGGTATAGTATCAAGGATTTGACCTAATGATCTACTTTTTGATCCGACATGATCTATTTTCTAACTTTGCAAATTATTTGTCAATAACAACATTGACCCACAAACGTGGCCTCGAAATAATTCACAGGTTTTTCTAAAGATTGACATATCGATCAATTATTTGATCCGAAATGACCTTTATTCAAACGTGACCTAGATTTAAAATAGAATAGCGTTTTAATGAAGTCTGATGAAGATTCGCCCATAACTGTGGCCTCTAATGTGCTCACAAGAAATTGTGGGCGTAAGTACGTACCCACGGACGAGCGAGCGTCGGAAAAAAGGCGATCATTGTACATAGCTGTCCTGAGCTTTGTTCAGGTGAGCTAAACAGATTATTAACGGCTTTTGATAACCTTTCAATATTAACGGGGTGATTTTGATTACTATCAGGATCTGTTAAATGAGAGATCTGCTCTTTTTTTTAAACATACACTGATATATTGTACAATGCATCACAACTGAAAGAGAAACTCTTTAAGGTTTGACAGGAAAGTCTTTAACATATAGTACTATCATGAGCAGAACTTACTTTTAGGGGAGAGGGTTTCGGGTAGGGGTGACAGCGACCTGATCCTGTGCGTCATAATTCCGGTGTTTTCGCTTTCTCAACAACAGCACAGCAAGCTGACGTCAAATCCGTTTTTTAAAATATAGGCATAGTAATACCCTTTCATGTTAAAGTGAACAAAATGAGAAAGGGGGAAAACTAGGAAACAAATTAAGCGTCACATGAAAAAACAATTATATTATGTCAACTCTCGTGCTTTCCTGTACCGCCATATCAAATCTGATTATTATACAGTTCTTGCCTTTTCTACACAATGCCTTTTTTGTGAATAAAAGGGTCATGATTCGGCTAAAATTTAATACAAAAAGTTCAAAACACTGTCTTGTTTGAGATGTTGTGGTATAGTATGTTTGATGTAGGGGTTATTAACATCGGTCAATAAATAAAGATGAAAGAGCAATAGCAAGAACAGGTTAAGAAACGGAAAAGGCGTTAGTTCTGAATTTTTTTTACATGGCAAGCCCGTAATATATCCTCTTCATTCATTTATCCGGAGCCCTTAGAGAAAAAAGATTATAAAGGTAACCAATTTAAATGGAAACTGGGAGATACATTTTGAGTTATTTTGGAAAATGTGTTATTTGAAATCATTTTACAAAGGGACATTAAAACAATAAGGTACGTGGTCAATTTTGGTATTCATTTTTTGAAAATATAGTTTTCTTCAAATTTTCACTAAAATTCCAAGTTTGTTCTGCATTCTTTTGGCTATTATGCTGCCCGCATCTAAAACCTAACCGGAAACCGCTTGATGCAATGACTTTAGCAAACCGCATGCGCTATATCAAGCGTTTTTGTGAGGCTTCCGGAAATGTAGGAAGGGTCCGGTTTATGATAATGTTTGCCTTTCTACATAAATGCTCATTTTGTCGATAAAAGGGTCATAGTTCTTGTGTGTCTGGGGCAATCTTAGTGTCATCGAACTTATACAAGACATTTTGGTTATATACATGCTGACCAAGTTTCAAAAGGATTTGAATAAATTTACTTGCGTTACAGAACGGACAAGCAAATCAAGTCCACGGACGGACAGACAGGCGAACAGTGCAATTACATAATACGCCCCATCTGAAAACAAGCTTATAAAAAGGGTTACAATGCCAGAGCAGTTTCTCCTTCTATAGGCTGATGAATATTTCAAATGTTTGCAAGCAGTGAACAACCGACGACTATTCCATCCCACTTGTGAAAACTAAATAAAATGTGCTTCGGTAAAGAGGAATAGTAACCTCGAGTTGAGGTCGAGAGAGATCATGTAGAGGTCGATAACACTCGTGTAGAAATCGAGACCACATCGAGTGCGATCGAGAACATAACAAGTGTGGTCGACAATTCCTTGCAGTGATGGAGCCAATGAAATCGAACACGATCGGATTAAGATCGTGTTGAGTCGAGTTGATCGGGTACAGATCGAGTAGAGGTCGGCAAAAATGTAACAATATTTCTTCTCGATCAACTCGATTGCGTACACGAGTTTACCCGAGCGCTACTAGACCGATTGCAGACCACTTCCAGACCGTCAGTCACGGAAATTTGGAGCATGTTCCAAATTTCCGAGTAGTAAGGCCGACCGAATTCGATCGATGCAGACCGTTCGCGATCGACCTGGACCCCCTAGCAGACCGACCAGGACCACGAAGCAGACCAAGTACGACCGCGTGATCGAGTTTGATCGGGGTGTCAGATCGGCAATGTGAACGCACCTTTACACAAGCACGGTTTGTTTGTTGTTCACAAGTGGGGGAATAGTCGTCGTTTGTTCACTACTTTCTAACATGTAAAGGTGCGTTCACATTGCCGATCTGACACCTCGATCAAACTCGATCACGCGGTCGTACTTGGTCTGCTTAGGGGTCCTGGTCGGTCTGCTAGGGAGTCCTGGTCGATCGAAAGCGGTCTGCATTGATCGAGTTCGATCGGCCTTACTACTCGGAAATTTTGGAACATGTTCCAAATATCCGTGTAGCGATCGAGAAGACTGACGGTCTGGACATGGTCTGAAATCGGTCTAGTAGCGCTCGGGTTAACTCGTGTACGCAATCGAGTTGATCGAGAACAAATCTTGTTACATTTCTGTGCCGACCTCTACACGATCTGTACCCGATTAACTCGACTCAACACGATCTTAATCCGACCGTGCTCGATTTCATTGGCTCCATCACCGCATGGAATAGACGACCACGCGCGATATGTTCTCGATCGCACTCGATGTGGTCTCGATTTCTACACGAGTGTTGTCGACCTCTACACGAGCTCTCTCGACCTCAACTCGAGGTTACTATTCCTATTTACGCAAGCACAATTTGATTGTTGTTCACAAGTGGGGCGGAATAGTCGTCAGTTTCTGACATTTAAAACAATCACCAGACTATAGAAACAGAAACTGCTCTGACACTGTAACCCTTTTTATACCACCGTCTTCAGACGCGGCGTATTATTTAATGGCGTTGTTCGTCCGTCTGCCTGTCCGTGACATTGCTTTGCTTGTCCGTTCTGTAACTCAACAAAATGTATTCCAATAATTTTGAAACTTGGTCAGCATGTATAGAACCAGAATGTCTTGCTCAAGGTCGATAACCAGCAAAATTACCGCAGACACTCAAGATGCCCATTTTATCGTCACATTTGGGCATTTGTGTAGAAAGACAAACATTTTTTATCTATCTGTTCAACTTATTTCAGGTTTGATATAGTGGTTGTACAATCTGTAAAAGGATTGGATTCCATATGACCTTTCCTCCAGAATTATGCCCCTTTTATCGTTTCTTAACCTGTTCTTGCTATTGCACTATTACCTTTATATATTAGTGCAGGACTAGGCCTCTAGACCCGTTTGCTAAATGGTGTTGAGAGAGTTTCTCACTTGATGTGAGTTAACGAGACCATAGACATCACAAATCACCGAGGTGCTTGTCTGCCACACTGTCACGTTTCCCATAATATCCAAATCCAATATGGCCGCCGCCAGCCATTTTGGAAAAGCTAACTTTTTTGTTTTTTGGAGAATAAATAAGTGTAATACCTCTAAATTGATTGTTTTTTGGTGTGGAACTCATTTCTGCTGCACTTTGTGCAATCTGGGGTGTCTTTGATTTGGAAAGGTTAAATTTCACATTAGTCAAATCCAATATGGCCGCCGCCAACCATGTTGGAAAAGCTTTTTTCGTTGTTTTTTTAAGAACAGAACAGAACATTCTTTTATTTCTCACAGTTTACAAATATTTTGTAAAAACATGTGAACAAATACATATCAATAATTTCATGTAAAAGGTTGATATTTCTCAAAGACGGTGGTAATGTGGTTTGATATCTTGAGCGTTAGCTCCTAATTAGATACAGCAATAACAACAAGTAAAGTAAATGGGAGGGGGGGGGGAGTGAGCGAAAGGTGCAAAAACCAAAACAACGAAGAAAAAAAAAAGAAAAAAAAAGGGAAAAGAAAAAGATTAACATAGCTATTAGGAAAAATCAAATTGGGGACAAAGATACGGTATTTAAATAGAATCTTCATATTAGTAATCGGCTTGATTACAAAAGATTTTTATTCTCCTTTTTTTATTTGGGGGACAGCATAAAAAATTAACACATACAACCATTGCGGCGAGTATATTCGTCGTTTACAAAACAGTGTACCTATGAGGAGTACACTTGGTCTATGCAAAAAGTGTAGACCCTTATCTGGAGGCTACTGACAGCCCTCCGATCAGGGTCTACACTGCTCGCAATTTTGCACTGTTTTGGTAAAATAAATCCTTTTATGTAGAAGTGGACTTAACTTAATTGGAATTTGTGACAGTTCATTTAAAGCATCAGGGGTGAATGGGCTAAGGTCGAAAGATTCGGGTCAAACTGTGTCGGTAACATCAACTCGTAGGAGTGGTGAACAAAGGATGGGTCGGACTCTTTGAATGGATTAGCAAGTGAGTCTCTCCGTGGGATTGAGAAAAACGTGCAATGGGGATATTGAAACAAACAAATGCGTCGGTTCTGACCAATCAAAAGGCTGGACGGCTTGTCATATTGGGATCGTTGCAGTATTTTACACGCAAACGTGTTAAGATTCGACAAGATGAGCACGGAATTTGTAACTAGAAGGTAAGAAGAATTTACTATAGTTTGTAAATACCGTAGTAGGTCTCAGTCAATGGAATACTTTCCTGTGATTATTGGTGTAGTGTCAGCAAAAAGTATCCCATTGAATGTTACTAGGACATGTCACTGCGCTAATAAATGCATATATGTATTACCCGTATGTAACCGACTCCATCGAAACTAAAAATGGAGTCGGTTTGCAGGTAAAAATAAACCAAATTAGTCAAAACATAAGAACCAGCAAGTAAGAGTATACCTCACTTATAAGAAAATCCTCAGATAAATTTGATCTGTATCAGTGAGTATTAATATATATTGTAAAAGGACAGTAACACATGATATCTGCGTTGCGAACAGGAGGCACTGACCGCCATTCTGTGAATGCCAGTCACGGTCTACTGGATGCAACACTGCATGTCCAGATTAAGAACACTATTAGGTTTGCAACATCATCAAAGCATATAATAAATCACAGTGCATATCAATATAGTAAATGTGAAACACTTGTATAATAAATCTATTTTCCCGGTATATGGGACAAAGGCAAACAGTGTAGACCCAGTTCAGTTGGCTTCCTTGAACTTCATCTGATCTGGGTATGCACCGTTTTTTGATATGTAAATTAATAACCGGATATCGAACTTGCAACACACGCATATAGGATCTACCACTAAACAATAGGTAACAGGGCTGCCACAAGTCGACATGAAAAACCCCAAGATTTTTACGAATCGCACCCTTACCCCATTGCCTGTTGATACGTGGCTGCCTGAAGCAGGCAGAAAGTAAAGCAGAATGCACCTTAAGGCGCATTCTGATCTACTTTAAGCCTGCTTCAAGCTACACTGTATCAGAAAGAAAAAAAACACCCGAAGATCCAGGAAAAATCCGGGGAAATGGCAGCCCTGACTGGTAAGTATGGATAAAATATTACTTGTGGCAGGTACAAATAAAACGTATTTTAAAGTCAATGAATTTGGTCGTATAAGCTATAAGGCGAAATATGACGAAGTCACACGAACGGTATTGTAATCTGCAGGCCCCGACTGTCATTCATATCGACAGTCACGGTCCACTAATTACAACACTGTATATCAAAGGGGAAAAAAAGGTTATGTAACATTGGTAAAATGCAGATCAATATATTCAATGGGGAATGCATGTATAATGAGTAGAATGGTTTGCTCCCGTAAGCCTGGTGTAGGTGGACAGTGCAGACCCAGGTCAGATGTCGCAAATAGGCGTCAACCGGTCCGGGCATGCACCCTTACCTTACCGATTGACAAACGTAAATTTAATATTTAAAGTTATGTTGACTTATACATGTTTTCCCATTGAGGCAACGTACAACAATAGAAAATAGTGAACAAAGGCAACAGTAACTGGACTGAAACTTGATTTTATTCTAGTGTGCCGATACGAGTTAACTTGTTAAATCCTAGTAATTATTTAATCATCGTTTACTAGACCAAACTGCGAAGAGTACACTTGTCCTGTACAAACAGTGAATACCCATATCGTAGGGCTTCTAGGGAGGAGCATCCAACCTGGGTCTTCACTGCTTGTCATTTCGATTTATTGTTAAGATCGGCTCCAAAACAGAACTAGATTATACTCCATTCGGAGTTTGGAAATTTTTCATGGGATACTTTGAAGGTGAGATAATATTTATAATGTTTCACCGCTTGGACCCAGGTGACGAGTACACTCGTCAAACCGTTTACCTTTGACGAGTGCACCTGTTCTAGGCAAACAGTGTAGACCTGGGTCAGAGCGTTTTGCAATAAAAATCAGGTAACTCTAGAAATGGGTAAACATTATTATTTGTTCAGTTCCTTATGGTTAACCAAGTGCTGAATAAAAGTACATAGTCTGTATAAAGTAGACTGTTCTTGACATGACATTAATTCTTTAAATTTCAGGATATTAGGCCTCGAATAGTAAAAATTTGGGACATACTTTTGGCGGATGTCATGGAAGAATGGGCAGATTAAGAGATAGTGCATTTCGTCACCGATGTCACCAAGGGGACACAGATGACATTTGCGCGCTTCATAAGAGGTGCGTGAAGTATTCCAACGGCCTATCTCTACTGGGAATCTGTGGTTACCAGTGCGAAATCTTAAAAAGCTCAGTCTTAGAGCGTTTGGCATTGAGATCAAATAGGTTTCTAATGCAATATTATCTTTAAATATACTGTAACACCTCCCTTTAGATGAAACATTTAGTGAGTTCGACCATTGTTGTAGAAACTGGTCCTTCAAAACATTTTTAATTAGAATATCGATGTTCCTAATATTAATTGCGTTTTGATAAGTCCATAAATAGGAATAACCACACTCATCGAGGATTGTTTTTATACATCTAGTCCATTTAAATATTTTAGTAGACTGAATTGCGTTTTGGTAACAGATATATGATATTTTAGAGTGGCTAGATAGTAATAGTTTATTCCAAAACTTTATCATTTTTGCTTTAATTCCAATTTCCAATGGGTATCTTCCAAATTCGGCATATAACATATAACGCGGAGTACTGTTCCTACATTTGGCAATTTTCCGCAGAAAATTGCAGTGAACCTTTTCAATAATATCCAAATTGCCAAATCCCCAAATCTCGCACCCATACGTAAGTATAGGTAGAACTGTATTATCGAATAGTTTGAGCTGTAGGTCAACTGGGATGTTTAGATTATATATTTTTGAGTATAATGCGAACATGGCTTTATTAGCCTGTGAGGCCATATTTTTCTTGCATTGGTGAAAACTGCCCGACGATGAAAAAAGAACGCCGAGATATTTGTACTCTTTGGTTATTTCAATTTGCGCGTTGCCGATTCGAAAGTTATAGTTTTGCGGTTTGTTAGTTCCAAATATTATAATCTTAGTTTTAGATAAATTGATATTAAGCTTCCATTTTTTACAATAACCATTAAAATTGTCGAGACTTTCTTGAAAATCGTTTTCATTATCACTGAAAATGATCGTGTCGTCGGCATAAAGTAAGATGAAGAGTCTTGTAAAGTAGACTAAGCTATCGATCTCAGTATGCAGGTTAATTCCAGAATGTCCTGTAGATAAATAGTCGTTAAGATCATTAAGATATAGCGAAAATAAAATTGGTGATAGGTTTTCTCCCTGGCGTACGCCACAGTAACTAGTAAAAAGATCCGAAGTTTGATTATTCAAAGCAACACATGTTTTAATGTGTTCGTACATGTTGGTTATTATGTTAAGAATCTTCCCTCTTATTCCATATTTGAATAATTTACTCCATAAGCCTGATCTCCATACTGAATCAAAGGCTGAAGAGAAATCTACAAAACAACAGAATAACTTCTTCCTACTAGATCTTAATTTTTCTATAAGGAATTGTAATGTAAAAATATGGTCACATGTTGAGTAATTGGCTCTAAACCCTGCCTGGTTTTCGTTTAGTAGATTGTTACTCTCTAGAAATTGTGTAATTCTTGCATTCAATATAGCCGTGAAAACCTTACCTAAGCAGCTTAGAATTGTAATTGGTCTATAGTTACTAGGCTCAAGGAGACTGCCTTTATTTTTATAAATTGGCTTTATAGTACCTACTAACCATACTTCTGGCAGAGTTCCATTATCTAGTATCTTATTAAATAAAGTGTAGTAAATTGGAAGCATAGTATCCAGAGTACTTTTAATATATTCATTTGTGATGTTGTCCTGGGGTGAGGAAGCTTTATTATTTTTACATTTTAACACCATTGTTTGTATCTCTGTTTTAGTTATGGGAGCATTAAGGATATCCAAGTCTTCGATTGATGGCGTGAAAGAATAGTCGTAAGTATCATTGTATTCATCGTGCTGTGATTCATTAACACGTTTGAAGTGCTCGTAAAAAGCATTAATATCAGGACCCTGTGTGCGTTTAGTTTTATTGATGCTATTTAGGAGCCGCCAATAGTCTTTAGGCTTATGGGAGCTCATATGTCGTAGCTCTTTTTCGAAAAGATGCTTGTGTTTATTACGATACATGTTTATTGTCTGTCTATATGTTCTACTGGTTGTTTTTAATTTGTATTTATTAAACGGCGATTTATTTAGTTGGTATTCTTTTCGGGCTTTATTATACAACTTTCTTACTCGATTACAATGAGGACCAAACCATTGTTTATTAGAATGTCTCTTAGTGTGGAATGGCTTATTTTTTGGGAATGTAAGGTTTGCCGAAGATTCAAAGAGATCAGATATTTTTCCAGTAACTTGGTTAATGTGTTTTTTAAAATCTTCGGGTTCGTCTACTTCGAGCATATGCTTTATTTCGTTAATTAATATATTATCCAAATTATGTGTAAAATCTTCCTTTCTATTACTGTTCCATCTTGGTTTATTTCCTTGCTCTTGTTTTTTTAAGTTGGGGTTCTTTTGAATGTTCGTGTTTAATTTTATATTTATACAGAGTTCTAGCAGGCTATGTCCATCAGAGAACAGTGAGTCAACTTCTACGACTTTGAAATCATGAATCATGGGTAACACTTTTACTGTGGAGAGGGAATAGTCAATGACTGATAGACCACGGAATGTGAAGGCTCCAGGCCTGTCAGAGCCCAGACGCCCGTTATGAATAAACAGGTTATTGTTCTTGCATATATTCAGTAGTTTTTGTCCAAGTCTGTTTGTTTTTGTACATGTCGACAGCCTATCACGACATATATTAAAGTTTTTTAGCATGTTGATCTGGTTAAGAATATCAGTTTGGCTCTCTTCAAGGTCGAAATACTTTGATAGAAAGGAATCGAATTCTATATAGTCATGTAGGGAGGCAGTATGCCCATTTGCATCACCCATTATTAGGACCTTTTCAAACTCTATGCACTTATTTGAGATTTCATTTTCAAATTCATAGTAATCATCGTCGTTTAGAAAACGTGATTGCTCAGGCGGGACATACATACACCCTATTATAAATGGAGTCTGGTCATGCAATGAGAGTTTCATCCAAAATACATACTCACTTTTACATCAAAATCAAATATAATACTTCTAAATTGATTATTTTTTAGAGTATAACTCATTTCTGATGCCCTTTGTACAACATGTATTACATGTATATTTGATCTTTCTTAATTATTATTTTTTTAAATTAGCTTTTCCATCGTGGTTTGCGGCTGCCATATTGGATTTTGCTATTGTGGAACTTGACCTTTCTGAATCAAAAACACCCAAGATTGCACAAAGGGCCTCAGAAATAAGTTCCACACCAAAATATTATTAATTTAGAGGTATTACATTTGATAATTCTCCAAAAAAGAAAACAAATAGCTTTTTCAACATGGTTGCGGCGGCCATATTGGATTTTGCTTCTTTTGGAACTTGATCTATCCAAAGCAAAGACACCCTAGATTGCACAAAGGGCATCAGAAATGAGTTCTACTCTAAAAAATAATCAATTTAGAAGTAAAGCATTTGATTTTTGTCCAAAAAAACAACAAAATTAGCTTTTTCAACATGGTTTGCGGCGGCCATATTGGATTTGGCTATTGTGAAACTTGACCTTTCCGAATCAAAACATCCAAGGTTGCACAAAAGGCATCAGAAATGAGTTCAACACCCAAAAATTATCAATTGAGAGGTATAACATTGGTTTATTCTCCAAAAAAGGAAAAAAGTTAGCTTTTTTAACATGGCTTGCGGTGGCCATATTGGATTTTGCTATCGTGGAACTTGATCTTTCCAAATCAAAGACATCCCAGATTACACAAAGGGCATCAGAAGTGAATTATACTCTAAAAAATAATCAATTTAGAAGTATTATATTTGATTTTTCTTAAAAAAAAAAACGAAAAAAGCTTTTCCAACATGGTTGGCGGCGGCCATTTTGGATTTGGCTAATGTGAAATTTGACCTTTCCAAATCAAAGACACCCCAGATTGCACAAAGGGCATCAGAAATGAGTTCCACACCAAAAAACAATCAATTTAGAGGTGTTACACTTATTTATTCTCCAAAAAACAAAAAAGTTAGCTTTTCCAAAATGGCTGGCGGCGGCCATATTGGATTTGGATATTGTGGGAAACGTTACATTGTGGCAGACAAGCACCTCGGTGATTTGTGATGTCTATGGTCTCGTTAACTCACATCAAGTGAGAAACTCTCTCAACACCATTTTGCAAACGGGTCTTCAGGTCAGGTACAGGACTATATTGACCGATATTAATAACCCCTGCTACAATTATATCATACAACAAAAGCTCAAACAAAATAGTGTTTGGATTTTTTTGTTTTAAATTTTTAGCTGAGTTATACCCCTTTTATTTACAAAATAGGAATTGCGTAGAAAAGGCAAGTTTATTCCATTCAGATTTGATATGGTGATACAAGAAAGTACGACAGTTGACCTAATATAATGGATTTTGAATGTAACGCATATTTTCCCTGTTATGCCCCTTTTCTCTTTTTGTTCACTTGAACTTGAAAATGTTTTACTATGCCTTGATTTTAAAATTGAATGGACGCCGGCTTGCTGTGCTCTTGTTGAGAATGCGGTGCTGCTGATAGTATTATGTTATAGACTTTCCTGTCAAACCTAAAGAGTTTCTCTTTCAAAATGTACCAGGGTATACTTAAAAAAGAGCACAGTTCTCATTTAACAGATCCTGATAGTAATAAAACCACCTTATTTAAATTGAAATGTTATCAAATTCAATTAATAATCTCTTCAGCTCATCTGATCAAAGCTAAGGGCAGCTACTATGATCGCCTTTTCCCTACACTCGCTCGTCCGTGGATACGTACTTACGTTTTCTTGTAAGCACATTAGAGACCACAGTTATAAGCGAATCTTCTTCAAACTTCATCAAACTGTTGTTCTTCATAAATTCTAGGTCACGTTTGAAGATATGTCATGTCAGATAAAAAAAATTGGTCATTAGGTCAGGTTTTAGAAAAGCTTATGAATTCTCTCGAGGCCACATTTGTGGGTCAACGTTGTTATTGACAAAATATTTGCAAAGTTAGAAAATAGACCATGTGGTATAAAAAATAGACCTCTATGTCAAATCCTTGAAACTATACCACCCACAAGAAAAACGATCGACTTAAATATACTCAGGTGAGCGAATTCAGGGCCACCACGGCCCTCTTGATGATCATATTGCTAACATTATGCCCCAGAATACAAGCATTTAGATACTGCCATAATCTCCAACCAGCAAATGTCCTGATAAAACAGGAACCATGAACTTTATTCTCATACTCGGAATTCCCATCTGGTCCTTCTACCGTCTCCGATATCCGGAAAGCAATGTACAGCCGAGGGTCATAAGTCTTTCCCCAAAACATGCTTGCATGTGCTTAGAGTAGAGAACAAAACGGCAGCCATTTTGGGGAAAGACTTATGAGCCTCGGCTGTACACTGGAATACCTAGCTGATGCACTATAGTAGATATTCTCCATATTTTTTTTTATATAACTGAGGTCAAAGACAACGTTATAGTAGCGTTTAAATGGTTCACAACACATCAAAACCTAAAGATGTACTCGCATAAAAATATGGAAATAAGTCGTTTAGAAAAGTAAGATCCGAAAACATTTATTTAATGATTGAGTTCAAAGGTCAAGGTAAACGCGAGCTAAAAATGGTTCGCGAAACTCCACTATCTACAGATGTACTCACACTCTAAGTTTGGTTAATATTTGGTAATACCGGTAGTAGATATGCTCTTGAAAAGCGTTTTTCTATAATTGGTGTCAAAATTGAAGATCAAAGGCACATAGTGCACAGTACTCTGTTATCCGATGATGTACACATCCACTAACACTGGTATCCCTAGTTCATAAACGTGAGGTCAAAGGTAGAGGTCACCTTGTTCTTAAATTTTTTTGATATTCCAAGATGTACTCACACATCAGATTTGACAACTTTAGGTGATGTTGTATAGAATATATCACCCATGCAAGATGTTTTCTATAAACTAGATTAAAGGTCAAGGTCACAGTGACGTGAAAGTGACAATTTGCAATCCAACAATGTACTCACTTATTAAAATTGGCATCCATAACTTATGTTGTATAGAAAATATACCCTGAAGAAACGGGACACGGAGTGAGAGACACAACTAGCTTCGGGAGCGTAAAAGTAGCATCTTGAGGTGGTGATAGAACAACGATTACGTTGGTTGTTACATGCGTACATGCTTGTAATTAATAGCACCGCAAAAATGAGGAAATCACCAATTTACTTTATTGGTCTGCTATGGAGCAATATTTAGCAATATGTTCCATTTGCTTATATTCGGCTATAATTGGTGGTCAGCACACTTGCTATCTCAAGCCAACGTCCAGTTGAAGTGTCCCAATGATGGCCCTTGATGAATTTGACATTGTACACAAAACGTGCTAATTTCTGTCATTATCCACTTAAATCGGTACCATCTGCTCGCGATCGTGTACTGGTTGATTAGGGATCGGCTTGAGATCGAGTAGAGATCAAGATGATCGTGTTCATCGCGTAAATATCGAGAATCAGTCTAGGTGATCGAGGAGAGGTCGGGTAGTGGTCGAGTAGTGGTCGAATAGTGGTCGACAAGGGTCTTGTGATGGTCTGGTATAGATCGTATATGATCGAGTAACGATCGAAATTCCGCCGAGTAGGACCCACGACCAGCATTATGCTCGAACTCGGTCGGGAAATTCGCGAGTCGGGGCGATCGAGGTACTCAGATCGGCAATGTGAACGCACCTTTAAATAATCATCAGCGTATAGAAGGAGAAACTGCTCTGACACTGTTACCCTTTTTATACGCCCGTCTTCAGACGGGGTGTACTAGTATTATGTAATGGCGCTGTCCGCCCGTCCGACCGTGAACTTGTTAAGCTTGTCCGTTCTGTAACTCAAAAAACCTATTTCCAATCCTTTTGAAACTTAGTCAGCATATATATAGCCTGAATGTCATGCTCAAGTTCGATAGCAAGCAAGATTACTCCAGACACCCGAGAGCTATGCGCCTTTTATCGTCAAAAATGAGCATTTGTGTAGAAAGCCAATCAGTCTTTATGTTCTGTTCAACTCATTTCAGATTTGATTAGGTTGTACAATCTGTAAATGGATTAGATTATATATAATGGGATTTCCATGTGACTTTATTTTAGAATTATGCCCCTTTTTCCGTTTCTTAACCTGTTTTTGC
Organism: Gari tellinella; assembly: GCA_922989275.2. Classification (NCBI taxonomy): domain Eukaryota; kingdom Metazoa; phylum Mollusca; class Bivalvia; order Cardiida; family Psammobiidae; genus Gari; species Gari tellinella. The sequence goes on from OV277867.1 coordinate 52,156,090, forward strand.
TATTGCTCTATTACTTTTATTTATTGACCTATGTTAAAGGCCCGTAACACCATGACGTTCTGGCCAATGTTCTCGTTTTAGGAAACGTTGGTAGTCCCCCAAAGTCCCTGGGATAGCGCCAGAAGAGCGTTGTGTGAACGCTAGTAAATGTCGGTTATCGCTGGAAATCGTCGGAGAACGCTGGTCCGAAAAAAAAGTTTTGAACATGCATAAAAGTTTTTTTCTGAGAAAAGCGCTCTTCCAACGTTTACTTTTAAACGCTTGAGATCGTTAAAGAACGTTTGTCGAACGCTATTCTGTCATTATTCACACGTTAGTCAGACACTCAACTGTTGTTTCTGCTAAGGTTTATAGTCCCGCATAAGCTTATCAGATGCGTCATCCCATTGTCTCAGGATTGGGACAATGGTCAGCATCATGCCTATTATTGAGTGGGCTTGACACTGTCCCTTTTCTCCTTTTGTTTACTTTAATTTAAAAGGGTTTTACTATGCCACCATTTTAAAATGGATTTGGCACCGGCTTGTTGTGCTCTTGTTGAGAATGCGAAAACACCAGAAATTATGAAGCACAAGAGCAGGTCACAGGCACGCTTACCCGAAACACTCTCACCTAAAAGTAAGTACTGCTGCTGAGTGTGTCAAGTTGAAGATTTCCTGTCAAACCTTAAAGAGTTTCTTTTCAATTGTGATGAATTTTACATTATACCAGTGTATATTTAAAAAGAAAATTACAGCTCTCATTTAACAGATCATGATAGAAATCAAAACCACCCCATTACTATTGAAAAGTTATCAAATCCGTTGATAACCTTTTTAGGTGACTTGAACAAAGCCCAGGGCAGCTACTATGATCGCCTTTTTCCGACGATCGCTCGTCCGTGGGTACGTTCTTACGTTCACAATTTCTTGTGAACACATTAGAGGCCACATTTATGGGTGAATATTCATCAAACTTCATCAAAAGTTTGTTCTTCATAAAATCTAGGTCACGTTTGAATATAGGTCATATCGGATCAAAACATTGGTCATCAGGTCAATTTTTAGAAAAGCCTGTGAATTATCTCCAGGCCACATTTGTGGGTCAATGTTGTTATTGACAAAATATATGCAAAGTTAGAAAATAGATCAAATCGTATAAAAAAGTAGGTCACTAGGTCAAGTCCTTGATACTATACCACCCATAAGAAAAACGATCAACTTAAATATACTCAGGTGAGCGAATTCAGGGCCACCATGACCCTCTTGATTATAAAGTTTGCTAACATATTGCCCAGAACACCAGCATTTAAATAATGCCACCATCCCAAACCATCAAATATCCAGATAAAACGGGTACTATGAACTCAATTCTCCTACTCGTGATCCTCATCTGGTCCTTCTCCAATATCCGGAAAGCAATATACATTGGAATACCTAGCTGATGTACTATAGTAGATATTCTACTTATTTTTCTTTTATATAACTGAGGTCATGGACTACGTTACAGTAGCTTGCAAATGGTTCACAACCCACCAAAACCTAAATATGTTCTCACATAAAAATATGGAAATATGTCATTTAGAAAAGTAAGACCCGAACATATTTAATTTGTGATTGAGTTCAAAGGTCACAGTAAACGCGAGCTGAAAATGATTCGCGAAATGCCACTATCAATAGATGTACTCACTACCAAAGTTTGGTTAATCTGAAGTGTAACAGTAGATATGCTCTTGAAAAACTTTTGTCTATAATTGCTGTCAGATTTGAAGGTCAAAGGCACATTGACTTGAACATAGTGTACACTACTCTGTTATCCGATGATGTACACATACACTTACACTGGTATCCCTAGTTAATTTATAAAAGTGAGATCAATGGTAGAGGTCACCTTGGCCTCAAAATTCTATGATATTCCAAGATGTACTCACAAATCAGATTTGGCAACTCTAGATGATGTGGTATAGAATATATGCCCCGGGGAAAATGTTTTCTATAAACTAGATCAAAGGTCAAGGTCACCGTGACCTTAAGATGTTGCGCGGGACAATTTGCAATCCAACGATGTACTCACTAATTAAAATTGGTATCCATAACTTATGTTGTACAGGAAATATACCCTGAAGAAACGGGACACGGGGTGATGGACACAACTAGCTTTGGGAGAATTAAAGTAGCATTTTGTAGTTATAGAACAAAGAACACTTGGGGTGTTACATGCGTACAAGCTTGCAATTAATAGCTCCACACAAATGAGGAAATCACCAATTTACTTTGAACTCTTTAGCAATAGGTTCCATTTGCTTATATCGGCTACAATGGTGGTCAGATGAATTGCTATCTCACGTCAATGTCTAGCCGTCGTGTCCTAATGATGACCCTTGATGAATTGGACATTGCACACAAAACATACCCATTTCTGTAATTATCCACGTTAATCGGTATACCGGTAATCGAGTTGCGATCGTGTACTGATTGAATAGGGATCGGCTTGAGATCGGGTACAGATCAAGATGATCGTGTTCATTGCGTAAACATCGGGAATCAGTCTAGGTGGTCGAGAAGAGTTCGGGTATTGGTCGACTAGAGGTCGAATAGTGGTCGACAAAAGTCTTGTGATGGTCTGGTATAGATCATATATGATCGAGTAAAGATCGAAATGCCGTCGAGTAGGACCCACGACCAGCATTATGGTCGAACTCAGTCGGGAAAATTCGCGAGTCGAGGCGATCGAGGTTCTCAGATCGGCAATGTGAACGCACCTGGATTGGATTTGTATGTGTTACTCTCTATGCAGACATTTAAATTTTTTAGAAATTACTTTTTATACGAGTGTGAGTTTAGTAAATGAATGCTTCAGCAATATTTGTGGGAATATTATCAAAATCTGAATGTAAGAACAGTAGAAGAATAAACTTAAAAAAGTAACTGTTTGATGTGTTCCATTTTTTGACGGATAATGTCTTGTGTTATTAAGAATTGTATATACATGTAACTGTATATGCATTTGGAATTGTAGATTACTGTGTAACCATTCAGAATTGTAAATAACTTTATCACAATTTAGAATTGTATATAACTATATAACCATCTAAAATTGTATATACAGTTAAAACTCGGTGATTCGAGCTCGCCTAAGTTGACTTATCCATATCTCATCTTGTCGACTTAAACGAGGTCAAATTGTTGAATTTCAAATAATGAGATACGGGTAAGTTCAATTAAAATTAGTCGAAGTATCGAGTTTCGACTGTAACTGTATAAGCTTTTAGAATTGTATATAATTTTATAACCATTTAGAATCGTAAAAAATGGTATAAATTTAAACCATCTAAAATTATATATAACTGTATAACCATTTAAACTTGCAAATAATGGTATAACCATTTAGAATTTTATATAACGGTATAACCATTTAAAAGTGTATTTGTTGCTATTACCATTTCAAATTGTGTATAACTGTATAACCATTTAGAATTGTATATAACTGTATAACCGTTTAGAATTATATATAGCTGTATAACCAATGATCATTGTATATAATTGTTTAACTATTTAGAATGTGTACAGCTGCATAATTATTTAGAATTACATGTATATATAAATGTGTACTCATTTAAAGTTGTATATAACTGTATAACTGCCGATATTTAGTCTTATGAATATCTGTATAAATGTTAGAAATTGTATATAACTATACAACTATTCAAACATGTTTAACTGTATAACCATTTATAACTGTATATACGATATACCAATATAGAATTGTATGTAACTGTATAACCATTTAGAATTGTCTAAATGTATAACCAATTAGAATTGTAAATAACTCTATAACCATTCAGAATCGTAAACAACTGTACAATCATGTAAAATTGTTTATAACTAAAATACATTTAGATGTGTTTATAACTATATACAGCTGTTAACTAATACAAACTGGTATTTTTTCTCAAAAGTGGGAAGGTGTATTTTAACAAATTCAACAAATAATGTAGTTAAGCATAGGCAAAAAACCAACAACATACAGACCTGGTTCTATGATCAGAGCCAAAGATGTTCCAAGAATACTTCCACACAGATTTGTTACCAATATAAACAGCATAGTCACCCAGCTAATCTTGCCGTTGGATCGGGGGTCCATAGCGGAGGTACCTTTAATGTAATACAAAACACAGTTAGATCGGGGGTCCATAGCGGCAGAACCTTTAATGTAAAACAAAACACAGTTAGACCGGGGTCCATAGCGGAGGTACCTTTAATGTAATACTAAACACAGTTAGACCGGGTCTCCAAAGTGGAGGTACCTTTAATGTAATACTAAACACAGTTAGACCGGGGGTCCATAGCGGAGGTACCTTTAATGTAATACTAAACACAGTTAGACCGGGGGTCCATAGCGGAGGTACCTTTAATGTAATACTAAACACAGTTAGACCGGGGGTCCATAGCGGAGCTACCTTTAATGTAATACTAAACAAAGTTAGATCGGGGGTCCATAGCGGAGGTACCTTTAATGTAATACAAAACACAGTTAGACCGGGGGTCCAAAGCGGAGGTAGCTTATAATGTAATACAGAACACAGTTAGACCGGGGTCCATAGCGGAGGTACCTTTAATGTAATACAGAAGTTACAGAACACCTCTACTGTGGAGGAGACACTGCTCTTTCCTGTTTAACAGAAATGACACTGCATATCACCGAACCGAGGGGCATTATTGCAAGCTTAAGGGCATGTATGTACAGCTCTCCGGCTATGCCTAAGTTGATTGGTACAGTTAGTCAATGACTATCTATCTACATGTATGTATACTGACAACGTTCTCGCGAGTGTTACAACCAGGAAAAAATGCACACCAGAACTATGAAGTGAGGTGAAACCCAGCAATAGATACTGTCGAGTATAGTGAGACTTAAAGGAAAAAAATCAGTTAGTTAAGATTGGGTGAGGTCATCTAAACGGAAAAGAATAAAAAAACTCTGAACATTGACAGATACTGCAACTTCAACAATGCCCTCTTAACCCTTTCCCCCATAGAAACGACTTTTAGCGTATTTATTTTGTTCATCCGCTGAAGAAAATAGTTCCAGTTTATAGCCTCATGAACAATTACCATAATAAATATTTTTATATAGCCTAGTAAATGGTAGTTTAAAGCAGGCTGAAAGTAAAGCAGAATGTGCCTGCTTTAAATGATCACCTGTATTTAATATTACAAACGGGTTATTGGGTAAAGGGATAAACTTGTTACATGTAATAACTCGGCATATCACCAAACGTATGATGAACAACTTGAGACGGCGAATGCACATTTTCCCGGACATACTTAGAAGGTCTGTTGCAGGCAAATGAATCTCTTACCGGCAATCACACTGCATATAACCAATGGTATGATGACCAGCTCGAGGATAAAAATACAGCTCTCCGGATGGTCTGGTTCAGACAGCAGTGTCGCTTACCTAAATGGTCTGGCCAAGACAGCGCTCGGCCCCACTTAGACAGCAGCGTAACTTACCTAAATACTCTAGTTCAGACAGCAGTGTAACTTACCTAAATACTCTATTTCAGACAGCAGCGTAACTTACCTAAATACTGTAGTTCAGACAGCAGCGTAAGTTACCTAAATACTGTAGTTCAGACAGCAGCGTCAATTTCCTAATACTCTAGTTAAGACAGCATCGTGACTTACCTAAATAATCTAGTTCAGACAGCAGCGTGACTTACCTAAATACCCTAGTTCAGACAGCAGCGTCACTGACCTAAATACTCTAGTTCAGACAGAAGCGTAGCTTACCTAAATACTGTAGTTCAGACAGCAGCGTCAATTTCCTAAATACTCTAGTTTAGACAGCAGCGTCACTTACCTAAATACTCTAGTTCAGACAGCAGCGTGACTTGCCTTAATACTCTAATTCAGACAGCAGCGTAACTTACCTAAATACTCTAGTCTAGTTTAGACAGCAGGGTAACTTACCTAAATACTCTAGTTCAGACAGCAGCGTTACTTACCTAAATACCCTGGTTCAGACAGTAGCGTTACTAACCTAAGTATCCTAGTTCTAAAAACGGAGTCACTTACCTCCAATAACGCTGCATATTATCAGTGGTATGATGACAAGCTTGAGGACACGAATGTACAGCTCTCCAGGCATACCTAAATGAAAACAGATATTGAAAATATCAAACATCGTGTACTTCCGACAGCCCGATTTGGCGAGAATCACCGAACGGAAGAAAACAAGTCCTAGCTCGGAGTTACGAGTCGACGACGTCAAATCAATAAATCAGTGACGTCATGCTAGGACAAAGTGTCACGAATATAGGTATTCGATGGAAACTGGGGTCTCCACACGCGGTAAATTTGTACTTTTGCTTTAAAATTGTCAACAGTTTAGGTCAAAAAGTTGTTGAAAAGCATGGTGATGAAATAAATTTCGACCTTATACTGAAAAATATAGATATCCTCTATATTACCCATATAATGTGATAGGTAATGTTATAACGTAGCAGACGTGATTTATTCTAATATAACCAATCGAATGTGATACGTATTGATAACCTGAGTTAATCCTATCAATCCTAAATATCTCTTGTGGGTATTTATAATCCTTTTGGACTCTTCTAGTACAAGAATTTTGAACGAGTCTACTGTCGCACTTTTGGTATGACAACAAAAACCAATGAAAATATCAAACAGTGCAGGCCCTGATATAGGAGCCCTCTGATCAGGGTCTACACTATTTGCATATGTATTCAGGGTTAATACTTCATCCGCCATAGACGACAAAAGTCAACCTTGTTAAGATTTTGCATCCAGATCAGACGCCATGTAACGTTTGACATTCGTATCATATGTTTCTTCCAAAATTGGAAAAAACTTCAGCAAACTTTGATTTGTATGCGGAAACGTTAAATATGGCGATTAATAGTTTAAAGTCATTACAAAACTCATAGGTGGTTATTTACTGAACAGAACAAAACATACATATATGTTTTATTCACCTAGATATTAACCTTCAACAAGAAGTTTATAAATACAAAAAGAAAAATCACATGCACGTAAAAAATGGTACGGTTCCGGACTGACATAATTCAGTCATCCTTGAAACTTCATATGGAAAAATCCACTTTCACACTAACTTTAAACCGTTGTTTTTGCTATTGAGGGTTGTTTTTTTACGATTTTTAACAAAAAATCCAAATCAGTGCAGACCATGATCAAGGTCTACTGTTAGGCTAGGACCAGTGCACTCTTTACAGATACACTGTTTGTAAACCTTGAACCATTATTGCCTTAGACATTAAATACACCTGGGCCCGTATTCACGAAGCTCCTAAGTATTTCCCTAAGGAAATAATTTCCTAAGGGAAAAGTTCCCCTTAACTTTAAATTTCCACTAAGGGACACTTACAAATCTCCTTAGGGCATACTAAGGTAAGTATTGCCCTAAGGGAAAAGTTTTCCCTTAGTGTAAATCAAATCGCTATCTGACAGGCGCTTTGGGGTTTTCCGCTTCTAAAATTAGAAAAATGACGCTTCGCGCTTGCGCAAAACGTCATTCGGAAGTTAACCAAAATGGCTGAAAGTCATCAAAATGTGAGCGGGAGCCTTTCATATTTTGGATTACAGACTTTTACGGCGTCTTTTTCATTGGAATTTGGTGGAATTAGAGATGATATCGTAAAATATCCCAAGAAAAACTACGAACTGCCCTTTGGGTGTTCATTCTGTGCCATTCCTGTTTAATTCCTAGGACTTTCTGAGGCATGACTGCAGACAATACGCAGATGTTCGCAGTATTGCAAAATTTCGGTCATTGTTTCGCACCTGACGTGGAAGCTATGCCGAAATACCTTAACTCATTCACCCTTGAAACTTTTAATGGACAATTCCAATTTCAAAATATGTCTAGTCCATTATTTACTTTCTAGGGGTGATTTAACAATATATTTCGAAATGACAAACAGTGTAGACCCTGATCAGATAGCTCCTTTATGAGCCCTCTGATCAGGGTCTACACTGTTTGCATTGGTCAAATGTAATCCTCACAGGTACACTTTTTGTAAATGACGAGTATACTCGTCGCTAGGGTTGAATGTGTTAACATTCATAATATCGTCCGCACTCTAGTGGGTAAATGTAAATGCATTTGTGCTAAACCAATGGTGTCCTATGGAGCATTATGGAGCAAGATCAGACTACACACTTTTTGCCACTCATATACTTTTAATAAACTGTCAACATTTTCAAACACTGTCTTTCGTCCTCAATTTATTGCATTGCGTCTGCATTTGGTTCGGTTGTGCGGGACAGAACTATAGGATCATTCATGAGTCGATGTTTAAAGGGGTAAATCAAGTCCCTGATAGCAGTCCCCCCCAAACACAGCTTGATACTTGGAGATAAGATCAGGGTATGCCAATTATCACAGCAGGGTACTAATTGATAGATGTTGACCAATCTAGGGGCTTATGATAGCTCTGAAATAAACCCTTATGCTGTTGATCGCAAGTTGACTGTTATTTGCCAACAGTTTGGATCCATATATAAGAAGATGCTGCATAATGCCACATCTGATCTGTATCCAAACATGTAATGAAGTACTGTCAGTATTTCCTGATTACTTATACAACAACCACTGTGTTGAAATGGATCAGCTATAGATCCCTTATCTGCCTGTAATAATACCTAGTACCTAAGACCATGATACATCTGGGTGCCTCTGGGTAATATGATGTAACAATTGTGCTTCACACCCTATCACAATATACAATCCAATTGACATCCTGCTGAGCCAGATATAGGCTTTTAAGACAAGCTGATCTCAAACGAGTCTAGAATTGAAATGTTATTAAGCCTTGGCGAGCTTAATAACTTTTCTAATCTAGACGAGTTTGTGATCAACTTGTCTTAAACATTGACGAGTGACAGATTCTTTTTCTCACATTACCAACGATTTAAGCTATTTTTTAAAGCAATATGCATTTTTGGAACCCTGGCGACGTCAAAACGCCGTTATAAATAGTGACGTTATAGTGACGTCATCAAAGTGATCAAGACAGTGCTCCGCCACTTCGACAGCAGCGTAACATACCTAAAAACTGTAGTTCACACAGCAGCGTAACACATGTTGGAGATATAGTGAATCTAACACCACTGTGAGTGTCAGATAAGAATATCCCACCCGAGTTTTGAAGATATTTTTGGAACACGAGAAAAGGATTTCTCACCTCTCGGACAGAGGTATCCCGAAATCTAGGGGGTGTGAGATAACCTTATCTGTCCGGACAGACAAGCCGAACTATCTTATGATTGGTTGTTATTGCCGTTGTTATGACGTCGTCATGACGTCGTCATGCATGCATTAGCGCATTAAAATACAACTCGCCACTGTATAGCAAGTTAAACGCGTTTTTAGGGTTGACGAGGTGAGAAAATAAATCTAACACCACAGTTAAGTGTCAGATGAATAACCCACCCTCGTTTGAAGATATTTTTGGAACACTCGGCAAAGCCTCGTGTTCTAAAAATATCTTCAAAACTCGGGTGGGATATTCTTATCTGACACTCACGGTGGTGTTAGATTCACTATATTCGTCAGCGTTGTTCGCTATAGAAAACAGGGATAGTTGTCTGAGAATAAAGTTTTCTTCACTGAAGAATGCACAATCATTTTAACGTATTTGTTCAATTTAGATTGTATAAATAAAATGGAATGTATATTTCTGTTACAACATTCTTTATAACAAATACATGTAGATCTACCATAAGTGGTACAGTATTAGGACAGACGGGCATGAGTAAACAGTGTAGACCCCGATGAGACTGCTCCTGGAGGAGCAGTCTTATCAGGGTCTACACTGTTTGCCATTCTGTTTGCATATTTAGGGCAAATTAGTATGTGATAAAAGCTGTTTGTTCAGGTTTTAGGATAATTACAGCAGTTACACACGGTGTCCCAATATCTAGGACTTTCACGGTAATGGTACATGTAATTATATTGTTTTATGTTGCATGTCCTCACTGAATTAATCCGTTCAATCCTAGCGACGAGTATACTCGCCATTTACAAACATTGTACCGTTGAACAGTAAAATTGATATGTGCAAACAGTGTAGACCCTGACCAGGAGCCATCTGATATGGCTCTACAGTGTCAGTAGTATTTGCAATATATTGTAAAAGCAACGCTCAATATTAAAAAAAACCTAAACTTAACTGTTTTGAAAAAGGAATTATACATTTAAAGTAATAGGAGTCAATGACTTAAGCAAACTATCTTGATATTGCAGGGCTGCCATTTCTCCAGATTTTTCCTAAGTCTTCGGATTTTTATCCTAGCAGATCGTAGCTTAAAACAGGCTGAAAGTAAAGCAGAATGCACCTTTAGGCGCATTCTGCTTTACTTTCAACCTGTTTTAAGCAGTCATGTGTCTTCAGAACAAGAAACAGACTATGGGGTAAAGGTACGATTAGTAAGATTGCGTCTGAAAAAATGAAAATTTGAAATCTTAGGATTTTTGTTATCAACTTATGGCAGCCCTGATACAGTTGGGAATGGAATATTTCAAATACCCCCAATCAGTTTATGGGTGAATGATATAGAGCGTTTTATGGATGTAATGGTACAATAAAAATGTTAACCCATACATATCGTATGCCATCCATGTGGATTCTTCTTTGCTTACACATACAGTCGAAACTCAATGCTTCGAACTCGCGTTAGTTCGAACATACCCATATTTCAAAGTAAAAACGTGGCTTAGTCACGTTTTTACCTTTAAATACGGGTGTTTTGGACTTAAACGAGATCGACTCAGTGACATTCAACTTATGAAATTCTGGTACTATCGATTTATGCGAGCAGTCAAACTCACTTAAAACATTCGTACGTGTATTTCATAAGTTGCAATTTGATACGTCGAACTCTTACAGTCGAACATACCCATATTTCAAAGATTAAACGTGGCAATGCGACGTTTTGACTTTGAAATATGGGTAGGTTTGAGCTCACGCGAGTTCGAAATATTGGGTTTCAACTGTATATTGTATGAGCTCTTATTTCATTTGAGGGTACCTAGTCTAATTTTTCATTTTCATTTTATTTATTATAGAAATTCCTGTTAGCGAACAGTGCAGATTCAGATCAAACGCTGTTGTACAGTGGAAAAACGCTATTCTTTCCCGTTTAAACGAAAACGGAACGCAAACCAAATCACTAAAATGTAGAAAAGGACAAGTGTTTGACAATTTTGACTTTTCATTGGTATCTGAGTGGCAAACAGTTGGGCGCCTGATCAGACGCCGGGTTACCCGGCGTCTGATCTGGCTCCAAACTGTTTGCAATGGAAAAACTAGTTTTAGCGTTAATGCGTTTATTGGGAAAGAATAACGTTTTCTCCACTGTAAGCGGTATACTATCTGATAAGCTGTTTGCCTATATCCCAAGCAAGCAGATTATACTCTTTTTTGTCTTTTTCACGCCACAGTACTACTTCCTACAGCGACCTTCCGAACAACGATTCTCTCCTCACAAGAATTCTTTCCGCTGTTCCCGAACAAGACAATAACGTCTTACCCTTTCACTGCTTCAAAATTGTCTGCTTAAATTGACGTCCGCTGTTTTTCCTCAAAGTTCGCGTATCGCGGCGCCTGATCTTGGTCCAAAATGTTTGACACTCATATTCTACACATACGTTATTTTGATTTTCTCCAGAAGACGATATATTTGAAGCAGATGACAAATCAGCAAAATAAGGGTTTAATTGCTGGTTGATGCCGATGATATCATGCTTACATGTAGCAGTTAAAGGATATTTTTTTCAGTACAGTGAAAAAAGATATTGTTGTTTTTGACACCGCCAATGTAGCAAGGTCTATTGCCGATCTAACTGGGTCGTCATGGGCTATTTCTCGACAGTGAAAAAAGATATTGTTGTATTTGACACCGCCAATGTAGCAAGGTCTATTGCCGATCTAACTGGGTCGTCATGGGCTATTTCTCGACAGTGAAAAAAGATATTGTTGTATTTGACACCGCCAATGTAGCAAGGTCTATTGCCGATCTAACTGGGTCGTCATGGGCTATTTCTCGACGGTGCACATGTCTTTAAAACATATACAGTCAACCCTGATTTAACCCTTTCATATCTTAAAACTTCCAATGGACAATCCCAGTTTCCAATCAATTCAAATCCAATTTAGACTATATCTAATTAGGTGGGTTTTTTGTCAATGTATTGCAATATGAAAAACACTGCAAACTGTTTGCCATATTTGCAATGCATTCTTCACAACATAAACTGTTCACAAGGGACAGATGTGTGTAAATAGGGTTCAGAGAGTTAACTCATTATCACTTGAAACTTCCAATGGACAAATCCAGTTTACAACAAATGCTGGTCCATTTTAGACTATTTAGGTTTTTTGTTTTTTTTATAATATATTGCAAAATGATAAACAGCATTAAGCAGTACCTGACCTCAACGACATCCTAATTCTATTTGTGTTCATGAGGTTATGAACAAAACAATTACAGCCAATCACAGCTAGCTAAAAGTAATGAAAACAAACAATATAATTTATAGCCCCATGCACTAAATAGAATTAGGCAACGCCTTGCTGGGACTACTTTCTCTTATTCCAACTGTTCATAAACACAGAACGCCAAATGACGTCATTGACGATGACGTTACTACGAAACAACAAGATTCAAGATTTCTTTATTCAGTAATGTAAACACATAGTGTTTCTTATTACATCAATACAATCATAATAATATAAACATAGTCACAACGTTGTGTTTTGACGGTAAAAATGTATGGCGGAGGAACTTCAACCTACTGCTTAAAAGTGTTAATAATTAACAATCGTGCAATATTCTCTATTTGTCCAGTAGTGATATAAATTTATAAGGATCAATTCGGATATTTTTTTGTTCGTTTAACTTATGAATTTTGGAATGTTATGCATTTAGGACGCAAGAAACAGTCATAATATGTATTAAGGGAAAAAAGCAAAATTGTAGGAGAAAGAACCCAAAACGGAATGTCACCTGGGTGTACTCAGCGGTCTTGTATCAGTTGATTGTGTAATCCTGATCACACTCTAGTCTACGTCTCTCGTGTGATCTGGATTACACAACCAACTCGACCTTTTAATATGCACCAGTATATGTTCAGCGCGTATCAAACCCATAAGCGAATTTTTTTAAGGTATTTAACTTTTTTTTCTTTACTGTTTATTATGAAAGAGCTGTTTATGATAAATGGAGACCCCCCTCCCCCCCCCAAGAAAAAAACCACATATGTTGGTGTGCATTATTTTGCACTACAGCAATTTGGAAAAGATGTGTCAAATTCAGATTTGTTCTCAATTTTGTCAAATTTAAAGTGTAAGCTTCAATAAAATCTATTTTAAAGTCCCAACATTACTGTCAAATTGCCCAAATCGCGCACTTTAAAAACCTGAAAATGTAGGCACATTCGTAATCTAAACTTATAAAAAGAAGTAATCCCCGATGATTATGGAGGCAACATTGCTTACAAACCCGTGAAATTGGTGGGCCAAGTCGACTTTTAAATCTGTTTTGTTGAAATTCGATCGAAGACGAATTATTACGGAAATGCTCCAGCACTCGTTCGGCTTTGCGCACAGTGTATATAAATTATCGCCGCGCTTCGTATTAATCACGTGACCTTTATCGGAACCACCGTTAGTATTATTTGTAAACAAACCGGCTTAAAATGTAAACCAACACGGTAAGAATTCAACACATTTAGGTAGGATTCTTTACGAAGTGGGGGGCATATGTCAGGCTTCTTACACGCGATTTCACTTAGTTTTAATACATAGAAAATGCACATGTATAAGAAATTGCGCGTTTTGAACACCAATCTCGGTAGGATTGTGCCTTTAAATCAAACAAACATGGTAATTTTGTTTTTCATTATATGTATTTTATGTCTGTGGAAGCATTTTGACATAAAGAAACTAAATCAAGACCAAATAGGCACCAGATTCAGACAATATAAATCTTTGAATCAACAACATTGTATTTATAGGAAATGATATTTTTTTTAAACAAAAACTTATGAGAAATAGTAATAAAATAAATATTCTTATATTTCTTATATTCTACCAAATGAAAATCCATACAAGGGCAATTCAAAATATGAAAAGAAATTGATAGGTAAGTGTTGCAAATTTTGAGTTATTGAAGAAAAAGGAGTTTTCTCTCTTTACAAAATTTACAAAAAGTACCATATCGATGATATTTAGAGCTTTATAAATTTCACATTTGGTCCTGTTTTGTCTTCAATTAGTTTTGTTTGAAGTAATACTACCACAGACATAAAATAAGTAATACAAAACCAAATTAAAGCACAAAATAAGAAATCGGTAATTAAGTAGAACCACCGACCTTCCGCAAGCCAGCTGGAAAGCTCCCAAAATGAAAAAATACGAACGACCCTTCTGGGATTCGAACTCACAGCGGTGAGGAGCTTAGTGATGTAAGTCACAGTGACTATACCACTAAGCCACGGAGGCCCCTAGCTGGACATCGCGATAGGGTTGAAATACTGTAATTTTTAAAACGACATCATATCTTAACAAATCCAAAATAGATCCAGTACTTCATTATTAAAGACTTTTCCTCAGTCCATTGATTGACTACCCCCTCATTGTCTCGATAGGTGTGAATTTAACTGTCAAAGCATGCAGCACAAGCTATACCAATCTCAGTTAACCAGATGATGCCCAGATTATACTCATGCTCTAGTGTTTTTCTTTTGTTATTTCTAACCAAACTATCAAATATAAAGGTCGGGTCTCACATGAGAAGCTTCAATGGTTCTTTGCTATCAACATGTCCACAAGACCCATGCTTTTTGCAAGGAAATTGTCTGGCAAGGCGTTATGATCGAAAGGTCGTCAGGAGATGTCTTTAAATGCAATGGTCTGTGGCATGCGCTTGACCATGTTTTGCTTTTTGAACAGGAGATATGGTTATTGAAATATAACTGAATTAATCTTGTGTAATCATGTATTTTAGAGGGAATATATTTTACATAGAAATTAAGAATTAAAGTCAGTTTTCCTGCGAAATCCTGTTTTTAAAAAGGCAATGTTTGACATAGAAATAATGAGTGAAATTTTCCATCAGAAAACTTTACGTTATGATATGTGTAGTCGAATCTTTTGGAAGGCAATGCTTTAAATAGAAATAATGAATGTTTGTTTTTAATTCTCTGAAAACGCTGTTTCCCTGCGAAATCCCGTCATTTAGACAGCAATGTTTTACCAAAGAAATATACATAAAAGTTTTCATTCTTTTAAAACGTTTGGTTTTCCTTTGTAGAAAATGTTTGAATTTTTTATCGTTTTTTTTAACCCCAACCTACATATATACATGAACTTTACACAAAACCCGGTTAGTTTATGGCTAAATGATATGGAGCATTTAATTATGAAAATGATGAAAAGGTTAGTAGGTCTACAATAAAAAACCCTCTCTTGGCCTTCTACATGCTAAAGCTCAAATCTGACCAATCAAAAGCTTGAGAACGATGCCGACCCAACTCAGACGTTTTATAATCATCGAACATTGTGTTATTTTTTTTATAGAAACAAATAAATATATACTCTGAGAAATGGAGCAGACGACAAATTTTGCAGACGATAATTACAGTTGAAACTCGATACTTCGAACTCTTGTTAGTTCGAACATACCCATATTTCGAAGTTGGTCAGAAATACGTCTTGCACTTGCGCAGGTATCCTAAAACATAAATATAAACGGAACACATTAGACATGCGACTGATTAATGCAGAAAACTCATTTAGGGGATTTCTACATTATGGCTGTTCCGCATTTTTAAGGTGCAACATGTCTCAAACGACTGAAAATTGAACTTCTTGTATATGACTACTACACCTTTGTATAGACCGGCTACATTTCTCAACAGAAAACCCTTTTTAACGCAGTTTCTAAAAACCGAAAGTTTCGATGGTCCGGATTTGTTTTTATTTTGAGAGGGTTGACTGTTTGTGGGTTTTGACATACTAAGCTACTCGGTTACGAGCCATTTCATATATATGTCACTTGCATAATTATTAATTCTACCCGAGCTTTTAAATGGATCTTTAACCTGTTTGATAAAATCGTCTGTTTTAAACTGTCGTCTGCGATTAGTTTTCAAATTTGAGATTTTAGGCATTTTGACCACTAAACATCTATGCAGGTGAACACTATTCTGATTCTGATCAGATGCAGAGTTGCCCGGGTCCAAGGTTATAAAGCTTTTCAGTTATGTCTAAAAGGCCTTCTCAAGCGTTTGATTGGTCAGATTTGAGCGTAGGCTCAAATCTGTCCAATCAAATGCTTGAGAAAACACTCAGACTCAGCTCAAACGCTTTATAGCCTTGAACCCTTGTATCTTGTAGGGTTAAATGACTTTTAAAAGTAAATGATGACGCGCGTAGCAGTCAAAGTATTATTTTTACAGCAAAGTAAAAAATATGGGATACAGCGCTCCTTCTCTACAACGACACCCAATGTGACACTAAAATGTGTGCGTTGTTTGGAGGGTGTCGTTATAGGGAGAGAATTTGCATTTGCAAACAGCTTGAATCCAGATCAGACGCCGCGTAACGCGGCGTCTGATCTAGGTTAACCTGTTTGTCACTCGTCATTATTGTTTTTTTCCTATCAAAATGTCTAATATGTAAATTTGAGAAAACCAGCAGCCGACAATTTCAGACAGACGTTATTGCAGCCGGGAAAGCTTTAGATATAATTGTCTTGGTTGGGGAACAGCGGCAAGGGTCGTTGTAAGGAGTGAGTCGTTGTTGGGCGGGCCGTTGTAGGGAGGGAGCGCTGTACGTGCAAAAAATTCACCGTGCATAAACGCCATTGCTTATTTGTTTTGGACAAAACACCCACTACCCATTTGCACAGTTTACTAAATTTACAACGCTTTCTTTGGGGGCGGGGTCCACTTTGCAAAACAGGTGGTGTCTTTTTCCAACGAGTAAAATAGGCAGTGGGATTTTTGTCCGATGTGTTTTTGTTCCACACTAAAAAAAAACGATATGTTTATTTGTGAGAAAAATTGGTGCCAAAGTGACATAGTTACTATTATCACATGCTATCTCTGGATGGTGTATTATAACACGTATAGCTATAGTAATGGTGACTTTGATATTTTAAGTTGACCTAGTATCAACTATTTCGTCTGCTTGAATATTGTCGTCTGTTCTTATTACTCAAAATTATATGTTGACTCTGTCGCTTCCATTATTAACCTGTCCAACAAAGTAGCTGCCATATTGTCGTCTGCTTATTTGTTTTGTTTACTTTTCTTTCTTTTTTTCTCCAATATTATATTTTGCGTTACGCGCCGTCTGATCAAGATCCAAAATGTCTGACACTTAGTTTACGTCAAAATACCTAAAGTTTATATTCGAGAAATAACAGCAGACGGCAATTGTTTAACCCTTTCCCCAATAGAAGCGACTTTTAGCGCATTTAATTTATTCTTCCGCTGAAGAAAATAGTTCCAATTTATACAGTCATGAATATAATTCATAACAATGATTTTTAGTTTCCTTGCAGATAAAAGCTTACAGCAGGCTGAAAGTAAAGCAGAATGTGCCTTAAGGCACATTCTGCTTTTCTTTCAACCTGCTTTAAGTGATCACCTGTATCTAATGTTATAAGCGGGTTATTGGGTAAAGGGTTAAAGCAGATGGCGTAGCGTGCTAACAGCGAATTTGCAAGATAATAGAAAACCTGACAAGGCTATAAATTTTGTTCATGATGTCATAATACTTGGCACATATTTCGACCGTGCCATGGGATAAACAGACTTACAGTAAAACCTCCCTATTACGACCACTAAATTATGTAAATTATTAGGGTGTTAACGATAGGTGACCGCTTAAAGCAAGGTGACAGTGAAACAGAAAGCTCCTGTAGGAGCTTTCTGTTTCACTGACACGTTGCTTTAAGCTGTCACCTGTCTATTAAACAACCAATTGGCCTTCATTTTAGTGGTCGTAATAGCGAGGTTTTACTGTATATTATACAACAATGTACTTTTTTCAGTCTACTAAACATGTAGATCAAGGCTAGCCATTTCAACCTTGTCGGGTGATCATATTTTTATTGCCAAGCCGATCAAGTAACAAAAATATAGATGCTTTATAGTGAATGTCAAACAGTATAGACCCAGACAAGCTAATGTGGTGGCTGGTCTGGGTCTACACTACCGCCGGTATTTGAAATACGTAAGTCTGATTTCTAATGGCGCTGTCTATTTCAAAACGCAGAGCTTGACATTTATGATTTTCCGATTGTTCAGGACAAGTACAGACATTGAATACGTGTAAAATGTCCATCAATCTAGTTGCCTAGCTATTGTACAGGGCATCTTGGTTTGATGGTTTTTTTCAAAGAAAATAATTACGTAAACAGGGCTCCAGATAAGAGGGAGTAAAATTAACAAATCCAACATTTTCTCTCTCTTATCAGCATCAAATCATATGGTGTAACTACTTATTAGAATCGTCTCGAAGAGACGATTCTAATGAGTAGTAAAACCATAGGGTTGAATGCAGAAATAAAGATTTTGGTTTCTGAAATACTCCCTTTATCTGGAGCTCTGCGTAAAGCATTACAACTTGGACATTATTAGTTATACAGTGTCTTCACAGTGTACATGAGGATTTCTTCCCGGCTGAGGTAAATCATGTTGCCCGAGCCGTTAGGCGAGGGTTACATGATTTTACCAGCCGGGAAGAAATCCTCATGTACACTGTGAAGAAACTGTATAACGAATTTATTATACTGCAAAGTTTTCACTGCTCAAACGTAATATTTCGGAATTTGTCGTGTACAGCGCTCATAATAAATTATAACAAAATCGCGCCAAAGCAGATAACGTTGAGCGTAAATGACGTCACGTCTGATGGTTGTTATTCAAAAGAAAAATGGGCACACTCGGCATACTTCGACGTCAAACTTTCCCAGAAATAATGCGACTGTTGAAAGATACAAACACCGATTGGTTCTTAGCCAAAATGGACTTAAAACGGAGGATGTACGATTGAATGCCCTCAATCCTGTCGAACAATCGGCCATCTTATTTTCTGCAAATCAACACTCAGGGACCTGTCAGCCAATGAAAACAGCTGCATTTCCATGTACCCTGTCAGCTCACAGGGTACATGGGAGTATGTCTAGGGCTCGTTGACCAATGAAAAGTAAGGAAATTACTTTGCAGTATCATAAACAAGGCTAAGTAATGCATTGATTTCTGCATCACTATTGCCATATATTCAGCAGTCATAATTGTGTTTGGCGATAACTGTGGCCTTTTTATTTTTAACGACCAACCGTTTAACCCATTATTCCATAACCTGTTTCTAGTCTTCAAGATAGGTGACAGCTTAAAGCAGGTTGAAAGTAAAGCGCCTTAACCATTTCAATCTCAATAACGCCAAAAAAAGAGCGTTTGCAAACAGTTTAGATCCTGATCAGACGCCGCGTAACGCGGCGTCTGATCATGATCCAAACTGTTTGACACTCGTTTTTAATTTCTCCATCCATACCGCCCTAAATATAACTTTGAAACGATATTGCAGACAACAATATTGAAGCAGACGACAATATGGCCGAGAAGGGGTAAACATCTCACGATAAATTGATCATGAAAAGGGTTAATCTTTACACTGCTGTGTTCAAGGTTATAAAGGTTTTTAGTTGAGTCTAAAGTTTTTCTCAACCATTTGATTGGTCAGATTTGAGCCTAGGCTCAAATCTGACCAATCAAATGCGTGAGAACACACTCAGACTCAGCTCAAACGCTTTATAACCTTGGACCCTGACTTTCCAAATTGACTTCTCTATTTTATAAATAATGAGCAGGTTACATTTATTCTCAAGGGATATGTCCAAATATATTTGAAAATATGGCGAACAATATTCAAACCTTAATAATAGGGCGTCTGAATGAGTCCTTTGATCTGGGTCTACACTGTTTGCAATAATACAGCAAAGTAACGGTTAATGCGAATTCTGCTTTATTTTAAACCTGTTTTAAGCTACCATCTGCTAGGTTATACAATATTTCTTATGGCGCATATTCACACGTTTGACTCATACATGTATAATTATGGCCTTGAATGTTTTTGCATGGATGGGCGAAAATCTGGTTCAATATTCTAAGGTGAGCGACACCAGGGCATGATCCTCTTCTGTTATATGTGCCCCATTAGAAAAAATTGAAAAGTTTGATTTTGAACCATGATATGATGACATGCCCTATTAAATTCAAGTTGCTCTGTACATGAATTTATATGAAACTTACGTAAATAATTAGTTAAACGGGTTTATCGGCTTCATGCATGTGTAATTTCATGGATAAATGAGACTTTGTCTCAATCAAGGATATATCATCTCCATATTTAACTACAGTCGAACTTTGATATTTCGAACTCGGTTATGTTTTTTATCCTTATCTCTTTTTATATGGTACAATACCCCTTCTCTACAACAACAGCCTATGGGAGAACAAAATTATGTGTGTGTGTGTGTTGTTCGTAGGAGGTCGCTATAGGGAGGGAGATTGGCATTCATTTGCAAACAGAGTGAATCTAGACGCGGCGTCTGATCTGGATTCAAGCTGTTTGTCACTCGTCATTATGTTGTTGTCAAAATGCCCAATATGTGACTTTGAGATAAAAAGCAGACGACAAATTTTAGCAGACAATATTGCAGCAGTGTAAGCATTAAAAATAATTGTCTTGTTTGCCAGCATTGGTGTAAGGAGGGAATCGTTGTTCAGAGGGCCGTTTCAGGGAGGGAACCATGTGCAGTAGAACAAACAATGCGTCAATTACGTGTGTTTTCCGCCACAATATTAAAGCCACAATTTTTCTCTCACATTACCAGAATCGAACATTTCACAAACATGAAATTTATGCCACGATCGTAATCGTTCCATATAAAAAGAAATAAAACGTGGTGATTTTTTAGGCAATATTGCTTACGAATCGTGAAATTAGTGGAAACAAGTAATCATGTTTGTTTATTTTTGAATAGCGACCGTTTACGGACATTCTCGGTAAAGCTCATTTGCATAATCCTATACACACAAGTAGGGTGCTTTTCAATCAAAGAGAGAATCAATCACGGGACCGCAATCTTACGAAAGTTCTCGGAACCAGTCCGTAGTCTTATTTGTAAACAAACCCGCTTGAAAAAGTTAACCAACCGATCAGAATCGACCCATTTACACTGGTAAACATCGTACAGCGGATGTTGCTCCAAAGTGATACGGAATCCATGGTGAATTGATGTAAACAATGTCAGGCCAAGTAAGAAATGCGTCTATTACACGATTATTGCAACACATAAGTATTAAACGTTTAATCGTACCGAATCAGAACTAATTTCTGCCTGTCGCAAACAAGCCTCTTCTGTTACAAACGTCGAATGGTCCGTGAATTATGAGAGTTTAGTCTGCACTATCACTATCAACGTGTGCCGAGTTTGCACAAATTGACTGAATATGTGCAATATATACAATTGAAATATAATTGTTTTTCACTGGATCGATGGCAAATAACTACATGCATTTGTAATATCTCACAGTGTTGGCTAAAATGATCTACAGTTTGCAAATTTGATCGATTTATTGCAGCATTACAGTACTGTGTCTTGCAATACGTATGTACTGTTTCTTGCAGAGGCTGTGATATTTACTGTACTGCTTCTTGTTAATACTAAATGACCGTTCTTCGTCTATTTTCATGTCAACTATGGATTACAAGTGTGCTTACTGCGCAGATTCATTCCAAACCTTTAGAAGAATAATTGAACACACCAAAGAAAACCATCCAAGTAGAGAAATAAAATTTCGTGTTGTTGAAAACAAATTTAGAGATTATCACCTACGGTCTTCATCGCAATTTTTTTTTAATTATCCCTGATTTATGTCGTGAGCAAGGACGGGTTATTACTGTAAATGACTTAGAGAGAAAAATACACTTATCAAGAGAAGGCACGATCCCGAAAGACAGTCCACGGATAAAAATATTGAAAGTAAACGACAGTGTTAAAATATTACCAATCAAGCTGTGATTTAGGTTGTGAATCATTACCAGAGGAAACAAACAGCGACTATCAAAATATGCTGAACAGCATAAATTACTATACATATGTAAAGTTAATGAATAATTACAATCGGTATACAAGAGCGTTAATTTTGTCTTTCTTTCCTATATTTGATTAACGCCTGCCATTTTAGCATGTGCAATTTTGTAATCGGTCAACCGCTTAGCCACAGGGTATTGTTAAGCCGTTTTCCATGAATCGCACGTGCGCCTTTCATAAAAAGTCCACGTGTTGAACATTTTGTGTCATTGACGTTATTGACGAAACTGTAACAGGAAAAAAACAGTATTTTATTAAGGTACTTCGCATATGCGCGTAGTTTCCATACGATTGTTATGAAACTTTTCATGAAGAATGATAATAGTCTAAGAAACAATGTGTGTAAATATAGGCAAAATTTATCGTGTGGTTTGTCTTTAAGGTCTTTTTTCTGACAAAAACCTAGAATTTTGATGATTTTATTTTTCTTAAAAATGAATAAAGCTAATGACTATAATTATCACCCAATAAGTAGTCAACAACATTCATTACAAGAAAAGCTAAAAAAAATTTAAATAAAGGTGTTCAGAAAGATGTTATCAGCTATTTAAATTTTGCAAAATGCTAAAAAATTGAATTACAAAAAACTGACTCATTCAATGTATACTTGTTTTCATTTTATTCAAATATATGGTTGATGAACTAGTCAGTCTGAAAAAATTAGAAAATATTACAGTCAGGATTTGTTGTAATAACATATTTTCTTATTAAAATGTGGGATATTTGTTGTTTAGATACAGTTACCTACCTTAGAATTAAAACTTTGTCATTAAAATGCATTATTATTTATTCATGGACTTGCATACAAAGTTTATTATATTGTTTTAACATAATTATAATGGGCAATATCGATCTTGAAAAGGTTAGCGTATTGATAAGCTTCAATGTCACGGTGAATAAACGTACACAGGATATAGACACCAAAGTGATCAGGAACTGAAAGCGAAAGTAGCGAGGTGAGTACTTTTATTACGTTTATCACTAAAATCTTCTTACAAATAAAGTAAACATGAATTGCAAGATAGTCTGTAGACATATGTGACCACACTGATGCCAGGAATATAAATAAATTCACCTGGAAGACTGAATAAAAAGCTTTAATCACTGGTCATAGTCGCATCTTCGTCAACATTTGTCATTATTTTCGCTGTTTATACACGTTATACAAAAAAGTGAATCGACAGTTCGATTTATTTTTCAGTTCAAAGTAATTGTGCAAAATCTGCTTAAAATCAGACCAACAATAGCTGAGATAGTTGACGTCAAACCGATAGGACGTTGTACTGGGGATAGTATATTACTGTACAGGGGATAGCATTTCCAAAAATATTTCTGTACTGGGGATAGACGAATATAAAATATGAAACTAGGGCCACTTTTCGAGAAGTACGAAGTATTCCAATAATAGTCAGCGTGTATAAACAATACACACATCTTAATAGTCCATCAGATGTGTACAGTTAGGGACATCGAGCTAATATTAGACTTCAGGCGCTGTCCCTCACAGTACACAGGCGTTAAGGGTCATCATTGAGAGGTTATATTTTGCTCTATGTTTTATTAAACCCGACGGATTTTGTTGGGCATCAAATATCTCAAAAGGTAAGGCATTGTTAGCTCACCTGAGTCAAAGGCTCAAGGTGAACTATTGGGATGGCCCTGTGTCCGTCGTGCGTCGTCCGTCGACGTTAACAATTGCTTTAAATGACATCATCTCCTATACTGCTTGACAGATTTCAACCAAACTTTACAGGAATGTTCCTTGGGTCAAGCTTTTTGTATTTTTTTCAAAGAATTAAAAAACAATGTAAAACTCTGGTTGCCATGGCAACCAAAGTGAAAAAATGAGGAAATCTTAAAAATTATTCTTGTCTAAAACTACAAGGGCCAGAGCTTAAATATTGGGCAGATAGTATCTTCTACAGGTCCTCTATCAAGTTTGTTCAAATTATGCCCCTTGGGTCAAAATTAGTCCCGCCCCAGGGTCACAGTTTTACATCGAGTTATATAGTGAACATTTCAAACGTCTTCTTCTCTGACACTAATATGGCCAGAGTTTTGATATTCGGTATGGCCACACTTCTGAATATCCTTTACTTATTTGTTCAAATGGTTCCGGTCTGTTGCATATCTAGGTCACATAAGCTAAAAAAAAAAAATTCTATGAAAACTTAAAAAATCTTCTCGTAAAAAACTATAAGGGCCAGAGCTTAGATATTTGGCACATATCATCATCAACAGATCCTCTATCAAGTTTGTTCAAATTATGCCCCTGGGGTCAAAATTAGTCTCGCCCCAGGGGTCACAGGTTTACATAGAGTTATATAGTGAAATTTTCAAACGTCTTCTCCTCTAAAACTAGTATGGCATTTGCCTCAGCTTTGATATTCGGCATGGTGACACTTCTAGATATCCTTTACCTATTTTTTTAAAATGGTTCCAGTCTGTTGCATATATAGGTCACATGAGCTTAAAATAGATGTTTTTTCAATGGAAAAAAAAATCTTCTTGTCTTAAACCCTAGTACCCTGATCTTTGATATTTGGCACATAGCATCATCTACAAGTCCTCTATCAAGATTATTCAAATTTAATTATGCCCCTCGGGTAAAAAAATGACACTTCCTGGACATAAATCATTATCTCCATTTTGTCAGCTATTCTCAGGTGAGCGAAATATGCCCCATGGGGCTCTTGTTTTTAAAAATAAGACCACCGATAGATAAATCTGGTGTGTATCATCTATGTGTAATATGTAAACAACAATATAAACAACCTCTGCAGGAGTATTTTGAAAAGTTTTAAATTACATTAACAGCGACCTGAAGTTTGACTTGAGATCAGAAATTGGTTTCAAAACGATTTTTAGCAATAAGTGTTTTATTTTAACTAGTAAATGTGATTCAATTTGGGATTTTACGAAATGAGGCAAAAGTAAATTTCCTTCCTTTCTTATTATAATCGTGTCTTAGCGTACTGAAGGATTATCACTTATTGTACGTGATAAATTAGTATGGTAATTTTATTTTGCCGATTTTTTT
The DNA here is from genome assembly GCA_922989275.2 of Gari tellinella. Taxonomy (NCBI): domain Eukaryota; kingdom Metazoa; phylum Mollusca; class Bivalvia; order Cardiida; family Psammobiidae; genus Gari; species Gari tellinella. The sequence continues at coordinate 52,181,329 of OV277867.1, forward strand.
TCAGCTATCCGATGATTAAACCGCAGAATGACAGAAATTTCTACCCCGTATATATAGAAAATACCAGCTATACGGTATGTTTCTACTCGAAACGTAGTTTCTGAGCTTGAAGATCTTAATTTTTCTCTCAAAAATATCTCTATTTAAAACATTGTGGAGCCTAATCAGACTTGTTATGAAAATAGACGAAGAAATTACCCAAGGATAACTGACAGTAAATTTTGATGCAAATGGACCAGTAGTTTAGAAAAGATTTTAGGTTTTATCGCATATATAGGCAACAGCATTGTTTTGTAAAATATTGCAGAGCCTTATGTGCTAGCAATACAGGTAGACCGATACAACCCCCTCCCACACACATACATTGAAGCAGCATCAACCAAAGATTGATTGACAACAATGTTCAATGAAACCGGTCTCAGAGAAGAAATTCGTTGGCAACACTCCTTTTAATCCGTTCGGCAAGTGCAAGTACTAAGAAAACTGTGCATTGGCAATGCTTAATAATGGCTGTTTCTTATTGTAATAGAAGTAGTATGACGACATCTAGAAACTTAAAGGAGAACGGTGCAGATCCTGATTAAAAATGCGGATGTGCAGGCTGCTCCGGATATGCACTGGTCGCAAAGGTAAAGTCTAATTTTGGCTCATACATATATAGATGAACACGTTGTATGTTTTTACCTTGAAAACCAGTGTTGTGTGAAAGGTTGCGCATTGTTGGTATATGAGTAACTACAAAATAGCCGAGTCCAAATAGCAGCGATTCTTTCAAGAATGCTTTGATAATTTACAGTTTACTCTGTTAAATACATTCGACATGTATTTCACCACAAACTACTACCATCGCATTAAGGCGTAAGAAGGGAGAATGATATGTAATAAATGTAGATCTAGTGGCTTTGGACTTAACTTCCTAGAAAAATGAAGATTATCCATTAGTTCGTATGCTGGAAACGTAACAGCATGTAGTTTGCCATAAAAATCAAACGCAATGTACCATAATACCATTTTACGACACAAAACAATAAGTTTTCGTGAGTCTATCCCCAGTACGGCCTTCCACTATCCCCCGTACAATAAATAACCGTTGGACACTATCCCCAGTACATGTGGCGGTCGGTTTGACATGGTATATCTTAGCTATTGTTTGTCGATTTTTAAGCAGCTTTTGCATAGTTACATTTAAATGAAAAATAAACAGATCTGTCGATTCACTTTTTTGTATAACGTGTATAAACAGCGAAAATAATGACAAATGTTGACGAAGATGCGACTATGGCCAGTGATTAAAGCTTTTTATTCAGTCTTCCAGGTGAATCTATTTATATTCCTGGCATCAGTGTGGTCACATATGTCTACAGACTATCTTGCAATTCATGTTTACTTTATTTGTAAGAAGATTTTAGAGATAAACATAATAAAAGTACTCACCTCGCTACTTTCGCTTTCAATTCCTGATCACTTTGGTGTCTATATCCTGTGTACGTTTATTCACCGTGAATGTGTGGCTTTATAGTTCGATCAACTCGTTTACATGTATACCGATTTAATTGACTTGTAAGTCATTAAACTAAAACGTACAGGTAAGTGGACATATACTTGGACCGTAAACATCACTAGTTCTAATCAACAAAGACTCAACATAACATGTCTCTTGATTACTGCGTTATGGATTGACAAGTCAATAAATCGGACACTAAAAAATTTTTTTTGGATCGGATGGGTCTCGAACCTATGACCTTTTGATAGCTAGTCAACCACTATACTAACTGCGCTATGAAGGATTATACTAATTCGTATCAACATTTCCTTTATATAAATTTTCTAGTATAAACACGTACGAAAACAGTCTGTGTCGTCAAGACGCATATCCGCTCGCCCGCAAGACCGACTTCCGGTAGCCAAAGGCCTTAAAATTAAAGAGTTAATCTGATGGCTAGACTAAACCAAATACAGCACGAACGCGCCATTAGCATGCTTACAGTGAATGTGCAATATACGCATAAATGAGATTGAACGGACATTTGTATACACACGGGCATCTATCATTGATCCAACGTTACTTTGATTTTATGCGTAGACGTCTAGTGTCAGCGGAGGACATATTCCATACTAGACTTTCATACAAGAGTGGATTTTAGCTACACATAACTGGATATAAACTTGAATTGTTTCATCGATATTGTGGTGCCAAAAATATGGCATTTGTGGATTTTTACTGTTGACACTAACATTCTTTAAAAGCGACGCCGTAACGTTATACTTCAATAGATTTTCATAAAATTTCATGAACTGAGTTGAAATTGAATACTGTTTGACTTCTTATCATTTCTGTTATGTTTTTTAAACACACATTAAAATAAACACATATTATTTCTCATGTATAGTTCGTTTGCTGTTATTGCTTCGATAACTTGAGCTCCTTCTTGATACTCTGCATAATGCCGGCAAACTTCATGCGTATTTTGTCTTTAAACCGGCTTCTTGCTGAAAGCAGATTTTCCGTGAACAACATTGCTTTTTTACTATTTCTTGATGTGGTGCGATGGTACGATTTGGACCAAACAACCACTACAATGATATACAACCCCGATGTTAAGGGTGTACCAAACCCATAAGCGAATTTTTCAACGTATCTAACTTTTTTCTTTCATGTTTATTTCGAAAGAGCTGTTTATGATAAATGAAAAAAAGAAAAAATCATATGTTGGTGTGCTTTATTTTACACTACGGCAATTTGGAAAAGATGTGTCAAATTCAAACTTTTTCTCAATTTTTGTCAAAGCTTCAGTAAATTCTATTTTAGAGAAAAAACAAACATGGTTATTTTGTTTTTCATTATGTATTTAATGTCTGTGGAAGTATTTTGACATAAAGACTCTAAATCAAGACCAAACAGGCACATGATTTGGAAAATATGAAAATCTGAATCAACAACATGGTTTTTATGGGTAATGATATTTTCTTACAACAAAAAATTATGAGAAATAGTAATAATAATAATATTTCTAGTATCTTACTTTTTCTCAAATTCTACCAGATGAAAACATCCAAACGAAGGCAATTCAAAATATGAAAATAAATTGATATGTTAGTGTTGAAAAAATTGAGTTATGGAAGAAAAAGGAGTTATCTCCCTTAATAACTACCATATCGATTATATTTAGAGCTTTATATATTTCACATTTGATGCATGTTTTGTCTTAAATTAGTTTTGTATGAAGAAATACTACCATAGACATGAAATAAATGAAACACAAAACCAAATTATCATGTTTGTTTTAATTTGAAATGGTTTTTTTGAAGCGGGCTGTTTGAAAAGGACGAAATTAGAAAAAGTGTGTGTGGGGGGGGGGGGGGGGGGGGGTTAAATTTTACATGGCCGTGGAGCCAAAAGTTGTTCACCAAAATGTACACTTTTTCTATTTTTTTGTTCATCTTAAATAGCTCTTCAATACAAAATCATCATAAGAGTGTTTAAATATACCAAACTCATGAATTTGATACACCCTTAAGTTATTTTGGGTAACAGGCTTAAAATTGTTTAGGGGGCGTTTTCTGAGGTTTATGGGTGGCCTAAAGAAAAAAATTCAAGGGACAGAAAATGAAACTACTCCCGAACGTTATGCACCAGAGTCATCAAACATCAATTTCATCGTACCAGATTTACTGATTGTACTTTCCAAGACATGCTAGTCCGACTCTTTCACCATTGAGCCACGGCGACTTCATTGGAATTCGGTTCGTTAGTTAATTATATAATTGTGAAACTAATTATGTACTTACATGTACGCTAGTTTTGGTACCTACAATGTACTTGTAAAGTGATCATGTATATCTCAAATATAGATTTTGAATAGATATCAATGTTTTCCACGTTTTTGCGATGAAGACCGTAGGTGATAATGTCTAAAACAGTACCCTCAGTCGTTTGTAGTGACGTTACCCCACCCCAAAGTTGACCAAATTTCACGAAGCAACTTATACACAAACGTCGGCTAAAAATCCTCAGCTAAACGTATTTTTCTAGACGAAAGGTTAGATACTAATTTTACTTAGCGAAAATACGTAGAATGTGGTCTAATTTTCGATCCATTTCGTTCAGATTTACTAATTGTATTTTCCAAGACGCAGTACAGTAGAAATGCAAGATGCGGTACAGTAAACTGTCACCTGCTTGCAAGACGCGGTACAGTGATGGTAGAATGAAATGGCCAAATTTACAAAACGTGCAACTATTTCGCTAACACGAGTCGAAAATCCTAATACATAGAGATACTATCTATCTGTAGAGGAAAAACAATGGGGCCCTACCGATATACAGAGTTACCCCGCATGGAAAGTGTGATAAGAGTAGCGCCCCCTGAATGAGCGGTTGTTTCCGGTTCAATAGTGAAGTACACATAGTATCGAAAATCCTTTATCCTCCAACACGAAAATTTGAGGAGATCGTCTGCTTGTTTGTGTAGAGCTTATATTATATACAGTAGAACCTGGCTATACATTATTGAAAGCGCAATCTCTCATATTGTTCAAAAATAGAATTAAGACATGCATTTACTTTACCTACAATAAAACTTACAAAAACTTCCATAGATATATCGTTCTATGCATATCATTTATTCATATGTTTATTAAAATAAGTCATCAATCTGCACCTCAATAAATATGTTATACCTCCCAGCAGATGATAGCTTAAAGCAGAATGTACCTTAACCTGCCTTAAGGGGTCACCTATCTTCAAAACTAATACCATCTATTGGGTAAAGGGTTAAACCCCGTTACATGGATGTGTCATAGCACATTCTGGTTGCTGTTAATCAACCATAAACCCTACCCGCTATGAATACCTATCATTTAATTTATTACTTTAGCTGATTAAATAAGGAAAAATTACACTTTACATGTATATAATGCACATATTCGACCAATTTGTGTAAAGTCGGCACACGTTGTTAGTGATAGGGCAAACTAAACTCTCATAATTCATGGACCGTTCGACGTTTGTAACAGAGGAGGCTTGTTTGCGACAGGCAGAAATGAGTTCTGATTCGGTACGATTTAACCTTTACTACATGTGTACTTATGTGTTGCAATAATTGTATAATAGACGTATTTCTTACCTGGCCTGACATTGTTTACATCAATTCACCATGGATTCCGTATCACTTTGGAGCAACATCCGCTGTACGATGTATACCAGTGATTTAGTGGCAGTATTGTGCCTTAAAAGCGACTCGCAACCAGATGGTGCATTTGCAAAAATAATAGAAAATACTCAAATATAACCAAAAGGGTAGCATTATCGTGCATCTGCCATTGGAAAAATATGACCAGTCTAAAAATACCCTCTAGAAAAGTATTCAAATCTTAATGTTCTAGTTATTTTCCATCGTTTTATCCATACCGTCGAAAGTTGCTATAGAAATTTATCACGGGCTCAGACATAAACCCGAGCCGAATTATGTAGTTGTACGTACTTTCCATCGCTACATACTGAAATACGTTAAATCGATCCCAGGTATATATGAATAGTTACTACTTAGCCCAGTGGTCTCACTGGCACCAGAGTCATGGCAATGTCTAATGTATTGGAATGGAATTACATTTTTTTAAAAAAGAAGGTTTATCTGAGTTGACTCGATGCCGCTATATCGGTCTGCTATCAATAAGTATAATATCAATTCTAGATTCTAGATCTATATCTAAAAGATTTTTTCCCAACCGATTAGCAATGTCTATGTTATTGGAGTGAAATTAAAAAAAAAATCAAAAAAAAAAAAAATCAAAAAAAAATAAAATCTATATGGGTTGACTATAGGCATCTACCGGTCTGCCATAGTAGATAGGCAGACCGGTAGAAGCTCAGCGTCAAGATATCTAAAAAAAAAGAAAAAGATTTTTTGTTTTGATTTTTTTTATTCGTTATTCCAATCCCATACAGTAGACATTGCTAACGTTTGGGGGGAAGTCTTATAGATCAAGAATCTATATCTAATAGATCTTATACTAAAAGATAGCAGACCGGTATATGTATCTAGGCATATCTAGAGTCAACTCACTTTTTAATTTTTTTTTTTTATTTCCATTCCCATACAAAAGACATTGCTAACCGACCGGAAAAAATAGGTTCTAGATCCAGAATCTAGTAGATAGAGATAGAGAGTGTACACATCAAGATTTCCCCCCTTCATATAGTAGACATTACTTACCGGTAGATAAAGTTCAAACCACTGTGGGAGTCATGGACTTTTTATGTCTCTGTGTCTACTGTATATATGTTACAGTCAATCTGTGTAATCAGTCATTACGCGTAATGACTAAAATTTTCAGTCACTACGCGCAATGACTGTTTCACTTAGTCATTTCACGTAATGACTAAAATCTTCAGTCATTACGCGTAATGACTGAAATTGAGAGGTCATTGTTACACAGATTGACTGAAGGCCATTTGTGAGTTTCAGGCAATGTGTGTAATGACTTTTATTTTAAAGGTTTTCCTATGAAAAACTGATAAGCCCCAGGGCGGGGCCATTTTTGGCCCGGGGTCATAATTTGAACAATCTTAGTAGAGGACCACAAGGCAAAGCTATATGTCAAATATTAAAGATCTGGGCTTTACAGTTTCAGAGAAGAAGATTTTTAAAGGTTTTCCTATATAAGTCTATGTAAAACTGATAAGCCCCGGGGCGGGGTCAACTTTGACCCGGGGGTCATTATTTGAACAATCTTGGTAGAGGACCATATGGCAAAGCTACATGTCAAATATTAATGATCTAGGCAATACAGTTTCTGAGGAGAAGATTTTTAAAGGTTTTCCTAAGAAAAACTGATAAGCCCCAGGGCGGGGCCATTTTTGGCCCCAGGGTCAAACTTTGAACAATCTTGGTAGAAGATCATTAGGTAATGATACATACCAAATATCAAAGGTCTGGGCCTTTCGGTTTCTGAGAAGAAGATATTTTAAGATTTCTTATGCATTAAAAGTTGTCTATAGGGTCATGTTAGAAAATCTAGTCCCACAGCAAGGGGAATAACTCTAGCCAAAATCTTTGAACAAGATTTCGTTCCCCCTTGTCACTGATGCTTCTGACAAAGTTTGGTTGAAATCGGTTCAGTGGTTTCTGAGGAGATGTTGTTTGAAAATGTGAACGTACGACGCACGACGGACGCCGGACGCCGGACGGAATGGTATCACAATAGCTCATCCTGAGCCTTCGGCTCAGGTGAGCTAAAAACGGGATATGGAGTAATGGGTTAGATATGTTGAAACATGATTATCATTATGAATAGATTATGAATAAATAGATGTTTAAAAAATCGCTTTGTTTTTATTTTCCATCCATACAATGTAATAATGAGCTATAAATAATGTTGATTCATGCTTTTCTTATAACAACTTAATGTTTTTCCTGTCAATTCCTGAAAAGCATGAATAAATAACACATTTTGTGCAAAAAAAATGTATAACCAATATTAACAATGTTATACTGAGGCTAAAGTCGATTTAGTCATTACGCGTAATGACTGGAGGTGTTTTTCAGTCATTACACGTAATGACTGAAGATTTTCGTCATTACGTGAAATGACTAAGTGAAACAGTCATTACGCGTAATGACTGAAAATTTTAGTCATTACGCGTTATGACTGATTACACAGATTGACTGTAACATATATACCTCTCTAGATGTATAAGAAATAAAAATGCATCTAAATGTAAACACACACATATTATAAGTCCATGACTCTGGTGCCAGTGAGTGGTCTAAGTGGTTTCCCCTATTTTGCCTTCTGTCCGCCCATGCCGGGCCCCGGGTTCGAATCCCACCAGAGCCGCAATTTATTTTTATTGAAAGACATTTTTTTAAACAGAATTTCTTATCCTAAACTAATTCTTTACCGTTTATATAAGCGTTTGACACATATTTACAATTTTCTTACTTGGCTGTGTAAATACATTTTACGATATACATTATCTATGCGGAGTGAATTAGTTCATACGTATACAGTGTATATGTCAATTTTTCATTAACGGATTTCCTGATTTAATATTTGCATTTTCATTTTATACTTGACTGAAATTTTAACAAACAAGCTTATTATGCACTTTTTGCCTATATCCCATTTATAGGACACAATGCACAAGGTTAAGACCCAAAGGAGGAATAAAAAATGATTTAAAGTTCAAATATGTATAAAAACGTCTTTACTATTAACTCGTTCACCCCTGAAATTTTTTATGGACGATACCAATTTCAAAATAAGTATAGTCCATTTTTGACTATTTAGGGTTGATTTTAACAATATGTTTCAAATGACAAACAGTGTAGACCCTGATCAGAGGGCTCCTAAAGGAGCCATCAGATCAGGGTCTACACTGTTTGCATGGGATAAGTGTTATCCTTACACGTACACTGTTTGTAAATGACGAGTATACTCGTCGCTAGGGTTGAATGTGTTTACTCATTAAAGCCTGAAACGTCGAATGGACAATACACATGTATTAGTTGCCAGGAGAGTCGAGTCCATTTTTGACTACGCAGGATTGTTTTTTGTTTACAATTTATTGCAAAATGGCAAACAGTACAGCTCAGAGAGCCCCTGCAGGAGTCCTCTGATTTGGGTCTACACTGTTTGCGTAGGACAAGTGTACTCTTTAAAGGTATGGTGTTACTGGTGAATGTGTTAGATGGTAATTTCATGTTATAACCTCGGGGCATACTAAAAATATCAAGATCCTTGTGTTTGCTACCCCGGGTTTTCGTATAAAAACGGAAATACTTAACGCCGTATATGCATTTAATCAAGATGCTCATTGCATTTTCGTGTGTATATTAGGATATAATCCGCTTTCATAAACTTTAGCCTACTTGTAAAGAGAAACAACTTTAAATTCATTTTTAACCATTTCACCACCGAAATCGCCTAAAGTCGACTTTGCAAACAGTTTGGATCCAGGTAAGACGCCGCGTTACGCGGCCTCTGATCCGGATCCAAACTGTTTTACACTATGGTCGATATGTCTTAAGCCATGAAACCGGTATCTATATTTCGTAAGTTATATTACAATAAACCTAAATGTGAGATGATCTGCAAGGTATCAATATTAAAGTAGACCACAATATGGCGCTGCAGGAGTAAAATCTTCACGATTAAGTGATGGATGGATTAATGCATCTACGGATGATTCAAGGTTTACTTTCGATTCTCGTTAAGCCGCCACTTGAGTGCTTGTAACAGCAGCTTTTAAGAGTTTTTTCACGGGCGGTTGCAGAGTTCTGTTTTTGTATACAGTCAATCCAACCCGCTAACAACTCCGTTACAATGGGGCGCGCTCCAGAACGAGTTTTGGTACAGATTCTATCTTCTATTCTTGTTTTTATTGATTTTAATCTTTGCTAATCGTTCTTAGCAATGTTACGGATCCGAAAGGATCGTTTTGTGAATGCTACAGATTCTTTCTTACATTGTTACAGATTCTGACGGGCGTTGCAATTACATGTAACCCTGATGGAACAGTGATGACGAACGCGATCTAAATCTTTAAAAACAATCCACGAACTTGTACCTGTTTTCTAAAACGTTGTTTTGTTTGTAAGCATACAGTTATGTTGTTTTCTACGATTTTCATGCATATACAGTTCATATTATCAGTTCGTTTGTTCCTTTTTAAACCATTTTATTTGGGTTTGCAAGCTTCTTCAAACGAGCAACGGGAAGAACTTTATATAAGATATAAAACACCCTCAACTGTTTTCTTTTCTCATTGATTACACATGTATCTGTTAATAAAATATTCAGTCGAACTTGGATTATTTAGATTGTATGTGCATCACCTCTGTTGTACCCATAAACTGACCTAAACGCTGTTTTCAACATTTTAAATAGAAACAGAATAGCATATTTTTCAATACTGCACAACCTTTTAATAAGTTGCAGTTATTCTAATATAATTGCAAACAGATTGTACAGATTTTGCCACTGGGGTCGAAATTGGCCCTTCCCTGGGGTCACAATTTTTACATACAAACATCATTCAAATTGAGCGATACCATTTAGTGCGGGGTGTTCACTCGTTTGATTATAAAGCCATCCGTTAGAATTAAAAGATCTTAACAACATTTGTCTAAAAATGTCACATTGTCAATGTATCACTATGACTGAGGTGAGCAACTCAATGTCAATGTGGCTTTTGCTAATCTTGACGTGTTGCTTATTATCCCTGTCACTGCCAAAGTCGCAGTTATGCGCCATTGAATATAATGCAGTCTTACAGTGGAGATAACGTTATTCTTTCTAGTTTAAACCTACCTAAACGCAAGCGCATTAAAGTAAACTGTAGGAAAAGACATTTGTAAAAAAAAAATATATATATATCTCACGTTTTTTATCTGAGTGTCAAACAGTTGGAGCCTGATCAGACGCCTGATTACCCGGCGTCTGATCTGGCTCCAAACTGTTTGCAATGGAAATAATACTGTATCTTAGACGCCGCTTTGGAGAGGCGGTGTCTTAGATGGGTGTACACTATTTTATATAGCCCATTCAAAAGGAAGTACAAGTAATCAAAATAAATCATACATCATAATTTTTTTATATTCGTCGTTTTTATTTTACACAGTTGTTTTCGACAGCAACAATTATAAATGACACCCTCTGTGACTTTATGCAGTGACGGATAACATGGTCATAGGCATCAAACGTTTCTTTACAGTAGGTACACCCCATGTCCATTATCTAAAATGGAAGAGAAATGTCGGTAAGAATCTGTATCTTTCATCATAACATCGGTCAGAATCCTTAACGCTATCTGTCCGAATCTGTACCGAAAAGCGCGATCAAAATGTCGATAAATTCAGGAGTTTTACAAAACAATTGGAATCGACAATCGCTGGAAGTATTGATCAAATATACACCTTACTTAGGCAATTGAGAAAATAACCGTGGCATGCAAATTTATTGGCCTTATTTCGGACATTCAAAGAAATCATTTCAGAAAGCTCGAATTTCTATGTAGTTCATCACTTTTACGGATTGCTGGCATATATTCAACCAGGATTGACATACATAAGGCTTGGAATTAATCGGAACAACAGAAATACACATTGTTTATAACATAATTGTTTGATATTAGGCTTGAATTACCTGTTTTACATACCACCGCTCTACATCTACAATCGCCATGGACGGAATCCGTAACACTTGTATGTCTGAATATGTACCAAAACTCGTTCTGAAGCGCGCCCCGTTGTAACGGAGTTGTAAGCGGGCGAATCCTATCGTAAGTGATTTGATTTGATTTGTTATGATTTTACGTCGCTTAAAACGTATTTCAGTCATATCGCGACGTCCAGCTAATTACAGGTGGAGGAAGACCCAAGAAGCCCTTTATGCACTGTTTCAGACACAAATTGGCAACTGGGTAGAACCACCGATCTTCCGCAAGCTGGAAGGCTTCCCCACATGGAAAATCCGAACGACCCTACTGGGATTTGAACTCACAGCGGTGAGGAGCTTAGTGATGTAAGTCACAATGACTTTACCACTAGGCTACGTAGGCTCTATCGTAAGTGACCACCTATGTCTGTGGCACGTACATTATACAGTGATGAAGACATTATTCTAAATGAGTTTTCGCTAAAACTGTCATTTCCATGCAGACAGCTTCGAGCATTACGCGGCGTCTGATCAGGATCAAAACTGTTTTACAAATACGCTTTATGAGGTCACTGAGAGTGAAAGGGTTAAACGCAAACGAAACGAAAACGCACAAAGAATCGGTGACGTCATGACGTCTGTTTAGACAGATTTTATGTTTGCTGGCACTTTGAATAGATCTAAGTTATATAGATCTAGCTCATAAATACTCTATCATGTTCATCTAGATAAAAATGACAAACGGTGCAGACCCTGATCAGAGGACTCGTTAGGAGTCATGCGATCTGGGTCTTCACTGTTTACACAGGACAATGTACACTTAACATGTGCACTATTTCAGATGCTTAAGATACTTTTGTTCTTGCAAATTGCTGCATCACGGTTGGTATTGTTATATTGTTGTTAATTATTTGTTTTGTATGAAAATGCCTTTTGTTTTGTGTGCTTGTATATATGTTGAGGGCCTCATGGAAGATTGGTATTTACCAAATGAGCTCTCTCGTTAAATAAAGTCTTTATTATTATTATTAGATCTATTATTATTATTAATAAAATGCAAAAATATCACTCACCAATCCATAACAGGGCGCTTGCTGACGGATCCTCCGGCGCAACGGTGAAGCCGATAATTAACCCGATTATGACGCCGATAAGCGTCAGTATCACGAGAAGATTCTCTCTGAGAATCTCTCTCCAAGATAGACACCCACCACTGTCATTTTCTGCTCCCATCCCAAGTCTCTGAGTGTAATGTGTAACTTGCGAAATTCGCACTCTTTACAAACCGGAACACTATAAATACCGCACTATTTAAAACCGGAAAACTCCGAGAACCGAACAAATTTCTCGGTGACAGACTGCATGCTAACTAACGAAGAGGTTTACAGAGGTAAAATGACAATTGCCATATTGCTTCAAGCCAACAGTAATGTAAAAAGCTCCTTAAGGAGATTTCTGCGGAACAGTTTCATATGACAGGTGATAGTTTAATGCAAAACAACAGTAATGCAGAAAGCTCCTTAAGGAGCTTTCTGCATTACCGTTGTTCTGCATTAAGCTGCTGTCTGCATTATTATTGTTTTGCACCAATCTGTCACCTGTATAAAACGAATGCAAATTCAACTTTTTTGAATAACTTATAAAAACCTCTAATCCGAAAAGAAAACTATCTAATCCGGAATTATTTGTTCGGTCCGCAAGGATTCGGTTTTTTCAAAGTTTTGACTGTGACAGTAATTCAAATTTTACACTCAATTTCAAACGTCTAAGATACCACTGATACGCTTTGTAGTTAAAAAGGTGTTTATATACTGTAAAACCGGTTTTATTCGCGAGAATATAATTTACGCGTTAATTCGCGAATGTGTTGCCTCGCGTCTCTAGTTGAAAATAGGTGACTTCTTAAAGCAGGTTGAAAATAAAGCAGAATGTGCCTTGGCACATTCTGCTTTACTTTCTGTCTGCTTTAAGCTATCACCTGCTAGAAATATTGCATGATGTCGCGATGATGTCAATTAAAACTAGATCCTAATTGTTCTTGTGAAAATGTAATTGAAAATATTGATCATTTCTTTTTTAAATGCCCCAATTATATAAACTTACGACATACCTTATTTCAGACCACAAGATTTTGCCATCCGATTAATAGTAACATTCTTCTTTTTGGAAGTAATCACCTCACTTTTGAACAAAACTGTTTGATATTTGGTGCTGTACAAACATTCATTAAAGAAACCAAGCGCTTCAGTACTTAATTCTTTTTTGTTTTTTTTCTTTCTCTATTGTTTTTTCTTTCTCTATTTTGGTTTGTTTCTAAAATTGAAAGTTGATGCGTCTGTCCTTATGTGCTCTTGTAACTATGATCACAGTTATCTTTTGTTTAGCTTAGATATGCAATGTAAAACATTATGGAACGATTCGAGGGTCTAAGATGGACATATCTTAAAAATTGTCATACCAGAATGTAGTTAGCCATCCCATCTTAGATTCTCGGCTAGTTCCTCATTTATGATTACATGTCTATGTTTATTATATAAGTAGTTAAGCCTCTGTTCAGCAGTGTAGAACCTTATCTATATGATAAATGAAGAGGGGTGAAAGTAATACAGAAAGCCCCGTTGGAGCTATCTGTATTACTTTTACCTTACTTTAGTTAATCTGAATCTATTTACTAAGACTACGTTTCAGTTCTTAGTTTTAAAGGCCGTTTTAACAGGAGTTTTACTGTATAGCCAATTTAGCCATATCTCTCGTTTTGATAGTGATACAATGGTGAATGACTTAGATTAGTTGATCTTTCTTTTGGTCGTTTTATATTTTTTTTAATCACTTACTTTACTGTTTCTTCTCATCAAATTATGCGGAGACACCTGAAAACAAGCAACTCAACATTCTCTCTCTTTCTTTCTCTTTCTTTCTCTTTCTCCCATTCTCTATCTCTCTCTCTCTCTCTCTCTCTCTCCAATAGTATATGTATTTTTGTGAAACTGTAGGGGAAGGGCCGACTCTAAGTTGGCAGAACTTGTGGCCCAACCCCTTTTCCTGTAAAAAATTGGAAATAAAATATGTTTAAACTATAAACTATGATGTCGCGAATTAATACAAAATCGTATTACGCGAAATATTCATGACGTGAACAATACCTGTTTTACAGTACTTAGATTACATTACACAATTTCAATTTTGAACGCAGCTGAGTAGTCAAGCAGGTATACTTCAATTACGAAGCGGCCCCTAAGTGGTGTATTTTCAGTATTTAAGGTTGAAGCTTTCTCTCAGGGCAAAACGTTAATGCAGAAACTCATAAAGGACCTTAGTACATTACTTCTGTATTGCATTTAGCAGCAATATATTTACGCGGAATAAACGCTGACTACATTGCCGATTATTAATCTTGCATAACAAACGTACATGGCTCCAGTACATGGCTCCAGGAAGCTTCCGAACAAACCCAAGTTTTTTCCACTTATTTCAGCACCAATTCCTATGGCATTGCTACTCATAGAATCGTCTCAGAGACGATTCTAATGATGAGTGACACTATAGGGTTTAATGCAGAAATTAAGATTTTAGTTTTTGAAACACCCCCCCTATTTGGAGTTCTGATACGGTAGCTTATGTTCCGAGTGGAGAAGTCTTTTTTCCGAATAAACGTGTTCATGCTTAAACAAATAATGCCCGATGCAAACTGATTGGAGCCAGATTAGACTCTGGATACCCCGAGTTCTGGTCAGACTTGAAAACTTTACCTCTCAGATTAAATATAAATATCTAAGTCAAAGGCTTTACGAATATATTAAGCGTCTAATCAGGCTCTAAACTGTTTGCCACTCAGACGAAAGCAAACTAAGAGCATGTTAAAAAAGTTGTTATTTTCTATACTTTATTGCATGGCGTTTACGTATCGTTTCGTTTAAACAGAGAAAGAATAACGCCTTCTCCACTGTAGGTAATGATGTAAGTATATTTACATTCATGATCACGTCTGTTTTTAATTGATAAGTAAAACTGACACCTGCCATTAGTGGCTTACAGGGGAATAACGATTATTCCTTTCCGTCTGAATGAAACGAAACGAAACGAAAACGACATGCAATAAAATGTAGAAAATGACTTATTATGTAAGTTTTGAGTTGGCTCACCTTTCTCATTCAAATCTAGTCACCAAATATTCCTTTTATTCATGTCACGACAGCAACATATATATAGAGAATGTGTTTTTGAAAGCTAGATTCATTTTTGTTCTAATATTCTCACTAAAGAATTAGTAACTCTAGCAAGCGCGATATTATATATATAGATAATCCAGTGACGTCACATCCTGATAACGTTGAAAAGAAATAATTGAAGAACATTTTACAATCTAGTGTTTCTTCACTCAGGACTCCTTAATGGTGGGCACTTATAGAATTTTCTCAGCGAGCGACTTGTGTCGCCTACTCACAAACATTTTGATTGCAACGAATATTTCGAATAAGCGTCCTCACACGTCGGGATTCTGTTGAAAAGAGTTTTAGAATACTTTTTCTAACAGCGAGAAAAACAAGCGTCTCGGTGTAAGAATGGTCACGTGATCATGGCGGACGTGTTTGAAAATTGCACCGAAAGAAAATAGACTAAAGGTATCGTATTCAATGACAATAGATGTTATAGATGAAAAGTGATATGAATACGAATATATATAACATATGATAAACGTATACAATGATAAAAAAGAAGCAGAATAAGAAAAGGACAGAAAATAAACGAAATCTACACCCAGGAACAAAGAGTGCTACCCCACCCAACCAAGCTGACCACCGGTCAAACAAAGAAACACAAGATACACAAAGACTAGATAAAGGGCATACAAATTTAATGGAGAACAATAATAACAATCATACGAACAGTGGGACTAGTGACAAGAACATTAGTACGACAAATGTAGCACATCAGTTGTCGCAGGCTAGAGAGACTCTGTATGATCCAGCATATGAAGCCCCACAGCAACCTCCGCAACAACATAATTTAGGTTGTCCTCAGTATCCACAAAGCACCCAAAGCATGCAGAGCACTACAAACAACAGAATGAATAGCCAGAACAGTAACAGTAATGACTATTATATGTGCATGGTACCCCCACCCTTTCAAACTTTTCCCCAGCCCCATATTCAACCTCAAATGCAGGGAGCAACAGGGGGCCTCAGTGATATTACTCAATGGTTATCAACGATGCTCCAAGACATCAATAACAAACTTGATACAAAATTAAACAGCATAGAAACAAAACTAGTGCAACAAGGTGAGGACAGGAAATGTTTTGAACAAGCTTTGAAAACTCAAAATGAAAGATTAACCAAAGTAGAAAAACACGTGTCTGAAATAAAAGGTCTGAACCAAAATATAAAACAATCAGTTTCGAGCAACGCACTGAAAGTTTGTGACATGAATACAGAACTTATTGAAATACAGAGTAAGATGAATGACATGGAGCAAAGCTGCCAGACAAATGGGGAATTATTTGACAACCAGATGATTACAAACACAGAAGCACAGGAAGTTCTAACAGACCACAACAAACAAATCCTCAAATTAACAGAAGAAAATGAAAATCTAAAATCAAACCAAGAAATCCAAAAAGAGACCATCCTTGAAATGCAGTGTAAACTAATGGAAAATAACCTGATCTTCTTTGGGATAGAAGAATCTGAACTTGGCTTAGATGCAATAGAATACACAGAAGGTGTAATAAAACAGTTCTTGAAAGTGAAACTGGACATTCAAAGATCCATAACAATAGACAAGGCATACAGAATAGGAAAGAAGTCAAGATACCAACTCCAACCAAGACCTATAGTGATCAGACTAGTCTCCTTAAAGGACAAAGCTTATATACAACACATGTCATCAGACAAATTAAAAGAAACACCATATTCAGTAAGGGAACAGTTTCCCAAAGAAATACAAGAAAGAAGAAAACCTCTTTATGCAGAGCTAAAAAAGGCAAAGCGAGATGGAAAGAAGGTAAAATTAGTCAGAGACACACTCTTCATAAACAATGAAAGATTTACACCTCAAGAAAGAGCAAACAAAAATGTCAATCCTCCAGCTCACCAATATACTGCTAGAAACAATCCATACAGGCCCAGGAATTATCAAGATAGAAAGGTAGATAACCAGTATCAAAGAAACCACCAGTCAAACTATAGAATGATCTATAACAGTACAAGAAAAGACACACACATGTACAATGAAATGCTACAACCACAAACCCCAACATCCAACAAATACAATTTGCTCAATAGTGAAACACCATTAAACACAAAAAATGGAAAACAATCTGACAAAAGAACTGCAAGTGAAAGATCACCTATAGACATAGAACCAGAATCCAAGAAACACAGAGACAATGAATCAGAAGAAGAGGACATGGAAAATCAGCCATCAGAATACCATCCAGTAATAATTGAAGACTGTGATGACAGTGATAATGATCATTAGGACAGGAAAGAGGGCAACACTAGATATTACAATAGTGCTCATTATACATGTATAGACACAGAGAAACAAGAAAAAATCAAAATCTGTTCACTTAATGTCTGTGGCTTAAAAAGCAAATTACTCTCACCAGAATTTGACCAATTTATTCACCAATTTGATATTTTGGCAGTCCAAGAAACAAAGCTTGACAATATTGATACAATAAATATTGATGGCTATAAAGTATTAATGTCAAATAGAGAGGAGATTTCCAAAATCAGGTCAGGTGGTACCGCCTTTATTATTTCGGAAAAATTGGAATCTTCCATAAAAACCCTAGAAAACACTAGTAAACTTGTTCAATGGGTAAAACTGTCATGTAATATTGATAGCAAACCTATAGAGTTGTATATTGGAAATGTTTATATACCCCCTGTTGGATCAAAGTATGAACACACTGACCCTTTTCTTGAATTACAAGTAGAGATTGATAAAATTGATGATGAAAATATATTACTGATAGGCGATTTCAATTCAAGAACCGGTGATAAAGAAGATTTCATTATATGTGATGAGTATATTTTCAACTTATTTTGCAATGAAGAAATGTTTACAGATAGTACAAATCCCCTGCAAGAACTAGATATATTAAATATTCCCCAAAAGAGACAATCCCTAGATAAAACAGTCAATAATTATGGTAAACAGCTACTTGAATTATGTGCAGCCAATGATATGTTTATACTAAATGGCAGAATTGAAAATGACAAGACCTCACCAGGACTTACCTGTAAAGGAGTAAGTACCATAGACTATTTTATAAGTAAAATACCTATCATGAAGTATGTGACAACTTTAAACATACAACCATTTTCATGTCTATATTCAGATGTACATAACCCCATTGAACTGCATATGAATCTGACTCAGCAAAAAAAGAGTAACAATACCTCTGAAGAAGATAATCATAATACTAATCACCAACTATTATGGAATAAGAATAAAGAACATACCTATTTACAGAATGTTGATGACCAAACAATCACACATATTAATGAGTACTTAGAAAACCTTAGCAGACATGACAATGTTACCCCTGAAGAAATAGATACATGTTTAGAGGATATCCAACTATTGTTTCATAACACATGTACAAAAACCTTTGGGGAACCAAAGCAATATACCACAACTAAAAACAAAAAGGAGTGGAAACCATGGTTTACTAAAAACTGCAATACCATGAGAAACAAATATCATATAACTAAAAGAACCTATAACAGAAATAAAACAGAGAGAAATAAAACCATTTTAAAAACTATAAGTAAAGAGTATAAACAGAACATAAACAAGGCCTACAGAGCACATAAAACATCTAGAACAGAAAAAATTAGAAATTTGAAAAGTACAAATCCAAAGGAATACTGGAAAATAATCAACTCCTTTGATAAAAAAAACAAAACAACAAAAGCAAGTCTGCAAAATTTATATACCTTTTTCAAAAAAGTTAATGAAGGAGACCCCTACCAGGAGGACAGTGAAGATCCTGATATTAACTTATTAGATATCACTGATAATTTAAATGCAGAAATTACTGAGGAGGAAATATCTAAAGCCACAAAATCACTAAAAAATAGCAAAAGTCCTGGGATAGATAACATTTTAAATGAATATATTAAGTCAACCATAGACAAAATGTTACCAATATATACAAAACTATTCAACATAATATTTGACTCTGGAAACATTCCCTCAAGTTGGACAAAAGGCATTATATTACCAATATACAAAAATAAAGGCAATCAAGACTCACCTGAAAACTACAGACCAATCACTTTATTAAGCTGCCTAGGAAAACTATTTACTACAGTGCTAAACAGCAGAATAACAAGATTTACAACTGAAAATGAGACCATCACAAACTGCCAGGCAGGATTTAGAAAAAATCATTCCACAATAGACAACTTATTTGTACTTCAAAGCCTAATTGATATTATAAGATCCCAAAAGAAAAAACTATATTGTGCTTTTATAGACTTCAAACAAGCCTTTGACACAGTCTGGAGAGCTGGCCTATGGACAAAATTAGTAAACTACAATATAAATGGAAAATTTCTAAATATAATCCAAAATATGTATAAAAACATCAAATCTTGTATTAAAACATCCCAAGGAATGTCAGAATATTTTCCAAGTTTGATTGGAGTAAGGCAAGGTGAAAACCTGTCCCCAATTTTATTTTCGCTGTACTTAAACGACCTCGAGACCTTCTTGAATGAAAATAATGCACAAGGAGTAACATGCAATATAATGGAACAAGACCTAACATTGTACCTAAAATTATTTGTAATCTTATATGCTGATGATACTGTTCTCATGAGTGACACCGCACAAAGCCTACAGAAGGAACTAAACATATTTGAACAATATTGTGCACAATGGAAATTAACTGTTAACACTACTAAAACTAAAGTGCTAATTTTTGGATCAAGACTAAGAAACCATTTACCTAAATTTACCTACAAAAACGAGGAAATAGAAATAGTAAATGAATATAAATATTTAGGACTTTATCTGTCAAGAACATGTAGTTACAAAAAAACTAAAGAACATATAGCACAACAAGCCAACAAAGCAATGTTTCTGTTACTTAAGAAAATCAGACATCTGGACCTAACATATGATATACAAGTAGAGCTATTCAACAAGACTATAAAACCTATCCTACTCTATGGTAGTGAATTATTTGGATTCAGTAACATAAATATCCTAGAAAGAGTACAACTCAAATTTTTTAAACTTATTCTAAATCTGAAAAAAAAAAACCCCTTCTTACATGATATACAGTGAATTAGGTATAATGCCACTTAAAGAAGAAGCCAAAATAAGAATGGTTTCATACTGGTGTAGGTTGAACAACACTGATAATGTAAACAATAATAATAAGTTAGCCACAAATGTGTATAAACTAGTAAAGGTCCTCAAGGAACAAAGAAATATTAAATCAAATTGGCTTGACTGTATACAAAACCTAATTGAAATCAATGGTTACAATAATGTATGGTTAAATCAAGATACTACTAATTTTAAGTGGTTTTCCTTAGCTTTCAAACGAAGCATCACAGACCAATATTTACAAACCTGTAATTCCACAATTAACAACTCCTCAAATTTTATCTATAAAACAATCAAACATGATCTACAACTTAATACATATTTTACAAAAATTCCCAATTATTATTGCCAAATATTAACAAGATTTAGAACTAGAAATCACAAACTCCCAATTGAAGTTGGGCGCTTTCACAATATACCTATAACTGAGAGAAGATGCTTTCTGTGCAATAGTGGTATAGGTGATGAATATCATTATATTCTAGAATGTAAACATTTTGAGGAGTCAAGAAAAAAACTTATCAAACCATATTATTATAAAAATCATAACACACTGAAGATTGATCAATTATTTAATTCTAGTAACAGAACCGAGCTTATAAAGCTAAGTCGCTTCACTGAAATAATACTTAAAGAGGTCAAAACCCAGTATTAGAGATATGAAATGGAATGAGTACAGTGAATAGTACTTATAATTACCTATAGTTTCATAATTATTAATAGTTTTATAGTATATACAATTTAAACTATTACATGGAGAAAAGCAAGAATCAACACAACTTGAGACAGGTTTAAAGCAAAGCATAATGTGCCCTAAGGCCCATTCTGCACTGCTTTCAACCTGCTCATAGACCAAAATATATACAATTATGACTCCAAAACATATAAACTATATTCAAAACAGTAACAGAGGCTTCAGGCTGTTTGAGGGTAGGGCAGAATGGGCCTTTAAAAGGTGCTTTCTGTCCTACTCTCACCCCTTCAAGTGTTAACCTGTTTTTGAAAGAAAAAAAAAACAAAAAAACTTCTTCATAGTTAAGTATGTAAATCAAAGATAATATAGTAATTGAAGCTTGGGACCTGCTGAAAGTAAGGCAGAGTGCACTGAAAACTCATTATGTCATGCTCTTAACCCACCTCAAGCAAGAATTACTTTAAAATTCATATCAGTGTTAAAGTATACCTCGCTTTAACTATTTCATGGTGAAAAACAATAATCAACACAATTTGAGACAGGATTAAAGCAAAGAAGAATGTGCCCTTTGACACATTCTGCTTTGCTTTCAACCTGCTCCAAGACCTTAAACACAATTATGACTCTAAAACAGATAAATCAAATAGTCAATAGAATGACAGAGGCTTAAGGCTGTCTGAGAGTTTAGCAAAATGTGCCTTTAAAAGGTTAATATAATGCTTGGAAACTTATTCATAAAAAGAAAACTAAAGCCAATTTATTGATTGTAGACTGAAGCCTGTAGAAAGTAAGGCAGAAAGCACTGGAAGCACACTGTGCTTTGCTTTCAAATGACTTCAATGGTATAAATCATCAACTATATCATAGTTAAGTATATACATGTAGATCAAACTTAATATGTGATTGTAGCTTGTGGCCTGCTGAAAGTAAGGCAGAGTGCATAAACACTCATTCTGTCATGCTTTCAATCCGCTACAAGCAGTAAAGATGCTTCCAACACTAGGGGCATGATGGTAAACAGTGTATCTGTTACATAGTGTACAAATAAGAAGCTTAAGGCAGTTTGAGAGTAGAGCAGAATGTGCCTTTAAAAGATGCTTTCTGCCCTATTCTCATCCACTTAAGTGTTAAACTGTTGTTGTTGTTGTTTTTCCATAAACAAAATACAAACAAATCCAGAAATAGGCTAAAAAACATTAACTATTTCATAGTTAAGTATATAGACCAAAGTTAACATGGGATTGTAGCCTGCTGAAAGTAGGGCAGAATGCACTGAAAACTCACTCTTGTCATGCTTTCAACCCGCTACAAGCAGTAAATATATTTCCAACACCAGGAGCAGGGTGGAAAGCAGTACAAATGCTCCAAAGTATACATATCAAAGTTAATACAGTGCTTGGAAACTAAAACAAAGCTAATTTATTGATTGTAGCTTGAAGCCTGCAGAAAGTAAGACAGAAGGTGCTGAAAGCACACTCTGTCTTGCTTTCAACTCGCTTCTATTGTTAATTTGCTACCAACATCAGGAACAAGATGAAAATAGGTAACACTTTAAAACTGGGAGCCTACTGAAGGCAGAGCAGATTGCGACTTGGAGTGCACTCTGCTATGCTTTCAATACGCCTCAAGTGATACCCTGTTTTCATAACCTAGAAACAGGCTATAATACAGTAACTACTCCATAGTATTTCGATTCAAAGCTAATACAGTGATTGAAAGCTTAGGGTTGACTGAAAGTGAAGAAGAATGCGCCTAAGGAAGCATTCTGCTTTACTTTCACTCACCGGTTTCCAAAACTGGAAAATGGCTATGTAATGAGTTCATCTTAATAATTATGGTAACTACATGTAATTATGATAACCACTTAGTTGGTTGTCATTGTATGTATGTTTGCTTGCATGTTTGTTTGTTTGTACAAAGAGAATGTAATTTATTACCATTGTCTTTATATATATATATATATATATATAAAAGATCTATTTAGTAGTAACAAATATTGAAATGGAAAAGCTCAGTTCACATTACAATCTATGTGCACAGAGTTACTTCCCTTTCCATATTTAGGTATGTTTTCTTCCAAATACATACTACAACGCCACCAAACGGAGATTTGGTGCAGTCATTCATAAGTTTGTAAATTTTGTATTGAACTATACATTAAAACCAACAACATATAGATCTACTGTCTCCATAAATAGTACAAAAATATTATGTACACAATGCAAGGGACAACAGTTATTCAGACAGCGTAATTTGGTTAAACGCACACTGCTACCCCCATCCCGTCTCAGTTACACCCCCCCCCCCCCCAGAAAGCCAGAACCCATTCATATTCTTCACGTGACCCCCCCCCCCCCATTTAAACAAACACAAACACTTTACGACTTTTACCTTTCTTTTAAAGTATAGTGCACCTATTTCAGAGTCTGACGGTCTAATTGGCTAGTTTTTGCGTTTTGTTTTCGGCAAAGGTTGGCAGGTTTGACATATCATTTATGAACAGCAGGCCATTAGCACACCGGCACTATCTACATGCCTACTTACTTCAGGCTATTAATTAACAATCAAGATTTACTTACCCACATGTAGAAGGTGGAAACGGCATGCGGTCACACATTCTAAATGCAGCTTAATAATACTCCAAATTTATTTCACTAATCCACTTTAAATTCCATCTCTGCAGAATACTTCTTATGAATTTTATCACATTTCACTAAATTCCCTTTGAACTTCGAACTAGATCACTTTTGTCGGTAGCTTAAACACACGCCGTAACATTTCTACAACCACCCAATTCAAAACAAAAAATCCGAAATTCACGTGCGACCTTGACCGACTCACAATCCAGTGACCCAGAGAGACAGTAATTTACATACATGTAGCGGTTCAGCCGCTAGCCGATCTAAACTAGATTATAACCAAAAATAGATCTATAGAGAGATGCCAAGGAATTTATATCACATTTCACAAAAACTCCCTTTGAAACTTGAACTAGATCACTTTGGTCGGCAGTTTAAACGCACGCCGTATAACATCTCCTACATCAACACCCAATTAAAATAAATCGGAATGCACGTGCGTCCTTAGAAATAAATCGAGGTCGCCAGACACACACCCACTGACCCAGTGGCAGTCTACACTGGCCACGCTTAACTCATTCACCCCTGAAACTTTAATGAACGATCCAATTTCGAAATAAGTCTGGTCCATTTTTGCCTTTTAGGGTTGATTTTAACAATACATTTGAGAATGACAAATAATGTTGATCCTGATCAGGGGGCTCCTTAAGGAGCCCTCTAATCAGGATCCACACTGTTTGCATTGGACAAGTGTAACCCTAACAGGTACACTGTTTATAAACGACGATTATATAACTGCTTTTGAATAAAAGTTGTCCTCTGTGTTCACGTGGCTTTGATATAGTATTAAAGAATGTATTCTCTTGTATATGTAATTGTACATACTGAGAAAATGAAGAATAAAACTTGGATAAAAACTTGGATGGTTCCGACTACAGGTCATGTGACCAACTTACATAATAACACCGGTCATGTGACCAACTGACATAATAAACCGAACTTTATTACAGTAGTTATATAACAATATTCAAGATAGGGAATCATAAAATAGCATTCATATATAAGCTGCTCGTTTCTTAGATTTCGACCCCTAAGGGCCCTTTTCAAAGAAAATCACGTCAAAACACACATTACATTTTTGTTACATTAAATTTGTTGCCATTAAATCATTGAATAGGCCATTAGTGGTCGAACTATTAGAAAATAGCAGTTTATATATTAATGCAAAGTTTATCAGGCACCCCTTGATCCGTCAGGAAAATAGGCCTGTGGAAGGATATATAAAGCTTTTTAGCATAAACACGTTTATTGGGGGAAAGGATAACACCTAGTCCATTGTAGTTGCACTTATATCATATTATGACAGTTACATGAACTTTCGCAAATATTGTGTGATAAGAAGCCTTTAAACAATGTGATCGAAGACATCATTGATGTTTTGCAAGTTTCGTACTAATCGATACAATACTCGTTGTATCGCTAATTGCTCGTAATTGTCATGTAAACAATTATCTTCACCATTTTCTGTAAGCATGACAGTTTATTCAAAAGTAAGGAAAACACAAAAACCAGTATCAGAAAATGTGACCTGGAAAGATTTATATTAAAGCTTCAACTCTGCATTGTGGAACTACCAGATTCTTATTTCCAAATTATTTCAAATAAAATTTAAAAGCACGCTTCACGTTCTTGGACCTAATCTTCTTCCTAAAGAGTAATTTTTTTTTACATATTAACCTACCGTATTCGTTATTGGTACATGTCATTTTCACACTTCTGACATGGCCTGATAAAGGTCCAAGTTTATAAACCATTATAGTTGAGTCTGAGATCGTCCTCAAGCTGTTGATTTGTCAGATTTGAGCTTTGCTCAAATCTAACCAATCAAATGTTTGAGATCTCTCTCAGTCTCAACTCAAATTTGTTATAGCCTTGGGACAAAGAGCATTGTGACACGAATAATGTCGAATATGCTTAAAGAAGTCTGACAGTAACACAGAAATCTCCCTCTCAGACTCCTTTAACTCATTCATCCCTGAAAATTCAAAAGATTAATTTCAGTTTCCAATTCAGTCAAGTAAAATTTTTACTATTTAATTTATTTTTTACAACATACATGTAATTAATTATATAAAAAAAAAAGACACGCGGTGAAGACCCCGATCAGATGCCATTTTAGAAGCCCTCTGATTTGGGTCTAAACTATTCGTATACGATAAATATGTTCTTCATAGGTATATTGCATATAAAGAACGAGTACGCTCGTCACTAGAATTGTACACCCATCTGTCTTATATTTGTTAAGACCAGTTACGAAAGACATAATAAGCTATATATGCTTATTTCTCAGTCTGCGAAATAAGCAGTTGTCTGAGACAACTTAATCCTTTGAACCCTAGTCCCGCATATAGGCGTCCTTTTCAAACAGTGTACATGTGAATAGTACACTTGTCTTATGCAAACAGTGAAGACCCTGATAAGAGGGCTCCTAAAGGAGCCCTCTGATCAGGGTCTTCACTGTTTGTCATTATGTCAAACATTGCAAAAACAACCCTTAAAAGTCAGAAATAAATTAGACTAAAATGGAAACTGGAATTGTCCATTTAAAGTTTCAGGGAGGAAAGAGTTAAGGTTGATGACCTCTTATGAGATTGGGACAATGTTGGTCAATATCGGTGCTTTACGGAGAACAAGCGACCATTTTGGTCAACTGACGATCCATTCCGAGCGATGCTAAAGCATGGATAGGAACGAGCCCGTTAATTGGCGAAAATGACCGATCGCTGTACGTAGAGTACCGTTTTGGGATAATAATAATAATAATAATAATAATAATAATAATAAAGACTTTATTTAACGAGAGAACTCATTTGGTAAAAACCAATCTTCCATGAGGCCCTCAACATATAAACAAGTGCATAAAACAAAAGGCATTTTCATACAAAACAAATAACTAACAATATAACAATACAATGTACTAACTGGATGAAGCAATTTGTAAGAAAAGCGTATCTTAGCATTTGAAAAAGTGTACCTGTTAAGTGAACACTTGTCCTATGTAAACAGTGAAGACCTAGATCACATGACTCCTAACGAAGTCCTCTGATCAGGGTCTGCATCGTTTGTCATTATCAACATTAAATGTAGCTAGGACACTCAGTTTAGTCAGGCCGACTTTTCCGATTCAAAACCAATGAATGTGGCAAATTAAAGGCAACTTTCTCCACATTAATAAGACATTATGATCTGGATTCATATTGTTTGCACATTCTGGCCATGTTGCAATTAGTAGGCACATGGTTAAGGGAGTTAAATTCAATTTCTGTTTATTTGAATATTCATTTTATTCTTAACTCCCTTTGGTCGAATACATATCGTCGCATCGCATTGTACATACTCGTGTCCGTTGTGCTCGATTCATTATAATTTATATATCCGTAGTTCCATTATTGTCGCAAACCGAAAACTTTTTATCAATAAATGTGCAGGGCTTCCATAAGTTGACATGAAAAATCCTAAGATTTCCAAAATTGCATTTTTCAAGTGCGATTTTACGAATGGTACCTTTACCCCATCGTCTGATTCTAGTTTTGTTGATACGTGGCTGCTTAAAGCAGGCTGGAAGTAAAGAAGAATGCGCCTTAAAGCGCATTCTGCTTTACTTTCAGCCTGCTTTAAGCTATCATGTAAAAGAAAAAAATCCGAAGATTTAGGAAAAATCCGGAGAAATGGCAGCCCTGAATGTGTCAACTGTAGCTTGTTTGGCTAATTAATTAATGTTTCAAGTATAGCTGTGTAAAGAAATATTAATGTAAACAATTGTTGAATTTGTATTTATCATATACGAGTATGCGAAACAAATTTAAAGTAAGTCAGATATTAACAACTGAATGAAAATAAAACACAAGTTTAGGTCAAGTGTTTTGAATAGTATCGGTTCAATATCAGTGAAAATCAAATTTTAATCTAGCAAATACACTGGTTTTAAATTTATAAACACTTTTATTATGGTGTGTTAAATAGGATTTACCGCCATGCCAATATTACAACTGCACATTTAACACATATCTAACTGGTTACCTTGATTTTTTTTTATATATACATGTATGTATAATCTTGGCAAAACTGCTAAGTACCCCAGAGACTTTTCTTTTTCATGGATCGTGACTACGTAAAGGGCTTTTCAGATTTATGAAATATAAACAGTTTTTAATTATTTTATGAAAAACATAACAATGTTTGTGAGATTATGATTCTTTTATACGTTGAAGAACAAGGCATAGTCCCAATTAAAAAGTTACATTTTTGGAGCAATGTCAATAATGTGTATGGCCACCATTAGCTCTCACTACAGCCTTGCACTGAGCCCTCATAGACGTGGGGCAATTCCTGCTAGATCGCGAACGTCTTGGTTCATCTGCTACACTTCCGGTTCTGTGGTACCTTGCCAGAAGCTTGATCATTGATTGCTTCGGCGAGCAAAAATTGATAAAAAGTACTCTACTGGGGCAGATAATACTGGTATCATACCATAACAGAGAAAGAAACGTGATGAAGATGTTAAAATGAAAGACGTTTTCAATTACCTCAGCATGGATCAGTCCGCTCTATAAAAGTCCTATGGTTCTACCTCGTTCTTCAAGAGCCATCCGACCCATATTTTGTTTTTTCCAACTGTCATGAAGTCAACGCATTAAATTTTCAAGTGAAATTTGTGAAACATAACACAGCCCGTGCGGCACGTGCTACTTACCTTGGTTCGAGCCTGTGTTCCGGCTACACGAACCGGCTGACGGAACACAACTAAAACCGGTTTCAGTCGATCAAGAATCTCCGTGCACACATTTTGGCGTGTAAACAAAATTTATTTGATTCAAAACTAAATAGACAAATGGTATTTATGTTGGGATACCTGGCAAAACTGCTAAGCTAAATATTAGATAGTTTAATGGCATTTATCCGCCTGTTAAATTTCCGAGCGACATGACACAATAGTAAAGCGAGACTATAAAACAAGACTGTCCACTATATTAAGCTTGTTTTAATTGATAATTACGGACAGAAGCAAAGGAACCTAGACTAAGTTCTGGGGCTTTATTGTCTAAGGGAATCTTTTTCTGTTTATTACACCGAGATTATCACATCTGCCAAGAACTAAAAGGATAAAAGTCGGTGGTTTTGATTCCGTGAGCTGCTCAGCAACGGATGAGATTAATCGAAATCGTCTTCCTATTACCATCATCATCTAATTTCATCATCCATCGGCGCTATAAGTGAGACCTTTTTTTGTGTGTCGCAGTGCCGTAAACCCCAACTCATCCATCCATCCTGTCTTAGAATGGCGTCTGTTTGAATAATACGAACAGAACGGCATCGCTCTGCAATAAACATTTTCGACAATTTTTTTGTTTTTATGTTGTAATGGCATTACACAGTACATGTACGAGAGTAGGCGTCTCGTTTTATTTCGAATACGAACAACGCGGGTATTTTCCCGGTTATGGTTTTGAAGTTGGGAGGCTGATTAAAACAAGATGAACGTAAATCAGGAACTACTACTGTAAAACAGGTATTTTTCGCGTCATGAATATTTCGCGTATTGCGATCTTGTATTAATTCGGGACATCATGCAATATTTCTAGCAGGTGGTAGCTTAAAGCAGGCTGAAAGTAAAGCAGAATGTGCCTTAAGGCACATTCTGCTTTACTTTCAACCTACTTTAAGAAGTCACTTATTTTCAAAACTAGAGACATTTGCGAATTAACGCGGAAATTATAGCCTCGAGAATAAAACCGGTTTTACAGTATTTTTTTGTCTCTCTTTAAGTATCACCAAAGTATACACGTCGCTAGTGTTAAACTTACGGAAACAGACGGGGTGGTCGTGTTTGTGGCCATAACAACGAAATGTTGTTAACTAAAGATGCATAAAGACCAAATGAAAACTGTAACTTTATTAAATAATTACAACAAATATATATATCAAATGCAGTGGACAGATTTCTAAATGTTGTACGTAACGCCAAAGTCATCTGCCAGCTTGTCGTTTATGTACCGATTGTCCCTACTGTATATTTCTGATTACCAACAGCTTATATATAACAACCATGTTCAAGCAACGATTTAACATTTATATATATAGGTATACATTTATTATGTGCAGGCATAATACCATTGGTATTGTCAAGCCTTAACTAAAATGTATACAACGCACCCTGTCGGCATTCGAACTCATGCGTAGAAGTTGGAACAAGTTTACAAAAGCACAATTACTTTTCAGTATGAAAAAAGCATATCTATATGAGCCGGACAATGCGATTGAACGGAGTAGAGTTATGCTATTCAAAAGTCAAAATAAATACAATGTACATATAAGTTATTTTTGGGGCAACACTTCTTTGTGTCAACAATCTAATTTTAATGACATTGGTACAATAATATAATAGTTTTATTTCATCGGTATTTTGTTTGTTTGTTTGTTTTTTTGAAGAAAAAAAAAAGACAATTTGACATCTGGGGCCCGTTTTACTAAACTACTTACGCAAAATTTTTGCGAAAGTCAAAATCGTTTAACTCTTATTTTTCGATCACAAACGTTTGCAAACAGCAAATAGCGCGTCCTCTGATCTGGCTATTCGCTGTTTGTAGCAAGTGATAATAAAAATTATGAATTAAAATTTAAAATTTTGACTTACGCAAATAATTTGCGTAAGTTGTTTAGTTAGGCGGCTCTTTAAAACCTGACGAGACATGTGGATGTGGTTTTGAGAAAGAGACGCTAAACATTGGTATTCCTATACCTCTTTTCTTCATTTCTTTTTTTCTCCCCCGTTTCTCATCACATATCTCATCATTCTCATCACCGTTTGTTATTCTTATTATGAACATAGCGGCTTTAGCGTAAACTGATCTGGCCCCGCGCTTATAAAGCATTTAGGTTGAGTCTGAGTTTCGTTCTCAAGCATTTGATTGGTCAGATTTGAGCCTAGGCTCAAATCTGACCAATCAAATGCTTGAGAATGATTTAAATCTCAACTCAAACGCTTTATAAGCATGGACCCAGATGTTTGATTCTGTAAAACGTAAACCACTTTCAATATGCCAAAATGATTCAAATTAAGTAATGAACATTTAATATTATTATAATGCAAAGAAATTTCTCACTTCTGATAAAAAATGAGTTGCCCAGACTGACATAGAAAGTGTTTCAGTTTAGCCAATGTAGCACAATACATTTGCATAAATCTTTCCGCTGGTACTTGAACGCCTGCCTCTTACTAGCACTCAGGACAGTGAGTACATGTATTCTGCATTGAGCTACAGAATATAACATACCAATGTATCAATACAGTTTGACCTTACTCCACTTATCCCCAATTTATATTCACATCAAAATATGTTGCAGAATGAACCTGATGGAGAGTAAGATATGAAGGTAATTGCAACTAATGATGTTTTTAAAACTCGATCCCTCTAAATACCAAGGACCCATCTTATGAAACTTCGAACGACAAATATTGTCTTAGGTCAGATTCCAAATAATCTCAATTATCATTTATTTCTCCATCTAATCATGTCTTGCGACATCTCTTTGGAATCGTCTTGAAAACATTAGACGGAGAAATCAGAAATTAGATGTATTGTTAAGTTTTGACATATGACCTGTTTTGTCGTACGGCGTTACCGATTCCTGATTATCCCTGACCCTTTCCCCCTTTAGCGTATTTAATTTATTCCTCCGCTGAAGAAAATAGTTTCAGTTTATACCCTCATGAACAATTACCATTACAAATATTCTATATATCCTAGCAGATTTTAGCTTAAAGTAGGCTGAAAGTCAAGCAGAATGTGCCTTAAGGCACATTCTGCTATACTTTCAACCTGCTTTAAGTGGCCACCTGTCTTCAAAACTAGAAACAGGCTATGAGGTAAAGGGTTAATAAAATCACAACTTAAAACCTATGCGCTAGTGTTACTGTTTACTGAGTGCTGTACTCGTGTACGAAACAGCGAATTTTATCCCTTCCAACTGCTGCATATGGGTGCCTGAGAGGAATAGGATTATCGCGTAATTAAACATTTCGAAATAGGTTAAAATAAGTCGTTTAAACCGTGAAAACTTTGCAGTATAATTACTTCGTTATGCAGTTTTTTCCAGGGTACGCGAGAATCTATTCTCGATTGGTAAGATCATTGTAACAACCGTCTATCAGCTCATGCAACATGCTATTTCTTCACCCGGGAATAAATCCTCATGTACCTTGGGAAAAACTAATAAACTTGTAAGAACTTTTTTGTGGTCAAACATATTTACTTATACTTACAGCGCTCCCTCTCTACAACGACACCCAATGGGAGACGGAAAGTATGTGCGTTGTTCGGAGGGAGTCGTTATAGGGAGGGAATTTGTCTTACATTTGCATTAAGGTTTTTATTGTCAAAATGTTCATTATGTAACTTAGAGAAAAACAGCAGACGACATTTTGAAGCAGACGATATTTCAGCAGTAAAGACGTTAAACATGGTTGTCATGTTTGGGGAACGTGGGCAATGGTCGTTGTAAGGAGGGTCGTTGTTGGGAGGGCCGTTGTAGAGAGGGAGCACTGTATACATAACTGTGTTAAAGGTTAAGTAAATATGTACAATAGCAATATATGAACAACAAAATATGTTGATAACAGACAAAATTGTTGCAGGTCAAGCTCGCTTTATATTGGTAAAGAACAAATGTAGCATAGTGGAGAAGGCGCTCTTCTTTCCCGTTTAAGCGAAACTTATTGCACCCGTATTACACTAAAATGTAGAAAACGATAATATATCTTCTTTGCAAATATTGACGATTATTTAATCTATGAATATTGTGCGATTTTTTCTGACCTGTCAGAGTTATTTTTAGAACAGAATAGTTCATAATGGTAAATAGATAACTGGGTAACTTCGGATCTATATAGTCGTACTCTTTCCAACTTGAAATAAGCATGATCCTCGTGCAGCACGAGACAGCTGCGCTAATTCTACTGATTTACTAATTTTATTCTCAATAAACGTGTTTATGCTAAAAACTATTATGTCCATTGCAAACAGGTTAGAGCCAGATCAGACGCCGGGTAACCCGGCGTATGATCAGGATCCAACCTGTTTGCTACTCAGATTAAAAATATAGTTAAAATTTCTAATAGTAGATTTTCACAGTTTAGTGCATTGCGTTTGCGTTTAAACGGGAAAGAATAATGTATCCTCTACTGTACATTACGCACAAAAATTACAGCTATCCGTATCTCTAACTGGATGTGGAGAAAACTCTCATCCCTTTAATTTTTTTAGAATGT
Source organism: Gari tellinella (assembly GCA_922989275.2). Taxonomy (NCBI): domain Eukaryota; kingdom Metazoa; phylum Mollusca; class Bivalvia; order Cardiida; family Psammobiidae; genus Gari; species Gari tellinella. The sequence continues at coordinate 52,214,441 of OV277867.1, forward strand.
TCCAATTTAAATATAACTCTGACAGGTCAGAAGAAAACACTAATAACAAACGCGCTTATTGGAAAAGAAGAAGGTCTTCTCCACTATGTAGGTGTACTTCCACTATAGATGAATACTCTGGTCTTTGTCCCAATATTCGCCATCGTTCTCTACGTATGGATTATCGTATGCGAACTTCTCGGCGTCATCAGCCAGAACTACCTTTTCTTTTTTTTCATTCGGAATACTCTTCTTTTGGACATTAGGGAGGCTATATTTTCTGGCAAAGTCTTCCTTTTCTGGACCAATAGGAGGCAAAGATGCTGCACAGAATCTCTGGACTGTGATGACCCCGATCAGCTGTGTAATAATGTTGACGTCACTTCTCATTCGGTCCCTGTAAATGGAATGTTTATAAATGCGCTCATGTTAAAGTAAACAGTTTTGAGCAACCAACCAGGCTCCATAATGTTTCCCACACATAAAATGAAATAGACACAGCCTGTCAACGAGCACAGCTTTGAAAGCTGAAGCCATGTGTTACTTTTCTTTTAAACCAAACACACACCAAATATTTCAGAGTTGAATAAATTGATGCTATATTAAGTTAAACCAACACAATATTTCAGAGATCGGGATTTGGATTTTATGCAAATCCTTTGGATGATTTTAAGGTACAACAACTGAGTTGATTTCTATTTGCACTACATGTTAACCGCCTTCATCAAAGAAGACTATTGGCAGATTATTATAGGGCGAAATTCAAAAGTAAAGCTGCCCTGACGCATTGATTCCCGATTTATCAATTATAGTGTTGAATAAAGTCTAGTTCACTTTCATTGTTGAGGATTGATTTTACAACTTATTGAAAAATGACAAACAGTGTAGAGTAGTGCAGACCCTGAGTCTATACTGTTATCGTAGGACAAATGCTTTCACAGGTACCTTGTTTTAAAGGAGGATAAGCACGTCGCTAGGACTCGTACACACATAGTACTTACAAAAAGAGCGTCAATGCAAACCATGTTGCTATACGTACATGTACACAGTACTTACACTACCAAATCATGCGCATTTGTCAACTGTGCTGATACATGCATAGTATTGTTCGATTTTTCTGACCTGTCAGAGTTATTTTTAGAACAGAATAGTTAATAATGGTAAATAGGTAAGCAAGGTAACATCGACTATGTAATCGTACACTTTCCTACTTGAGTTAAGTATGATCTTCGTGCAGCACGAGACCGCTGCGCTTACTTAATTGATATCTTATTTTTTCCCAATAAACGCAAATATATACTAAAACTATTATTTCCATTGCAAACAGATTGGAGCCTGATCAGACGCCGGGTAACCCGGCGTCTGATCAGGCTCCAACCTGTTTGCTACTCAGATTAAAAATATACACATGTAGTTAAAATTTCTAAAAGTAAATTTCCTTAGTTTAGTGCATTGCGTTTGCGTTTAATCGGGAAAGAATAATGTATCCACTACTGTACATTACGCACACAAATTACAGCTATCCGTATCTTTAATTGGCTGTAGAGAAAACTCATCCCTTTTAAAGTTTTAGAATGTTCCAATCTAAAAATAACTCTGATAGATCAGAAGAAAACACTAATACTTACAAGAAGAGTTCCAGCGCAAACAATGTTAACCTAGTGCTTACAAAGAGAACTCTGGACAGCGTAAACAACGCTACGTTACATACATAGAACGTACTATCAAGAACTTTAGACAGGCAAACAAATTTTCATACATACATAGGAGTGCCAAGAAGACCCAACCATAAAGAACGTTACTATACATACATACATACTACTTTCAAGACGACCTTACCGTATACAACGCTACTATACATACCACGCTGACAAGAAGACCTCTGAACAGCACAAGCAACGTTACTTTACATACATAGTACTAACAAAGAGAAACTCAACCGTAAACAACGTTACTATAACAAACATTGTACTAACAAGAAGAACTATGGACAGCAAAGACAACGTTACATACATATTAAGTACTAACCAGTGGAACTCCAGCGTACACAATGTTACTATATATACATAGTACATACTAGATGAACGAGCTCTGAACAGCATAGACAACGTCAGATACATACTGTCACAATTTTCCTACAGATATAGGAAAAAGTGATTTCCGGAATTCTTTTAAAACCTTTATAATAGCAAACTGGAATTGGATGAACTACTGACAACTTTTGTTTCTATTTCTACCGCTATAATTCACATATATTGCACATAAATATCACACCGAAGATCATACAGATATAACTTAGTTGCTTCTATGTCAATAAGCCACACAGGCTAACGTTAATCCACACAGGATAATATAACAGCTTATAGCCACACAGGCAAGTCTATTCGACACAGGATAATATCACAGTTTATAGCCACGTAGGCAAAGGTTGAGTCCACACAGGACGGTAATATATAATATAGCCACTTAGGACGTGTCAGTTCCCCACAGGATATTACGCTCTATTTTTCCACACAGGAAAGTAAGCTTTCTAGCCACTTACATGTACTTACAAATGAAACTCCGCCGTAAATAACGTTACAATACATACATTGTACTTACATGTACTAGAAAAACGAACTCTCTGAACGGCACAGACAACGTCACATACATACATATAGTATTTACAAATGGAACTCCAGCGTAAACAACGTTACAGTACATACATTGTACTTAGGAAAAACGAACCCTGGACAGTGCAAACAACGTTACTATACATACATACTACTTACAAGAGAAACTCCAGCGCAAACAACATGGCTGCGGCCTCTCCTGGAATGTTGAGCGCCGTCAACAGGATAAGGATTGTAATCAGACTCGCACTTGCCACTGATGGGATGGCCAATGTTGAAACCCAAGTGAGTACTCTGCAAAACAAAATAACATAACATTGTATGAGTATGGCGTTAGGTCTATTTCGATAAGATTATTTGTGATGAAATGATTACGCACAGGCTCCGAGGTTACAAAGCTTTTGACTTGAGTCTAAACTCGTTCCCAAGCATTTGAGTGGTAGTTTTGAGCCTAGGAACACACTCAGACTCAACTAAAACGCTTTATAACATCGGAGCCAGTGCAAACAGTTTGAAACAAGACCAGTAACTGGGCGTCTGATCAGGGTTAAACTGATTGACACTTATAACGATACAACTTCTGGTCAATTAACATTAACCTTTAATTTTAAGACATAAAAACGGACGTCAATTGTTTAGAAAATGAAGGATTTAACCCTGAGTACGATTTGACTGACATTTGCTTGACGCGACATGCAATCAAGCTTAAACATTCAATGGTGTCTTTTGAGTTACGATTGAAACAATGTTTATGAGATAGATAAAAAGGAAACTGCATTAGATCTATAAGAAAGTATCCCTCTCCTGCTCTCTGAACCGCCCATTTCTACTCATCCATATCAGCGCCATAGTTTGACAAATTTTACGTAATATATTTACTTGAAATAAGCAGTCACTCGCAGTATAGTTTTTGATAGAGGATATTTGAACTTTGGGCTATAAAACTCAAAAGGCTACATGAAAAGTAAAAGAAGTTCTTACATAACCAGAATTGCATCCACAGAGCTGACGTCGTTATGTACAATTTGTATGAGAAATATACACGAGGCGGCGATGTAGTTGGCGCTGCCAGCGCGCCCTATGGTGGCAGATAAAGGGGCGACAAATCTCGATATACGTTTATCCACACCATTCTTAGTCTCCATACTCTTGAAGCTTTCTGGTAGAGCTATCATTCTGAAATATAACACAAAATATTCTTTTCTTAAACAATACATACAATTAGAATGTATCCGCATTCAATGGCGCGTGCTCATGTAGTCAACAAGGAAAACAATTTCTTCTTTAAAAATGTAACTCTATCACATTTATTACAAACTGATTAATCCTTTCACTCTCAATGACGCTTAAAAGCGCGATGACACTCTTTTTATTATTTCTTTAGTCATAGTGCCTTAATTTTTTTTTTTAACTTTGAAGCTACATTGCAGACAACAAAATTGAAGAAGAGGACAATAAAGCGATGAGGGTGGTAAATATCTCCCGAATAATTTGATCACGAAAGGAGTTTAACAGTAATACATACATGCACATTTATTTTCTTATTAAAAGACTAAAATTTAGATGCTGTATTTTCAAAAAAAATAAATAAAAATAAATAAATAAAAGAAAGAAAGAAAGAAAGAGAGAAAAAGAGTAATTGCTCAATTAAAAGAAAACGTACATATTGGCATTCAAAGGTGTGATCGGTTTAAAATCATCCTCTAGAAAAATAACAAAATCTTAGTTTGTTTTCTAAATTAGTAGATCAATTGAAAACTTCGCTAGAAATATTTTCGGATATAATACAAGTAGGATCGTAATATAATAAGGGCACTCTGGTGAAGAGATTATAGCAACGCGTTATTCTCTAAAGGCATATTTTGTTTTGCTGTTTCCGTATGTTTTCAAATCGCCACCGAACTCATTGGTTCCTATGAAATATACATTATATATCATAAAACATTATTTCCTTTGATTTTTGAAAGTACTTACGTGCTGGATGTTGCAAACACAATTAAAATCGAGGGCATAATTGATACGAGGAATTTGATCGGATTGGCCCGTTTGATGATCAGGTAGTACACCGGCATGACAATTAAAGACCAGATGAACTGAGACACGAGGCAGGTCAATGTGTACATCCCTAGTTTCTTGAAGGTTTCCTCTAAATTACTGGTTCCAGCGAGAGTTTTGGCAATCAAACTTGCGGAACCCACTGGTGTCGCCCTATAATGAGAAATGTAGTCTATTTTCGATAACAGTGAATTTTCTTCTAGTGCACATAATGAAGACCAAGATGAAATAAAGTGCTGAAATCTGGCCACATTGTGTGTGCTACTGAAATCATGCAATTGTTTTCAAAATTTACTCGATACTCCAAGTTACTTTAACTCTTTGAACCCTAGCTACGCATATTTGCGTCATTTGCAAACAGCATACCTGTGAGGGTTACACTTGTCCTATGCAAACAGTGTAGATCCTGATCAAAGGGCTCCTAGGAGCCCTTTGATCAGGGTCTACACTGTTTTACATTTTGATATATATTTTATAAATCAACCCTTAAAAGTAAAAAATGGACTAGACTAAATTGAAAACAAGAATAGTATATTTGAAGTTTAAGGGAGGAAAGGGTTAAGTTGCTTAAAGCTGCGTCTGCTAAAATATATGTTATTTCTGATAGTGCATTTCATGACTTTATTAATTAAAACTATTTTCGTGGGGGAAAGATTAAATGAGAGGCGCAAACAAGCTTGTATTACATGTAGTAGTCCCACGGTATCTTACCAGATAATTACTCTCATCATCTTGAGGATGATGTCTGTAGCAGCCCGGAAAAAGTCGAGGAAGGGTTCCCCTTTTTGTCCGACAGACGTCGCTGTAACTCCAAACATGGCACACACAATAAACAAACCTGAAATGTATACGGGCTACAGTCAGGACAATGTCGATTAACTCATTGAGTTCTAGTGACGCATATATTCGTCATTTACCAAATATGTATCTGTGAAGAGTACACTTGTCCTATGTAAACAGTGAAGTCCCTGATCAGAGGGCTCCTGCAGGAGCCCTCTGATCAGTGACTTCACTGTTTGTCATTTTGCAATTTATTACAAAAAACTACCCTAAATAGTCTAAAATGGACCAGCCTTTATTGCAAACTGGAATTGCCCATTGAACGTTTCAGGGGATAATGAGTAATGATGCAAGTCAGTGATAGAAGAGGCTCTGAATCATTTTTTAAGGTTATTTACAGGAAAAAATAAAATTCAAAATATGTAAATGCCATGTCCCACTAAGCTTCCACAATGTACATGTAACAGTATCTGTCGGTCCTTATGCTGACCCTTACAATCCGTCCACATCCATCCCAAGGCGGTGTTATTCGTCCAAGACACTTTTCTGAATTTTCTTGTTTTTTTTTTCAGAAACGTTAACTCGTTGGCTGACAACGTCGCCAAAAGTCGACCTTTCAAACAGTTTGGATCCTGATCAGACGCCGCGTAACGCGGCGACTGATCAGGATCCAAACTGTTTTACACTCGTATTGACATTGTCTAAACGGCCACTTAACTACTAAACCAGCCAATTCGTTCACGTTGACAGTTATAAAATTTCGAAGTTTTCATTCTATTTTATATATTAAGCAAACGCTTTTACTAACCAATTTACTACAAGAACATTATTACTATTATTATTATTATTATTATTATTGTTATTATACCAGTTTTATATAGCGCTCTTTTCACACAGGAGTTGTGCATTAAAAACTGTTTCACATTATATTATATAAATGTAATTACAAATTGAGAAACCTCAAATAACTAAATTTATAATAAAGTTAACACATCCTAATTGAAATTCTTTCAATACAATTACTAAGATTATAAGAATTGTGATCATTTGTTTATTAAATTAATTCGAAAATGTGTCAACTATTTAAAAGATTAATGGCATGATTAAAAGAATAGTAAGCGCCCCTTTTAGACCGACAGCATCTACAGAAAATACACAGTTTAGAGGAAGCATTCATCTACACCCCCATCCCGGGACCTACCTAGTACATGGCTTAATCACACCCTTAATTCATAATGTATGGGTTCATGTTGTATTCATTGATAGGGGGTGTGACGGGGGAGACAAATACTGTTTCTTCATGACCAGTCACGCGAATTAAAACTGCAGGATAAACAGGGATGGAATTTAACCATTTCACCGACAACATTTAACAGCCCCATTAAACAACTAAATTATCGTCTGCTAAAATTTGTCGTCTGTATTTTTATTAAAAAATTCAATTTTTGAATTTCTGAATGAAAAAATACTGATATGATGGGACAAACAAAGTTTGGATCCTTATCAGACGCCGCGTAACGCGGCGTCTGATAAGGATCCAAACTGTTTGTTAACCCCTTCACTGCCTTACCCCGAGCGCATTAATTATTTGCACACAGTTTGGATCCTGATCAGACGCCGCGTTACGCGACGTCTGACCAGGATCCAAACTGTTTGACACTCATTTCAATATTTCTTAAGTAAATATACCTAACATTTGAATCTATGAAATAAAAGCAGACGACAATTGTTTAAAATTGATGACGTCATGGAAGTGAAGGGATTAAGCCGACTGCAGACAATTTTAGCGATGAAAGGTTGACATGAAAATGCTTTATCAGATTGCAAGCTAATAAAATATAACTACATGTATCTACAGGAACATCTATCTATTACGGCCGCTTAGAAGAAGGTTAAATGACTGCATAAAGGACAGGTGAAATCTTAAAGCAAGGTGAACGTTAAACAGAAAGTTCCTAAAGAAGCTTTCTGTTTTACGTTCACCTTGCATTAAGCAGCCAACTGCCTTAAACACCTTCTTACTAACACAATGATATTGGTCGTAATAGAAGGGTTTTATTGTATGTTTGAGTCCTTTCATTATTGATATACATGTATCGTCTTTTTCAAAAATGTCGTCATCTGTTTTTAAGTTTTATTTTTAAACTGTAGTTAATGACTGCAGAAACACCCGTACCAGTGTAAAACATTTTAGAAGCCATGTACGCAATCAAACTGTTTGGGAAAGCTCAGGCAAGTAGCAATCAGCACAGGCTGCCATTTCTCCGGATTTTTCCTAAATATTCGGATTTTTTTCTAGAACTTGGTAGCTTAAAGCAGGCTGAAAGTAAAGCAGAATGCGTCATAAGGCGCATTCTACTTTACTTCCAGCCTGCTTTAAGTATAGTCACGTGTCAACAAAACTAGAAACAGACTATGGGGTAAAGGTACGCTTCGTAAAATCGCACTTGAAAAATGCAAATTTGGAAATTTTTGGATTTTTCATGTCAACTTATGGCAGCCATGGTGTTTTTATGCACTTTCTACTCCTTATATACACGTGCATGCATTTGAATGCTTCCACTCTTTCGTGAAAAAAGCGATAGGAAAAGATTCCTATATATTGAACAAGTGAGTTCTTAAAGCACACTAAACGTATGGCAGAAAAGGTGCAACGGGTTATTTGCTTTACTTCAGCATGTTAAAGCAAAACCCTACATTAAACACGTAAATCTATGTTTGAAAAGGGTAATTTAATCCCTCTGCACATTTTCAATTAAATCACACTGAGCTCCGTGAAGATATGTGCATATATATATATATCGTAATATAGAGGTTTTATATATATATAAAACCTCTATATTACGATCACTAAAATGTGTTAATTATAAAGTGTTTACGACAGGTGACTGCTTAAAGCATATTGACAGTAAAACAGAAACCTCCTATAGGAGCTTTCTGTTTTACTGTCACATTGCTTTAAACTGTGACCTGTTTTTATACAATCAATTAGCTTTCGTTTTAATAGTCGTAATAGAGGGTTTCGCTGTTCAAGTTATGGTTTATCAAATATCAGATGCAGAAATGATGATATCAGCGAAAATCTCTGCCACCCATTTTCTGATTGTGTAAAACCACTTTGCATGATTTCATATTCAAGCAAGCAAGGTAAACGGCTCGGATATTTTCACCGATATAGCTAATATTTATAAGCCGTGCCAAGACAAAACCTGCCTTATATTACATTGCAACATTGTACAGACCAAGCACCGTTTGATGATTATGTCGTTATCAACGACGAGCAGGACATCTAAGTAGTCGATTTGTGTACCCGGAGATGACTTGTCAGACCGATGCTTGCTCTGAAGTAACTACCTGAGTTTGATATATACTGCTAAATACAATGCTTTAGATACACGGGGATGTCAAACAGTGTAGATCAAGACCAGCCGCCGCGTCAAAATACGCCCGTAATGACAGAGTCAATGATAAAAATCATCAGACATGATAAAAAATCACTAGTTATCTTACTGTATGATGAGAAGGCTTGATATGAACCATGCTAGCATTGTTCGGAACGGACCGTCATTTGATGAAAGTGGGCGATCGCTCTCCATAGTGTGTCGAAATTGACCAACATTTGGCCAACCTCATTAGGGGGTTTTCAATCTTAAGCCCCTTCACTGCCATGAAGTAAATTGTTTTAAACACTTGTCGTCGGTAATTATCTACACAAATGAATTCAGGTAAATTGAAGTAGTATGGCATTGAGTGTCAAACAATTTGGATCCTGATCAGACGCCGAGTCACTCGGCGTCTGATCAGGATCCAAACTGCTTGAAAACAACCGTTGTATTCGGGGGTAAAGCAGTGGAGGGGTTGAATTGTCGTTACCTAGCACGTTTGTCGAGTTGGCGGATCCAAGGTATTTTCTCGAGATCTCTTTTGCAAACACGGTGTAGTCATGGGTACCGTTGTTCATTGCGATACTAACGTTCTTGTACTCATACTTAGTCTGAGCCTGAAAAAAAAATAAGATAAAAACTCCAATTTATCAGACCTTCTTTTGCTTGATATATTTCAACCCTAGCATCGAGTACAATGGAGAATCTGTTATTCTTTCCCGTTTACTCGCAAACGAAACGCAAACGCAAAGTACTAAAACGTAGAAAATGTCAACTTTCCCACCATTCTTTATGTTGATTTTAACCTGGACGGCACACCGTTTTGAGCCTGATCAGACGCCGGGTTACCCGGCGTCTGATCTGGCTCCAAACGGTTTGCATGAGAAATAATAGATTTAGCGTAAACGCGTTTATTGGGAAAGAATAACGTTTTCTCCACTGTATACACATCATTTACAGACATATTATGTCTAAAAAGTACATTTTTCCTGCGCAAACAATGTAGATCCAGATAAAATAAGCCCTCTGATCAGGGTCTGTACTGTTTGTCATTTTGCAATATATTGTTAAACTGAATTCTTAGTAGTCATAAATAGACTAGACGTTTTTCAAATTGTCTATCATCCTAAAGGAGCTCTCTGATCAGGGTCTGCTCTGTTTGTCATTTTACATTGTACTGTAAAACTGAACTCAAAGCAGTCAACAAATGGACTAGACTTTAATGTCCATGTACATCATGTTATGTATACTGCCAAAAGACCCTACATAGCCAAAAAATGGACAAGACTTAATTGGATTTGTCCATGTACATCATGTTATGTATATTGCCAACAGACCCTACATAGCCAAACAATGGACAAGACTTAATTGAATTTGTCAATGTACATCATGTTATGTATATTGCCAACAGACCATACATAGCCAAACAATGGACAAGACTTAATTGAATTTGTCAATGTACATCATGTTATGTATATTGCCAACAGACCCTACATAGCCAAACAATGGACAAGACTTAATTGAATTTGTCAATGTACATCATGTTATGTATATTGCCAACAGACCCTACATAGCCAAACAATGGACAAGACTTAATTGAATTTGTCAATGTACATCATGTTATGTATATTGCCAACAGACCCTACATAGCCAAACAATGGACAAGACTTAATTGAATTTGTCCATGTACATCATTGAAATTCCTATCAGCAAACAGTGTAGACTCTGATCAGACGCCGCATAAGGCGGCGTCTGACCAGAGTCCACGCTGTTTGCCTATGTCCCATATACCGGATCGTGGATACAGATGGGTAAATTTCTAGGAGGAATCGTCCAAATTATAGAAAGTGTGGTCCATTTTTAATAGAATAGGCGTGTTTTCCAAACCATTAATTGTTAAAAAGATTTTTCGATTTCTTTTCATTAGGCATAAGTGGGTTGATGCGAAAGTTGGTTAGTTGTTTGTTTAACATTGATAACAATGTTCTGTACAAGTTACCTAGAAATAAACAGTTTTAATTACAGTTCTCACCTGTTGGAAACATGACGCAACAATGTTTTCCGGGAAGATGTTTCTGAGAAATGAAATAAAAAAGACTTTGCAACAGAACTTTTGTCAATGTAGTTTATTGATCTAACGGTGTTTAGTCGAAAAAACATATACACATGTAAGACAATACCAACATTTTGAAACATACCTAACAACACCCGGTTGTTCGCACTTACAACGGAAGGAAATAAAAAGTCATAAATGACCTTCAGACAGGACAGAGCCTACTAGATACATGTAAGCATTTTGAACCAAACATAGTTGAGCTATATTTCTTCTTTACCTACATCAAAAAGTGTACTAATTCACATGTTGTTAACCCATTTACGCACAGTGGATTCTTCCATGTTTATATATTGGATTAGTCCATTTTTATTAAAGGGTGTCTGGTCAAAATTTTCATTTTCATTTTGTTTTAAAATGAATTTCCTATCAGCAAACAGTGTAGACTGATCAGACGCCGCACAATGCGGCGTCTGATCAGAGTCTACATTGTTTGTCTATGTCCCATATATGGGATCGTGGGCAAAAATGGGTTAAGTATTCTACCCGTGCCTGGCCTGCTTACAGCCTTGAGCAATGATACATTTACAATAAATGGGAAATAAAATCAGTAACCCAGAAGTCGGAGTGCTAATAACTGGAAGGCTATCTTATAACCGTAGATACGATATCTATAGAAATCGAACTAATGTCCGTGCATTTTTATTCTATAAAATTGGACGACGTCACCATTTTAGAGTCAGAATCTAGAAATACAGTAAAAAGATATTCAATGTATCAAAAGAAGAATCAATAGAAAACGTGAGAACTACGAGGAACCCATTAGATATTTTATTTATGTTTTGAAATAAGACTATTCATATTCTTAACAGGATAATTTTCTACTGCGGAATAATATATTCGATGCATTGCATGTAAATCTAGTTTGTTTGACCTTTAAAAGTGCACTTCATGTCTACATTTTTGCAACAACTACAATAACAAGAGCACCGCAGTGCGGCAAAATACGCCCGTCATGGCCGGCGGCTGTCAAAGTCGTCCGGACTCAGGCCGACTGGAAAAAGTCGCCCGGAGTGTAGGCCCGACTATCGATCTCAAAAAGACTATGCTGTAGTAGTTCGATAGCTCAAGTACTATCCCGATAGTATTGCGATAGTCAAGAAACTATTGCAATACTATCACGATAGTTTTTCTACCAACTGTTTTCTCATAAACAAATGCTCTTTGGGCGTATTTACATACTTTGGATATATCACGGAATTTTGACAATAAAGGGGGCATAACTGTGCTAAAAATAGTCGCCAACGTCTGAAATTTAAAAGGAACCAAAATTCACAGGTGCCTTCCCTGTATGATGAGAATGCTTAATATGACATTTGGTTACAATAGACAAAATGTAAGTAAAATTATTATCAGGAAACAATATATTGTTAAAAAATTGTGTGAAGGGGCATAACTCTTAAAATACGGAGTCAAACCAAAAACCCGTAATATGTGTTAAGTAACTTCATTCATTGTATCACCATATCAAATTTGAAATCAATTGAAAAAAATGTCAATTTTTGACAATAAAGGGGCATAACTCTGCTAAAAATAGCCGCCAACGTCTGAAACGCGAACTCGTCCGAGCTATTGTGGTATGGAATATTTATAGGAAGTTTAATCAAAATCAGTAAATAAATGAAGGTGAGAGAGCGCTAACAAGAAAAGTTATCGGACGGACGGACGGACGGACAGACGTACGGACAGCGCTGGGTATACCATTATACGACCGTCGATGACGGGCGTATAAAAAGTGACTACACGGCAATGTCGGGCTTTTTGACACCCACATTCATCTAAAGCAATTGACACTCCAAAGGGTATATTAGCACTAGGTCTTAAGCCTTCGTGCCGAATATATCCTTAGTCGTGCCAATAACTACCGACGGCACTCCTTTTGGGCATTCCTATTGCCGTGTAGTAACTGTATATAAAACGTGATATCAAGTGTTATATTTACCTTAACAGATCGGCGAATATATCTTCTGTCTCCATAATGTCTCTGTTCAAACTATCAGCATCGGACTCCACACCCTGACCTGCGGGCAAACACAGCCTAGCTTACTGTCCATGTTCTAATAGTCTAACAGTAACAACTAGGAGGTATTACACTAAGTACAAGATGTACAAAAACTGATGTGCAATGGCTAAACCTTCCCCCACCCCAGATGAAATGAAACCTTTTCTCCCCTAAATCATATGTTACGAGCGTATGGCTATTCATTAGAATATTGTCTTTGAGGTCATTTTAATATATTCACATTCACCCTGTAAAGTCTTTATGTAATCCTATTAAAATGTGCAGTACATCTGCCGATGAACCTACACTTCCAAACTGGTTCTAGCCAGTTCGGATTTCCCCGTGCTATTCGTGGACTTCTTCAAATAGACTACATCGGGCACTTAACACTAAGCTCCCATTGGTCGACGTCATATGACACTAGCGGAGTGATACAGACCCATAGGTCGTTGCCATCGCGTTGCTATGTGTGTAAATGGGTTAAGAAAACAACCGCGACCTGTAATTTTAGAATGTGCTTTGGCAATAGATATTCAAGTTGCACTGTTATTTGTTTGCCTTGTAAGTCTTTTCCATTCACAGAGAGAAAGTTTACTGGAAAAAATCCTGAATTTTTAATACAGTTACAGTACATGTAGTTGGGACTACTTTCTCACCAGAAACTGGAATGGCTATTACATCGACATTACATCTATCAAACCTCTTTGACCGGTATATGATAAATTCTTATACAGAAAAACAAATCTGGCCAATAAACACATTAAATTGACAAGACAGAAAATATAAATATAAATATAAGGAATAAACAACATCTCTTTGCCGCGCATGACGGTATGACTACGTTAGCTTCGGGGTGTAAATTTAACGAAAACGCCCTTCGGGCGTTTACGAAATTTACCCCCTGCGAAGCTAATGTAGTCATACCGTCATGAACGTCAAAAATATGTTGTTTATTCCTATAGAGAAGTAATAACATAAGAGTTGGGGTGACATAAGAAAAGGACTTGAACACTCCCATATATCATCTAAGGCTCTGTCTTGATACTTATTTGTTTGTTAGACAAACAAATAAGAATCGGGACTGTGTTATTTATTTCGTTATATCAAAAAAGGATTGGTTATATCAGGTCCACTTTACTATATGCTAACAAGAGATGGGGAATAAGATTTGTTTTATTATATCCAATATTTCGCTTTATCCGATTTCGTTATAAGCGAGTTTCGCTGTAGTGAATATTCACGACTGTACAAATATGTAACTTTTTTGTCATTGGAGGAAGACATTAGAAGCGTTAAAAGGCATATCTGTGAATTAAAGCTATTCAAAAACAATATACAGTGAAACCCCTCTAAACCGGACATGTGTTGGGACAACATAAATGTCCGGTTTAGAGGGGTTTAACACATAGTTTGTTTCTAGTATGGAATATAGCTGATCACTTAAAGCAGGTTGATAGTAAAGCAGAATGCGTCTTAAGACGCATTATGCTTTTAGTACTGCAAATATCAGACCATTTAAGACAGCCAACTGGTCCTCGCCTGTAAACATAGGTTTCTATACACCAAAATGTTCGTCTAAGTCTGCAGATTATGAATTCGGTTGATGCAGTTGGCAAAGCGGATGGACAACATCGCAATTCAAGATGGCGTCCAAGATGGCCGCCGGTTATAGTGAAAATTCCTTACGTCTTAGTTGTGGGTACAATTTTCGAAAAATTGAACTAAATTTGCCTCAAATGTATTGGAAACATGTCAAATATGTATTTGTAACAAAGAATTTATAAATATTGGCATTCAAATTCAAGAAAACTGTCAAAATGGTCGCCAAAAAAGCATATTTTGCGTTCTTTCTCATGATAATGAAATTTTAACTAATGAAAAACTACAGCTATCTTGTTAATGGCACTGGTTTCTTTATACTAAAATGTCTGTCTAAGTCTGTAACTTATGGAACCAGTTGCTGCATTTAACAAAACTTAAGTTTAAGTAGGCTATTCATGATTGTTTTCAAGATGGCGCCAATTAGATATATGCACTTCATATATAAGTGGACATTTTCGTATATAGAAAAACCTGAGCTCGTTGATTACATTTTTGATAGAAATGGTGTACTTGTTGAAGCAAGCAAGAAATTTAGCACGAATACTCCTAAGGGTTTATAGTTTTCAAAAAAAAAATGCTAGCTTCCATCACAATTCAAAATGGCGTCCAAAATGGCCGCCGAAAGTAAGAAATATCACTTAGGAGTCAGTTGTTGGTACAAGTTGCCATTAAATAAACTAAATTTGCCTCAAATGTATTCGTTGCGCATGAAATATGAATATTGAGCTGAAATCCATAATAAAAAGCTGTTTTAATCAAGAAATTATTCAAAATTGCCACAAAAGAAGCGTATTTTGCGGGTTTTTTCCCCATAATTATGGTTATTTTACTAATGAAATGCCCAATTTTTTTGTTGATAACTAAGTAGCTTTTGTGCAAAAATAGTGCACTTGGGGAAGCAAGCATGATACATAAATATTCACCAAGATGTGCTTACCTCATATCTGTCGTACGCAATTAAATATGGCGGCCAATTTCCAAAATGGCCGCCACCGAGGGATATTTTAAGTTAACCAATCCTTAATAAACCATTGTCACCTCAGAAAAATGGCAATCATTTCAAACAAACCATGTCATATGATCTTCCTGATAAACAACGACGTATGTAGAAAAACCAAGATGGTGGCCATTTTCCAAAATGGCCACCAAAACCTGTTCCAACCACGTAAAAATAAATTTCTGGTACAAAGTCAAATGTTATGTTTTCACTCTTGAACTGCACAATTTGGTACAGGCAAGTCCATTTTTGTATTATTTGCAGTGTCCAATGCATTCCTTCTTGCACCCGCAATTTATCATCTGTTTGCATATCTCTGCTATTGGTGCCATTGAGGTCCAGTGAACTATCCACATGTTGCTTTGCATTGTCCATTCTCAATTGGCAGCGCTTGCAGTTTCCATTTACGGTTCTAAACATTGTCCCCATATGCACCCTGCTTGGTAAGCAGCCCGTTTGATATGTTCATGAAATGCTGCGTGAAACTTCAGGTCCAGCTACCATCCATCTTATTAACGCAGAAGCCCCTCTTTCACCTTTGATTGTAGCATTAGTCTGCTCATGGGCCTGATCAACTGCCATTGCAGAGAAAATTCGCTTCGATTTAAACCCAACAATTTTCCCGTCCTGAAATGCCTGGTACACGTTAGGATGCGTCACATCTAAGGTAAGCATGTCATTCAGGTGCACCGGTAGCCAGCATACATAGTTGACGTTGTTGTTTGAGAAGAAGAAAGGTATCAATGATACTAATGGTAGAAGTTGAAATTAGCCCGAAACGACATTATTACTGACAGAATAGTCAGTTCCATTGACAACACAATGAACCAGTTGTTGAACTGTGGACTTTCTTTTATCCGTTTGTTGCACTAAGGTTTAAAGTCAAGAGATGGCTGGTTTTCTCCTTCACATCCAATACAATATGAATCGTTTGAATCCTTCAGAGTTTTGTACAGGGCAAGAAATGCTGTAACTTGGTGAGTTTTGCTGGTTTTTGTCACACTAGAGGCATTCAAAAACGACTATGCCGTTCCTGAGGATGGTATCTCTTCCTCTGCGAGGGCTTCTGTCCATCCGTTTGAATGGAGAAACGATCCAATGGATTTCAGCACAGCCATCTCTATATGCAGGCTGCCAAACATGATGACACACTTGTCATCTCCTTACTCTTTGGGCCAGTTCCATTGAATTTGTTTTGCTACAGCATAATTTATATTGGCTGATCTACGGTGAGGACAGGTGTTTAAGCAGGATTCAGGTATGCGACCGTATCCATAACCGTATCCATAACATGGTGTACGGTAGCCACTGAGTGAGCTGCGTTCCGTATCAGAGGTAGCAGTGAGGTAATACTTACTTCAAATGTAATACCCCTTTTCGACGCATTGTGATATACTGACCATGTGAGATCCATATCTTCGGACAGCATTTGAGTAAGGCAAATACTTTCTGGCCATTCGAACTAGCTGTTTAGCTGAAATTGTGCACGCTTACCATCAAGGTTGATAGGAACGTATACATTGGGAGGTTCGGGTTTGCCTTTGATGACTGTAGAGGTAACATTTGTGAAGGAATCTGGAAGCTCAGGCACTGGCATGACTTTGTTGTCTCTTATTGTAAGCGGTTCTTATTTTCCACTTCATTGTCAGCAGTTGAGTACTGGAAAAGTGATATACTTGTCCCATGAAACAATGTGCTTGCTGTTGTAGCTGTTGGATTTGTGAAGGAATCTGGAAGCTCAGGCACTGGCATGACTTTGTTGTCTCTTATTGTAAGCGGTTCTCATTTTCCACTTCATTGTCAGCAGTTGAGTACTGGAAAAGTGATATACTTGTCCCATGAAACAATGTGCTTGCTGTTGTAGCTGTTGGATTATGGTATATATTATCAATTGCTGCTTTGGTGATTATACCCCTATTTCTGAGAGCAGATGGATAGATGATTCCTTCATTTGCCTATCTTCTGATTACAGCATCGCCCAATTGGGCTGAGATTTCAAGGACTCTGTTGTACGGAATTAATAAAAAGTACATTCTCATGTAGCAATTCTACAAGCGCTCTCCCAAGAGTCTTCGAATAAACAGACGTTCCAATAAAAAATGAAAATGGAATCTCGCGTTCTTTATAATATCTGAACGTGGAAGCTCCTTCTCTGTGCAATGGCAGTTGCATTGCAGGAGCTGTGTCATTGCGGAATCTGTTTTACAAACTCCAGGTTGCGATCGCTATTTCACGTCAACTCCATGTTCTAGTATGTATACAAATCATTGAACCTGCCATCAAAAGGAGCACTTGTGTTTTAGCATTGACTTGAGATCCACAGTACAAATGTCCATGCTTAGAGGGTTCAGCCAGGTCAACAGATGGTAGGCCTATGACAGAGGTAGAGGTTGGAAATGAAAATCTCAATGTCGTAACAGATTTTTGCTACTTTGGGGACAATCTGTGGTCTGGAGGAGGATGTGAGCTTGCAGTTATAACACGCTGTAAGTCGGCCTGGAAAAAGTTAGTTCAGAGAGCTCCTCCCCATATTGATAAGCAAGTTTCTGCCATCAGCAACCAGTGGTCTAGTGTACTCGGTCTATGTAAGGAGTGTTATGCTCTACGGATCTGAGACATGGGCTGTATCAGCAAATACACTCAGACGTATGCTACAAAATGACAAAGCCATGATACAATGGATCTGCCTAGTCAAGCCAGAAGAAGATGTCCCTTTTAACTCTATGTTATCTCAGCTGAACATAAGAGGCATTGCGGAGACTCTCCAATCATTTAGGCTAAAAAGGCTTGGCCATGTAGAGAGAAGCCCTGGCGGGATTACTGAAATCAGATGCCTGAACATCCCAACACAGCGGGGTCAAGGCAGACCAAAGCTATCATGCGAGGACCTTGTAAAACGTGACGACGAAGACTTTGTTCCAGACTGGACAGCCAGGCCTCACCCTCGTTAGAAGGACTAACCAATCGCCTGGTTAAACTAAACTGGATGATGACGATTTTATAACATTTGGGACACTTACTTGTAAACTACAATAATTGAACACCATACATTAGCTGACACTGGACCCCATTCTAAGTTTCACAGGAGTGACGTCACCAGTATGCCCTGGGTCTACGTTGACAGTCACTCTTTTTAAACGTGAGCTGTTTTAAACATCTTATCAATAAAGACTTACATATCTGTTATTACGAACAATTTGTAACCAGAAAGATAAAGTTGGTATTATTTTAAGTAATTCTGCATTCCGTTCTGAAAGGAGGAATTCTTTTGGTAATAAGGTTATATTTAGTTGTTTGAGCAACTTAATTTCTTGACTTTGGGACAGTTTAAAGTCATTTCTGATGTTTGTATCTGAATAAATGCATGTTTTATGCATATTTTTTCATCATTTGAGCAGTGAAAAATGAGAATTCTCGAATGCATACCACCAAACCTATCGATCAATGCAAGGCACATTCTGCTTTACTTTCACCCTGCTTTAAGCGGTAAATATTTTTCAAGATCATAAAATCTCTGCAATTTTCAATAAAAAGTGTTCCAGTGCAATAATGTACGTTTTTAAATATGATTCAAGGATATTAAGAATACTGTGCACTTGAAATGTTCAATTACACCTTTAAAATTAAATGTACACATGAAAATCTGACATTTTGTACATATTTTGACTTCACACGTCAGCCATCTTAAAAAATGGCCGCCATATTGGATTTTATAGGTAGCTAACGACATTTTTGAAAACTATAAACCCTTAGGAGTATTTGTGCAAAATGTCTTGCTTGCTTCACCAAGTGAACCATTTCTATCAAAAATTGAATTAACGAGCTATATATGAAAATGTCCACTTATATATGAAGTACATACATCTAATTGGCGCCATTTTGGAAACAATCATGAATGGCCTACTTTAACCAAAGTTTTGTTAAATGCAGCAACTGGTTCTATAATTTACAGACTTAGACATACATTTTAGTATAAAGAAACCAGTGCTATTAACAAAATATCTGTAGTTCTTCATTAGTTAAAATTTCATTATCATGAGAAAAAGCGCAAAATATGCTTTTTTGGGGGCCATATTGAAAGTTTTCTTGATTTTGAATGCCAATATTTATAAATTCTTTGTTCCAAATACATATTTGATATGTTTCCAATAAATTTGAGGCAAATTTAGTTATTTTTTTCAAAAATTGCACCCACAACTAAGACGTAAGGGATTTTCAGTATTACCGGCGGCCATCTTGGACGCCATCTTGAATTGCGATGTTGTCCATCCGCTTTGCCAACTGCATCAACCGGATCCAATAGCTACAGGCTTAGACGAACATTTTGGTATATAGAAACCTATGTTTACAGGCAAGGACCAGTTGACCCTCTAAATATGTGAGATATTGTCTCCCGTTTGCAGCACTATAAACAAATAAGCAAAACAAGAAACTAACCTGGTTGTATGATAAGACAAAACACGGCCCCGAAAATACACCCAAGCAGATTGGTCACCAAAATATACAAAAGTGTAACGCCGCTGACTTTGCCGTTAGATCTTGGGTCCATGGCAGAAGTACCTACAATAAAACACCACACAGACGAGCTATTTTAAACACATACGGTTAAACTCCTTTAAACCTGATATGTGTTGGGACAACATAAATTTCCGGTTTAGAGGGGTTTCCATTCAGAGGGGGTTTAACCCATTACCCCACAGCTTGTCTCTAGTATGGAAGATAGCTGAACGCTTGAAAGCAGGTTGAAAATAAAGCTAAATGCGCCTTAAGGCGCATTCTGCTTTTTTTCAACCAGCTTTATGCTATAATCTCCAAGAATATAGAACTTATTTCTGATGATACATATTCATTAATGTATTCATTCAGTGTAGGAATAAATCAAAGGCGTACAAATGCGTATTTATTATGTAATGTGTTAAAATAAAGAAGGGTTGTAAACGTTTCCATTTTTTATCCGGTTTAGAGAGAATTCCGGTATTTAGAGGTTACAGTTTGGAGGGGTTCCATTGTACATGTATAACGTTTTATCTATTGGACACGTTCGTTAGCAAATAGATCTACATTTCGGGTAAAGGATATAAATAAGGAGTTATATTTGAACAAAATCAGCGTTTCGTAAGAGTCAGACATGATACGTTTTCGGAACCAAAGTTGTCGTATTTCTGACAAATACTGGATATCAAATATATTTCGGTACAGCAGTTGTACTGTTGTTGCGTTTTAAATGTCGTGTGTCTCAGTCTGTTTATTAGCACCAATTTCGCATCTAAAAGTGTCTGTACGCATAAATCTATAGAACATTTACAACAGTATTATTTGTTCTCTTAATCTGGATTGTCCTTAATTTCAATTTAATCCATTGCCTTATAGAAAAACAATTTATACATTGGCTTTTCTGCCTTATCACAAAGCATTCAACAACCCATTAATAATGAAGACTTTGTGATAAGACTGAAATACCAAAGGTATGAGAAATTGTCTTTCTAATTGAGTCGACAAATTAGATTGAAATTATAGAATATTTTTTAGAGATACTTTAGCTAGGTAAAAATGTTGATTGTTCAGACAGCTGGCAGCTAAATGCAGGAAAGTACTATTGCAGAAAGCTGGGAGCTTATAGCATGGTTTTCCACTGCATTGAACAGACCCCTGCATTTCATTATCCTTACACCGGTACTTCTTTGCAGGATGGTCTCTAATGAAATGTAAAACTATATGTTATAAATGCGGTGGCACATTCTATTTACATGCTATAAATTGCATATAACCAAAGGTATGATGACACATTTAGGACGTATATATACACTCAGTACAAAAAGAAACGCACATTGTGCTCAGGCGCAGCTTAAGAGACTTTTTTAAGATACTAACACCATATCTCAAGATCAATTTAATTCTGCCACAAGTTTAGAAAAACATATACTTAAAATTACTGTTCTGTATGTTAACCCTTTCACTCTTAATGACGTCAAAAGGCGCGTTTTCAAACAGTTTGGATCCTGATCAGACGCCGCGTAACGCGGCGTCTGATCGGGATCCAAACTGTTTGACACTCGTATAGATATACTTTAAGTCATACTACTTTGAATATTACTTTGAAACGATCTTGCAAACAACAAAATTGAAGCAGACGACAATGAAACGGTGGTGGGATAAAAAACCACGATTAATTTGGCAGCGAAAGAGTTAACTAGTGCCTGTTGAAAACACCGCACCGATTTGTACAGGTTATGATGATACCAATTCAATGATAAACCTCCCATTTTCAACATTGATAGCCAAATACGGAACTACTGACTGTAATGAAAAGATTATTTCACAAATACATTCCTTCTAAATACAGATAATATTGTAATAAAAGTATGCGTTTCTTTTTGCACTGAGTGTACATACAATTTGCTTGACATACTATCATGGTCTAATTTAGACAGCGACGTCATTAATATGGAATTATGCTGCATATGCTCAAATGCACTAGAATTATTTTCTGACCATAAATCTACCGACACAAATCTGTTTTAGACAATGGAGTAACCTACCGGCAATAACGCTGCATATTACCAAGGGTATGATGACCAGCTTGAGGGTACGAATGTACAGCTCTCCCGGCATACCTGAAATGATATTAGTACAGTCTTCCTTAACTACCATGACGCCTTCCATTACTGTCATGACGTCAGTCATCAGTGTCATGACATCACCCTTCACTGTCATGACGTCATCAATTTCAAACAATAATTATTGTCGTCTTCTTTTATTTCTCAAATTTACATTTTAGGTCTGATGAGAATCCAAACTGTTTGACAATCATTTCAAAACAGAGTCAACATGATTCACATGTAAGAAATGAAAGCATACGACAATTTTTTAACCCCTTTACTGCCTTACCCCGAGTGCAACGGTTATTTGCAAACAGTTTAAATCCTGATTAGACGCCGCGTAACGCGGCGTCTAATCAGGATTCAAACTGTTTGACACTCATTTCAATATTTCTTAACTCAAAAAACCTAAACATTGAATTTGAGAAATCAAAGCAGGCGACAATTGTTTTTAATTGATTACGTCATGGCAGTGAAGGGGTTAAAGTTGATGACGTCATTGCAGTAAATAAGTTAATTTTTCTGTAAAATCTTGAACCGGTTTCGTTAGAATAGTCGTTATCAATTCAACTTATTGGTTGTTAAAAGCAATGTGAAAGTATATCAGAAACCTCCTTTGAGCTGTCACATGTCTCTCATGCACTCAACTTGTATTATTTTAGTGGTCTTAGTAGAGGGGTTTTACAGTATTGTTAGGAAGTCGACGATTGTGTCGAAACAGCTACCCATACGACAGTAATTTAGATTATAAGGCAAACGGTTTTAGATGTTCAGTGTTCAGTTGTAGCTGCTCTAAGGTTTAACTATACACATTGAACTATTTACTACAGTTGAACTTCGATATATCGAACTCGGTTAAGTCGAACGTACCCGTATTTCAAAGTTAAAACGTGGCTTAACCACGTTTTAACTTTGAAATACGGGTATGTTCGACATAACCGATGATGAAATAATGAAGGTCATGTGTCGACATATCGGATAGTTCTAGTTAAGCGAGTTCGAGATATGTCTATATGTCTAGACGTCCTAGGTTGCTCGGATGCAGATCATAGGAAAACTAATTATCTCACCTGCGGTTTTTGAAAGGGTTTCAGAATATGTCTTCTCTTTATTTAAAACAGCCATAAATAGTAAAAAGTGGACTAGACCATATTGGAAACTGAAATCGTCCATTTGAAGTATAAGAAGTTAATGAATTAGGGGTTATTCAAGTTAAAGAATCATAAACTGACTTTGCACAGGTTTTTTCTTGACTTTTTGACCCTCTTTCTATGTTTATTTATATTATTCCATGTGTTCCTCGGCTCTTATATACTTGATGAGTCAATTTTAACTTAAGGGGTATCTGATCGAACTTCATTTTTGTCTTTTTCGAAAAAAAATCCTTCTAGCGAACATTGCATACTCAGATCAGACATTGCATTATCTGACCTGAGTCCGCTCTGTTTACCTGCGTCCCGTAAATGAGACGCTTGACACAAATGGGTTAAAAGAATATGATGTCAGCAAAATCAGACTATGGGTAAATCTCGCGCAGATATTGCACATAATACCAGGTATTCATTTACATGTACTGCACGGTATGCAAGTTGTTCATTTTCTGCCCAAAAAACTACCGTCTGCAGCTATTTTTTACTGTCGGATTTTCTGCCTTTTGAAAATTGTTTGTCATGGTAATGGTACTGTCACTTAAAGTTTTATTCAAATGGTATATTTGATATAATAACAACGACATGCACGCAATTACATCTTGTGTTCAGGGACCTAGTATAATTTTGAAGACGGGCCATTTTATAGGACATATCAGAATATTTTAGAAGACGTAAACGTAAAAGTATCTTGTCGTAAAAGAAAACTACGAAACACTTCTTTAACTGTTTGACCAAATGCTATTGCTTTTAACCCATTACCCCATAAATTCGTCTTTTTACGACTGTAATTTATTCCTCCACAGAAGAAAAACGTTCCACTTTATACAGTTCTGATATGTACCATAAATATAATTTCTATATCTAAGCACATTGTAGCTTAAAGCAGGCTGAAAGTAAAGCAGAATGTACCTTAAGGCACATTCTGCTTTACTTTCAGCCTGCTTTAAGTGGTCACCTATTTTCTATACTAGAAACAGGCTAAGGAGTAATGGGTTAAACCATTATCTCGGGACTTGTATTTACAGATAGTTTGAATCAATATCAGATGCCGCGTAATACGGCGTCTGATATAGATACAAACTGTCTCTCACTCGCTTATGATTTTTTTACTGAATTTAGAAAAAAACTCACAGATGATGATTTCAAAACAGACACTATTGTAAAATGAGAAGCGGGTGAAGCAAATGAAACCTGTAAGGCTATACCTTTCTGACATTCTAAGATACTTACTGACTGGTATTCAAAAGCGTAAAATGACTGGTATTCAAAAGCGTAAATAGATTGTTGACATCATTTTTCGTTAACGCTTTCACTGTCTTTATGACGTCATAACCCGTCTATCACAGTCATTGTCATCTTATCGTCTGCTGTAATTTTTCGTCTGTTTTTACTTTAAAAGTCTTAGGTTCACAAATGGGTAAAGTTGGCCCTATTTAGAATGTACACTGAATGTCCAAAGAAGATTGATATGTATGTGGTATAAGAACAAAAAATTTGCTTTCTCATGTATCCATAATAACCCAAAAGAATGTACATGTACTTATAATAAGACAAAGATAACTTCCTTATTTCAAATATTATCAAATCGATTAGAAAATATAGCATTTGAGAGTAGTTGATATTATGATTATCAGGCAATAATAATACTATTTAAAAAATAGTAAAATTTAAAAAGAAATTAGTATGTTGCACTCAACTAACAGAAACTATCACAATGGCGTTTCCCCATATTTTGGAACATTATCACTGAATTTGGCAAAGGCGCTGCTCCTCGACCAAAATGGTATATATAGCAATTTATTTGTTGTTTATTTAGAATAACAAATTACATAATGTAAATTTGGTCGATAGCTGTTAACATGAAAATCACAAAACTATTGTCATCATTTGCTTTATTTCAAACTTTCAAACTTTCAAACTTTTATTTATCATAATTGTATAAGGTCCACTTCACCGTGGACAGCATTAACATTATACAAATATTGAATACATACAAATATAAATAGGGAGGTCATTAGTTGGGAACACGCAAACTATTAGAATTTTGAAATTTATCTAAAGTCTAAATAAAAATGTTTTAGTTTAATATATAGATGTTTATCGAAATTCGTTCCATAGACAGTTATATAATTATGTATAATTATGGTCTGACAGATTAGATCATGACCAGGCATCATGTGACTCGGCGTCTGTTCATAGTCTATGCTGCCTCAAAATTCACACTTTCAATTTTGATGTTGAATTGTAATAGTAATTTACAAGATAAGTCGAGGTTATGATGAGAGAGAAAGAAAAGAGAAAATACATGTATTTACAAATTATCAAACTCAACTAAATAGGATGAAGAACATACTTGGTTCATTATTGCTGTTAGTATTGCTGGGGTACCCACGCAATGAGCTTCTCCAGCTAAACGAAACTAGGAGAAAACATACGGGTACACGCAGCAGACTACTACCCAAGAGTAGTACATGCGAATATATTTGCCAATTTCACCAACGAAACGAAGCTTGGAGATAATAAATGTTGGATACGAGTTAAGGTTCATGTAACGTCCATGTACGAGAAAAAAATACCCAAATTTGAAAAGTTGCAATACTCAATAACTATACCACATTGGCTAAAAATATTTTCACACAGCATAAATAATTAGTCAATGAAAAGGAGCATGCCTAAATTTTCATTAATATAAGTGTACTTGTGATGTCAGAAGATCCAAAAGTAACGAACTTGGAGTGAAAATAGCCTCTTCAGCAGAATATATCAAATCACTTAATGGCACGTATTTTCGGAAATCTGGTAGAATACATACAAAGAACCCATTACATACTGGGTACTCCTACACAGAATGTCTTACAAAAGTCAGAAAAAAACCTTGTAATTGGCCCTTAGAATACCCCATGCTTGATTCAAGGGCAGCCATTTGCATTTTACAAATTTGTAGAAGTTTGCTAACATTTAAAGTCCATTTACTCCAAATGTACAAAACCGATTGACAATTGTTATATACGTGCGGACAGAGAAAAGAACAAGCAATATGATTGATGGAATGTCACTCACCCGAATCACTGCAGTTAGACAATATATCCGTTCAATTATATCAAGGTCACCGAAATATGTCATTTGTCGACTTTTCCGATTAATCCGCATTTTCTCATTTTTTAATATCCATATTTTCAACTTTTATTTCAGTACACTATTGTTGTTTGATACATAAACAATAAAGTAAGTGCATTGCGCATAACTTTTGATCACAAATTTCTCCGAATGTCACAATTCTTCAGCGGATTACTTCGCGAAAGTAATTTCATCCCTGTACAGCTGACCTTTGTTTCAGGAAAATCAAGAGGTTGTCCCTTTAAATCACCTTTTTACACCCATTCAAGTATTCCGCATCTTTCCGGCTATTGTAATGTTGATTAATATTTCACTTTGCATTGCGATCTCTATTATATAAAAGCTTACATTGTTGTGAAACTATTCAAGCCTTTGGCAGGTACAGGGGTAAATGCTCATGTACAGTGGAGAATGTGTTATTCTTTCCCAATAAACGCGTTTACGCTAAAACTATTATTTGCAGTGCAAACAGTTTGGAGCCAGATCAGACGCCGGGTAACCCGGCGTCTGATCAGGCTCCAAACTGTTTGCCACCACGATAAACATGAAATATTAGAATTGTCCAAAAGTTGTTATTTTCTACGTTTTAGTGCTTTGCGTTTGCGTACGTTTGCGTTTAAACGGGAAAGAATAACAGATTCTCCACTGTATATATTATTGCACGATTTGGACAAGGCTTTCTATGGTGTCCTAGTAGGGACACAACCGACGATTTCGTTGGGCAGAGACACACAATTCTTTTTTGTCCTTACTACTTTTTTCCCGTATATTCTGCTTCTGCATTTCACACATACACACACATTAAAATACTGTAATAGTTCATGAGTATAATTATGCAACTACCACCCTGACAGCCTTACTTCAGTAGTTGTAAGAATTTAAAAACAATCATAAGGGCACAGATATTTGAAAATTTAGTCAGAAACAATCATATATTAGTTTATCTGATGCTCAATTTGGTTTTCGTTCTAGGGGATCCTGCGTTTTACAGTTAATGGAATACATAGGTGATTAGTCACATTACAATCAAGATACTAAGTTTTCCTTTCAAATTGTAAGCTATCTCATAAGCTTGTTCATTTCAATACGAACATTTTGATATGAAATTATGCAACATTGCTCCATAAATGACCAAAATATCACCTTTCAAAAATGCACCAAAAAACACTATACATGAACCTTAATAAATTATATGGTTATTTACCTAAAGACAGGCACAAGCAAACATACAAACTAAGTAACTTACTACAAATAAATACCCACATGTAAGACAATACACTTTGAGTACATATATAGAGAAAAAGAGAGAGAGAGAGATCATAAGTTTAGAAACTTCGAGAGAGAGAGAGAGAGAGAGGGAGATAGAGAGACAACAGAGAGAGAGAGAGATCATAAGTTTAGAAACTTCGAGAGAGAGAGAGAGAGAGAGGGAGAGAGAGAGACAACATAGAGAGAGAGAGAGAGGGGAAGAGAGAAAGAGTGAGAATAGAGAAAGATAGAGAGGAAAATGATACATTTACATACGCACATGCCTATAAAGCTACACAACTCAAATGCAGGCCTAAATAGTTACATTATAATTTAACTCATATCATACTAATTTGTTGTTCTCTTCGAATACATGTATAGTTACATTATAATTTAACTCATATCATGCTAATTTGTTTTCTCTTCGAATACATGTATATTGTCTGCGTAAAATCTCAATAAAAAAAACAAAACAAAACAAAAAAAACCCAAAAAAAAACGAGGGACACACAGTTTGGGCTCTTACCAGACTCCACGTCATTTGGCGTCTGGTCTGGATCCAAACCTTTTGCAAAAGTTTTCTTAGTAGCTCTTAGTATGATAGGGGTTTACAAAGTGAATCTAAATAAGATGTGTGATTGCAATATAATACACTGCACTGTCCGGTAGCAATTTTATTCGTGACTCTGTGCCATAGGCATCATGATAACCGTTAAAAGCGTGCAATTGTCGCAATAATTACAAAAGGCAGAGCAGCCATTTAATCGTATGTGAAAATGGATATACGCAGGCGATCAACGGGTAGGGTTACCAGAAGCCAGTCCAAGGTAAGCAACAATTACTTTGCTAAATAGAGCATTCTTTATAACACCCAGTTGTCCACGGACGAAATGGTAACAGCATTTTCTGACAATTGTGGGTTCAGGTGGCACGCCGAGTCAATCGGCATCCAATCAAGATCAACAATGTCGAACAAATCAGACCAAAACAAAAGCACACAACATCATACCGACAATATTCCGTCCATTGGCAACTGTCTAGCAGGCTAAAGGCGAACTACTCTTACCCTACCGATCCGCCCTCGTAGAATAACCGTCCAATCAGTTTGGATTCTGATGCGCCGCCGACCCACTCGACGTCACACCTGAATACATACTGCTTGCTGGTATCTATCAAACGTTCTCTAGCACGGTAATAGTTTGCATTTAACAGATTTCCACCGTTATAACTATTGCAGCATAATTCAATGTATCTCTAAGGGTTATAGTTATACACAATATATAGACTTACATCAATGGATATCTAACAATACATGTATAAATAAAAGCATACTTTAAGCTGTATGGAAGCGCTTATGCGCCAATACCGACCGGTGCGCAGTATTTGTTTTTCGACAGTTTGGTACAGATCACACACTGACCTTTTCTGTATGTGATCTGCATCCAATCTGCTGACAAAAAAAACCAACAACAAAAAAAAAACCCAGTAGAACAAAATTCGTATTTACTAGGGTTGAAACTTGAAACATAGTACTATTTACATACACTTTTACCAAGTATCATGATTTCTGAAGTAACCATAGGTACAAAGATTTAAGTAAATTCAAAATAATTAGGTTTTAAAAGCTGTTATGATTGTTTTCACAAAAATTGAAAGATTGTGTAATGTTTCATAATCTTCAGTATTTAATAGCTCTGTAAATTTCACGAAGTTCGGATGTGAATAGAAATAAGAGGCCAAATATTGTTTCCTTGAGTTATTAAACATTTCACATTCTAAAAGATAGTGGTATTCGTCGCCAAGTGTATTACAGGTCGCACATTTTCGTTCGTTATATGGTGTATTATTCCATCTACCAAGCTCTATTGGGAGTCGGTGATTTCTAGTCATAAATGCAATAAGTGATTTATAAAGTGATTTTGGAAGTGTATGTATGTATTTACTGCGTTTAAAAACTGTCTTTATATATTTATACATATTTGTGTTTGAAGATCTATCTATCTCTCCATGCCACTGTTGAATATAAATGTCTTTAAATTTACGTTGTAGAGACTTTTTAAGCCATTTACTGTTAATGTAACTTTGACTATACCATATCCCTGAGTATCCACTACTGCAGATAATGCGTTTAATATTATTTATCCATGGAAATTTCATAGGAGCTGTAGTATAAAGTTCGTATAGTACAGTGTACATTTTAGAAGATAACTTTTTAGTGTCGTTACTGTTGATGTTGTCTATTATTCTCGACCAAAATGATACTATTCTATTATTTATGTCAACTATTAGGGGGGGGGGGGGGGGGGGGGTTACTCCCAGTTCACCATAGATCATATAGGAGGGAGTTGATTTTTTCAAATTAAAGATGTATTTATAATATTTGAGCTGCACTCTTTCTATGCTATCAACATTACCCAATCCCCAGATTTCACTGGCATATAGCAATACAGGCTTTACTGTTTTCTCAAACAATTCAATTTGAATATCGAGAGGTAATTCCAGTCGTTTAGATTTTCTTAACAGAGAGAACATTGCCTTATTTGCTTGTTCTGTTATATGTTTTTTCGCTTTAACAAATGAGCCTGTTCTTGAGAAAAGGATTCCTAATAGGCTGCTGGCCAATAATGTGAACCCTCCCCCCATAGGAGGACTTTTGATCACTATGTTTTTCTGAAAGTCCAGGGTCTGTAGGTTCAAATCCTATTTTCTGCACTTTGAGCGTTGGGGCTTTAGTCAAAAATTTGACTTTGAAGATTACCTCCCCTTGCATAAATGGAGAAATACGTAATTTTATGTGTAGTTGTTGCACTAATATAATTTTTTTATTATACTTATATATCTAACACAAAATGATTCATTTATGCAACATAACTAACTGAAAGCAAAAAATGCAAAAACAATTGGACATAACTCAAATTTTATTCAAATTATCTCCCCTTAAAAGTACAGAATGCAATTTTTATACAAAACGAGTCACTTTTCCCTTTATAAATGTTGAATACATATCATACAAACAAGATCTAATCACGAAACCTTCTTTACATGAAAGCCTTATATGTCCTAAAACTAAATATATAACCTTTGGGTTATACAGCACAGTCTTTGCGTGTAATTGAACAAAAATATTACCTCCCTTTTTTAATTATTGTCATATTGTTATTATGTCGTACATTATTTTGCGGCAGAAAGAGACACTTCAATTTATAAATTTTAACTGGCAATTCTAGATTTACACATAATTGATAGAAAAGGATAATGTTTACAACTAAGTCTTCTTTTGTTTGAATTGTCTGCCCTTAAAGTAGGGGTAAAAGCAGTTTTATGATATACATGTACATGTATATTGTTAGTTGCATATTAACAGACGTTCTTTGTTGCCAATTACATGTTATTTTACAACATTATCAAGTGAAAAGCATTCAATTTGATGGTTGCTTTAAAGAAAAAATTTGATGGGAGTAAGATAATTGCCTCCCTTTAAAAAAAACCAAGAAGAACAAAAATTAGAGGAGGTCCACCAACGGATACAGTGTTAGAAAGGTTTTACATGTATAGAGGTGTTGATGTATCCGTTGGTGGACCGCCTTTAGACAACATTTTAGCACTGTATTAGTTGGTGGACGGCCTTTAGATAACTTTTTAGCACTATATCCGTTGGGGGACGCTTCTAGATAACCTTTCTAGCACTGTATCCGTTGGTGGACAGCCTGTATATAACATGTTAGCACTGAATCCGTTGATGGACCGCCTTTAAATAAAGTTTTAGCACTGTATCCGTTGGTGGATGTCCTCTAGAAAAGGTTTCTAGCACTATATCCATTGGTGGACGTACTCTATATAATGTTTCTAGCACTGTATCCGTTAGTGGACCTCCTATAGATAACGTTTCTAGCACTATATCCGTTAGTGGGCAACCTCTAGAAAAGGTTTCTAGCACTGTATCCGTTGGTGGGCAACCTCTAGAAAAGGTTTCAAGCACTATATCCATTGGTGGATGTCCTCTAGAAAAGGTTTCTAGCACTGTATCCGTTGGTGGACCGCCTGTAGATAACGTTCCGAGCACTGTATCTGTTGGTGTACCGCCAGTATACAATGTATACCATTTCCAGCACTGTGCCCGTTGGTGGATCGACTCTAGATAACTGTAACCGTTAGTGGACCGCCTCTACAAAAGGTTTTAGCACTATATTCGCTGGTGGACTTCCTTTAGATAACATTGTACATAGCACTGTATCCGTTTATGGACCGCCTGAAAATAACGTTTCTAGCACTGTTTCCGTCAGTTGACCGACTTTAGATACCGTTTAAAGCACTGTTTCGGTTGATGAACCGCCTGTAGATAACGTTTTAAGCACTGTATCCGTTGGTGGACCGCCTCTAAAAATATTTCTAGCACTGTATCCGATGATGGACGGCCTCTAGAAAAAGGTATCCATAGGTAGACGTCCTCTAGATAACGTTTCTAGCACTGTATCCGTTGGTTGACCTCCTGTAGATAATATTTCTCTGTTGGTGGACCTCCTGTAGATAACGTTTTTAGCACTGTATCCGTTGGTGTACCTCCTGTAGATAACGTTTTAGCACTGTATCCGTTGGTTGACCTCCTCTACAAAAGGTTTCCAGCAGGGTGTCCGTTGGTGGACCGCGTCTGGAAAAGATTTTAGCACTGTATGTGTTGGGGACGCCTCTAGATAACCTTTTTTAGCACTGTATCCGTAAATAGACCTCCTCTAGATAGCGTTTCTAACAATGTATACATTGGTGGACCGCCTCTAGATCATGTTTCTTACCCTGAATCGGTTTGTAGACCTCCTAGATAACGTTTCTAGCAATGTATCCGTTGGTGGACTGCATCTACAAAACGTTTCTAGCACTGTATCCGTTGGTGGACTGCCTCTAGATAACCTTTTTAGCACTGTATCCGTTAATGGACCACATCTAGATAACTTTAGTAGCACTGTATCCGTTGGTGGAATGCCTCTCTATAACGTTTAAAGCACTGTATCCGCTGGTGGACCTCCTCTAGATAATTTTTAAGCACTGTATCCGTTGGTAGACCGCCTCTAGATAACGTTTCTAGCACTAAATGGTTTGGTAGACCTCCTCTAGATAACGTTTCTAGCGATGTATCCGTTGGTGGACTGCCTCTAGAAAATGTTTCTAGCACTGTATCCGTTGGTGGACTGCATCTAGATAACTTTTCTAGCACTGTATCCATTGGTGGACCATCTCTAGATAACTTTAGTAGCACTGTATCCGTTGGTGGAATGCCTCTATATAACGTTTAAAGCACTGTTTCCGCTGGTGGACTGCCTGTAGATAACGTTTCTAGCACTGTATCTGTTGGTGGACCTCCTCTTGATAACGTTTCTAGCAATGTATTCGTTGGGGGACCGCCTATATATAACATTTCTAGCACTGTTTCCGTTAGTGAACCGCCTCTAGATAACTTTTTAGCACTGTATCCGTTTGTTGACCGCCTCTACAAAAGGTTTCAAGCACTGTGTCGGTTTATGAACTGTCTCTTGTAAATGTTCTAGCACTGTATCCGTTGGTGGAACGCCTCTTTGTTGCTTTTCTAGCACTGTATCCGTTGGTGGACCGCCTCTAGATAACGTTTAATGCACTGTATCTGTTGGTGGATCGCTTCTAGATAACTTTTTAGCGCTGTATCTGTTGATGGACTGCCTGTATATACCGTTTCCAGCACTGTATCCGTTGGTGGACCAGCTGTAGATAACGTTTAAAGCACTGTATATGATGGTTAACCGCCTCTAGATAACTTTTTCCCACTGTATCTGTTGGTGGACCACCTGTAGATAAGGTTTAAAGCACTGTATACGATGGTTGACCGTCTCTAGATAACGTTTTAGCACTGTATATGATGGTTAACCGCCTCTAGATAACTTTTTCCCACTGTATCTGTTGGTGGACCGCCTCTAGATAACGTTTAAAGCACTGTATATATTGGTGCCCCGCATCTGGATAACTTTTTTAGCACTGTATCCATAGGTTGACCGCCTTTAGATAACGTTTTAGCCCTGTATAATTATGTTAGTGGAACGCCTCTAGAAAGGGTTTCGAGCACTGTATCCTTTGATGGACCACCTCAAGAGACTGTTTATAACAGTGTATCCGTTGGTGAACAGTCTGTTGATACCTTGTCTAGCAGTGTATCCATTAATGGACCGCATCTATATAATGTTTCTAGTACTGTATTCATTGGTGGACCGCCTCTATATAACCTATATAGCACTGTATCTGTTTGTGCACCGCCTCTACAAAAGGTTTGTAGCACTGTTCCCGTTGGTGGCCCGAATATAGACAAGGGCCACTATGGCACTAAATCGCTCACCTGGTACACATTGGCAAACTTGACCTATAGTGACCTAGATTATGACTGGACATGTATACCCACAATCAACCTCTAGAGTGTAAACAAGATTTTCCAATGATTTGATCTAGTGACCTAGTTTTTGACCGGACATGACCCATATTCAAACGTGACCTAGATATCAATGCGACAAATATTCTGACCAAGTTTCATCAAGATCTAATGAGATTTGTAGCCTCAAGAGTGTTCACAAGGTTTTTCTATGATTTGACCTAATGACCTAGTGTTTGACCGGACATGACCCATATTCAAACTTGACCTAGATATCAATAAGACAAACATTCTGACCAAGTTTCATCAAGATCTAATGAGATTTGTAGCCTCAAGAGTGTTCACAAGGTTTTTCTATGATTTGACCTAGTGACCTAGTTTTTGACCCGACATGACCCACATTCGAACTTGTCCTAGATTTTATCAAGACAAACATTGTCATCAAGTTTCATGAAGATCGGATGAAATTTGTAGCCGCTAGAGTGTTCACAACCTATTGTGGACGGACGGACAGACAGACGACGGACGACGGACCTCCAGCGATCCTAAAAGCTCACCTTGGCACTTCGTGCCAGGTGAGCTAAAAAGGGATTTAGCATTGTATCCGTGGGTTTCCCTCCTCTAGATAACGTTTGTAGTACTGTATCCGTTGGTGGACTGCCAGTATATGCCGTTTCCAGCACTGTATCCGTTGGTGGACCGCCTCTAGATAACTATTATAGCACTTATTAAACAGTATCCGTTGATGGACCGCCTCTACAAAAGGGTTGAAGCACTGTATGGGTCGGTGGGCTGCCTCTAGAAAAGGTTTTTTAGCCACCGTATCCGTGTATTATCCATTTCCATGATCCATGATTGCTACGTAATTCTCCGAATCTTATTTCTTACAGTTATTAACTGTATTTAAGTCTTTGTCGGTATTTTTGTTATTTCATAATTTAAGACTTTTAAATAATTTTAGAATATTTTCCGCGAAAATTTAATAAATGTATGCTAGAAAACATCCTCACTATACCAAGTTGAATATTTCATCATCATTTAAAGAAAAACTAGGTTTTCAAAGAAGCTTTAAATGTAATAAAACTATGAATTAACTAGTTTTTATGGTATTTTTATATATTCAAGGGGAGATAATTCAGTAAAAAGTAAGCAAAACACTCGTTTCGATCGATTCTTGGGATAGATATTATGTCTCCGTAAAAACAATGGTGATATTAGTGAAGAACAGCTATTTTGCGACTAAAACAAGTCATCATTACATTATCTATCAGAATTTAATTTTCACAAAGGGGAGGTAATTTCAATTTGCTCTGACAAGGTAAAGCCCCAATGCACAAAGTGCAGAAAAACAGAATCTACTCGGAATACCATGAGGTTTCAGAAAAGTATGGTGTTCAAAAGTCCCCACATGGGGGGGAGGGGGGTGTTCAGTAGCTCGAAGTCTATAAGTACATATATTTGTAATCTTCAACAATATCAAAAATTTCGTTCCCGATTTTAAATTCTATATCTTTTGATACCCTATCTTTGCCAATTATCATTATTTTTGTTTTGTTAACATTGATGTTTAATTTCCATTTATCACAGTACGTTTTAAAATAGTTTAGTGCATTTTGTAGATCAGTTTTATTGTCGCTGAATATTACAGTATCGTCTGCATATAGTAGTATGAAAAGTTTAAGGAACATACTTGCTCTATCATTTACATCAATACCATCGATTTTGTTTTGGAGATATTCCTCTAGATCATTCAAGAAAATGCTAAATAGGAAAGGTGACAGATTTTCCCCTTGTCTGACTCCAATCATACAATTAAAAGCAGCTGACGTACCTTCTGAAGTTACCACCTTTGATTTTATATCGTTGTATAAATTTTTAATGACTGTGAGACATTTACCATTAATGTTTTGTTTTTCTAACTTATACCATAATCCAATACGCCATACAGAATCGAACGCCTGTTTAAAATCAATGAAGCTGCAGAATAGTTTTTTCTTCTCTGACTGTACAATATCAATTAACCCTTTGAGTACAAATATATCGTCCAATGTGGAACAGTTTTTACGAAAACCTGTCTGTGTATCATGTATAAGATTTACTCTTTCAGCATATGTATTCAGTCTGGTATTTAAAATAGAGGTAAATAATTTACTTAAACAACTTAAAAGTGATATGGGTCGGTAGTTTTCCGGTTGGGAGTGGTTACCTTTGTTTTTGTATATCGGTTTTATCAGGCCTACTGTCCAGCTTTCTGGGATTATTCCGTGAATAAAAACAATATTAAACAGTTTAGTACATATTGGCATTATCATATTTATGGATGTCTTTAAATGTTCGTTTACTATTAAATCGACTCCCGGGGATTTATTATTTTTTAAGTTTGCAATGGCCTTCTGAATTTCGTTTTCCGTTATAGGTACATTTATCTCATCATTTATATTACTTTCTACATTACTGTTTGAGGTAACATCATTTGTTTCTGTATCGTTGGTTTCTGAGGCCAGGTTATTAAGATTTTTAAAGTACTCGTAGAAATCATTGAGTGGAGCTAACGTTTCTTTCGGTTTTGTTTCTGAATTTAATATTTTCCAGTACTGCTTAGGATTACTTGTTTTTAATGTTCGTAACTTTTCTACCTTACAGTTATTATACTTTGTTCTATTTCTTCGTAGTGCGCTTTTATTTTCCTTGCTCACCGTTTTCAACAATTGTTTCAATGCATTTGTTTTATACTTATTGTAGGCTCTTTTAGTTTTATGGTATTTATTTCTAATTGTTTTGCATTCTATATTAAACCATGGTGATCGTTGTTTTTGCTGTTTTTGTTTGTTTTGGCGCGTATTGTTCACCATACCAAATGTTTTCTCATAACAGTCTAAAAATAGTTTTTCAATTTCTGTTACAATTTCATTTATTTCATTCTGGTTTATACTTTCGACAGATTCCAAATTAAACAGCTTTGTTTCTATTTCTGCAACTTTAGTAACGTCAATGTTGTCTTTGAAATTGCTAGATTTACTTTGATCCCATAACTTAATTTTTTTTTCATTATTTTCTTCGTTGTATTGTGTTGTCTGCTGTTTAATCTTTGTTTTTAAAGTAATTTCCACCGGACAATGTACGTCTGAGTATAAGTAACAGAAATCATTTACCTGTAACTTATCAATGTTTTCAAAAACTGCTGATGTTGCTAAGAAATAGTCTACAACACTTGCATTTTTACACGTTAATCTTGGAGTATCACGATCTGGCTTGAACCTTCCATTTAATATAAACACATTGTTATTTTTGCACAAGTTAATCATTTCTGGACCGTAATTATTTATTCCATTATCTCGACATTGTCTTTGGATAGGAACATTATTTATTTCGAAATTTCTAAAAATATGAGAGTCTTCATCGAAAATATCATCGATTACTAAAAGGCTTGAGATAAAGCCATCGGCACGCGTAAAATCGGCTATATCTTTGCACCTAGAATTATAATCTCCGAACAGTAAAATATGTTCATTGTTCAAGCAATATCTAAATATTTCATTTTGAATATCAAAAAATGGGTCTTCAACCGCATATTTAGACCCCATATGCGGAATATATACAATACCACATTTCAGATCATCTGCATTATGTAACCCATACAGTTTTCCGGAGATCGTAAAAAACGTGATCAAATTACACGTTTCATTGCTATCAATGTTTCAAAATGAACTCAGCCTTCTGTTAACAAACCTTAAAATGCATATTATATGGCAGTACAATATCTTCTTGTTTCAAAAGTGTGTTTCGAATGTTCAAATTCTGATGTTTTAAAATTAGAATTTTTAGGGCTGAAATGTATAGTTTCTGAACGTATGCTTTTGGCATTTGATGCGTTTGTCACGCGGCGTCTAATCAGGATTCAAACTATTTGCAAATGTCACTGTTGTCGGCCATGGCAGTGTACGGGATAAACCTGGGATGTTGTGAAAACACCCGACTATAAATAAAGTTTCTTGTATCTTGTATCTAGTTATATAATATTTTTTAACTCTGATACCAAATATGTCTACGTCTTGTCTTGATAAAAATGACACTATGTAAACAAAATTACATGTAAGAGGATGGTGATTAAACGAAATGTAAGGTTTCAAAGAAAATAATCATACTAATTGTTCCAATTTCATTTAAGGGTGTATCAATGTTATGACTTTGGGAATTTTTCAAAGTATATGAAAACACTCTATGATGGTTTTGTATTGAAGAGCTATTTAAGATGAATGAAAAAATAGAAAAAGTGTACATTTTGGTGAACAACAGTTGGCTCTACGGCCATGTAAAATTTACCCCACCCACTTCCTGTTATTTTGTCCTTTTCAAACAGCCCGCTTCAATAAAATACATTTTAAATGAAAACAAATATGATAATTTGGTTTGGTTTTATTTATTTCCTATCTATGGTAGTATTTCTTCATACAAAAACTAATTTGAGAAAAAAAGGCACCAAATGTGAAATTTATAAAGCTCTAAATATCATCGATATGGTACTTTTTTGTAAATTGTGTGGGGAGATAACTCTTTTTACTTTAATAACTCAAAATTTTCAACACTGACCTTTCAATTTCTTTTCATATTTTGAACTGCCTTAGCATGGGCTTTCATC
The DNA here is from genome assembly GCA_922989275.2 of Gari tellinella. NCBI lineage: Eukaryota > Metazoa > Mollusca > Bivalvia > Cardiida > Psammobiidae > Gari > Gari tellinella. Next base: position 52,253,103 of record OV277867.1, read on the forward strand.
TGGTAGAATATAAAAAAGTTTAATACTAGAACTATTTCATTTTCAAACTTTTTAATTTTTTTTCATAAAATAAAAAATCTAATAAAATCATGACCTATACAAAGCATATTTTTGATATTCAAGGATCCATATTGTTCAAACCTGGTGCCTGCTTTGTCTAAATTTGGTTTCTATATGTGAAAATACCACCATAGACATGAAATAAATAATGAAAACCCAAATTATCATGTTTGTTTTGTTTTGAAATAAATTTTACTGAAGCTTGTACTCTGAATGGGTAAAATTTGAAAAAAAGTCAAAATTTGACATACCTTTTTCAAATCGCTGTAGCTAAAAAAAAAAGGACACCACCATATATATATTTTTTTTCATATTTTCATTCATCATAAACAGCTCTTCAAAAAAAAACAATGTTAAAAAAAAGTTTGATACTTTGAAAAATTGGCTTATGACATTGATACACCCTTAAGTAATGTGTTTACAGTCAATTACAGAATATATTGACTCAAGAAAAACAAGTTCTCATACATTTAACACACATAAAAATTGATACGTGGTTCATGGGTGAAGGTACTTTGACAAAACTGATATTATTTTGAATCGATAGCAACACTGCCAAGGGAATTTCGTTAAAAAATCTTAATAGGAAACTGTGAACAAAATATGTGCGTTGTTTATAGGGGTCGTTATAGGGAGGGAATTTGCTTACATTTGCAAACAGTTTGAATCAAGATATGACGCCGCGTAACACTTGTTATTAACTGTTTTCTGTCAAATGTAAATTATGTAACTTTGAGAAAAACAGCAGACGACAGTTTAAGCAGACGACTTTGCAGCCGTGAATTGATTGGACATAAATGTCCTGTTTAGGGAATAGCTGCAAGTATCGTTGTAAGGAGGGAGTCGTGGTTGAGAGGGCCGTTGTAGGGAGGGAGAACTGTAGTTAAAACCAAAAGCCTTAGTTTCAGTTTATAAGAGAAGGCTGTTGTTACTGATAAGCTTGAATATTGTGAAATTCTCACAGCCGAGACTCGATACTTCGAACTCGCGTTAATTAAAATATACACATACATGTATTTTAACTTTGAAATACGGGTAATTAAACTGATAAAATATTTGTAAGTTCGATATAAGGGAGTTCGAAGTATCGAGTTCGACTCTACATGCATTTTCTACTTTACTGTCCTCCGGCTTTTACTGATAGTCTTCGCTGTGAATTTTGCTGTATTTAGGTTGACTTTTATTTTTCAATGTGCCCTTCATTGTTTATACAGTCTTTGGTGATAGTCTTCGCTGTGAATTTTGCTGTATTTAGGTTGACTCTTATTTTTCAATGTGCCTTTCATTGTTTATACAGTCTTTGGTGGTAGTCTTCGCTGTGAATTTTACTGTATTTAGGTTGACTCTTATTTTTCAATGTGCCCTTCATTGTTTATACAGTCTTTGGTGGTAGTCTTCGCTGTGAATTTTACTGTATTTAGGTTGACTCTTATTTTTCAATGTGCCCTTCATTGTTTATACAGTCTTTGGTGGTAGTCTTCGCTGTGAATTTTACTGTATTTAGGTTGACTCTTATTTTTCAATGTGCCTTTCATTGTTTATACAGTCTTTGGTGGTAGTCTTCGCTGTGAATTTTACTGTATTTAGGTTGACGTTTATTTTTCAATGTGCCTTTCATTGTTTATACAGTCTTTGGTGGTAGTCTTCGTTGTGAATTTTACTGTATTTAGGTTGACGTTTATTTTCAATGTGCCTTTCATTGTTTATACAGTCTTTGGTGGTAGTCTTCGCTGTGAATTTTACTGTATTTAGGTTGACTCTTATTTTTCAATGTACCTATCATTGTTTATACAGTCTTTGATAGTAATGTTTAATATAAGTCATCTTTCAGTTTTTACATACTGATATAGTGTACAGTTTTATTTTGCAATACTTCATTATCCACGAAGCTATGGGTTTCTCTGTCAAGAGTATTGTATTTCGTTTGAAGTACAGTATAAAACAGGTTTTGCAAACAACAGTAAATTCAATACTGTTTACTTTCTTTTTTAAAAACGTATTTGCTTTTGCGATTTGCAAACATTAAAGAATAAAAAATATATATTCAGTTAACTTAGTCCCTCTCGAAACGAGTTGTCTGTTTAATTTCAGGGAGCCCTAGCGACGAGTATACTCGTCCTTTAGAAACAGTGAACATCAGGGCTGCCATTTCTCCGGATTTTTCCTAAATCTTCGGATTTTTTTCTCCAGTTTATAGTAGCTTAAAGTAGGCTGAAAGTAAAGCAGAATGCGCCTTTAGGCGCATTCTGCTTTACTTATAGCCTGCTTTAAGTAGTCGCATGTTAACAAAACTAGAAACAGGCTATGGGGTAAAGGTACGATTCGTAAAATCGCACTTGAAAAATGCAAATTTGGAAATCTTAGGATTTTTCATGTCAACTTATGGCAGCCCTGGAACATATGAAGGGTACATTTGTCCTAATCAAACGGTGTAGACTCACTTCAGAGGGATCAAACTCGAGGCATCTGATATGGGTATGCACTTTTGTCATTTTACATAATATGACAAAAAGTCAAATGCTTACTAGTAAACAATGGACTAAATAAAAAACAAGGCCCCGTTTCATAAAGAATCTTAAGCCTTAACTTAGCGTAAATCCTCATTTAGGCCGCCATTTGTCGTTACTTTACGACAGCCTCAGACCACTCTTAACTCTGGCTGCAGTGTCGTACGTATGTTTTGCAGTTAAGAGAGAGTTAAGTGAGGTCTATGAAATGCTCTTAACTTAACCAAGATATTGGCGTAAGTCCAGGAGTTGCGATAAATAGTTAAGTTAAGATAATATTCTCTATGAAACGCTACCCTGGACTGTCAGGGATAGGGTCGTCGTATGTTACCGACTGGTCCATGCTGCATTTCTGTGCAGTCTGTAGTGAGCTCATGTTACCGAAACCCGACTGTTTATTTAACCGGTAATATATTCGTTTTGCAACAAGTGTCGTCTGATACTGTTCGCCTAAAACTAAATTTAGAAATTTCTTTTCCAAACGGGGTCAGAGTGTCAAACGATTTGGATCCTGATGAGACGCCGCGTGACGCGGCGTCTCATCATGTTCCAAACTGTTTGCAGAGGTTATCATGGTTTCAACGCTAGCATGCTAAGAGTTAAGTTTAGCAAGGGTACATCGGGGTATACGTTTTTTTGAGAATATCATGCAAGAAAGGGGATATGTTTAATATAACCTGGTTTTCGTAATTGCACTTTGCACGACACTTCTTTTTATTTATGCTCCCGTTTTGAGACACTACACATCATTTGGGTTATATTATAATTATAATTGTTATACAATAGAAGCACGATAACTCGAACTCGGTATGGTCGACCTAACCCCTATTCCCGAATGTCAAAGTAAGCGATATTTTAAAAACATGCCCTAATGTCAGTTCATGACCCCCCGCAACTCCGCTTTTGTTCTCCACATGTCTGAATTGTCAGGTTTATGCACACAGGGTGACTGAATTTATCAACATATTTGTCATAGGGATTTGGTGTCTAGTTTCATACTAACCTTTATTTGTCTTGCGCAAAATACGTGACTGGAGTGAGGTCGAATTATCGAATTCGAACTTAACCGAGGTATCGAGGTTCTGAGAGTATAACTTGTATTTTGTGAAGACAATATCCTTTCCCAATAAATGTGTTTATGTTAAAACAATAGTTTTCATTGCAAACAGTTTGAGTCTGGTCAGACGCCAGGTAAATATACATCTGAATAGTATAGTTTTACATGTTGCTTCAGAAATACCTTGCTTGTTCTTAACTCTTATTCTGAACGCAACAAATTAATGTCGAAATACACTTTTTGATACATGCTCTATACTTATTCAGTTTAAAAGGCCTTAACAATTATATTTTAGCTTGCGTAAAAGTTGAAGCTGACAACATTATCACAGGCTAGTGTTTAAGTATCCTGCACTATTCCCAGTCATGCAAATATACGTGATACCCTACGTGTCTTTGTACGTGTACAGTCAAATTTACCCATACTTGTTGAAGCTGGCTTTTGCGTAAAGCAAACAAAATATAAACTTATTTCAAGCTTGCTTCACTCAACCGTTTTTAAGGCTGCAAAACAAACACCACATCCATTAACACATTACCCTATTATCTGTATCTGGTTTTGAAGATATTTGACTACATAAAACAGGTTGAAAGTAAAGCAGAATACCTTAAGGCGCATTCTGCTTTACTGCCAGTCTGCTTTAAGTGGATACCTGTTTTCAAAACCAGGAACAGGCTATTGGACAATGGGTTAATGTCTAGAAGTTACTGTGTATATATATCTTAAGTTTTGTACTAGTTGCCCCCCTTGAAATAAAAAACATCGTAGAGTAAATTTTAATAAAACATTTCTAATTATTTCAGCTTAAATTCGCCATTTATAAGCTTTATTTCATTAGATATTAAGGAATTAAAGTAGCCTAAGCTGTTTTTAAGTGGTTTAATCAGGTTTGGAGAGGTTTGGAGTGGTTTAGGGAGGTGTAGGGTCTTTACACGGACACATATTCTTTTAATGGTTAGAGTGCTAGATGCGACTTGATTAAATTCTTTGACAAACAATTTGTATCCTGATGTGAGATTGTGTAATTCGCACTGGTCTTTATTCGATCAAATGGCTAAACCTATTACTTAGAGTACCAGACGACAACGTTGAAATAGATTATTTATTATATGCCTTCGTATGATTTCGAGCGTTTCCGCGTGTATTTGTACAGTAAAATACAAGAGTCTGTATCAGCCACCTTGTATCAGCCACTTTGTATTTTACTCTGACGTCGATTTCGGTTTAACGTGACGTCATTTACGTACATGTGCAAGTGCCGCAATATTCTTTGTGGCATACGAAAAGCATTGTTCTGCTTCAAATAACTAAATATTGGATTATAAAATGATTTAAACAACTATTTAGTTGTTTCTGGTGTGTATTCAAGGCATATAATAAACACATCACCAGTTGGCAGTGCGCTACAGGGTGTTGCATTTAGCTCTCGACGTTTTTGGCGGAAACAACCGATCAGACTCGCGCCAAGGCGCTCGTCAGATCGGCTTTTTCCGCCAAAATCGTCTCGAGCTAAATACATCACTCTGTATCGCACTGTCAACTGGTAATGTGTATATATCAGCAGCGAAATTTCATAAACTTTGTTTGACTCTAAATAAAAAACACTTAACTCTGTCATTTTGACGTCACAACCGGCGGACGTGGTCCAATGTTTATCTACGAAACTCGATACTTCGAACTTGCTTAAATCGACCTTACCAGTATTTCATAAGTTTTGTTTCAATAACGCGATCTCGCTTATGTCGAACATACCTGTATTTCAAAGTTAAAACGTGGCTAAGCCACATTTAAACTTTTAAATATTGGTATATTCGAACTAACGCGCGTTCGAATTATCGAAGTTCGACTGTATATAAAATTTTGAATTTTATACTTGTTTGACAACTTACATTGATGTGAATGTCAAGCAATTTATATTCTGATCAGACGGGCGTAATGCTGGATCTAACTGTTCACAGATGTTGTTGTTGTCGGCCATTGCAGTAAAAGTGTTAATACAACATTTTTCTCTCAATAAGAAGTGTTTCAAACAAGTCACTAAAATGAAAAATGTTTCAAATTGTTTATCAGCGTAACTATGTCATTTGAATAGACAAATGTCACCTATCAAACAGTTTGTAAGGTATAAAATGGGAAAGATGATTGATAATAACAGTGGTAAATATGAACCGTTGCCTTGGTAACATATCGTCTGTTTAGAGATCGTCGTCTGCTTTTAGTCCTATGTTTATCGTATATGTTTATTACTCGATTTTCCTGTTACCTTATCCTGCAATAATGTCGTCTATTCCTACAGTGGATACCTTCCCCCCGTTTAATCAAAACAAAATGCAGTTTTATAAAATGACAAGTTATTCAAAAGGTTGGACTTTCAATTTAATCTGAGGGACAAACAGCGTGGACCCTGATCTGATGCAGGCGCAAAGTTGCAATTAACATAAAATTGTTTAGCATAAACACAATTATTAGGAAAGAAAAGCCATCTACAATTACATGTATACCAGTATGTTACTTTTTATACCATATTAACGATGATAAATGGACGTCCATATTTTACTAGTGCCCTGCCAATATACAGTGGAGAAGACGTTATTCTTTCCCAATAAATGCGATTAGGCTAAAACAAATTCATTACAAATAGTTTGGAGCCAGATCAGACGCCGGAAACACGGCTTCTGATCTGGCTCCAAACAGTTAACCACCAATATAAAGATGAATCTTCATTATTTTCGAGAGCCTAGTCTAATACATTCGCGTTTCGTTTCGTTTAAACAAGACAGAAAAACGTCATCTCCACTGTACATTTCATATAGTCTGCGTAAAAATGTTCACTTTTAATTTCAGCTGATTTTCATGTTACAATTTGAAGCAATCAGACGCCGATTTACTCTGCAGTCTGGTCAAAACATTGTCTGCGATTCCAACCAATTAGCATCGTTTTGCATGAAAAAGTATTGAAACGTTTCCACTCACCGATCCACATCAGGGTACTAGCCGACGGGTCCGTCGGGGCGACGGTAAATCCGACGAGCAAACCGACCCCGACGCCTATAAGCGTGAGGATCACGAGCAAATTCTCCTTGAGAATTACCTTCCAGCTCGGACAGGCATTGTCACTTTTTTCTTCTGCCATGTTCTTACTACGACCAAGGTCTCTTAAGATTCCACACTTAACTACTTCGTTATACAGTAGAGAATACGTTATTCTTTCCCGTTCGAACGAAAACGAAACGTTAAATGCTGTTGAAAATGACATTTTTTGATAATTCTGAATGTTAATTTTTAATCTGATAGGCAAACAACATGGAGCCTGATCAGACGCCGGGTTACCCGGCGTCTGATCAGGCACCATACTGTTTGCACATGCAATAATAGTTTAAGTGCAAATGCGTTTACAGGTATTGTGAAAAATAATGTCCTCTCCACCGTAGTATCTAATGGGATGTTCATTGAAAATCCTCCAAAAATGAGGTGTACAGTCAGCCGTGTTAAGTGAAATCAACATTTGAAGAATAAACAAAATGCGCGGATCTAGAGGTGTGGGGAGCAGGGTAACGGAGGAGAGATTGTTGTCCAGACTCCTCCCCATAGAAAATCCTAATATCCCCAATAAAAAAATAAAGAAATCTCAGAAAACCATGAAACAAAAAACACCAAAAACAAATCGTTATCCATTTTAATTCAAATTATTAGATCTAATATATTTAATATTATTATATTTCATGGCTCATCACTTATATATCCTTCCTGTAATACTGTGTCAATCAGCTTATGGGTTGTTCACAAAATAAGTGCATACAGAGTATCCCTCTTTTTATGTAAAACAAATGAACAAGCAGCGAGTTTTCAAAACTTGTAATGTGGTTGTTTTGAATGTCACATGAAATTAACGCAAGTCCTTTCTCATGAAAGCCCCATAACGGCATTGCATCGCGAGTACCAACGCTCCTGTGTTTTAACCCTTTACCTTATAGAAGCGCCTTTTAGCGGATATGATTTATTCCTCCGCTGAAGAAAATAGTTCCAATTTCATCAGTAATGAATATGTATTATGGGTAATATTTTCTAGATTATAGCACATGATAGCTTAAAGCAGGCTGAAAGTAAAGCAGAATGCGCCCTAAGGCGCATTCTGCTTTACTTTCAGCATGCTTTAAGAAGTCACCTATCTTAAGTACTAGAAATAGGCTATCAGGTAAAGGGTTAAAGATCATTAAACAATACAGTAAAGTTTTTGTCAAAGGTCAGTTATGAAAAAGAAGTTATGACGTACGTTAAGATTTTGGAAGACGATGACTATGACAATGATGACAACAACTGCGACAATAGCTCTTTTTGTCTTCGAAAAACAAATGAGCTTCAGTAATTTTTTGATAAATTACCCCTAGGTTTCTTGACATAGTGCTACAACAAGTGTATAAGTGATACGAAACAGAAGGAAATACATGTTTTCAAGGGATAAATTAAACACTGGATAAAGGTTTGTTTTAGTGTTCTTCTGTTCATGGGTTTTTCTAAGATTTTCTTAACTTTTGTTGAAAGAAGAGAAGTTACCATGACTTTTTGATGTACAGTGTGAAGAAAAGACATTTTGTTTCCCGTTTAAACTAAACGCATTTGTAAAAGAACTTTTTAGATAATAGAAATTTGTTAAAAATTATCTTAATTTATTGATAAGCAGTTTGGAGCCTGCTCAGACGACGGGTTACCTGGGGTCTGTACTAGCTTAAAATTGTTTGCAGTTTAAATAATGATTTTAGCATAAACGCTTTCAATTGGAAAAAGTAAGGCCTTCTATTGCTATTGTAAAATATCATCTGTCGGATCTCCACCCCAACATGCAAACCCCCGTCAATAAATCGCTTGATCCGCGCACGAAAACTATGTACAGTAAAACCTCTCTATTACGACCACTAAATTATGTTAATTATTAGGGTGTTTACGGTAGGTGACCGCTTAAAGCAAGGTGACAGTGAAACAGAAAGCTCCTTTAGGAGCTTTCTGTTTCACTGTCACCTTGCTTAAAGCTGCCACCTCTCTATTATACAATCAATTAGCCTTCATTTTAGTGGTCGTAATAGCGAGGTTTTACTGTATTTGATTTGAAAGGACAGTAGATGTAGGGTACTCAACAAAACTGCTTTCCATATTAATTTCTCTCTGCATCTGCTTTAAACTGATTTTTTAAAATATATAATTGCATTCTTTATTTAACCTTTTCCAAGCTACGGACGGTTTTGTGATAATTGGTAGATATACAAACAGGTTGAATCCAGATGAAACGCCGAGTTACTCGGCGTCTCATCTGGATCCAAACTACTTGACATTCTGGTGATATTTTCAGAACGGAAAAGTAGAATTATCAACTTTAATTTATTTTTACAGACGACAAATTTTGCAGACATCAATTTCGACGCATGCTGAAAAGGTTAGTCTGTCGGCTGAACCAGTCTATGTTGACTGGGATGTATACAGTTGAGAAAGCACGTGAACCCTATCGTCTGCATTAAAATTGTCGTCTGCTTTTATTTATTCAAAAGTAGATTTCCTGCATTTTGTCTAATAACTTTTCATATGACTATCAAATAGTTTTGATCCTGATCAGACGCCGAGTTACTCGGCGTCTGATAAGGATAAAACTGTTTGCAATTTCAAAAGCACGCTGGGTGATGCAGGGAAGGGGTTCAAATTTGACAAACAAATGATAAAATGCACAGGTACGTGTAACACAGTAATACCCATCTTCTTCAAAAAACTCAAAACTGAAAAGGATATATTCCGTGTTTAGGGCAGGTGACTGCTTAAAGCAAGATAATATTAAAGCAGAGAGCTCATGCGGAGCTTTCTATTTTATATTCGCCCTGCTTTAAGCTGCCATGCGTCGTTAACATCCCCAATGGCTTTTCGTATGAATTATATAAAAGCGGACCTTCACTGTTTTTACAGTGGAGTAGATGTTATTTTCTCCATATAAACGCGTTTATGCTAAAACAATTACTGCATATAAATTGCAAACAGTTTGGAGCAAGATCAGACGCCGGGTAACCCGGCTTCTGATCAGGCTCCAAAACGTTTTTCACTCAGATCAAAATAAAATTTTAACATTGTCAAAAACTGTAATTTTCTACATTTTAGTACAATGTGTTTGCGTTGATATTCACTTATTAATTTAAACGGGAAAGATAGAAAATCTTCTCCTCTGTATGTGTCTGCTTGGTCTGGGTTAGCCAGGGGGTGTCCTTGATCATATATTATAAATTCAATTTAACCCTTTCGTTTTTTGCCCTCTTGGCTGTGAAAAATCTGTCGTCTGCTTTTATTTCCAGAAATTTGAATTTAATGCATTTCGACAGAATAAACATAGATATGAGTGTTAGTTACGTCGTACTTGGCGTCTGATCTGGATCAATACTGTTTGCAAATGTTTATAAAGTGGAGCACGTCACTCGGATTGTTAATTAACACTTATCATAGTAAATGCGACTAGGCTAACATTTGAAATCAGTTTGGATCCAGGTCAGACGCCGCGTAACGCGGCGTCTGATCTGGATCCAAATGTTTGTCACTCATGTTAAACTCTTTCTAAGTTTAACAAAGTATAAACACTTATTTTTATTTCCCACAGACGACATATTTGAAAGAGACGACAATTCAGCATGATAATGGTTAATATCATATACTTATTTCATGCATGAGAGGATAAAAGCAAAAGAAGTGTCCTCTTTTCATGAACGGTCTAGGACAAATGATGTTTTAAGATACAGTAAAATGTGCTACATGCGTTTATATTACACACATTCTAAAGAAACCCTAGTGTTGGAAGTACTATAACAGATAACAGTCAAAATAAGGATGAAAGTAAAGCAGAAACTTCATACAAGAGAGTTTTGCTCTACTTTAATTATGCTTTTAGCAGCCATTTGTCTGAAAGAAAACGGTGTGGAGCAATCGTTATGGTGTACAGTGGAAACTATGTTATTCTTTCCCGTTTAAACGCAAACGAAACGCAAACGCAAATTACTGAAACATAGAAAATGACAACTTTCCCACAATTCTTAATGTTGATTTTAACCTGTACGGTTAACAGTTTGGAGCCTGATCAGACGCCGGGCTACCCGGCGTCTGATCTGACTCCAAACGGTTTGCATGAGAAATAATAGATTTAGCGTAAACGCGTTTATTGGGAAAGAATAACGTTTTCTCCACTGTATATTACTATCGTAGCTGAGATGTCAAAATAGCCCAACATTCATTGATAAGATCTGATGTACGGTACTTAAAATTTTAGCCATGCTTTGAGAATCGATCAAGTACAGGGTCAGAACAGGGTCTCAATTTCATGTACAAAAAAACGGAGCTGCAGAAACGAGGACTACAGTAGCTGTTTTAACAGCACAAGCTTAATGCTGCTGACAGTAACATTTAAGCTTTAAAATGTCGATTCAACTATTTTGTTTCTGCGCTACAGGTACTTGCCAAAATGTGGTTAAGAAATTAAACTTCACCAAATAAGTGTTTTTAACCTCAAGTATTTCCCGTCCATGTCTATGGGACAATATCAGATTGATTTGTCTTTGTTCCAGTTTATAAAGAGTTTGAGTTGTGTCTGAGATGGTTCTCAAGCATTTGATTGGTCAGATTTGAGATTTTGCTCAGCAAAAGCTCAAATCTGACCAATCGAATTATTGAGAACGACACCAGTCTCAACTCAGACTCTTTATATCCTTTTGATCAGGGATGACTGATTTGGAGACAAATTACTAAATTACCTTTGGTGTTTTAATGACGTCACGACTGGCTTACCTGGTGATTGTTGTTGTTGTTGTAGCATAGACGGTTTTATGTTCCTCTAGTATTACTGCGTTCTCCCATCCCTTGCAACGTTGTTCAGCAACGGTTCATTTGTAGATAGGACGTCATACATGTTACATTATATAAATAATGGCAGTTTGCGTGACATTTTAATTGTCAACCCGAGAAACAGATTGTCACTCCGAGGCGAAGCCGATGGTGACATTCTTGTTTTCGAGGGTTGACAAATTGAATGTCATTCAAACTGCCATCTTAAATTTATTTTATTACACCGAGCATATCAACCATCCTGGCTGCGGAATTGTCTCGTTCGTATTTTACCAAATATGTTGTGAATACCAATCAATATAGAGCCGCCATTCACATAACGCCTCTGTGTGATATTCTGTTTCTCGGGTTGACAATTTGAATGTCACTCGAACTGCAATCTAATATTTATTTTATTATAACGAGCTTACCAACCCTTGCTTTGGAATAGTCTCGTTCTTATTTTATAAAATATGTTGTGAATACCAACTTAGAGCCGTCATGCACGTAATGCGCGAAACGACGTCACATTGTTTATATCAACTCAACTCAAGAATAGAGAAAATAATATGATATAGAGTGACGTCACAAAAGTATAATATCATATAGAGTGACAGTATTTTTAAGAAAAGTGCAAATATCATATAGAGTGACGTCACAAAAAGAATATCATATAGAGTGACAGTATATTTTAGATAGATGTAAAAGACATGATTAGAAATATAATTATTGCAAACGGGAAGTTTTTACTGCATTCAAGTTACATGTTTAAGGTCAATTTTATATTAGGAAACCTGAATAAAACGATCCAATTGACCTCATTTGAACTACGCAGGTCGTGAATATTTCATGAACGTTCGGATTTTTATCTCTTTAATCAACCTTTCAAACTCACATGATAGAATTTCAGTCATAATCAAGTTTTATAATATTATTAAAATGACATGTTCCTTAAGTCATACAATTAATGGCGATATACATGTACAATGATTTGTTTTAAAAGGACAAATTTTTAATGCACATTAAACATATTCATGTCACATATTACTTCAGTCAATTTGTGAAATGATGTTTTAGACCTTGAACGATGTAATTATAAAAGAATATAACAATTTTGATGTTATGCCACATATTTCATTCTGTATGTTTTAAGATAAATTTGAGTGATGTTGTGGTGAGATTGTGTTTGTGAGTGCATCTCTTTGACCTTTAAAAATACAACACATATATAATAAAGTTATACTACCGTGTTATCGTGCAATAGAACACGGGAAGGAGTTAAGATGCGTAGTAATTACATCACGAGGTCGTAGGTATAATCATTTTCAGTCTGAACACTTCAATATAACAACAATTTACACGGCCGCAACGGTGCTACATGTCTTGATGCACGAATTATCGAAGCCATATTAGTTATACGCGTGCGTGTTTTATAGTGACTTTTGATATAGATACGTTCCTTCTTTGTCTTTATATGGGTGCGCGCGAGGTGTGTTAGAATTGTATTACATCAAATCTGTATCAGTAAAAACTTTTTTTTTCACAGATTGACTAGTCATTCCGTGAAATGACTGATTACGGGTCCGTCTAAAGACCCCAAACCTCCCCAAACCTCTCCAAACCTGCTTAAAGCACTTGAAAACAATCCAAACCACTTAAATTCCTTAATATCTAATCAAAAAGAGCTTATAAATTGCAAATTTAAGCTAAAACAATGAAAAAATAAATAAAAAAATATTCGATGTTTTTCTTTTCAAGGGGAACAACTCGAACAAAACTTAAGATCACTTTACACAGTTACCTCTAAATATCAACTCACTATCCTAATAGCCTGTTCCTGGTTTTGAAGACATGTATTCTCTTAAAGCAGGTTGAAAGTAAAGCAGAATGCGCCTTAAGGCGCAGTCTGCTTTACCTTCAGCCTGCTTAAGCTACAATCTGCTAGAATTATAAAAACTTGCTTTTAAAAGTGGTTTTTGGAGGTTTGGATAAGTTTGGGGGAGGTTTGGGGTCTTTAGACGGACCGACTGATTACACAGATTGAATCTAACATAACTATACGTACTGAGGTAGCTCTGAATCTTTTCTCTATCAATGGTGCCAAAAGGCGTTTTGGGCGCCTTTGCAAACAGTTTGGTTCCTTATCAGACGCCAAACTGTTTAAATCGTTTCGAAATTTCGCCAAAAACGATATTGCAGACAAGAACATTGAAGCAGACGACACTATGGCACTAAATGGATGAAAACCTTATGATAATTTTGGCAATGAAAGGGTCAATCCTTTCACTCTTATTGACGTCATAAGCGAATTTGCAAACAGTTTTGATCCTGATCAGACGCCGCGTAACGCGGCATCTGATCAGGATCCAAACTGTTTGACACTCGTTTAAACATTTCATAAGTCAAAATACCTGATAATTGTTTTCTAGGAATAGAAGCAGACGACAATTGTTTAAACTTGATGACGTCAAGGCAGTGAAGTGGTTAAGGTATGTTACGAAAACATATAGATCTACCATCGTTAATGGAGAGTCTCCAATAAAGTACATTGGGGAGTTGTATGTCACCAATCTGAAAGACAAAAACAACAATCAACGTATCAAAACGTAACTTCAACGGGAGCTGATACAGGACAGATTGACAAAGTCGGGTTCAACCCATTACCCAATAGCTTGATTCTAATTTTGAAAATAGGTGACCACTTAAAGCAGGTTGAAGCTTCCATCTGCTAGAATATAGAAAAAAGCTCTCACCATACATATTGATAACTGTATAAATTGGAACTGTTTTCCTCAGAGGAGGATTGAATTAATAATGTAAAAAGGCGTATTTATGGTGTAACGGGTTAAGGAAAATTTTAAGTTTGACTTTTCAAACATGAACTCCTACCTTATATGGTCCCTTTCGATATTCGAGGAAGGAGCATCACCAGGTGATGGCTGGATCAGGACCACATGTAGACACCGGTACCATACATCTAGCATGTCTAAATGTAAAACCAAGATATGAACCAATTAATTAATAAATACGCCTTATTGCGCATCTAATTAATCCTCAACTTAAAGAAATAGTTCCACTTTTTGCAGCCATGAATATGTACTGTAAAATGTGATCTATATCCTAAAAGATGGTAGCTTAAAGCAGGATGAAAGTAAAGCAGAATGCACATAAAGGCGCATTCTGCTTTACTTTCGACCTGCTTTAAGTGTTAACTTGTCTTTAAAACTAGGAAGGGGCTTTGGGATGATGTTTTAATTAAGATCTTGTTGGAGCTTGCTATTTCATTTTCAAACTACGTCCAAATAATGTAAATCTACTGTTCTTAATATTGAATAAATATGATTTTAATCACTACTTGACCTGTACCGTTCATGAGTCAGTCAAACATTTCCCTTCATGTATGACAATAAAGCACTAGAATCCATGTAAATAATTAATGTTATCCACTATTTTTTAACATTTAAACATAACGCACACATGTCCCGATCGTATTGCAGTAAGCTGACGCTGCGATCAGTTTTTCTGTTTTAATTTCGCAGTTGTTTTTCTTTCCCGTCTAAACAAAACGCAAAGGAAATGAAATGCACTAGAATGAATAAAATGATACGTCATTGAAAAGGTTGTCGTTACATTTTACTCTGGGACGCAAACAGTTTGAAGCTTGATCAGACGCCGGGTTATCCGGCGTCTGATCAGGCTCCAAGCTGTTTTCAATGGACAAAATTGTTTTAACATAAACGTGTTATTGAGAAAAACTGACAATTTCTCCATTGTAACATGTTTTTCTGCCCATTTTATTATCAGCCTTACCAAATCTGAATGACTAATAATGATTTGTTGATATCATTATAAATCCTTCCATTTATTAATTAAGATATCAGAAAACAAAATAAGACATTAAGCTGTCATCTTTCGTCAATCGTTAGCATGCTAAATTGTCGACTACAGTATAATTATGTACTTCAAACGAACCGTTGACAAAGTTTTTGTCTCCACAATTAAAGCGTAAACAAGTTTCAATAAAGTGCTTATGTGTAACTATCAAACGGCTTAGATCCTGATCAGATAACAAGTTATCAGGATCACAAATGTTTGCACAGGTCAAAGTTCAATTCGAGTGCTAATGCAGTTAACCCCTTCATTGCCATGACGTCATCCATTTTAAACAATTGTCTGGATTTATTTCCCAAATTCAAATTTAAGCTATTTTGACTTACCGAAATGATTGTCAAACAGTTTGGATCCTGATCAGACGTCGCATTACGCGACGTCTAATCAGGATCTAAACTGGTTGCAATAAACTATTGTATTCGGGGTAAGGAAGTGAAGGGGTAAACTGCAAGTCGACAACACGTGTTATTAATCAGTGAGTTTTGCCAGCGACATGTGCATTACAGTTGATTAGACAAACCCCAATTATTTATCCAGTAATCATGTATAAGCGAAAATAATTATTTCAATTGATTGTTAACAGTTTGGAACCAGATAAGTCGCCTTTTTATGCTCTAAACTGTTTGCCATCCAGATAAAAAGTACGTAAAACTCTTCAAACACTGTTCATTTATTTTGTATTTATTGCATAGCGTGTACTTGTCTCGTTTATCACATAATTTGCGGTCTGGGAGTTGCATAAAACGATTGTATAAATATCGTTATCCACTAGTTTTTTGGGCTCCGGCACAACCTGTTCGTCCATAACTGCTGAATTTAGCGGGGCGCCAGATGACGTCATTTACTATGACGTTAACGTAAACAACGTAACGTTTTGGCGGAAATTCTATATAGCGGAGGGTCTACAAACCACAGCTTCAATCAATTTCAGAGGTGCTTAAACTTGTTATGTGATAAATAGAATCTCACATTCGTGCTCATTATTTATCATTTTTAATAAACTCGTTGACTAAAATGAATATGACGCTCGCCAAGGCTAGCGTCATATTATTTTAGTCAACTCGTTTATTAAAAATGATAAATAATAAGCACTCATACAATATCCTCTATTTAAATGGTAAAGAGAAACGCACTCTTCATCGGAGTACGATTGCGCTTGTATATTTGTACCCATTTGTTACTAGCGTCCTATAAAAGGGACATAGGCAAACAGTGTAGACGCTAATCAGACGCCGCATAATGTGGCGTCTGATCAGAGCCTACACTGTTTGCTGATAGGAAGTTCAATTTAAAACAAAACGAAATTGAAAATATAGACCTGGCACCCCATACATAAAAAAATGGAGTAATCCAGTATTAGTCTAAGCTTTAGACCACTTTTATTTGCGGTGAAAGCACCATACAACCTTTTGGTACTTTCTTATAGCTTATTTGATATTTTATAAACAATTTTAGTGGTTTCTTATTGAATATTAACTGAAAAAGTCCAGTAAGCTTTTATTCAGATTTGTTCCTGTCATCCAGTGCTGATATAATCCAAAATGGCTGCCGTTTATACCTTTTTGCTATACATTTCTACCAATATAAATTTTCTTGATTTAAAAGGTTATGCAAATATTTTATGTTTGTGTCTTTCCATGTCATTGTGCCAAACATAGTTCAATCTGATAAATGCTGAAGTTGGTAATGCTTTTACAGGATAATAGTCAGGCCTTTATTGACCACAATACAATTAAAATGTTTATTAGATCAATATTGATTTTGTCTGATACAGATAACTATAAGGATAGATGTGTCAATAAAGGGGATATTTCTTTCAAATGTTGAACCTATTTATTATTACTTAGTATCATCCATCCAGCTTTGATTGATTTCGTGAACATGTTTAAATTTATCATTTTCAGGCCTCCATTTTCGTAATCTTGTATTATTGGTTTACGGCTTATTTTGTCTGGTTTGCAATCCCAAAATTAATCATAGATATATTCGAATTTATTTCATAAATTAATTCTGCTGGTGGGTTTTCTAAGACTGTTAGCCGGTATAGAAGTTTCGGAAGAGCAAAAGTTTTGATTACAGTTATTTTACCAATAATTGACAAATTATGCTTCTTCCATTAAAATTTTCTTTAAGCAATTTGAACATTTTCTGTATTTTGGTATAAATTTCAATACTGGATATATGTTACTGTTGTTTGAGAAAATATCCGAGTGTATTAGACCCTTCTGAGGTCCTTGTAAATTCATTATTTGTACCAAACGTTTCAGTTGAGCTTTATAGTGAGCCAGATCTTAAGATAACACATTGTTATTATTAATCCAGATATTTTACTAAACAAATTAAGTTGTTTTTATTAAGGCTGAAACAGTTTTTAGTGACCCATCCATCATAAAGGGTGCATCATCTGCAAATGCTGTACAGGGTGTCCACAAAAAACGGGGAGGTAATCTAACCACTCATAACTTTTTTTAATAAAGAACAATTATCAACCAAATTTATACAGATTATGTATATATCTACCAAGTATATACGGCATAACAAAATGTTTGATCGGTTGCTTAGTAACTACAGTGACATCCATTGTTCTTGACGACCATTTTCAACCGTTTTGGCATTCCATGCACAAGTGATTTTAATGTTTTGTTGCTTATTGACTTCCACGATGCCCTCAGTCTTCGTTTAAAGCTATCTATGGTGGTTGGTTCTGGGTCAGAGTACAGTTTTTTATCAATGATACTAAACAAGTTCTCAATGGGGTTGAGGTCTGGACTGTTTCCAGGCAACACGTCTTTCCTAATAAAGTTCAGCAAATTTTCCTCACACAATCGCTGTGCCATTGTTGAGGCATGCGCTGGTGCTCCGTCCTGTTGGAAGGTGAAGTCTTGTAAAGAGGAATCGATTTGCTGATGTTTCCACCGATGACCCTTTCCTATCTGTTTTTACTTATCTTTCTAGTAGTTGAAAATCCTTTCTTATACTTAGAACGTTTTGAACAGCTCCTTGATAACTTTCGTCGACAGTTTTGTTAGCCTTTGAGAACCATTTTTCTGGTTAAAGTCCCCATATTGGCCGCATGTTGACCATTAACATACAAAATTTGCTGATTTCCCCAAGATCTTCATTATTTTAGTCAACTTATGGCCTTCTTTACGGAGAATATAACACTGAGAACGTTCTAAGACTTAATTTGAAGAAGCCATTTTAGAAATTTTGTAAACAGAATTCAGGAAATCAAATAATTGCAAATTATGACATCATTTGAAATTATGACGTGACTTCGTGTTTAAAGGCCACCTATATATCCAAATGATATGTATTGAAAGGGAATGGACACTAGCCTAACTGTGTCATGTTTGAACAGTGTACCTTTAGTAATGCAAGAGATATGAGGATTTGTTTTACCTCCCCGTATTTTGTGGAAACCCTGTATATATTTCATTTTTCTATTATACATCTTTATGCCTTGTATGTTATTATCTGCTTTCACAGACATATAAGCTTATATAAATAAATAAGGCGATAGTGAGTATCCTTGTTGCACTCCTCTTTTCATGTCAAAGAAATCTGAAATAATTATATCCATTATTAACCACCCAACTTTGGGCATCATGGTAGAATATTCTAATCCATTATATAAAAGAGTCACCGAAGTTAAACTGTACAAGTGAGTTAAAGATAAAAGTATGATCTATGCTATCAAGAGCCTTTTCAAAATCTGCGAAAAATATAAGCCCTGAGTTGTCTTCATCGTTTAAATACTCTATTACTTAAAAAAATGGTTCGAATGTTTTCTCCAATATACTTTCCTTTTTAAAACCCTGTTTGATTAAAGTTGAATATATTATTTAAAACCTTTTTCATTCTGTTTGCTAATGCTTTTGGTGCACTTTTGTAGTCAAAATTAAGTAAACTTCTTGGTCTCCATTTACCTAAAGCTACAGTATTTTTACTCTAAAACGATTATTACAATATTACCGTTGCAAGCAATAACTCGACGGATGATCATGCTCCAAATTGATTGTCGCTTAGTATAATGTATACATTCTATATGTTCAACACTACTGTCCTTTAAGTATACATGTAATAGTTTAGCGAGACATTTCTATCTCAATAGAATTATAAACCCCTTGTACGGAAAATCATCTAATGTTTGGTCGTAAACCAAATCCAACCAGTATCTTTTACAGATCAAGCTGTTTTAGCATTAGATATTCACTGAGGGCATGGACCATCTGTCACTAGCTTTTAGCATGAGATTTTGTCCTCTCCTGTAACATTTTGCATTTCATGCATATATACGCATCACTAATGATAATGTTCTTTATCTTGTACGATTGAAAAACGTTCATATTTCCCTTTTGAACGCATTACTCTATAAATACACCGTTTTACACCTTTACTTTATTACTCCGATGAAGCAAATAGTTACACTTTATATAGTCATGAATATGTACCATGAAACATATGTCTATACTCAAGCAGATGATATCTGAAATTAGGCTAAATATACGTGTACTCGTATTTTTTAACGTAGCAACTTACTGTTACGTTGTATCATGTTTTAATATGGACTGCATTCCTGACATGACTGTATATCAGCAAGAATATGATGCATTTGCAATGTTTCAGTGTACATTGACATGGCGGAATATGTCTTCCGGATCATTAATATCTTATTATCAGAGGGATTATCGATAAACATGCTCTGTACAACAGGGTCCTGTCTTATCAAACGTCCTACGATTAATATTGTCGTAAGTCAGATTCTGTAATTCCCAATTTGTATTTATTTCTCCATCTTATCCTGTTTTGTGACATCTCTTTGGAATCGTCTTTTCAAGACGATTCCAAAGAGATGTAACAAGACATGATTAGATGGAGAAATCAGAACTTAGATGTATGTTAAAGTTTGGAATTACGACCGTTTTTGTCGTACGACGTTTCGTAAGACGGGCCCGAGCTTATTAAGTGATCAGTAGACACTCGCGTTTTGAAACACATATAGACGTTAGTTTTGAAACGTTCCCTGCATGAAGCTCACACTTTGATTACACTAATTTTGTATCTATGTACTATATACTTCATAAATCAGCAGATAATTTGTATAAGGCTGATTAAAATTGAAAGGTAAATATTTAATGGTATAAAATTACCCTCATTTTAAGTTATTTAATACTTATTTTCAAAAACGTCTGAGAACACACTTCTTGAATATTTGTTATTAGAACAAAGTAAAACTTTATGGCTTTAAATGTTGACTGATACTTCTAGACTGTGTTTTTTCTGTAGATATTTCGGATTGAAATGGGAGAGACTCACATTGTGAATTCATCCTGGAAGATACCGCTTTTTTCTTGCTCGATAAGCCTGATCTTAGCTTCCAGCTCGATCTATATCACGTGGTGGCTTCTAGCCACTCATTTTCAACAAAATATATCCTGGTTTGGGATGGGGTTCGATGGAGTGAGCAACAATAATAAAGTTTACATTTACCATTTAATCATATGGTCAATCTTTTTAATATTTTACCCGTTTTACAATTCATTTTGTAAACTAATGATAATAATATTTATGAGCTTTAACCTTTACAAGCATACTAAACTATTTACAATTAGTTAGGATTTACTTCAATGGAAATCCATTAGGACGGGTTTAGTTTTTTAATTTTTTGTAGATATATTTTTATCATGTTTGCATGTACGATATATAATTTGATGTAAAGAAATTTTGAACGCAAAACTCCAATTTGAAAAGCGCGCTATATAAATCTGGTATAATAAATAACAATAACAACAACAATAACACCTATAAATAAAAATGGTTATAATAATAATAATAATAAATATAATGCTATAGCACAGATGCAACGCGTTTTATGACGTCAATGAGAGTGATCGGGTTAAAGAAATAGAACACAATTTAGTTTTTAACATACTTTTATCCTCATATACGTATTTAATTCTATCTTTATTCCCCATACTTAACGCACTTGTTGATCGAAAATATTTTGGTGTTTGCATATACGAGGGCTGTTCAAATAGTTTTGATACTGGATCAATAACTTCAAAATAATGAGTGCAAAATGCATGTGTTCTATACCATTTTAAAGTGCAATTCTTCGCCTACACGATGGTATAATGCACGATAAGATCACATAACTCGATGAGTCACAACATTAACCTAAAGGACCCATACTCTAGGACACTGGACTATAGCACTTTTCAGACTTTACTTTTTGACGTAATACCTTTTTAAAGAGTACAATTTCTTGGAAATATATCCGTTTATGTCTAAATTTTAATGTAAATAAAATTTTATTTCTATTGAAAGGGTTAACTGTCTAAAATCTCATTTTTTCAAAATCAACATTTCTTATTTTGCTTATGACGAAAGTAGACATGTTTTTTCGAACGTTATGGAAATGTTCTAGATCAGTATATCTACATTTTGATTTTAAAACATGAAACCCTTTTTCAATGGCTTCAATTATAGCCTGGTTTAATAATAAAAAAAGAGTTTGTAGTTTCCCTAACTACTTTTATACATAACAGGAGATTAAAGTTTTATTTTATTTTCAGTACGTATTTAGAATAAGCTCTATTTTTTATATTTTATGTAATAATAAATTGTAAACTGTGTAGTGTTTGCATAATTGACTTATTGTATTTGACAGAAAATTTCATAAACTTATTCAAAATAATAAAGCCGTAATAATAATTACAGTATCAAATTGTGTTTAGAAAATTTACTCAAATAAACACAAAAATGGTCCAGTATCCTCGAGGAGGGTTCATTTAGGTTCATGTTGGGGCCGATCGAGTAATACGATCTTATCGTGCATGACATAAGCTTGTCGGTAAAGAATGGATCTTTAAAATGATATATCACACATGCATTTTGCACTTATAATAATGAAGTCATTGATCCAGTATCAAAACTTTTTGAACTACCCTCGTATATCAAATCTTTTTCTGTACGTGTCACGGTGCCGTAAAATACAATTTTATCAATCAATCAATTAATCTTTCAACAGAATTTGCTTGACACAGAATTAAACTGATGGAACAAGCTATATGAGAGATTTAGTATTACTTTCCCCTCTGCTTTATGTTTACATACAATGCCGTATTTCTTCATTTAAACCTTTCCCATGATTTTTTTTTCTCAGAATGTAAGTTTAATAATTTCTACAAACAGGCTGAAAGTGAAATAGAAAGCATTTTGCTTAAATACAAGTCTGCTCTTAGCAACCTCTGTCAGAATGTTGAAATGTTTTCTTTGACTCTTTTCACAAAATAAAGGACATTTCTATCAGGAATATCTCAATGCATAAAATGCGCTTCTACAGGATAAAAGTCTTCATTGCCCTAAACATGATATTGATTGTAGATCCTTAATATTAACTCGGCGGTAAACACGCTGATTCATTTCTCGTTAATGTAGCATTGAATAGGTATACTAATGTTTCTTAACCGTTTATAATTAAATGTAGTACTACATTTAGCGGGAGGTATACCTGTAACTTGCGTCATTAACTAGACTTTTAGAATACGCGTTTAAAACAAAATGTCGTCGAATAGCACCATACAAAATATTTTTCAAAACTGCAAAGGGACAGTCAAACAGAATTTGTTAGCAGCACTAACGGTCGTCGGTGTCGGAGTCGGAGTCGGACTATTTGTCAGATTTATGGTTGCCCCGACAAACCCATCAACTAGCACACTGCTATGGCTAGGTAAGTCCTTACTCATTAACCCTTTACCTGATAGCCTATTTCTAGTATTGAAGATAGGTGACCACTTAAAGCAGGTTGAAAGTAAAGTAGAATGCGCCTTGAGGCGCATTCTGCTTTACTTTCAGCCTGCTTTAAGCTATCATATGCTAGAATAAAGAAAACATTTCTAGTAATACATTTTCATGACTGTATAAATTGGAACTATTTTCTTCAGCGGATGAATAAACTGAATGCGCTCATAGGCGCTTCTATGGGGGAAAGGGTTAATGCCTACACATATAGTAGAGAAGACGTTTAACCCATTACGCATTAGCCTTTTTCTAATTTTGGGCAAAGGCGGTTACTTAAAGCAAGGTGATAGTTCAACAGAATAAGCCTTGTTAACGTTAGTCAAAAAAGGTACCAATCATTTTTACGAAATTTCTACAAAATCGATTGAGTAGAATTTGAGTTTAAGTTTACTATATATTTTGGCGGTCATATAAGCTTTTGGACCAAAATGAAGTTGACAACGTTTGGTCTAGACAATTCACCTATAATTTCTTCGAAGTTTCAACAAAATATATCAAAAAGATTTTCAAAATTGCCCCCATGGCGGTCATATTGGGATCCAGATCAACAGGAAAATAACAACCTGTAGCCAGAACCATGCACTGATCATGTTTACCAAATTTCGACATCATTTGCACAGTCAATTAAAGTTTAAAATATAGAATATTAAGTTTCAAACAAAAAAAGCTCACGATGAACGACGGACAAAAACGGATAGCAATAACTGAAATGTTTTTATCACATGACTTTATAAATGTTAGAGGCACTAAAGATATAGAAAATATTCATTAAGCTACAGTGCCAAATTCTTACAGTTCTAATTCCATGGTGGTCAAAATTTTGTAACATTATCAACCTTTAAAGCGACTCGCAACCGGATGGTGTACTTGTCAAAATAAAATAAAATACTCAAATAAAAGCAAATTTGTGGCATTATTTGGCTTCTGACATTAAAAATATATGATCAGTCCAAAAAAAGTCTCAAGAATCGTCACCGAATCTTAGTTTTTTTAGATATATTCCATCGTTTTTCAATAGCGTCAGCTGACGGTTTTGCTGTTGTTGTTGCTTCTCTACACGGGCTCTGACATAAACCGGAGCCGAATAATGTAGTTATAGCGCTACCAGTGAAGTACGTTAATTCGCTACCATATATATAGAGAGCGTCCGTGGTCGAGGCGGTAAAGGCGTGTCCTCATTTTTCTTGTTTGTCTCCGCAATGGAGGGTCACGGGTTCGAATCCCACCAGAGCTTCTTTTTTTTTTTTTTGGAAATGCATTTTTTAACAGAATTTATTATCCTAAACTAAATCTTACCCATTTATATAATCATTTGACATATATTTACAAATTACCATTTTTAATGCTAAATCCGGTTGCGAGCCTCTTTAAGATGTGTGGTTGCGTGATGCACAATTAACCAATTACCACATAGCCTATTTCTTGATTTGAAAACAGGTAACTACTAAAAGCAGATTGAAAGTAAAGATGAATGTGCCTTGAGGCACATTCTGGTTTTATTTCAACCTGCTTTAATGTATCATCTGCTACACTACAGAAATTATTTTTATGATGCACATGGATACCTGTATAAATTGTAACTATTATCTTGCGTGGAGGAATATTTAAAGCGTAAATCGGCGTATTTATGAGATAAGGGGTTAAACTTTCTTCACTATTCGAGGCGCCTAGATACAAACCATAAGAGTTTGATACCCTTGTCAATGTTATATTGTTAAATATTTACATTCACCCTGTAAAGTCTTTATGTAATCGTATTAAAAAATATGCAGTCATCTGCCGGTGAACCTACAAATCGAAACTGGTTCTAGCCAGTTCGGATTCCCCCCGTGCTATTCGTGGACTTCCTAAAATAGACCACATCAGACACTTAACACTAAGCTCCCATTGGTCGACGGTCATATGACGCTAGCAGAGTGATACAGAAAACAACCGCGACATGTATTTTGAGAATGTGCTTTGGCAATAGATATTCAAGTTGCACTGTTTATTTGTTTGGCTTGTAAGTCTTTTCCACAGAGAGAAAGTTTACTGGGTAAAATCCTGAATTTATAATACAGTTACAGTACATGTAGTTGGGACTACTTTCTCACCTTATTTAGAAACTTGAATGGCTATTACATCGAGATTACATCTATCAAACCTCTTTGACCGGTATATGATATATTCATATACAGAAAACAAATCTGATCAATATACACATTAAATTGACAAGACAGAAAATAGAATATAAATATAAGGAATAAGCAACATCTTTTTGCCGCTCATGACGGTATGACTGCATTAGCTTCGGGGGTAAGTTTTAAGTAAACGCCCTTCGCGCGTTTACGAAACTTCCCCCCTGCGAAGCTAATGTAGTCATACCGTCATGAACGTCAAAAAGATGTTGTTTATTCCTATATTATACCCCGATACACCCTGATATCGACTTCATTATCACCTAATTACCTCTGGTAGTCTATGGGCCGTGTAGAATAAATCATGATGAATCATAGCTCACTTGGAATGAAAACTACGGTTGTTGAAAGTTAATTTAACTTATTTAAAGTGATATTAGGTTTCTTATGTTTGTTATACTTTTTCTATCAGATAAAAAATCAGAGTTTCAAACAGTTTTGTTCTAGATAAGACATTGGTTTACTCAATTCAAACTGTTTGAAAAGTATTAGAAACTCGGCGATAACATGTAGTTGGATAACGATAGCATAATCATATTATGGTTTGTATTTATTCACATATCACGTATATATATATATTACATAATCATATCACTAATAGCACTCATAACATGAATGATATCATCTTATTTGGATGTTATTTGTCTCTGATTATATTTAATATATGCACAAACTTAGGGTAACAGATGTGTTTGAAGAATATTCTAATACATCAATCAAAGCAACAATACTTCTTGTATTGGTTCCAGGGTTATAAAGCGTTAGTATTGAGTATGAGTTTGTTCTCAAGCATTTGATTGGTCAGATTTGAGCCTTGGCTCAAATCTGGCCAATCAAATGTTTGAGAGCTACTTTAGACTCAGCTCAAAAGCTTTATAACCTTGGACCCTGGTTATCATTGCTGATGTCTTTCGTTTCTGTCGCTTCTATTGTTAATATTCTATACTGCGTGGCTTGGTTAATCGCGTTAGCGATTCATGGTAAATTTGCCGATAATTTTCTGTCGTTCATTTGGCTTGAACACCGAAAAAATATGTTCATTTCTTATATTTACATTATTTTATTTTTGTATTTGTTATGACAAAAATTCAAACTTTCAGTTATTAAAGGAGAAATTGGGTTTAAAAAGCGAAATGTACGTCGAAGAAATAAACTTGAATGAACAGCTTTGCGAAGTTAACTCCGCCCCCTGTAACCAAATTACTTTTAGCTACCACATTACGGAAACGAAATAGTCCTCCCATTATGTGCTGATATAATCACGAAAAAGAATCATAAAGGATGGAAATTAAAAATCGAATCGGAATATACCTATTCTTAATCGAATTAAATCTAAAAGAGTACATGTCAATTCAGTTAAGAGTTCGCATAAATTACGAAGAATCTCTCGTTCGGCATTTACCTCCCTTTAATGATAAATGCTGTTTTTTCATTTGTTTCAACTGATATCGATGATTGTACTGATTAAAATGACGGAAACAACTTCTATCAAAGGCAATTTAATCAAAAGTAACAACAGTTTATCTTTATAAATAAAATTATATATATTACCTTTTTATTTGTAAGAATTTTGATATTGAAATAAAAAAAAAAGCCCGAGTGTTCTAGCTGACTATGTCAGAATCATATTCCAGTGGTTACATACACAGTGACTACCGATTCGAGTCCCCGCGTCACAAAACAAAATAACCAGCTTCTTTTTCCCCAGTCTTTGATGGATTACCCCCCCCCACCTTGTCCCCAGTTGGCGTGAAAGTAACTAGAGGAGTAAACTGTGCTTAGCTTAGTCACCAATCTCAAGTTTTCTAGAGAGGACCCGACTCAAGGATTTTTTCAATGGGTTTTACTAACCAAACTAACAAATTCAAAGTACGGGCCTCACATGAGACGCTTGGATGAGTATATCCCTAGACATTAGACAAGATATCAGTAACAGCACAACTAGCACAGGGCTGCATGCTTTTATACCTGGTTTGGTGTTACCACCGAAAGTAGGTCAGGAATTTTCTTTAAGTAGATCTAGTATTTAGTATGTAGTCTTGAATCCGGGTTAATATATGCATGTATTAGATCTTGATTCCGGGCATGTCAAAGAACCGGTGGTTTCTTCAGCAGTGGAATATTCATGCTTATCCTTGCACCTCAACCTAAAACTTAAGTAACCAATTTCGGTGTCATCACCATGATAGGATAACTCAATATAGAGTGACGTTAATCCTGTTTATAAATCTAGCCAAATCTGACCTGATTGAGATTGATGCATAATATATCTGTATACATGTACATCGTATTCGAGCTCTTTTTGTTTCCTGTTCAGTACTAAGATAAGGTTTCGAAAGTCCGTTTCTACGCAGCATTTATTACCCCCCTTTAATGTTTTTTTCTTCAGCATCAGCAGTCATAGCTTTCTTAAATGTACACTTAATGTAGATCTAGTACATTTTCCATATATTTTATAACTAAAAATTGTTAAAATAATTGTTCAAATCTATTGCACTAATTTCCGATAAGTTCGGAAAACTAAAGCCTGTTTTATCGTAAATATCAAAATTATATTACATATTTTAGATTCACATAAAAATTCGCCAACGCCCAGCGTCACAAATTAGTGACCGCTAATTGTTATACTTGTAAACGCAAACAAATGAGCGACTGTAGACCAGTTACACACTCAGAATTCATAAAACGAGTGAGGAGCATCATTGTTGTCATATTATGAATATAAAATCTATATATATATATTAGTAGTTAGTGTTTAAAAAAAGATTGGGAAATAAACTAAATTCAATCTAGGTCAAATACAACGTGGATTTCTAATTTTATAGTAGTTAAGATTATAGTAGAGGGCATCTAACGTCAAAAATCGAAATAAAGGAAAAAAAATGCACAGAATTGATTTTTGTGTTTTCATATGCTCCAATATGTACCGAATGACAAAAAAAAGTCTATGAAAATCAAACGATGCGAAATATGATTTTTGGGGTAAAATGGCTAAAATAATAGGTGAAAGCACGAATTTTTGGGATTTCCAAACTGCGATCGTAGAAATCAACATAAAAGCTTGAAATCTACAGGCTAGACAAATATTCATGTCAGCTGTGGAATGGTACTTGTTAAGATAAATAAAATCTTCAAAAAAATGATTTTGGGGTGAAATTGTCAAAATATTAAACCAAAATCACAAATTTTAAGGATTTCAAACAGACCCTGACATCTAAAAGCAAGTAAAGAAAATGGTGCACAGAGTTGATTTATACGTTATTATCTGCTTAAATATGTACCAAATAACAGACAAAAAGTCTAGGAAAATCAAACAATGCAAACTATGTTTTTTGGGTAAAATGGTTGAAATAATAACTGAAATCGCTAATTTTTGGGATTTCCCTTCTGTGATGGAGAATATCGATATAAAAGCTCGAAATCTACAGGCTATACAAATACTCGTGTAAACTGTGGATTGGTACTTGTTAAGATAAATAAAATTTTCAAAAAGCTGATTTTTAGGGTGAAATTGTCAAAATATCAAACAAAAAACACAAATATTGAGGATTTAAAACAGACCCTGACATCTAAAAGCAAATAAAGGAAAAGGTGCACAGAGTTGATTTATATGTTATTATTTGCTTAAATATGTACCAAATAACAGACAAAAAGTCTAGGAAAATTAAACGATGCAAAATATGATTTTGGGTAAAATGGTTTAAATAATAACTAAAATCACTAATTTTTGGGATTTCCCTTCTGTGATCGAGGATACCAATGTAAAATCTCGATTTCTACAGGCTGCACAAATATTCATGTCTACAGTTGAATGACCCTAGTTAAGATAAATACAACTTAAAAAAACAATTGGGGGTAAAATCGTAAAATTATTTAACCAAAATTTCATATTTTGGGATTTTTGACAGATTTTGAGATTGAAATCAAACTAATGGAAAAGATGCACAGAATTGATTTATCAGTAATGATATGTTTCAATATGTACCAAATAACAGACAAATAATGTAGGAAAATCAAAGAATCCGAAATATGATTTTTGGGTAAAATGGTTGAAATATTAACTGAAAAGCTAATTTTTGGGATTTTCTTTCTGTGACCATGGATATCACTATAAAAGCTCCAAATATCCAGGCTAGACACATATTCATGTCTTCTTTAGAATGATCCTTGTTAGGATAAATAAAGGTTTCAAAAAACTGTTTTTTGGGGTAAAATTATCAAAATATTAAACCAAAATCACCAATTCTTGTTTGTAAAACAATCTAGGAAAATCCAACAAAGCCTAATATAAATTTTGGGGTATACTGATTAAAACAATTAATGTAAATGCATGTTTTTGGAAATTCCACACTATGGCCTTAGACAGGAATATAGAATCTACAAATGTACAGGTAATATACATATTACTGTGCACTGTAGCCTTGTACTATTAAGGATGAATTAAGCTTTAAAATGAAAACCCTTATCTTTTCACTTCACTACGGTGACCTTAGATATGAAACCAAACGTTCAAAGTCTATAACTTACACACATACACCATTTCAATGTAGCTTAGTTAAAGTAAAGACAAATCAACCGGTAAAACATTTCAACAGACACATGTTTTTAATGTATTGTGACTTTAAATATGATTAAAAAAGCTCCAAATCCATTTAAAAGGAAACAGACACCATGAAATAAAGTCTATAGCACTAGTACAAATAAAATATGATTTCTAAAATTAATAAATTTTGGTGATAAGATATAAGTTAAACGAAAACAGTTTTCACTGAGGATTTTTACAGTGGCATTGGATGTGACCATCAAGGCACTACAGTGTATTTGTTAGCATAGTTATATAAGGTTCAATGAAGTAATATACATGTATAACTTATAATAGTTAAACAAAAAGACAATATCTTCAGTATATTTTTACAGCAATATAACATGAATGTAAAACTTAAAAATATAGTTAAGACAAATATATAAATGGAAACTTTTTATAAGTAAGGATAACTACCATTTTGAATTTCATTACTATAGTCAAACAACTAGGTCTGACGTGTCAAAGGGTGGCCGAGTCCATTTATAAGGGAGATCAGCATTTCAGATGTCCCCGTGTCAAGTTTTAAAGGAAAAGGTTTGGTTATCGGTACAAATAAACGAATTAGTTATTGGAATGAATGAATGAATGGTGTTTTACGGCGAATTAGTTATTGGAAACATAACGTAGTGGATAAGACGTAGGTAGAAGTATATGATCGGATAACATTTTATCAAGCACGGGTTCGAATCTCGCAGCAAACTATGATATTGTTTTGCCAAAACAATATTAAAGATTATATAATTACATTGCATTAAGGTAATGAAGAAAGCCTCATGAAGAAAGTGACTAAAACTTATATTGATATTCATATTTTATCATCGATTTGTTTTTTGAAAGTATGGCTGATATAGGGCTAGAAATCCATGCACCCCTGCCCCAAATTTGACGAACATGTGTATAAATGGTTACTATAATCACACAGTATGAAATTAGATAATTCATTTTAGATTAAAAAAGTTTGAGGTCGACGCGGGTTTCGAACCTACGCTTATTAAAATAATTCTATCGCAATACACTCTGTGTACCTATATTTACCTACTGCTCTAAAGTGCTAACAATAATATCGCCTTCATTTGTATCTAATATTTATACTAATTTTGATTGTATGAAAATGGTCGGAGAGCATGCGGAATGCTGCTCTCCTTAAAAATGGACTCTGCTGACCTTTGACACGTCAAGCCCAGTTGTTTGACTATATGACTGTGGATATGACCAGTAAAGCTTCAAATGCACAAATAAGTTATATATTCTTTCCAAAACAACAGCTTACTAAAGATGATAAAAACAAAGTTTGAAAATAACTTTTTGAGGAAAATATTGAAAAATATACATAAAACAGCAAATTTTTAATTTCTGTATATGGGGGAGGATATGAATTAATAATAAAAACTCCAAATCAATAGGCTTGACACAGTCCTTTTAAATGAGATATGTAACTAGTTTATCCAAAATCACACATAACAATTTATAAATATATAGGGTTTTGGAAAAATACACCCCCTCCACCAATAAAAAAAATCAAAACATAAACGAACGAACAATTTTCTGCCATGTTGGATTATTGCGCAAAACTGGTTGGTTCTGATGTTGGTTGGAAACTAATAGACATGAGCTATCCTGTACTTTGAGCTGTAATAATGCAATCTGACAACTGTATGAAATATCAGCAAATCATAGTATACGCACATTGGGCATACATCGTACATGTAATTTATGTAATTAATTGATCTAACAGTGCTTGCTATGAAATAACTGATAGTGTATATATCACCAGGTCAATAACATTCAATATTCGTTTTGTGGTGCTTATTGTCTACTATCAGTGCACACTCTGATTTGACAAGCGGCATTTTAAATGCTGCCTCTAAGCTAGTACACTGGTTTAATTGTCAAAATGCTGTAATTTAACCCTTATTGTGTGCGATGCCAAATATAGGTTGTTACTTAACCCTAATTGTATGCGGAACAAGAATATATATCATTTGAGGACCCAAATCAGAGTGAGTATAGCCTACAGTACAAAGTATAATGTGTCTTACCTGTAAATTTGAAGCTTTTACATTTATATCTTAAAAGCCATGTTGTGGAAATTCCAAAAATTCAAATTTAAACTAATTGTTTTAACCAGTTTACCCCGAAAAGTCATATTTGGCTTTGTTGGAGTTTCCTTTATTTTGCTGTTATTTAATACATATTGAAACATACTAAAACATATAAATCAATTCTAAATACTTTTCCCTTTATTTGCTTATAAGGCTTTATTTGGAATTTTCAGGTCAGGAGATCTCTGCTAAATCTCGAAAGTTGGTGTTTATTTGTTTAATTATTATAACAACTTTACTGCATAAATCAGTTTTTTGACAGTTTATTCATCTTTATCAGTACCATTCCACAGCGCAATTGAATATTTGTTTAACCTGTAGATTTGGAGCTTTCATTTTAATAGCCACCATCACAGTAGTAAAATGCCCAAAAAGCTCATTTACATTTTATTTTTCAACGATTTTACCTCAATACACCATATTTGGTATTGTATGATTTTCCTAGATGATTTTTCTATTAGTTTGTACATATTAAAGCATATGATAACACATAAATCACTTTTGATTTCGATGGCAGGGATTGACTACGAAAATCCCCAAAATTGGTGATTTTGGTTTAATATTTTGACAATTTAACCCAAAAAAAAACAGTTTTTTGAAAGTTTTATTTATCCTTACTAGTACCATTACACAGTAAAAATTATTTTTTGTCTAACCTGCATATTTGGTGTATTTATATTGATATCCACGTTCACAGTAGGGAAATCCCAAAAATTCGTGTTTTCATTTATTATTTCAACAATTTTACCCCAAAATTCATTTGTCAAAGTTTAAGCTATCCTTAATAGTACTATTTCACAATAGAGATGTATAAGTATCTAGCCTGTAAATTTGGAGCTTTTATAATGATAACCAACGACACAGTACTGAAATCCCTAAAATTGGCGTTTTCATTTATTATTTCAACAATTTTGCCTCAAAAAACATATTTCGCATAGTTTGATTTTCCTAGATTTTTCTTCGGTTATTTGATACATGCTCTACCATATGAAAACACAAAAACTATTTCTGTGCATCTTTTCCTTTATTTGGATGTTTGACACCAGGGAAGCTCTACTAAAATCTCCAAAAATTGGGATTTTGTTTAATATTTTCATGATTTTCACCCAAAAAGAACCATTTTTTGAACGTTTTATATATCCTAATTAGTACTATTCCACAGTGGATATAACTGCCAGTCTAATTTGTAGATTTGAAGCCTTTATGTTAATACCCAGGGTCACAGTATGGAAATTCCAAAAATTATCATTTTCGTTTATCAATTCAACCATTTTACCCCAAAAAATCATATTTCGCATCGTTTGATTTTCCTAGACTTTTTTCTGTCATTCGGTACATATTGGAGCATATGAAAACACAAAAATCATTTCTGTGCATTTTTTTTCCCCAAATTTTTTAAATGCCCTCTACTATAATGCGCTGCGACTTAACCCTAAGCTCCGCCTCCTAAGGTTTGAGTGTCTATATGAAATGAACACCGATTTTTACATAGAAAAGAGATGAGCTAATGTAAATATATATTGATAATGGCGGTAAAGTTACGTACCTGTAGGTGTTTTTAAAGGGAGTATGTAGCTGTCAGGTAGCAAAAAATCGCACATGTTTTAAACCTGAACATATAAAAAGAAGTAATCCGCGATGCTTATGGATGCAACATTGCTTACAAATCCGTGAATTTGTTGAAAAATTCGATTCAGTGATGTATGAATATTCAAATTTTGACAGGTCAATAAAACCAAACAATATTAGTGTTTTCTTCTGTCTTGACAGAGTTTATTTTAGATTGGAACATTCTATAACTTTAAAAGGGTTGAGTATTTCCTACATCCAGCAAGAGATATTGTGAGCTATATTTATTGTGCGCAATATACAGTAGAGAATACACTTTTCTTTCCCGTTAACACGCAAACGCAATGCACCAAACTTTGGATATTTACGTTTAGAAATTTAAACTATTTTTTTTCTGAGTAGCAAATAGGTGGGAGCATGATTTGTTACTCGGCGTCTGATCTGGCTCCAACCTGTTTGCAATGGAAATAATAGTTTTGTATATAAATGCGTTTATTGGGAAATAATTAAATATCAGTAAAGTTAGTGCAGCGGTCTCGTGCTGCACGAGGATCATACAAATATCAAGTAGGAAAGTGTACGATTATTTATTTCCAGTCATCATAAATTATTGGACTCTGATTGGCTAAAACTGCGCATGTGACCACTGTGTACGAGACCGTATTCATAAATTTGCCGGGTAGTACGGATCACGTGACTAAATAGATGTTTCTCCCTCGATCGATTCGCGTAAATAATATCTCTTTTTCTGTTTATTAAGCAATTGTTTATCAAGAAATAAAAAGAAATCTCAATTAAAAACTGTATTGAATCTATTATTATGCGCATGTGTAACTCAAATATCGATTGAATGCTAATTTCTTGCTTTGTTTTCGAGGGTTGACAAATTGAATGTCATTCAAACTGCCATCTTAAATTTATTTTATTACACCGAGCATATCAACCATCCTGGCTGCGGAATTGTCTCGTTCGTATTTTACCAAATATGTTGTGAATACCAATCAATATAGAGCCGCCATTCACATAACGCCTCTGTGTGATATTCTGTTTCTCGGGTTGACAATTTGAATGTCACTCGAACTGCAATCTAATATTTATTTTATTATAACGAGCTTACCAACCCTTGCTGTGGAATAGTCTCGTTCTTATTTTATAAAATATGTTGTGAATACCAACTTAGAGCCGTCATGCACGTAATGTGCGAAACGACGTCACATTGTTTATATCAACTCAACTCAAGAATAGAGAAAATAATATGATATAGAGTGACGTCACAAAAGTATAATATCATATAGAGTGACAGTATTTTTAAGAAAAGTGCAAATATCATATAGAGTGACGTCACAAAAAGAATATCATATAGAGTGACAGTATATTTTAGATAGATGTAACAGACATGATTAGAAATATAATTATTGCAAACGGGAAGTTTTTACTGCATTCAAGTTACATGTTTAAGGTCAATTTTATATTAGGAAACCTGAATAAAACGATCCAATTGACCTCATTTGAACTACGCAGGTCGTGAATTTTTCATGAACGTTCGGATTTTTATCTCTTTAATCAACCTTTCAAACTCACATGATAGAATTTCAGTCATAATCAAGTTTTATAATATTATTAAAATGACATGTTCCTTAAGTCATACAATTAATGACGATATACATGTACAATGATTTGTTTTAAAAGGACACATTTTTAATGCACATTAAACATATTCATGTCACATATTACTTCAGTCAATTTGTGAAATGATGTTTTAGACCTTGAACGATGTAATTATAAAAGAATATAACAATTTTGATGTTATGCCACATATTTCATTCTGTATGTTTTAAGATAAATTTGAGTGATGTTGTGGTGAGATTGTGTTTGTGAGTGCATCTCTTTGACCTTTAAAAATACAACACATATATAATAAAGTTATACTACCGTGTTATCGTGCAATAGAACACGGGAAGGAGTTAAGATGCGTTGTAATTACATCACGAGGTCGTAGGTATAATCATTTTCAGTCTGAACACTTCAATTTAACAACAATTTACACGGCCGCAACGGTGCTACATGTCTTGATGCACGAATTATCGAAGCCATATTAGTCATACGCGTGCGTGTTTTATAGTGACTTTTGATATAGATACGTTCCTTCTTTGTCTTTATATGGGTGCGCGCGAGGTGTGTTAGAATTGTATTACATCAAATCTGTATCAGTAAAAACTTTTTTTTCACAGATTGACTAGTCATTCCGTGAAATGACTGATTACGGGTCCGTCTAAAGACCCCAAACCTCCCCAAACCTCTCCAAACCTGCCTAAAGCACTTGAAAACAATCCAAACCACTTAAATTCCTTAATATCTAATCAAAAAGAGCTTATAAATTGCAAATTTAAACTAAATAATGAAAAAAAATAAAATAAAATATTCGATGTTTTTCTTTTCAAGGGAAACAACTCGAACAAAACTTAAGATCACTTTACACAGTTACCTCTAAATATTAACTCACTATCCTAATAGCCTGTTCCTGGTTTTGAAGACATGTATTCTCTTAAAGCAGGTTGAAAGTAAAGCAGAATGCGCCTTAAGGCGCAGTCTGCTTTACTTTCAGCATGCTTTAAGCTACAATCTGCTAGAATTATAAAAACTTGCTTTTAAAAGTGGTTTTTGGAGGTTTGGTTAAGTTTGGGGGAGGTTTGGGGTCTTTAGACGGACCGACTGATTACACAGATTGAATCTAACATAACTATACGTACTGAGGTAGCTCTGAATCTTTTCTCTATCAATGGTGCCAAAAGGCGTTTTGGGCGCCTTTGCAAACAGTTTGGTTCCTTATCAGACGCCAAACTGTTTAAATCGTTTCGAAATTTCGCCAAAAACGATATTGCAGACAAGAACATTGAAGCAGACGACACTATGGCACTAAATGGATGAAAACCTTATGGTAATTTTTTATGATTATTGATTGCTACTGACCGTACCAAGGCGGGCTCCTATATTCACTTTGCTTTATGTTTGTCTTGCGTGTTGTTTTCTATTTAGTGTGTAGATGTAGGAATGGTATTGCGCGTGTGTGTGTGTGTGTGTGTGTTTGTTGTGATATGACTGTGTGTGTGTTCTGCTTGAGAGGTGGGTGTATTGTTTGTGTTACGTTTCCTGCTCGAGTCTTTCGCATTTATTATTTGGCAATGAAAGGGTCAATCCTTTCACTCTTATTGACGTTATAAGCGAATTTGCAAACAGTTTTGATCATGACAGACGCCGCGTAACACGGCGTCTAATCAGGATAAACAATCTTTGCCACTTGTTTTGAAATTACGACAGTTACACTGCCTCAAGTATAACTTGAGCTTGAATATGATCACCAACGTAACCAAGAGGGAGACATCATATGTGATTTTCTCTCGTTTCAAGGACCATCTCACACTTACAACCTCCACAAATACCTCCCTCCACCAACACGATTTATTCTACCTATCTGCGTTGGAAAATATACCAACATAGTCTCATGACTATAAAGTTTTGGAGACGAGAAAGAGATCGTTATCGCGTATTCGATTGGTCAGATTTTAGCAAAACATAACCACGTGGTTTAAAACGTTTAAGGTGAGTCTGAGATCGTTCTCAAGCTTTTGATTGTTCAGAATTTCAGCAAAAGCTCAAATTTGACCAATCAAAACTATCTCTAACTTATCTCAAATACTTTCTAACATTGGACCACGGGCTAGGAAGAAACTCAATCAAAGAAGATGTGAAAAAGTCTTGTTTTCAAATAAGTACAACTCCTTCACTGCCTTACCCCGAGTACAGCAGTGATATGCAAACAGTTTTGATCCTGAACGCGGCGTCTGATCAGTATCCAAACTGTTTGACACTCGTTTCAATATTTCTTAAGTCAAATTTTTTTAGGAATAGAGGCAAACGACAATTGTTTAAATTTGATGACGCCATGGTAGTGAAGGGGTTGAGGTACGTTACGAAAACATATACCATCGTTAACCCTTTCCCCCATAGAAACGCCTTTTAGCGAACATTATTAATTCCTCCGCTGAAGAAAATAGTTCCAATTTTATCAGTCATAAATATATAATATAGGAAATATGTTCTATATTCTAGCACATGCTAGCTTAAAACAGGCTGAAAGTAAAGCAGAATGCGCCTTTAGGCGCATTCTGTTTTACTTTCAACCTGTTTTAAGAAGTCACCTATCTTCAATACCAGAAAGAGACTATCAGGTAAAGGGTTAATGGAGTGTCTCCAATCAAGCACATTGGCAAGTTGTATGTCACCAATCTGAAAGACAAAAACAATACCCAACGCATCAAAACGTAGCATCTAGGGGGGTGTTGATACAGGACTAATTTACCGAGTCGGGTTTAAGGAAAATTTTAAGTTTGACTTTTCAAACATGGACTTTTACCTTATATAGCCCCTTTTGATATTCGAGATAGGAGCATCACCAGGTGATGGTTGGATAAGGACCATCAGTAGACACAGGTGCCACGCATTTCTCATTTTTAAATGTAAAACAAAGATATGAAGCAATTAATTAATAAATACGCCTTATCACGCCTCTAAGTAATCCTCAACTTAAAGAAAAGTTCCACTTTTTGCAGCCACTAATATGCACCGTAAAATGTGTTCTATATCCTAAAAGATGGTAGCTTAAAGAAGGATGAAAGTAAAGCAAAATGTGTCATTACTTTCTGCTTTAAGTGTTCACTGTAATTGAAAACTAGGAAAAGGCTTTTGGGTGATGTGTTAATTAAGATCTTGTTGGAGCTTGCTATTTCATTTTCAAACTACGTCAAAATAATGTAAATATTCTGTTCTTAATAATGAATAAATATGATTTTAATCACTACTTAACCTGTACCGTTCATGAGTCAGTCAAACATTTCCCTTCATGTATGACAATAAAGCACTAGAATCCATGTAAATAATTAATGTTATCCACTATTTTTTTAACATTTAAACATAGCGCACACATGTCCCATTCGTATTGCAGTAACTGACGCTGCGATCAGTTTTTCTGTTTAAGTTTCGCAGTTGTTTTTCTTTCAAATTCAAATTCAAATTCCTTATTTCGCTCAGTACATGTTTTCACATGAATACATGAGGTATTTCTTTCCCGTCTAAACAAAACGCAAAGGAAATGAAATGCACTAGAATGAATAAAATGATACGTCATTGAAAAGGTTGACGTTACATTTTATTCTGGCAGGCAAACAGTTTGAAGCTTGATCAGACGCCGGGTTACCCGGCGTCTGATCAGGCTCCAAGCTGTTTTCAATGGACAAAATTGTTTTAACATAAACGTGTTATTGGGAAAGACTGACAATTTCTCCATTGTAACATGTTTTTCTGCCCATTTTATTATCAGCCTTACCAAATCTGAATGACTAATAATGATTTGTAGATATCATTATATATCCTTCCATTAATTAAGATATCAGAAAACAAAATAAGACATTAAGCTGTCATCTTTCGTCAATCGTTAGCATGCTAAATTGTCGACTACATTATAATTATGTACTTCAAACGAATCGCTGACAAAATTTTTGTCTCCACAATTAAAGCGTAAACAAGTTTCAATAAAGTGCTTATGTGTAACTATCAAACGGCTTAGATCCTGATCAGATAACAAGTTATCAGGATCACAAATGTTTGCACAGGTCAAAGTTCAATTCGAGTGCTAATGCAGTTAACCCCTTCATTGCCATGACGTCATCCATTTTAAACAATTGTCTGGATTTATTTCCCAAATTCAAATTTAAGCTATTTTGACTTACCGAAATGATTGTCAAACAGTTTGGATCCTGATCAGACGTCGCATTACGCGACGTCTAATCAGGATCTAAACTGGTTGCAATAAACTATTGTATTCGGGGTAAGGAAGTGAAGGGGTAAACTGCAAGTCGACAACACGTGTTATTAATCAGTGAGTTTTGCCAGCGACATGTGCATTACAGTTGATTAGACAAACCCCAATTATTTATCCAGTAATCATGTATAAGCGAAAATAATTATTTCAATTGATTGTTAACAGTTTGGAACCAGATAAGTCGCCTTTTTATGCTCTAAACTGTTTGCCATCCAGATAAAAAGTACGTAAAACTCTTCAAACACTGTTCATTTATTTTGTATTTATTGCATAGCGTGTACTTGTCTCGTTTATCACATAGTTTGCGGTCTGGGAGTTGCATAAAACGATTGTATAAATATCGTTATCCACTAGTTTTTTGGGCTCCGGCACAACCTGTTCGTCCATAACTGCTGAATTTAGGGGGGCGCCAGATGACGTCATTTACTATGACGTTAACGTAAACAACGTAACGTTTTGGCGGAAATTCTATATAGCGGAGGGTCTACAAACCACAGCTTCAATCAATTTCAGAGGTGCTTAAACTTGTTATGTGATAAATAGAATCTCACATTCGTGCTCATTATTTATCATTTTTAATAAACTCGTTGACTAAAATGAATATGACGCTCGCCAAGGCTAGCGTCATATTAATTTAGTCAACTCGTTTATTAAAAATGATAAATAATAAGCACTCATACAATATCCTCTATTTAAATGGTAAAGAGAAACGCAATCTTCATCGGAGTACGATTGCGCTTGTATATTTGTACCCATTTGTTACTAGCGTCCTATAAAAGGGACATAGGCAAACAGTGTAGACGCTAATCAGACGCCGCATAATGTGGCGTCTGATCAGAGCCTACACTGTTTGCTGATAGGAAGTTCAATTTAAAACAAAACGAAATTGAAAATATAGACCTGGCACCCCATACATAAAAAAATGGAGTAATCCAGTATTAGTCTAAGCTTTAGACCACTTTTATTTGCGGTGAAAGCACCATACAACCTTTTGGTACTTTCTGATAGCTTATTTGATATTTTATAAACAATTTTAGTGGTTTCTTATTGAATATTAACTGAAAAAGTCCAGTAAGCTTTTATTCAGATTTGTTCCTGTCATCCAGTGCTGATATAATCCAAAATGGCTGCCGTTTATACCTTTTTGCTATACATTTCTACCAATATAAATTTTCTTGATTTAAAAGGTTATGCAAATATTTTATGTTTGTGTCTTTCCATGTCATTGTGCCAAACATAGTTCAATCTGATAAATGCTGAAGTTGGTAATGCTTTTACAGGATAATAGTCAGGCCTTTATTGACCACCATACAATTAAAATGTTTATTAGATCAATATTGATTTTGTCTGATACAGATAACTATAAGGATAGATGTGTCAATAAAGGGGATATTTCTTTCAAATGTTGAACCTATTTATTATTACTTAGTATCATCCATCCAGCTTTGATTGATTTCGTGAACATGTTTAAATTTATCATTTTCAGGCCTCCATTTTCGTAATCTTGTATTATTGGTTTACGGCTTATTTTGTCTGGTTTGCAATCCCAAAATTAATCATAGATATATTCGAATTTATTTCATAAATTAATTCTGCTGGTGGGTTTTCTAAGACTGTTAGCCGGTATAGAAGTTTCGGAAGAGCAAAAGTTTTGATTACAGTTATTTTACCAATAATTGACAAATTATGCTTCTTCCATTAAAATTTTCTTTAAGCAATTTGAACATTTTCTGTATTTTGGTATAAATTTCAATACTGGATATATGTTACTGTTGTTTGAGAAAATATCCGAGTGTATTAGACCCTTCTGAGGTCCTTGTAAATTCATTATTTGTACCAAACGTTTCAGTTGAGCTTTATAGTGAGCCAGATCTTAAGATAACACATTGTTATTATTAATCCAGATATTTTACTAAACAAATTAAGTTGTTTTTATTAAGGCTGAAACAGTTTTTAGTGACCCATCCATCATAAAGGGTGTATCATCTGCAAATGCTGTACAGGGTGTCCACAAAAAACGGGGAGGTAATCTAACCACTCATAACTTTTTTTTAATAAAGAACAATTATCAACCAAATTTATACAGATTATGTATATATCTACCAAGTATATACGGCATAACAAAATGTTTGATCGGTTGCTTAGTAACTACAGTGACATCCATTGTTCTTGACGACCATTTTCAACCGTTTTGGCATTCCATGCACAAGTGATTTTAATGTTTTGTTGCTTATTGACTTCCACGATGCCCTCAGTCTTCGTTTAAAGCTATATATGGTGGTTGGTTCTGGGTCAGAGTACAGTTTTTTATCAATGATACTAAACAAGTTCTCAATGGGGTTGAGGTCTGGACTGTTTCCAGGCAACACTTCTTTCCTAATAAAGTTCAGCAAATTTTCCTCACACAATCGCTGTGCCATTGTTGAGGCATGCGCTGGTGCTCCGTCCTGTTGGAAGGTGAAGTCTTGTAAAGAGGAATCGATTTGCTGATGTTTCCACCGATGACCCTTTCCTATCTGTTTTTACTTATCTTTCTAGTAGTTGAAAATCCTTTCTTATACT
The DNA here is from genome assembly GCA_922989275.2 of Gari tellinella. Taxonomy (NCBI): domain Eukaryota; kingdom Metazoa; phylum Mollusca; class Bivalvia; order Cardiida; family Psammobiidae; genus Gari; species Gari tellinella. The sequence goes on from OV277867.1 coordinate 52,295,136, forward strand.
TAGAACGTTTTGAACAGATCCTTGATAACTTTCGTCGACAGTTTTGTTAGCCTTTGAGAACCATTTTTCTGGTTAAAGTCCCCATATTGGCCGCATGTTGACCATTAACATACAAAATTTGCTGATTTCCCCAAGATCTTCATTATTTTAGTCAACTTATGGCCTTCTTTACGGAGAATATAACACTGAGAACGTTCTAAGACTTAATTTGAAGAAGCCATTTTAGAAATTTTGTAAACAGAATTCAGGAAATCAAATAATTGCAAATTATGACATCATTTGAAATTATGACGTGACTTCGTGTTTAAGGGCCACCTATATATCCAAATGATATGTATTGAAAGGGAATGGACACTAGCCTAACTGTGTCATGTTTGAACAGTGTACCTTTAGTAATGCAAGAGATATGAGGATTTGTTTTACCTCCCCGTATTTTGTGGAAACCCTGTATATATTTCATTTTTCTATTATACATCTTTATGCCTTGTATGTTATTATCTGCTTTCACAGACATATAAGCTTATATAAATAAATAAGGCGATAGTGAGTATCCTTGTTGCACTCCTCTTTTCATGTCAAAGAAATCTGAAATAATTATATCCATTATTAACCACCCAACTTTGGGCATCATGGTAGAATATTCTAATCCATTATATAAAAGAGTCACCGAAGTTAAACTGTACAAGTGAGTTAAAGATAAAAGTATGATCTATGCTATCAAGAGCCTTTTCAAAATCTGCGAAAAATATAAGCCCTGGGTTGTCTTCATCGTTTAAATACTCTATTACTTAAAAAAATGGTTCGAATGTTTTCTCCAATATACTTTCCTTTTAAAAACCCTGTTTGATTAAAGTTGAATATATTATTTAAAACCTTTTTCATTCTGTTTGCTAATGCTTTTGGTGCACTTTTGTAGTCAAAATTAAGTAAACTTCTTGGTCTCCATTTACCTAAAGCTACAGTATTTTTACTCTAAAACGATTATTACAATATTACCGTTGCAAGCAATAACTCGACGGATGATCATGCTCCAAATTGATTGTCGCTTAGTATAATGTATACATTCTATATGTTCAACACTACTGTCCTTTAAGTATACATGTAATAGTTTAGCGAGACATTTCTATCTCAATAGAATTATAAACCCCTTGTACGGAAAATCATCTAATGTTTGGTCGTAAACCAAATCCAACCAGTATCTTTTACAGATCAAGCTGTTTTAGCATTAGATATTCACTGAGGGCATGGACCATCTGTCACTAGCTTTTAGCATGAGATTTTGTCCTCTCCTGTAACATTTTGCATTTCATGCATATATACGCATCACTAATGATAATGTTCTTTATCTTGTACGATTGAAAAACGTTCATATTTCCCTTTTTAACGCATTACTCTATAAATACACCGTTTTACACCTTTACTTTATTACTCCGATGAAGCAAATAGTTACACTTTATATAGTCATGAATATGTACCATGAAACATATGTCTATATTCAAGCAGATGATATCTGAAATTAGGCTAAATATACGTGTACTCGTATTTTTAACGTAGCAACTTACTGTTACGTTGTATCATGTTTTAATATGGACTGCATTCCTGACATGACTGTATATCAGCAAGAATATGATGCATTTGCAATGTTTCAGTGTACATTGACATGGCGGAATATGTCTTCCGGATCATTAATATCTTATTATCAGAGGGATTATCGATAAACATGCTCTGTACAACAGGGTCCTGTCTTATCAAACGTCCTACGATTAATATTGTCGTAAGTCAGATTCTGTAATTCCCAATTTGTATTTATTTCTCCATCTTATCCTGTTTTGTGACATCTCTTTGGAATCGTCTTTTCAAGACGATTCCAAAGAGATGTAACAAGACATGATTAGATGGAGAAATCAGAACTTAGATGTATGTTAAAGTTTGGAATTACGACCGTTTTTGTCGCACGACGTTTCGTAAGACGGGCCCGAGCTTATTAAGTGATCAGTAGACACTCGCGTTTTGAAACACATATAGACGTTAGTTTTGAAACGTTCCCTGCATGAAGCTCACACTTTGATTACACTAATTTTGTATCTATGTACTATATACTTCATAAATCAGCAGATAATTTGTATAAGGCTGATTAAAATTGAAAGGTAAATATTTAATGGTATAAAATTACCCTCATTTTAAGTTATTTAATACTTATTTTCAAAAACGTCTGAGAACACACTTCTTGAATATTTGTTATTAGAACAAAGTAAAACTTTATGGCTTTAAATGTTGACTGATACTTCTAGACTGTGTTTTTTCTGTAGATATTTCGGATTGAAATGGGAGAGACTCACATTGTGAATTCATCCTGGAAGATACCGCTTTTTTCTTGCTCGATAAGCCTGATCTTAGCTTCCAGCTCGATCTATATCACGTGGTGGCTTCTAGCCACTCATTTTCAACAAAATATATCCTGGTTTGGGATGGGGTTCGATGGAGTGAGCAACAATAATAAAGTTTACATTTACCATTTAATCATATGGTCAATCTTTTTAATATTTTACCCGTTTTACAATTCATTTTGTAAACTAATGATAATAATATTTATGAGCTTTAACCTTTACAAGCATACTAAACTATTTACAATTAGTTAGGATTTACTTCAATGGAAATCCATTAGGACGGGTTTAGTTTTTTAATTTTTTGTAGATATATTTTTATCATGTTTGCATGTACGATATATAATTTGATGTAAAGAAATTTTGAACGCAAAACTCCAATTTGAAAAGCGCGCTATATAAATCTGGTATAATAAATAACAATAACAACAACAATAACACCTATAAATAAAAATGGTTATAATAATAATAATAATAAATATAATGCTATAGCACAGATGCAACGCGTTTTATGACGTCAATGAGAGTGATCGGGTTAAAGAAATAGAACACAATTTAGTTTTTAACATACTTTTATCCTCATATACGTATTTAATTCTATCTTTATTCCCCATACTTAACGCACTTGTTGATCGAAAATATTTTGGTGTTTGCATATACGAGGGCTGTTCAAATAGTTTTGATACTGGATCAATAACTTCAAAATAATGAGTGCAAAATGCATGTGTTCTATACCATTTTAAAGTGCAATTCTTCGCCTACACGATGGTATAATGCACGATAAGATCACATAACTCGATGAGTCACAACATTAACCTAAAGGACCCATACTCTAGGACACTGGACTATAGCACTTTTCAGACTTTACTTTTTGACGTAATACCTTTTTAAAGAGTACAATTTCTTGGAAATATATCCGTTTATGTCTAAATTTTAATGTAAATAAAATTTTATTTCTATTGAAAGGGTTAACTGTCTAAAATCTCATTTTTTCAAAATCAACATTTCTTATTTTGCTTATGACGAAAGTAGACATGTTTTTTCGAACGTTATGGAAATGTTCTAGATCAGTATATCTACATTTTGATTTTAAAACATGAAACCCTTTTTCAATGGCTTCAATTATAGCCTGGTTTAATAATAAAAAAAGAGTTTGTAGTTTCCCTAACTACTTTTATACATAACAGGAGATTAAAGTTTTATTTTATTTTCAGTACGTATTTAGAATAAGCTCTATTTTTTATATTTTATGTAATAATAAATTGTAAACTGTGTAGTGTTTGCATAATTGACTTATTGTATTTGACAGAAAATTTCATAAACTTATTCAAAATAATAAAGCCGTAATAATAATTACAGTATCAAATTGTGTTTAGAAAATTTACTCAAATAAACACAAAAATGGTCCAGTATCCTCGAGGAGGGTTCATTTAGGTTCATGTTGGGGCCGATCGAGTAATACGATCTTATCGTGCATGACATAAGCTTGTCGGTAAAGAATGGATCTTTAAAATGATATATCACACATGCATTTTGCACTTATAATAATGAAGTCATTGATCCAGTATCAAAACTTTTTGAACTACCCTCGTATATCAAATCTTTTTCTGTACGTGTCACGGTGCCGTAAAATACAATTCTATCAATCAATCAATTAATCTTTCAACAGAATTTGCTTGACACAGAATTAAACTGATGGAACAAGCTATATGAGAGATTTAGTATTACTTTCCCCTCTGCTTTATGTTTACATACAATGCCGTATTTCTTCATTTAAACCTTTCCCATGATTTTTTTTTCTCAGAATGTAAGTTTAATAATTTCTACAAACAGGCTGAAAGTGAAATAGAAAGCATTTTGCTTAAATACAAGTCTGCTCTTAGCAACCTCTGTCAGAATGTTGAAATGTTTTCTTTGACTCTTTTCACAAAATAAAGGACATTTCTATCAGGAATATCTCAATGCATAAAATGCGCTTCTACAGGATAAAAGTCTTCATTGCCCTAAACATGATATTGATTGTAGATCCTTAATATTAACTCGGCGGTAAACACGCTGATTCATTTCTCGTTAATGTAGCATTGAATAGGTATACTAATGTTTCTTAACCGTTTATAATTAAATGTAGTACTACATTTAGCGGGAGGTATACCTGTAACTTGCGTCATTAACTAGACTTTTAGAATACGCGTTTAAAACAAAATGTCGTCGAATAGCACCATACAAAATATTTTTCAAAACTGCAAAGGGACAGTCAAACAGAATTTGTTAGCAGCACTAACGGTCGTCGGTGTCGGAGTCGGAGTCGGACTATTTGTCAGATTTATGGTTGCCCCGACAAACCCATCAACTAGCACACTGCTATGGCTAGGTAAGTCCTTACTCATTAACCCTTTACCTGATAGCCTATTTCTAGTATTGAAGATAGGTGACCACTTAAAGCAGGTTGAAAGTAAAGTAGAATGCGCCTTGAGGCGCATTCTGCTTTACTTTCAGCCTGCTTTAAGCTATCATATGCTAGAATAAAGAAAACATTTCTAGTAATACATTTTCATGACTGTATAAATTGGAACTATTTTCTTCAGCGGATGAATAAACTGAATGCGCTCATAGGCGCTTCTATGGGGGAAAGGGTTAATGCCTACACATATAGTAGAGAAGACGTTTAACCCATTACGCATTAGCCTTTTTCTAATTTTGGGCAAAGGCGGTTACTTAAAGCAAGGTGATAGTTCAACAGAATAAGCCTTGTTAACGTTAGTCAAAAAAGGTACCAATCATTTTTACGAAATTTCTACAAAATCGATTGAGTAGAATTTGAGTTTAAGTTTACTATATATTTTGGCGGTCATATAAGCTTTTGGACCAAAATGAAGTTGACAACGTTTGGTCTAGACAATTCACCTATAATTTCTTCGAAGTTTCAACAAAATATATCAAAAAGATTTTCAAAATTGCCCCCATGGCGGTCATATTGGGATCCAGATCAACAGGAAAATAACAACCTGTAGCCAGAACCATGCACTGATCATGTTTACCAAATTTCGACATCATTTGCACAGTCAATTAAAGTTTAAAATATAGAATATTAAGTTTCAAACAAAAAAAGCTCACGATGAACGACGGACAAAAACGGATAGCAATAACTGAAATGTTTTTATCACATGACTTTATAAATGTTAGAGGCACTAAAGATATAGAAAATATTCATTAAGCTACAGTGCCAAATTCTTACAGTTCTAATTCCATGGTGGTCAAAATTTTGTAACATTATCAACCTTTAAAGCGACTCGCAACCGGATGGTGTACTTGTCAAAATAAAATAAAATACTCAAATAAAAGCAAATTTGTGGCATTATTTGGCTTCTGACATTAAAAATATATGATCAGTCCAAAAAAAGTCTCAAGAATCGTCACCGAATCTTAGTTTTTTTAGATATATTCCATCGTTTTTCAATAGCGTCAGCTGACGGTTTTGCTGTTGTTGTTGCTTCTCTACACGGGCTCTGACATAAACCGGAGCCGAATAATGTAGTTATAGCGCTACCAGTGAAGTACGTTAATTCGCTACCATATATATAGAGAGCGTCCGTGGTCGAGGCGGTAAAGGCGTGTCCTCATTTTTCTTGTTTGTCTCCGCAATGGAGGGTCACGGGTTCGAATCCCACCAGAGCTTCTTTTTTTTTTTTTTGGAAATGCATTTTTTAACAGAATTTATTATCCTAAACTAAATCTTACCCATTTATATAATCATTTGACATATATTTACAAATTACCATTTTTAATGCTAAATCCGGTTGCGAGCCTCTTTAAGATGTGTGGTTGCGTGATGCACAATTAACCAATTACCACATAGCCTATTTCTTGATTTGAAAACAGGTAACTACTAAAAGCAGATTGAAAGTAAAGATGAATGTGCCTTGAGGCACATTCTGGTTTTATTTCAACCTGCTTTAATGTATCATCTGCTACACTACAGAAATTATTTTTATGATGCACATGGATACCTGTATAAATTGTAACTATTATCTTGCGTGGAGGAATATTTAAAGCGTAAATCGGCGTATTTATGAGATAAGGGGTTAAACTTTCTTCACTATTCGAGGCGCCTAGATACAAACCATAAGAGTTTGATACCCTTGTCAATGTTATATTGTTAAATATTTACATTCACCCTGTAAAGTCTTTATGTAATCGTATTAAAAAATATGCAGTCATCTGCCGGTGAACCTACAAATCGAAACTGGTTCTAGCCAGTTCGGATTCCCCCCGTGCTATTCGTGGACTTCCTAAAATAGACCACATCAGACACTTAACACTAAGCTCCCATTGGTCGACGGTCATATGACGCTAGCAGAGTGATACAGAAAACAACCGCGACATGTATTTTGAGAATGTGCTTTGGCAATAGATATTCAAGTTGCACTGTTTATTTGTTTGGCTTGTAAGTCTTTTCCACAGAGAGAAAGTTTACTGGGTAAAATCCTGAATTTATAATACAGTTACAGTACATGTAGTTGGGACTACTTTCTCACCTTATTTAGAAACTTGAATGGCTATTACATCGAGATTACATCTATCAAACCTCTTTGACCGGTATATGATATATTCATATACAGAAAAACAAATCTGATCAATATACACATTAAATTGACAAGACAGAAAATAGAATATAAATATAAGGAATAAGCAACATCTTTTTGCCGCTCATGACGGTATGACTGCATTAGCTTCGGGGGTAAGTTTTAAGTAAACGCCCTTCGCGCGTTTACGAAACTTCCCCCCTGCGAAGCTAATGTAGTCATACCGTCATGAACGTCAAAAAGATGTTGTTTATTCCTATATTATACCCCGATACACCCTGATATCGACTTCATTATCACCTAATTACCTCTGGTAGTCTATGGGCCGTGTAGAATAAATCATGATGAATCATAGCTCACTTGGAATGAAAACTACGGTTGTTGAAAGTTAATTTAACTTATTTAAAGTGATATTAGGTTTCTTATGTTTGTTATACTTTTTCTATCAGATAAAAAATCAGAGTTTCAAACAGTTTTGTTCTAGATAAGACATTGGTTTACTCAATTCAAACTGTTTGAAAAGTATTAGAAACTCGGCGATAACATGTAGTTGGATAACGATAGCATAATCATATTATGGTTTGTATTTATTCACATATCACGTATATATATATATTACATAATCATATCACTAATAGCACTCATAACATGAATGATATCATCTTATTTGGATGTTATTTGTCTCTGATTATATTTAATATATGCACAAACTTAGGGTAACAGATGTGTTTGAAGAATATTCTAATACATCAATCAAAGCAACAATACTTCTTGTATTGGTTCCAGGGTTATAAAGCGTTAGTATTGAGTATGAGTTTGTTCTCAAGCATTTGATTGGTCAGATTTGAGCCTTGGATCAAATCTGGCCAATCAAATGTTTGAGAGCTACTTTAGACTCAGCTCAAAAGCTTTATAACCTTGGACCCTGGTTATCATTGCTGATGTCTTTCGTTTCTGTCGCTTCTATTGTTAATATTCTATACTGCGTGGCTTGGTTAATCGCGTTAGCGATTCATGGTAAATTTGCCGATAATTTTCTGTCGTTCATTTGGCTTGAACACCGAAAAAATATGTTCATTTCTTATATTTACATTATTTTATTTTTGTATTTGTTATGACAAAAATTCAAACTTTCAGTTATTAAAGGAGAAATTGGGTTTAAAAAGCGAAATGTACGTCGAAGAAATAAACTTGAATGAACAGCTTTGCGAAGTTAACTCCGCCCCCTGTAACCAAATTACTTTTAGCTACCACATTACGGAAACGAAATAGTCCTCCCATTATGTGCTGATATAATCACGAAAAAGAATCATAAAGGATGGAAATTAAAAATCGAATCGGAATATACCTATTCTTAATCGAATTAAATCTAAAAGAGTACATGTCAATTCAGTTAAGAGTTCGCATAAATTACGAAGAATCTCTCGTTCGGCATTTACCTCCCTTTAATGATAAATGCTGTTTTTTCATTTGTTTCAACTGATATCGATGATTGTACTGATTAAAATGACGGAAACAACTTCTATCAAAGGCAATTTAATCAAAAGTAACAACAGTTTATCTTTATAAATAAAATTATATATATTACCTTTTTATTTGTAAGAATTTTGATATTGAAATAAAAAAAAAAGCCCGAGTGTTCTAGCTGACTATGTCAGAATCATATTCCAGTGGTTACATACACAGTGACTACCGATTCGAGTCCCCGCGTCACAAAACAAAATAACCAGCTTCTTTTTCCCCAGTCTTTGATGGATTACCCCCCCCCCCACCTTGTCCCCAGTTGGCGTGAAAGTAACTAGAGGAGTAAACTGTGCTTAGCTTAGTCACCAATCTCAAGTTTTCTAGAGAGGACCCGACTCAAGGATTTTTTCAATGGGTTTTACTAACCAAACTAACAAATTCAAAGTACGGGCCTCACATGAGACGCTTGGATGAGTATATCCCTAGACATTAGACAAGATATCAGTAACAGCACAACTAGCACAGGGCTGCATGCTTTTATACCTGGTTTGGTGTTACCACCGAAAGTAGGTCAGGAATTTTCTTTAAGTAGATCTAGTATTTAGTATGTAGTCTTGAATCCGGGTTAATATATGCATGTATTAGATCTTGATTCCGGGCATGTCAAAGAACCGGTGGTTTCTTCAGCAGTGGAATATTCATGCTTATCCTTGCACCTCAACCTAAAACTTAAGTAACCAATTTCGGTGTCATCACCATGATAGGATAACTCAATATAGAGTGACGTTAATCCTGTTTATAAATCTAGCCCAATCTGACCTGATTGAGATTGATGCATAATATATCTGTATACATGTACATCGTATTCGAGCTCTTTTTGTTTCCTGTTCAGTACTAAGATAAGGTTTCGAAAGTCCGTTTCTACGCAGCATTTATTACCCCCCTTTAATGTTTTTTTCTTCAGCATCAGCAGTAATAGCTTTCTTAAATGTACACTTAATGTAGATCTAGTACATTTTCCATATATTTTATAACTAAAAATTGTTAAAATAATTGTTCAAATCTATTGCACTAATTTCCGATAAGTTCGGAAAACTAAAGCCTGTTTTATCGTAAATATCAAAATTATATTACATATTTTAGATTCACATAAAAATTCGCCAACGCCCAGCGTCACAAATTAGTGACCGCTAATTGTTATACTTGTAAACGCAAACAAATGAGCGACTGTAGACCAGTTACACACTCAGAATTCATAAAACGAGTGAGGAGCATCATTGTTGTCATATTATGAATATAAAATCTATATATATATATTAGTAGTTAGTGTTTAAAAAAAGATTGGGAAATAAACTAAATTCAATCTAGGTCAAATACAACGTGGATTTCTAATTTTATAGTAGTTAAGATTAATGCGCTGCGACTTAACCCTAAGCTCCGCCTCCTAAGGTTTGAGTGTCTATATGAAATGAACACCGATTTTTACATAGAAAAGAGATGAGCTAATGTAAATATATATTGATAATGGCGGTAAAGTTACGTACCTGTAGGTGTTTTTAAAGGGAGTATGTAGCTGTCAGGTAGCAAAAAATCGCACATGTTTTAAACCTGAACATATAAAAAGAAGTAATCCGCGATGCTTATGGATGCAACATTGCTTACAAATCCGTGAATTTGTTGAAAAATTCGATTCAGTGATGTATGAATATTCAAATTTTGACAGGTCAATAAAACCAAACAATATTAGTGTTTTCTTCTGTCTTGACAGAGTTTATTTTAGATTGGAACATTCTATAACTTTAAAAGGGTTGAGTATTTCCTACATCCAGCAAGAGATATTGTGAGCTATATTTATTGTGCGCAATATACAGTAGAGAATACACTTTTCTTTCCCGTTAACACGCAAACGCAATGCACCAAACTTTGGATATTTACGTTTAGAAATTTAAACTATTTTTTTTCTGAGTAGCAAATAGGTGGGAGCATGATTTGTTACTCGGCGTCTGATCTGGCTCCAACCTGTTTGCAATGGAAATAATAGTTTTGTATATAAATGCGTTTATTGGGAAATAATTAAATATCAGTAAAGTTAGTGCAGCGGTCTCGTGCTGCACGAGGATCATACAAATATCAAGTAGGAAAGTGTACGATTATTTATTTCCAGTCATCATAAATTATTGGACTCTGATTGGCTAAAACTGCGCATGTGACCACTGTGTACGAGACCGTATTCATAAATTTGCCGGGTAGTACGGATCACGTGACTAAATAGATGTTTCTCCCTCGATCGATTCGCGTAAATAATATCTCTTTTTCTGTTTATTAAGCAATTGTTTATCAAGAAATAAAAAGAAATCTCAATTAAAAACTGTATTGAATCTATTATTATGCGCATGTGTAACTCAAATATCGATTGAATGCTAATTTCTTGCTTTGTTTTCCCTGATTACCCCACCCGCGCCGTCACCATGGTAAACAAAAGACTGGAAATGAAATGGCACTTGTCACTGGTTTATAATGAAATTGACACATAACTATGACATATTTAGATCAATAGTTTTATCGAAATCAACCCAAATAGACTTAACTCGATATGCATAGCCAGTTAGCCACTGACGTACGTATTCATTCGTTCGCTCCTGATCATTTCCGTTCATTTGTTAAAACTTATCGTTACAGTGTTTCATAAAACATAAATGTCGTCCTAAAACTGTCCGTTCGAAATATGTTGGTAGCCTACATGTAATGAACATTTATAAGATGCCCACATTCCAATGTGATGACGTAATCATGTTAGATACAGTTAAACTTAGGGCCTATCTTAAATTCTGTTCACTCGAACATATCGGTATTTCAAAGGTTAAAAGGTGGATATGCCACTTTTTTTAGCTTGAAGTACGGATACATGTTCAACAGAAGCAGGTTTATGACATTAATCTGTAGAAATGCAGGTAGATTCTACTTATGCGAGTTCCAAACATCGAAGTTTAACTGTATAGACTTTTGCTCTAGCGCGAGAGATTTCAGTGAACTGTTGTCAATTTCAAGTGTCAATTTAGGATCAAGTAAACTACACTATGTCAGATGATGCATGTTGTCTTTCTTGTATTGGGTCTAGACTGGAAATAAATTCGTTACACGGCATTCCGGCAGGGTGTACGGGCTTGTATGACGGTTTTCGATTCCGTATTTCCTTCGCGCTTCGCGCTCAGGAAATACGGAATCGAAAACCGTCATACCAGCCCGTACACCCTGCCGGAATGCCGTGTAACTAATAATATTCGATATATGTACCTTGCTTTCAGTGGAGATAATGTTATTCTTTTCCAATAAATGCGTTTACGCTTAAACCATTATGTCAATTGCAAACAGTTTGGAGCCTGGTCAGACGCCGGGCAACGCGGCGTCTGATCAGGCACCAAACTGTTTGCCACTCAGACTAACATGAATGGTCAGAATTGTCTAAAGGTTGTCCTTTTATAAATACGTTTTATTGCGATGCGTTTGCGTTTCGTTTGCGTTTAAACTGGAAAGAATAACGTTTTCTCCACTGTTCCCTATTTACCATTATTAACCATTCTATTCTAAAAATAACTCGGACAAGTCAGAAAAATCGTACCGATCACGTGACTCTTCTTCGACCATGCGGAAATTCTCGGAAACATACAAGAAGATTTGTTATGTAATCAAAGAGCTTTTTTTCATAGCCATCTCGATTAGAAATCGGAACATTTAATTATAGGTATATAGGGGGCATATGTCAGACATCTGACAACCGATTTCGCTTAGTTTTAATACATAGAAAAGTTTCATATATAAGAAATCGCGCGTTTTAAACATCCATTTGGGCGGTATTAAGACTTCAAACATACTGAATATACCCTTCAATGTAAGATTTATTTCTATTCCCTGTAATAAAGCTCGTATAACTAACATAATAAACCAGAACATAATTTATAAAAGATCAAGGAGAGGCATAGATAACACAGTATGTAAACTCCGGTGTATACCTTCCGGAAGCTGCGATCAGCGAAGCGAGATATTTACCGATAGTTTGTCTGACAGATTGACTCCGACCACTTTGACAAGTAAGTTGGCCATAACAGAACACGCTAGCTTATATTAAATACACAATCTACGATGGTGATACAGTTTAAAAACATTCCACATAGCTCTTCCTACAATGATATGATAAATAAACGTTAAATCTTTGATTGATCATCGCTGCCTATCAAGAGAAAACGAACAGGTGCTTCAAAAAGTATCATAAATTCTGTCAATTGAAGCATTTCCGTACCACACATGATAGAAATGGCAAAATGAATGAAATATCTACCTGAAAAGTATAATATATTCCATGGAAAAATGTGAATTTTACACGAACACTTCGTCACAAAAAAATCTGACCTAATTTCAATTACTGTATGACCAGCTGCAATACGACTGTATAACTAGCTGCGATTTATAATGGAAACACTGTATGACTAGCTGAGATCTCTGAATCCGTTACGAAACCAGTTCGTAGTGTTAAATTGTTATATATGTGAATTTATCACATGAAGGCAACGGATATTCATGCAATATGCTCTTTATACATTACAAAACAGATTATTCTGACGATTGTCAAATGTTTAGACCGTAGTCCTAGGGAAGAAAGAATATTTAATATAGTCTAAATTCGAGTGAGGTATTTGGTAAGATAGGTTATGGTAGTGTCTAGAAGGTCTTGTGTGAGGTACTAGGTATTGAGGTCTTAAGTCTACTTGGCCGTTTTGTATTTTATAGACGAGACTAAGGCGACTAAGCTGTCTTCTTTTTTGGAGAGAATCCCATTGTAGTTTAATTAGAATTTCAGTAACGGTGCCTGGATCTTTCGAATGGTTATTTGTAACAAATCTTGCAGCTCTTGTTTGCACTTTATCTATTTTTTGAATGTCACAGATTTGGTATGGGCCCCAGACTGATGAACTGTATTCTAAGGTTGGTCTAACTATTGATTTGTATGCTGCCGTCTTAGTGTCTGGCTTAGCTGAATGGAAATTTCGTTTTAGGAAACCTAGGCTCTGACTGGCTTTACTAGTTATCTTGTTTATATGTGGTGTCCAGGAGAGATTTGAGGAGATTTCAATGCCTAGGTAAGTTGCTTGAGGTACTGTAGCTAGTGGCTGGTTGTGGAGGGTGTAACAGGTCTTAGTGATATTTCGAGCCTTTGTAATGTGAAGGATATGGCACTTGTCCACGTTGAAAGCCATCTTGTTCAGGTCCTCCTGCAGAGTAAGTGTGTCTGTGTCAGACCTGATTTTCCTGTACACAAAACAGTCATCTGCAAAGAGTCTGACATTTGAAGTAACACTGGAGGAAAGATCATTGATGAAGAGAAGAAATAGAAGAGGGTCCAACACGGAGCCTTGTGGTACGCCAGAGTCTACAGTGACTTCTGTTGAGAAGGAGCCATCTACAACCACTTGTAATGTTCTGTTGCCAAGGAATGCCTGGATCCATGTTAGAGTAATTCCCCTTATGCCGTAATGATTTAGTTTGGGGAGGAGTCTTTTGTGGTCAACTACATCGAAGGCCTTGCTGAAGTCCATTACAGCTACGTCGACTTGCCCCTGTTTGACTGATGTGTAAGTTCTTGTAGGAAGCCTGTTAGTTGGGTTTCGCAAGATCTGCGTGAACGAAAGCCGTTTTGGTTGTCTACTAAGATGTTATGTTTGTCAAGGTGGTCAAGGGTGTTGCTTACAACTATGTGTTATAGTAGTTTACAGGCTATGCAGGTCAGTGAAATTGGGCGGTAGTTTTTTGCCTGACACTTTTCTCCTTTTTTAAATACTGGGGTGACGTAGGCTTGATTCCATGCTAGCTGATGGGACTTGTCCAGTGAGTAGTGACTTATTGAAGATGATGGTCATGATGGGAGCGATTTCTGATGCACATTCTTTAAGTATACTGGGTTTAATATTATCTGGGCCGGCAGCTTTATGTTGTTTAAGATTAAGGAGTAACTTTTTAACCCCGTTTTCAGTGACTTTGATGTTTTTCATAGATGGAATTGTGCTGTTTCCTAGATCTGGAAGAGGGTCATCATCAGGTTTTGTAAATACAGAAGAGAATTTGCGGCTGCGAATGTTTGCTTTGTCATTGGAATTAGATTTCAAGAATTCCTCTTCTCTTAATGGGGCTACTCCAGACGAATCCTTTTCCATGCCTTTTATGAAACTCCAGAACTTTTTTGTGGTTCCCTGTTTATGTTCAGAAGGGTCACACACAATATTATTGACATAGTTCCAGAATGATGATCGTGTTTTCTTTTGAATGAGAGCTTTTATTTGTTTCAGCTTGGGATTTAGGGTGTTGGTTTTGCTTTTTTTCATTTTAGCGTAAAGTCTGTCCCTCTTTTTGATTAGTTTTTTTTTTCTATTTCTGAGTCAATCCATGGCAGGTGTTGTTTACCGTTGACGAATTTTGATGGAATGTATTTGTCTGTTAGCTGTTGGAGTTCAGTTGTGAAACTATCCCATATTTCTATGACGCTTAACCTGTGTGCTGTGGCTTTAAATTTGTTACTGAGTAGTGATAGTTCCTTTTTGACCTTGATCCAGTCTGCTTTGTCAAAAAGGCTTATTTTCCTTCTTTGTTTGAAGTTCATTCTGGGGCAGGAAGTTATGTCTAAGAATGGTATGCAGTGATCACTGAAGCCAGGAATTACTTTTACATTGTCCACAAGGGAGGAGTTATTTAAAAACAAAAGATCAAGACAGCTTTGAGTTGTGTCAATAATACGGGTAGGTTCTTGGACCAGCTGCACTAGGTTGTGAGCGTCAGCAAGATCTAGTAGTTTACTACACTCTTCAGTGTATGAGGCACCCAAATGAACAGTGCGGGGTTTCCAGTTGATATCACCAAGGTTGAAATCTCCGCCAATTATAACTGTGTTTTTTGAGTTATCCATTGTAGATACGGTCTGGCTAATCTCCTCAGTCACACTGAAATCGCGGTCTGGACGGTAGGCACTGCATACATACAGGTCTTGCTTGCCTTTTTGCTTGATGTGCGCCCAAATAATTTCGGAATTGGTGTGAGTGTCTACAGTCACTTACACACTCCACCTCATGTACGTCGTTTTCGGTCTTTCCTATAGACAGAGTGAAAGTCATATGCAAATGTGCTCATACCTTGACATTGTGCGTGATACCATGTGCTACACTCCTCACAGTAGATGCCACGATCAGGATGCCAACCTACTACTGTCGAGCATATGCCACAAATTTTATCTTATCTTACTTGCCCAGGGTTTGTTTCTATATCAAAGGCCATGGTAATTAAAATCGGGATTTGAAATCAAACAGATGTAAATGAGTGTCACTTTGTTTTGTTTGAAGAGTTTTTTTTCTACTTTTCGGTAGTCCTGTACATAAGCTAAATATGGTGTTTATGGCAGGAGAACCGTTGGAAGATCTTATAAAAGTATTATATCTTTGTAGCAATTTTGAAAGTTGGTAGCGACTTGCACCAGTTTTAGCAATGTTATTAAGTTCAATGGAGTCCATTTTTTTGTAATTAACTCCTTCATTTTGTTTGTACAGCTCAGCACTCGTAATAAACAGAGCAAGGGATATAATACTTGTTGTGCAGGACACTGGGCACCAGTCGGTTTATGGAAAATTACTGTCCATCCCAAAGTACTGACGGTAGTATCTAGTATACACAATCTCATTACGCAGGCCTTACCTAAATCTTTATTCATGCTTGAAGGTCCGGGCCAAATTATTACGTAAAGTGATACAAGTTCTTTTTTTATCAACTTTCATCAAACAGATTCTGATTAATGGAATGCAAACCCCAAACATAGATTAATTAAAATCTATGCGACCACCTGTTGCGGGACCAGTGGTATTTGTTTCAGGTGTGTTACTGTATTGCTAAGGTCTCGTTCTTATAATGACATCTCTGGTATGCATACACTATCGGATTAAAATGAAACTTTGACATCCAAAACGTCTAAGGTAATCTAGGGCATACTATCGTAATCACAGCTAACGTACAGTGAAATCACGGCTGGTTATACAGTGAATTTTTATAAATAAGCAGCTAGTCATATACCATTTCAGTTTTTGTAGAAAACACATTATGTTTTGTTTTTCTGTTTATGTTTCAATAACAGACACTTCAGGTGCATTAATATATTCTCGATGCAAGTAATAATTAATAATGTGATAGCAGAAATTTACTATAGGTGTCACTGGAACAGTTTTAAATCATGCTTCTACGGCGCGTCGGTAAGCGGTGCCAGTGATCAGAAGCTTATTTCAGAGAGATCTTGCTTCAGATTCTGAAGATAATTGGTACTGGACCATATATTAGAATTGTTTGTATACAAAGGGCTGTAAAATAAAGGTAAATCTTACTGGCTTCGCTTGAGTGTTGCTTATTTCGCGACATTTTGTCGACTCGCTGATCGCAGCTTCCGGAAGGTATACACCGGCCCGAGTTTACATACTGTGGATAGTGTAACATTTTCAAATCTGACACAAATCAAAATGTATATGTAGAGTGCAGAATAAAGCTATTCGTTCAAGATCAAAAATTATAATCGCAAATGATAGAATTGTTTCGGCCTATAAGATTAAAGTTTATTGGCCATCACTGTTTTCGTCTTAACTGGAATCACTTGTGTACAACAACAGAGGGAGACCACCATTTCAACACATCCGCGCGTTACATTCTCAAGGGTTACTTCCCCTGTCATTATATCCCCGATAACCCCCATATGGTGTCGGCCTGGGCCCGTATTCTGAAACACTCTTAGATAACTTTTACTCTAAGTAAATCAATATTCTCTTAGTTTTCGGCAATTTAGTCTAAGTATTTGATGATATACTCTTAGAAAGTGAAAAAAACTAAGATAATTCTAAACTCGACAGATTTCACTAAGTATAACGATATACTCTTAGAAAATCAATATAGTCTTAGTTTTCGGCCATTTCAACTAAGTATTTGGGGATTCCCTCTTAGAAAGATGAAAAAAAACTAAGAAAATTCTCAACTCGCCAAATTTACTATAGAATTTTCTCAAAACTTTAGAAAACTGTGACCCTCTCTTAACTTTTTAGAATTTTCTAGGATTAGAACACGAACGTTTATGAAGCAGTAATAACAGGTAGAATAGATAATTCATTGAATAAAAATCGTTTATAGACCTATAGATACGTTTAGCGGATGTTTTTGAGCCGACGTTTGTGTTTGAGTGGCTTCGTGAAATTGGGTCAAAGTCTGGGTGGGGTAACGTCATTACAAAGGACTGGGATTACTGTTTAAGACATTATTACATACGGTCTTCATCGCGAAAACGTGGAAAAGATCGATATCTATTCAAAGTCTATATTTTTAGTAATAAATGACCACTGTATGTACCAAAACTAGCGTAAATACATAATTAGGTTCACAATTATAATTAACTAACAAGCCAAATTTCAACGAAGTCGCCGTAGCTCAATCGATAGCGAGTCTTACTTGCATGTCGGGGGTCGCCGGTTCGAACCACACAAGGTACGATCTTTTTTTTTCTTAACAACCCCCTTCTTTTTTTTTTTTCTTTTTTTTTTTTTTTTAAAAATCATCATTATTTCTATAGATTCGTTTCTTTAGATTCAAATAACTGCTTAATTCTTTCAATGCCAAACTTTCGTAATAGTTTACTTCTTCACCGTTTCATTGTCGTCTGATTCAATTTTGTTGCCTGCAATATCGTTTCAAAGTAAATTGTAAGGCAGTATGACTGAAAAGAATTCAATATGAGTGCCAAATAGTTTGGATCCTCATCAGACGCCGCGTTACGCGGCGTCTGATCAAGGTCCAAACTGATTGCAAACGTGCTTTTAGGCGCCATTGAGAGTGAAAGGGTTAAAGCATGCTAAAATTGAAGTAAAAGTCTCCAATTAGAAATTTTCCTTCTTATTGTCATCCTGCTAGTTCTAGAAATGACTTTCATGTTTCTACTATTTCTTGATATTTGAAAAGCATTAAGAAAAGTGTCCTGCAGATTGATGTTTAACCATTGTCATGCAGAATTGTCATCTGCTGCAAACACATCATCTGCAGAAAACAACATAATCAATTTGATACTTTCAAAACTTAAAAACAGTAAAATATGACTGGAAATCAAGTTTGGATAATATCAGACGCCGCATAACGCGGCGTCTGATCTGGATCTTTACTATATACAAACTGTTAACAAATTTTATCCAAGTCGCGCTTAGCATAATAAGAGGGTTTCTATTAAAGCAGGCTGCCAATAAGAAGGAAACCTCTAATTGGAGACTTTTACATCAATTCTAGCATGCTTTTACCCTTTCACTCTGGCGCCTAAATGCGCGTTGCAAACAGATTGGATCTATTATCAGGATCCAAACTATTTGGCACTCATATTGAATTCTTTTCAGTCATACAATTAACTTTAAAAAGATACTGCAGACAACAGAATTGAAGCAGACGACAATGAAACTGTGAGAATTAGACTCACTCTCGCCTAAAGGAACGTTTGCAAACATTTTGCACCTTGATCAGACGCCGCGTTTC
This sequence comes from Gari tellinella, assembly GCA_922989275.2. Taxonomy (NCBI): domain Eukaryota; kingdom Metazoa; phylum Mollusca; class Bivalvia; order Cardiida; family Psammobiidae; genus Gari; species Gari tellinella. The sequence continues at coordinate 52,314,145 of OV277867.1, forward strand.
GCGAAACGCGGCGTCTCATCAGGATCCAAACTGTTTGACACTCGTATTGAATTCTTTTCAGTTATACTTCCTTACATTTAAGGCTTTGAAACGATATTGCAGGCAACAAAATTGAAGCAGACGACAAGAACATTTAAAGGAGTAAACTATCACAAAAGTTTGGCAGTGGAAGGATAAAGCAGTTATTTGTATTTAAAGAAATGAATCTATGGAACTAGTGATGATAATTAAAAAAAAAAGAAGGGGGTTGTTAAGAAAAAAAAGATCGTACCCTGTGTGGCTCGAACCGGCTACCCCCGTCATGCCAGGCAGAGTCGCTATCGATTGAGCTACGGCGACTTCGTTGAAATTTGGCTTGTTAGTTAATTATAATTGTGAACCTAATTATGTATTTACGCTTATGTATAAACACTTTTTATTCAATTAATTATCTATTCTACTTATTCTGGGACAATGCTTGCTGCTTTATAAACGGGAGAAGAAAACAAACCCGAAAACTACACCGCAAATAAACAGTCACACATGTTAGTATGCGAGAAGAGTGACGTCATTTTAGTCGGGAAAGTCCCTGACAACGGCCATAATTTACTCTTAGTTTTTTTTTCGCTAAGAAAATAATTTAGTATTTTCTTAGAGTAAAAGTTAGCGAAAAATAATCTTAGTTGAAAATGTTAGAGTTTCGAAATTTCTAATTAAAATACTTAGAATGTTTCAGAATACGGCCCCTGGTCTATTTTAGCCCTATATAATCTATAGTAAAATGCCTAACTTTCAGAGCCAACAGCTCCCTCCAAAACAATTTCTAGGCTATAAAAGACATACCCTTCAATTTTATATACATTTCCCTGTTTATTGAGGACAGTACACCTATAACATCGCCGTCTACATTTTTTGCTATCACTGATTTGCTAAGGTCACTGTCAAAATAAAGGTAAACAACTTTCACTTTTATCCCATTCACTGTGTTTCCATATGCATCCGCCTGAAGAAAAAGTCCTGAAATGATATGCCTAAAACAATGCCATTTGGGTAGAAAGGACCACAGATAGCCAGTTTTCATCAAGAAAACCATTCAAACTCCACTGTGTATACCCCTACACAGGATATTGGTACCAGCGAGTCGAGAGAGTTAGCCGGTTGCTTTGCAGTGCGTGTATGTTTTTCACGGTTTTATAGCATAAACTGTCTATGATTAACATGTATATAATACCGTATTAAAGCGTGTTGTTTCTGGAATATGCTGGTGTCAAAACATTTCTGTTTTATTCAGAGAAACTCTCGTTAAAAATATAAATATGCTGCCTAGTACATGTACCGGTAAATAACAACGATTGCTGACGAAAAATTATGATATCAACTGTTTCAAACGCTCCTGACTACAATATTTACATGGAACACTTAGTCCATTTCATAATAATTCATGTAACTCACTAATACCACACTGTTGGGTCATGATTTTAAGAATAGAATTAAATCAAATTTGTGTCAAGTGTACGGCATCTTGGTTGTGCATGAATATCACTGTACGTCATATTGATGTGTCACTGTACGGGGGTTTGCTACCAGATATTTGACCCTGAAATCGTTTTGCTCTGTCACAGTTAGTCATGCAGGTGTTACTTTCAACCAAAGGTAGCTGTGTACCGAGAACAGTCTTTCTATTTATAAATAATATACTTTTCATTGTTAATTTACTTAAAATAGATAAACTTGATCTAGAGCGGGAACACCTAATAAGTTAAAATTGAAACGATGAATATACGTTAAACATATTCTAATAGCTGTTCACGTCACAGAATATTGTTGAAGCGAACGAGTAACTGTATCGGACGATATCTAATTCGAAGATTTCTATTTTAAATCTAAAACACAGTCAATAATGATTGCGGTATAAATATGATATCAAACTAATCCACCACTTCTAAAATATTGAAATACACGTGCACAACTATAATTTCCATCTGTGTTTTTCCATTTTGCACGAACATATCGTGCAGTATGTTTACTGGGTTATGCGGTATCATTTACCACAGTGCGATCAGAATAAGTTGCCCGCTTTAAAGTGTGCGGTATTCAATTTAAAGCCATTTCCTGATATTTTTAGGTGGCATCTCCAAACCAGGTGTAAGATCATGCAGCCATGTGCGAGTTTTGTCCTTACTGCTATCATGTCTAGGGATATACTCATCCAAGCGTTTCATGATAGACCCGTAACTTAAATTTGTTAGTTTGGTTAGTAAAACCCATTGAAAAAACCCTTGAGTGTGAGTATGTAAGGGCCTCTTTAAACAACTTGACATTAGTGGCATTGACTTTGCACACTTTACTACTGGGTTACCTGTATTATCACGCATAGTGAGCACAATGGGGGGTAGTCCACCAATGGACTCGGAGGAAATATCTTTAAACTAGAGTTATTTTCTATAGAAAAACGGCCGCGGTCGTGATACACTTGGTTATTCCTTATCTTGCTGAATTGTCGTCTGATTCAATAATATCGTGAACGATGAGACACTAAAACCTTTTTTTAATATGAGTGCCAACCAGTTTGAATATAGATCAGAAATCGCGTTAAACACTTTCCTGACCTACTTTCGGTGGCAACACCAAACCAGGTATAAAAGTATGCAGCCCTGTGAAAGTTGTGTAGTTATTGTTGACTTTTCTAGGGATATACTCATTGAAGCGTCTTTTGTAAGGCCCGTACCTTCACTTTGTTAGTTTGGTTAAAAAACCATTGAAAAAAACCTTCGGTGTGAGTAGATCAGGGCCAATCTAGATAACTTGAAATTAGTGACATCTGCACACCTCCTGCTTTACCTGTATTTTCACGCCTATTGAGAACAATGGGGTCCATCAAAGGACTTTAAGCGGCGTCTTGTCTTGATCCAAACAGTTTTGCAAATGTTATCCAATGAGCACTTAGGGTTACGTTTATTCGAAAGAAAGAGTTAAACTTGATATTTAGCACACATGTTGCTCAGCACGGACAGCACGCCTGTAATAATGAAGAATAACAGACGTTAGAAGACAGTTATTGGATAGCTCTGTGGGTTGGTATATCCTTTTAACCCCTTTACTCCATAGTATGTTTTAGTTTTGCAGACGGATGAGTACTTAAGGCACGTTTAAAGTAAAGCAGAATTCGCCAAGGTAGGACGCATTTTGATCTACTTTTAGTCTGTTTTCAGCTACCATGGAATAACCTGCGAACTGTTCGTCAAAACAGTTAACTTCACCAGAGTATCTGTTAAAGGATGTCAATTGTTCTAAGTCGAACCAGCGAACAACATCTGTGAAAAGCAAATATGCTATGTTGTAAGGGGAAAATTGCCTTCACAGACCAGCGATTGAATGCTATACAACCCTCAAGCTTGCCAGTCTGTTTCATTTCGTCGATGACGCTTGGAAGCAGGGATAGTAATTCTTTATACTCCCGAGATTCCTCTACAACAGGCAATTCGGTGTCTTGCAAACAAACATTCTCATGTTCTTCATTATATGCAAACTTGCACGTTTCTTTTTCAATGGAGAGTCTTTGGGTGCAACGTATCGCTTAGATAGATTATTCTTTGGCGTTTCATCTATTATAGACAGAACTCTCTCCTCCCCTCTTCATTGTTCAGGTATAATTTTGAAGTTGCACACTTTTTCAGAAAAAACAACAACGCTGGCGAAGGTATTTTTAATTCCTGATAGCCATGCATCTCTATCAAATGGGATATTACCTCCCGGAACGTGGGTAGTTGTTGCTTACAGTACGAACATTTTTGTACCGGTCCATAAAATGTAAAAATAAATGACAAAGTACAGAATATGTATACTTGTTCAAATCAAACTGCCGTCGATTTCGATGTAGATTTAAGCAAGGTGCCGTACACTGGATTGAAAGGCTTTAGCAATATGCCGTTCACTATCGTAACAAGTTGCCGTACACCTAACCAAATTTCATTTCGGGTTTTTAAAGCACATACGTCAACAACAGTAGTAAAAGTTTCATGAATGTCAATCAAGATAGCATAAATTACTCGTATAACATGAATTATAGTTCTCTTATGCAATTATTAAAAACAAATTACAATGATATTTTGTCAGCAACCGTTGTTATTTACCGGTACCAGACAGCTTGTTTATACGTCTTACGAGAGTTTCTCTCGCTAAAACTGAAATGTTATGACATCAGCATATTCCAGAAACATCACGCTTTAATATAGTATTACTTTAAATATTGATGCTAGACATATAATTCTAGAAAATCACGAAAACATCCCTGCACTGCAGAACGGTCAGCTAACAACTCCATAAATCTCTCGACTCGCTGGTACCAATATCCTGTGTACGGGTATACACAGTGAACTCACCCACAGGCAAAACTAAACAGTGCAAATCTTGGAAATTGTATTTTCAAGGTACTACTTGCAAGACTACAACGACCCGGAAGTGATTCCTGATCAGGCCGACACCATATTGACTTTATAATTACCTGTTTATTCCTCGGTACTGTAAAATTATTTTTTCTTTTTGCAAATATCAGATATCATATACATTTATCGACATACATATACACAGTTTATACAGCATATATGTATACACAATATTAAAAGATTATAATATATTGCTCAGGTTGGGCCACAAGTTGTACCAACATTAGAGAGGACCCTTCCTTTGAGAAATACATGTACAATCTAAATACAAAATTGCGGCGTTTCTAGGGATTCTGCCTTGTGGCATCTGAGAACCGTTTCAACAAGGAGTTTTTCGCTTTGCATTTACGAAGGTTATACTTTAAACTACTTATTGGCAAATAGCTTTACCCGATGTACCGTTTGATCGAACGTCGATAGAGGCATAACTTGGGAGAAGGGTAAAATTCGGAAATTGGAAGTTCGACCCCTTGTCTATATATCTAGTGTTTATACATTTTGTTTTGCTTTTGCGATTCAGACTTGTATTGTGACGGTCCCCTGTGGATCTAGGTATTGTTGCAGTTCCTGTAATTTGAAACACATGATGTTTGTTTTGGCCCTGGACTTCTTTATTCGAAATTGGTCTAGGGATCTGATCTAATGATCGCCTGGTCATTTATGATGATTCTGATTGGTAGATGGGATTACAAAATCAGAATGAATTTGTATCTGTTTTCATGAGTTATACCCATTTAATACTTTAAAATCTCGTTTCAAGACTATTTCAACTTCCAAAAACTCCAAGGTTTTGTGTTAATAGTTAAATAACCACGCTCATAAATCATAATACATTTACGTTAGCGATTTGAAAAAAACTGTTTAGATCTACATCATGCGAGCTTGGCGTCTTAGTTTGTTATATTTTGATTATTTCAGGGATGTTGGGTGAGCTGTATATTCGCATGCTCAAGCTGATGATTATTCCCCTGGTGGTCTGCAGTATAATAGCCGGTGAGTCTTGTTACCGTGAGGAATATACGCCATTCTTTCTCGTTTAACACATTTACGCCAAGTTGATTCTTCCATGTTTTATATTGGATTAATCCATTTTTTTATCAAAGGGATGCCTGGTCAAAATTTTCATTTTCATTTTGTTTTATATTGAAATTCCTATCAGCAAACAGTGTAGACTCTGATCAGACACCGCATAATGCGGCGTCTGATCAGAGTCTACACTGTTTGCCTATGTCCCATATATGGGATCTTGGGCACACATGTGTTAAACAAGACTAAACATAATGCAAAAAAGCATTTTTGGAAAAACAATTTCAAGCCTGGTCAGGTTCCAGTTATAACGAAGCAACGGGCTGGTTCGAATTGTTTTGCATATGACAGTAAATGAGCAAAATCAGGTTAATTTGGAAAAATAACATATTCCCATTGGTACGCGTTTCTAGGTATGTCTGAAGAATATTCGCTTCTAAAACCATCCGTTTCGTAGCGCTAGATATTTCAAACCTAAAATCATTTGTCGCCACCGAAAATCTATGTTATGACTATTTTAATGATGCCTCGATTGCAGGTCAGTAATGGACGGCACCTATCATTGTTACATCTAGTGCACTTACGACAAGCCCCTTTAAGGGTACCAAGGTTTGCCAAAGGTTTAAACCTTGGTCTTCTTTAATGCATGATGTCCATTTGTGTCTACACTGTTTGTATGTATACGCCAATTCTGTTGAAGCAATGTTTAAATTGTTAAATATATAGCATCGATTTCAGCCCAGCAGTGCGTTGTCTTAATTTGTTGTCCTAATTTCTAGGCACGGCAGAAATGGACCCGCGCTCTGAGGGCAAGGTGAGTGGCCTTTCCTTGCTATGGATTATGGGAACGAACTTACTATGCTGTGTACTGGGTGTTGTGCTGTGCCTTGTTATTAAACCAGGTAAGCCCAATGTTTTATATAGTGACCGGCTAACCCCAACGTAAAACAAACTCAATAAAACACTACAGCGCTCTCTCTCTACAACGACTCCCAACGGGAGACACAATTCGTGTTCGTTGTTCGGAGGGAGTTGTTTTAGGGAGGGACATTTGCAAACAGCTTAAATCGAGATCAGACGCCGCGTAACGCGGCGTCTGATCTGGATTCAAGCTGTTTGTCACTCGTCATTATATTTATTCTATCAAAATCTCCACTTATATGTAACTCTGAGAAAAACAGCAGACGATAATTTCAAGCAGACGTTATTGCAGCAGTAAAAGCGTTACACATAATTGTCCTGTTTAGGGAACTGCGGCAAGGGTCGTTGTAAGGACGGGTCGCTGTTGGGATGGCCGTTGTAGAGAGGGAACACTGTATATCGTAACTCTGCGTTTGAACAGGTCATATAATCGAACTCGTTCAAGAGTATTCTGTAATTCGAGCTCGTTAGAAATGCAGACATGTATTATACTAATATGGTATGTCAGATTCTTATAGCAAAACTTCTTGTATTCATACAGTTGAATTGTCTATCACTGGAACTGGTAACGTCAAAATACCTGTATTCTACTGTCGAATGTCAAAAACTAGTTCTCGTTTCAGACACAATTACCTGTGTCTCTGTAGTTAAATTTCTGCAACTTGTGAACGTAAAAACACCATGGTTTCAGTTTTGAGGACAAGTGACCACTTAAAGCAGGCTTAAAGTAAAGTTAACTTTCAGCCTGCCTTAAAACTCTATCTGATAGAAGATGGAAACTATTTCTTATGGTGCGGTGCATATGAGGAAAAAATAAAAGACGTACATAGGCGAATCTATGGGGTAACTACTTAAAAGACTAGTTGTTTATTACAATATTGAATGTACAGCCAGCTAAATGTAATGAGGACAATCATCTGTATCAAAACTATTGATTTGATTTGAAATAATATATCTGACTTCAGGTACTGGACTGCAATCGGGTGTGAACGGGTTTAACAGAGACATCATGGAGACAGAAGATATATTCGCTGATCTGTTAACTCTTTGAACCCTAGTCACGCAAATATACGTCGTTTGCAAACAGCATATCTGTGATGAGTACACTTGTCCTATGCAAACAGTGTAGACTCTGATCAGAGGGCTCCTTAAGGAGCCCTCTGATCAGGGTCTACACTGTTTGTCATTTTGACATATATTGTAAAAATCATCCCTAAAAAGTCAGAAATGGACTATACTTAAATGGAAACTGGAATTGTCCATTTGAAGTTTCAGGGAGGAAAGGGTTAAGGTAAACGTAATACAGTAATCCCTCTCTACAACGGCCCTCCCAACAACGACTCCTTCCTTACAACGACACTTGCCGCAGTTCCCTAAATAGGACATTTATGTCTAACGCTTTTACTGCTGCAATGTCGTCTGCTTAAAGTTGTCGTCTGCTGTTTTACATAATGGACATTTTGACGGAAAAATGAGGAGTGACAAACAGGTTGAATCCAGATCTGGTTGTCGTTGCTCATTGGCACAAGTTAGCCATATTGTCACGAGGGCCTGGGCCCGAGTGACAATGTGGCTAACGAGTGCCAATAAGCAACGACGGCCCGCTCTGGCCGTTTAATGACTTGTTTATTGTATACCTGGTTCAAAATCAACAAATATGTAGCTCGTTTGAATGTTTACATAAGCGCGGCCGATATAGAAATCAAATGACGTCATCTTCAACGAACGTTGGTTATTTTGAACGTTACGTTGCTAACGTTTTCACGTTCATAAATTATGTTGCCCCAGGGCCAATAACCGGATGCAGTCCAAATAACCGGTTATTGGACTGCATCCGGTTATTGGCCCGCTCAGATTGGGCGTATTGCATTGTCATCAAAGCAAAATCTGTTACTATTTATAGTAAGGTATACAATAAGGATTATTATTTCACACCTACATCGATTAAACCAATCGAAAGCCCCTCTTTCTACCACGTGACGGTACAAGAGAACCCTATATTGTACCGGAATTTAAAAAATCTATCCCAGAAGGCCATATTTTTCTCATATTGGACTCGGATCCAAAAAACCTATATTTTTCATATTGGACTGGACAACTCTTCCGACACTCTATTAAGAGTAACTTCCCTTGGCATTTCACCTTGTTCCATCTCTGCAATGACACTCACTTTGAGACACATATTGTGTGTGTTGCTCGGAGCGAGTCTTTATAGGGAGGGAAAAATAAGACTTGGCTTACATTTGCAATATTTATTTAATTTAATGACGTAACGATAAACAATATGCTGTAGACGTTTTGGCGCGTTAACGTTCAAACGTAAAATACAGTAAATAACGTGGTGACGTTATAATAATTTGTTTTTCTATATTATGAATATAATTTTTGTTTATCCGAATATACGTTTTAAAAATGCATAAGATAATTTATACCTTATCGGACTGAAATTCTAAACATTAGTAAGTTTTATAATCATAACAACAAAAGAAAAAATATGAAAATGCTTTTGAGGAATAAAATTACTGTAGGTATTTCTTCACTTTTAAAGGGAGGTAGGTTTTGAAAAAACGACCCTTTGTTAGATTTCTTACACCTTTAACATGTTTAAAAAGAGTATATTGATGGAGGTAAATGATTAAAAATTAGATCTAGAACAGAAAATTATGCAAAATGATACGTGTAGACGATTATAGATTTGAAATAGATCTACTGGTGTGAGTAATAGCATTTTGGAGCTGTTTATAAGAGAGTTACGTCCACTCAGAGTCATGCGTGTAAATGTATGAATTTAAAAGTAGTCGCCTCGGTAAGATTGTAGTTATAATGTACTGTTAAGTGTTAAGTGATCTACACTATTGTTTATTTTTCATTGCAAAATAGAAAAATGGCGAATGCTTTTGGAGCGGAAAGTGGGGGTAATTCATATAGGTTATATAAAGTAGGCCTAAGGATTAAACTTAAATGCTTCAAATCAAAGGTAACTTTCCGAATAGCGGCAGTCGACAAATTTAAGCAGATGGTATTGCAGCCATGAAAAGAGTTAGACATAAAAAATATTGTCCTGTTTAGGGAACTACGACAAGAGCCGGTGTAGGGAGGGAACACTGTATTTTGTTTTTGGAAATTGCGAAGTCAAAGGCTAGGCTAGGCTAGAATGAATAGGAAAAAATGCATGTGGTTTCTTTTGTCATTTTATAATTTTATGGTGTGAAATAAAGAGGTAATTTAACAGTGTTGAGTACAATACTGAATTCTATTGGACTCGTACACAGCAGTCATAATCCATATTGGACTCGGCTATCGCCTCGTCCAATATGAATTATGGCTGCTGTGTACTCGTCCAATAGATTTCAGTATTGTACTCAACACTGTTAAATAACCTCTTATTACTGCCGTTTACGAGTCCAAATGAATTCAGTATTGTATTCAACAGTCAGATAATCTCTTTATTTATGTTCGAGACGATTTTTATGATTAGTAACGCCATAGTTCTTGGTGCTGATTTGAAGGAAATAATGTTGGATTTGTTCAGTTAATTCCTTCTTATATCGTATCTGGTTATGCTTATCAGGGGCCCGTTTCATAAAACTTCGTACGAAAAAATCGATCGTAAGTCAAAACTTTAAAATGGATTTAATTTCTTATTTCTCTATTTTATCCGGTCTTGTGACATATTTTTGGAATCGTCTTTTCAAGACGATTCCAAAACGATGTCACAAGACAGGATTAGATGGAGAAATAAAAAAATATTGAGACTTTTATAATCTGACTTACGAAAACATTTGTCGTACGAAGTTTTATGAAACGGCCCCCTGTACATCATTTTACAGAAACATATTCCCTGACTATCTGTTGGCATCATGCTTTGAGCAGGTTTGTATAAGAGTCTGAATGGCATTAACCCTTTCATGATCATAATTATCGTGAGATTTTTACCCCTTCACCGCCATATTGTCGTCTGCTTCAATTTTTTTGCTGTCTGCAATATCGTTCAAAATTCTTTTTAATTCAGTAGTATAACTGACATAATTTCAAAACAAGTTGCAAACAGTTTTGATCCTGATCTGACGCCGCGTCACGCGGCATCTGATCAGGATCTAAACTGTTTCCAAATGCGCTTTATGACGTCATTGAGAGTGAAATTGTTAACTATTTCACCCCTTTTACCTCCTACACCACCATAAGGTTGTTATGATCCAGGGGCCCGTTTCATAAAACTTCTTACGACAAATGTTGTCGTAAGTCAGATTATAAAAGTCTAAATTATTATTTATTTCTCCATCTAAACCTGTCTTGTTACATCTCTTTGGAATGCAATGGGGTAAATGGGTTTACATTATTCTATACGCATTCAGGCACAGACGAAGTACGAATACCACAACGTGGACGTGAATGTCAACAATGGCACAGCCAATATCACAAGGACAGATCGTGTTGTGATGAGGAAGTATCTCGGGACGGCACAATCTACAATCATCTTAGGCAGACATGAGGTAATCGTAATCGTGTAATCGTAATTGATTGCAATCAATTACATTTTTTCAAAGTAATCGAATGTAATCGATTACTTTTTCAAAATCGATTACATGTAATCGTAATCGTAACCATTACAGGACCAAAAAGTGGTGTAATCAGCGATTACATTTCGATTACATTTCGATTACTTTGGATTATAGGTCTCTTATACATATTGGTCTTGTGATCTGGGCCTACATTATTAGCATATTCAGTCTTATGATCTGCCTCTATGTTATAATCATACCCAGTCTAAATGAGATGTCTACATTATTAAACACATCTATGGTCTACATTATTAGCACATCTCATCTTATATAAGGATCTGAGTCTACATTATAAGCACAACCAATTTTCGTATGTGGTTTACATTTTTAACACACATGCATAATCTGTTTGCAAAGGAAGTTTATGGGTACCACACTTTACTTGAAGATCTATTAACAATTAAACAGGTGAGAACTCAACAACAATACCATGCTATAAGTATCCTTTGTGGATAACAGGTAACAATGAGAGATTTGCCCCTACATGAACCCTTAACAAAGGTGATGAGTGTTTTGATATGCCCCAAGTGTAAAACATGTTACAGTGAAAACCCTCTATCACTACTACTAAATTATGTTCATTACTTAGTGTTTAAGGAAGGTGACTGCTTAAAGCAAGGTTAAAGTAAAACAGAAAGGTCCCAGAGGATTTTTTCTGATTTTCCTTAACCTTTCTTTAAAGTGCCACTTGCTTTTAATATAAATAGTTAGCCACAATTTAAGTGGTCGTAACAGAGGGGTTTCACAAACTTTAATTCACCATTTCTTTTCTTTGTTTCTTTTTTCATGTAAGTTAAGCCATAACAGTGACAAAACTGAATGGTTTTCAGTCTAATGTTAATAGGACCTTATATAAAGCACAGAACAGAAAAGTCATTTTCAGTATACGTGTAGCTTTCTGTTATAACTTATGGCATCACAGTTCTTTGAGATACTTTCCAACTGATAATGATCAGATCCGTTCTGAGCATACCTGCAAATAAATTAGACAGTTTAGACACAACAAAGCTTACTGTGTATGAGAGAAAGCTCTTGCAGGAACTATGCACTATTCTTACACCGTTTGAACAAGCTATAAATATTGTACAAAAAGGAAATAATGTCTCTGCCAGTTTGGCGATTCCTGCTACAAAGAAGCTCAAAGAAGCACTTGATTTTATCTCTGTTTCATATAACATAAGGTTGGTTACAGCTTTGAAAGCTTCAATTAACAAGCGCATGGCAATCTATGATAATGATGAAGTGTTCCAGCTTTCAGCAGTATTAGACCCAAGATTTAAGCTTGACTGGTTCGACAGTGACACTGAAGCTGCTTTAACAGATAAGTTGGCAAAAATGTGTTCCAAGATATTTGAACAAGCTGGGGAATGTGACGGAGACACCGATATTTCATCCCCACCAAGCAAAATACTCAAGACTGACAGACCTGAGGATTTGTTTTTTACTACTCCTAGAAAAAATAGAAAAAGGAATCCATCATCAAAAGAAAAAGAAGTGAAACTTATCTTAATGAGCCATGTGAAGACATTGCAACAGATCCTCTTAAATTCTGGCTTAATAATGAGCTACGGTTTCCTTTACTGGCAAAAATTGCTGCAAAATATTTGGGAATACCAGTCACATCTGCTCCAGTCGAAAGGCTTTTCAGCATAGCTGGCAAAACCTTTCGCCCGGAGCGATGTAGATTGAATGACGAAACTTTTGAAAAGCTTATTAAGTGCAATTCAAAGCAAGTGTAGACCCTGAACAGTAAACTCATTGTACATAAACTGTCTTACCCTGAATGACTCAATTGAATATGAAACCTTACATGAATAAAACAGTTTAATAAAATTATAGCCAGTGTATGTCTGGAAATATTCTCCAATGTAATCGAAATGTAATCGCGATTACATTTTCCAAGTAATCGTAATTTAATCGATTACACACTCTGTAATTTTCAAAAAGTAATCGTAATTGTAATCACATTTGCTGTAATCGTAATCGAAGGTAATCGTTTACATTTCAAAGTAATCGGTCTCATGTCTGATCTTAGGTAAGTATAATTATACTGTACGACAACGTGGACGTGACTAACAATGGCACAGCCACTATCACAAGGACGGATCGTGTTGTGATGAGGAAGTATCTAGGGACGGCAAAATCTACAAACATCTTAGGTAAGTATATACACTCAGTACAAAAAGAAACGCACAATTTGTATCACAATCTTATTTTTATGTAGAAGGAACGTATTTGTGAATTATTATCAAATCATTATTGAATTGATAGCATCACAACCTGCACTAATCGGTGCAGTATTTTAAACAAGCTGTAGTTAATTCTTTCGCTGCCAAATTAATCGTGAGGTTTTTACCCCTTCACCGTCTTATTGTCGTCTGCTTCAATTTTGTTGTTTGCAAGATCGTTTCAAAGTAAAATTCAATGTAGAATGACTTAAATGAAATCGATAAGAGTGTCAAACAGTTTGGATCCTGATCAGACGCCGCGCAACGCGGCGTCTGATCAGGATCCAAACTGTTTGCAAACGCTTTTTGGCGTCATTAGGAGTGAAATGGTTAAAAGGCAGCAAACTGATTTTTGAGTATTTTTTTCTGAACTTATTGCAGAATTAAATAAATCTTGAGATATGATCTTTCTTTTCTAATTTTTCCTAAAAAACTGTATCCTAATCTGCGTCTGAGCACGATGTGTGTTTCTTTTTGCACTGAGTGTACACCACAATGTAGGCGTGACTGTCAACAATGGCACAGCCAATATTACAAGGACAGATCGTGTTGTACTGAAGAAGTATTTAGGGACGGCTAAATCTACAAACATCTTAGGTAAGTATATACTGTACGACAATGTGGACGTGACTGTCAACAATGGCACAGCCAACATCACAAGAACGGATCGTGTTGTACTGAGGCAGTATCTAGGGACGGCAAAATCTACAAACATCTTAAGTAATTATTACTGTGCGACAATGTAAAGGTGACTGTCAACAATGACACAGCCAAAGTCATAAGGACGGATCGTGTTGTACTGAGGAAGTATCTCGGGGCGGCCAAATATACAAACATCTTAGGTTAATATAATTATACTGTACGACAATGTAAAGGTAGTTGTCAACAATGGCACAGCCAACATCACAAGGACGGATCGTGTCGTACTGAGGAAGTATCTCGGGGCGGCCTAATCTACAAACATCCTAGGTAACGATGCACTATGCCAAACTTAAAAATGATTAATACGAGCACTCAGTTTTATAAACGTCGGTTACCTAATGCATATACCTGAAACGTGGTCGGTGTCTACACTTTTTGATATTCACATGCATTTATAGTTTTTTTTTTTTTACCTGTACTGGTTAACAATAAAAAGCATGACCAAGAACAAATATTGAGATGGCGTTTGGCCTTGGTCTTCCCTATTTTGAACTGCAACCAGACCAAATATTTGTATCGAACGACTCGTTTAATCTTCTGCACGTTACTAATGAAGGGCATCGGGGCTGCGTTTCAAAGGCCAAATTACTGCGACCACAGCTTTCTTATCACAGAGATCCAATATATGCATTTTAAAGGTTATCTACTTTTGACATAGTTATAAAGGAGATCTCGGTGTATTTTAAAAGTAAAGAAACGGTAACCATTGGCTTCTAATCAAGAGAACCTTGGGTGCATATTAAATGTCAATTCAATGTAAATATAGTAACTAACCAAGAATATACATGTATTTGGTGCATTTTAAAGATCAATTTACCACTGGCTACTAATCAATGAGATATATGATAATTTTAAAAGTCATTTTACTGCGGCCATAGGTTACTTATCAAATATATAGATAGGATACATGTTAAAGCTAAATTTACCAATCATTAAAGATAACTATAGAGTGCATTACACATGTCGATTTGCAATTTGTAACTGAAATATAGATAAAGTTAACGTTTTGAAAATAAAAAACCCAAATATATTTATTGTAGAACTATGGATATACATACTCGTTTTTAATGATAAAAATGTAGATCAAGTGGATATAATCAGCTAAACATGTCGATTTGTAAATATTCCGATTTATCAATATTACGCTTATAATTTCATTATATTTCTTCCTTCAGATAGTAACTTCTTATCGGTCAGTTCACTTTGACCATAGGGTTCTCGTAACTAAATTTCAAAATATCTGATGGTGAGAGACTTTGACTATGGCCAAAGTACAGGACATTGAAACAATCAATTTTGATAATTAATACTAGTTTTGCTTCCAGTTATTTGATGTCGGATGCTAAATACTTCGTTTTTATCTTGCCTCCTACTGAATTCTAGTAATATCTTTGGTCAATCGAAGTCACGAGAATTCCCCATAAAAAACATATGGGGTATTAGGTCTTTACAAGAGTTACTCCTCATGTTTGACAGCCTTTTGCTTTTCTTAAAATATGTTTTTCGTTTATGTATATACATATACTAACTTTGTTTCTAAAAATGCATTCCTATAATTTTACCTATGTTTACCGGCATGGAAATATAAACATGAACTAGTAAAAAAACCCAAATACAAACAACAACAGAAAAGACAGTTCAATAATAAAACCAAGCCTTTTCTTTTGCTATCAAAGGGATGTAATTTATACAGTTTGAAATTCTGCTTCTTATTTTCATATCAAATCTGAATAAGGGGAGATCCTTTGAAAGCACAGAAAACAAAGCAAATAATGAAAATTGCAGACTCGGTTTAATTGAGTCTGTTCATGAGCAATACTGAAATATGCAACAGTGCTCACGCCCCCTAGCACCGGCTTAAGCGGAATTCAACTTTCATCTGTAAATCTTATTTATGATAAACAGTTTTGAAGACCTTTTACAACCAGTTTGGATCCAGCTATTTATGATGTAATGAATTGTTTGTCGCTTGGACACTGTTTCTTTTAAAGAAGTGCTATTTTTAGAACAGTTAGACCTTTGTTTTAATAAATTTATTGGTTTAAAAAGAGTATAAATGGAGTAAAGGATTACAATATATGCCAGAAAATTATGCATACTTATACGTCTATTAGATTATAGATTTGATGTACTGTTTAGATATGGGCAATTACACAATCATACATGTTTGTACGTATCATACTGATACGATTGCTCATATATAGTAATGCTGCACATTTTCTCTTCTTTCTCTGTTTTAAAGGTATACACCAGCAATTCGTGAGACACCTAGTGGCTTTTAAAGAGGTGCGATAACTCAAGCATCGTTACTCAACGAAATCGTGCATATCGGTTACCTCCCGTAGATACTTTCGGTTTCAAACAATCTCTATTAATCTCCATTAATCGCGTAATAAAGACGTTAAATGCATGAAAGTGTACTTGATAAATGAAAGTACGTGAATCTTGGTAAATGCTTTATCTAATAAGTCTTAGTTAATAACCCAAAACTTCAATCAAACTGAATATGAGGGTGAACCCGAGATCACATAGAAAAAGCCGTCTGCTTATTTAGGCCATTGGTATATGTATGAAAGTGCCTATAGTTTCAAAAGAAGCCTTATAACTTATGCTTTGTTTTACCATTGTCTTATTATTCACACCTATAGCTTTTATTGTGAGAAGTTTCATCAATTTATTTCGGGCTGATTTTGATTGAGTTAGTGTTTTCATTGAATTGGAGCCGAACACAATTTAGAAAAATGCATATATATCGGGCAACAAACCATACTCTTTGCATCATACTTTCAGTGAGCATCACTTTTTAACTGTTTTAATGTTTGTTTGTGCCAATTATTACTTTTAATCATTTTAGAATGGCAAAATAGCGCATGCCGACTCTTTGCCGAGAATGGCTACATCAGACAATTCAAAAACCCATAGACAAAAAAATACCATTATAACCTATATTTTTCTTTTTGCCATTGTACTTAGATATGTTTGAAGAACCTATTCTGAAAATTTCATAGAGATCCATCGGAGATTTCATTTGGTATCGTATGTCCTTAAGCGAAATACAATCAATTAGCCTTTGTTTTAGTGTCGTAATAGAGAGTTTTCACTGTACACAAGGGTTATGATTTGCCTGACCGCTTAATGCAGACAACAGCGATACAAAAAGCTTTCTACACCAAACTGTGTAACGGGCAATTATTCTATATTGTGGGTGTTCTAATATCTAAGTAGGATTCTCTACCACTCAAAGCCATGTATAATTCAATCGTACAAATGCGTGCAATTAATTGTAGTCGGTTATATGAATTCGTTATATAGTGCGTACTGCGTAGTGTACCTAATATGGAATTTACTGGCAGTGTATATTCCTACGGTGGCACTAAGGTGACATCCCGTGTCCAAAAATTAAATTTGTTTTCCCGAGTCCAAATTTTTTTTTGGACACGGGAAAACAAAACTTTTGTTTCCCCGACTTCTTTTTTTTTTTTTTGGACACGGGAAAACAAACTTTTGTTTCCCCGACTTTATTTTTTATTTTTGGACACGGGAAAACAAACTTTTGTTTCCCCGACTTTTTTTTTTATTTTTGGACACGGGAAAACAAACTTTTGTTTCCCCGACTTTTTTGTTTGTTATGCACCGACATTTAACAATAATTATATTGTAAAATGACTAACAGTGCAGGCCCTGATCAGAGCATTCATACAGAAGCCCTCTGATCAGGGTCCTCACTGTTTGCATGGAACAAGTGTAATCATCACAGGTACACTGTTTGTAAATGCCGAGTACATTCGTCGCTAGGGTTGAATGTGTTGAAAAATATGGTGCTCAATATAACTACAGCAGGTGGTGAGCACTTTGCATAAAAAGTGGTCTGTCGTCTTGTCATATTTGGGGCTCGAACGTACGTGTCTTGATAGATAGTACAGTTATACCTCTGAAATCTGGACACGTTTGTGGGTTGAAATAGTCTCTTCAATGAACACCTGTGACGACAAGCTTACTTTTGACGGGTGTTGTCCTCAGGGTCTCATGGCAATACCCGAAAAACAGGGAGGAAATTTAGATTTGCCTCATTGTTTAAAATCACAGATTGAGTAACATCTACTAGTTAAATCCACACAATTTTTGCTAAAAGTCATTTTGAAAACAATGTCTGACCTCAAATCAAGCTTCATGTTAGGCCTACTACTCATCTAATTTTAAACTTTTCAAAATATTCAAGCAGAGGTTGTTTTAATGCTGTTTACATGGCTGTAAGTACACGCTGTACACAGAGATGATACAATTTAAATCTCTGGATTAAAAGTCAAATTAAGTGTTTTAAAGGTTTTTTTGGTAGATCTACCAGCTTGGTTTCAATTTTGAGTCTTAATGCCGGTGTACTGTAAGGAGTCTAAGGACAGCACCTGAAGTCTAAAATTAGCTCGCTGCCTCTAACTGTAAACAGAGTTGACTAGGGTTGAAAGAGGGATCTAACGACGAACTGTTGCGTTGTTGGTTGCGATGGTGTTGCAGAGAGCTCTTATATCAGCTTTCTGTAATACCATCGTTCTGCTCTGTGCGACCGCCTGTTGGGGGAACCGTTTGTGTTTGTGTCCGGTTTTCAGATGTGTTTCTGTATACGACCTGGGAAATCTTTGTATTCCGATAGCGTCATCATTATGACGTCATATAACTGTACGATTATGTGATGTCATGATTGTGAACATATCGCTTGCTTTGCTTAGTCTGGTTACCGTCGTGCCACAATAAACGGCGTTTAACTTCTACACGTATATAGACTCAGTTTGTAACAGATCTATGTGTATCTAATTTTCACCGCAAATAAAAGTTAGTCTAAGCTGTAGACCACTTTTATTTGCGGTGAAAGGACCATACAACCTTTTGGTACTATCTTATAGCATATTTCCTAAGGAGTTCGGAACCAATCGTCTGACGCGTATTTAGGTAGTGATAAGGGGAGATAATTGAGGTTAAAGTTGTCTGCCCTTGGATTTTTAAGCAAACAATGGCATCCTTATTGGGCTTTTATTTCATGTGTTACAGATTTAAAAAGGGTATTTTGTTAGCAATTATCAATGTAGTATATCTGAATACAAATTTTGAAAATGTTTTAGGAAAGTTTCAGACTCATTTAAATCCAAAATGGCCGCCAAAATGGCTAATTTTAGTAACATTTCATCTTTTCGAGCAATAACAATACTTATATTGACTACAATTGTTTACTTACATAAATTTTCTTGATTGGGGCTTTCATTTTCTTTGTAAGATTTTCAAATGGTATTTCATAAGCAATTATTAAAGAAGTTTCCCCAAATACATATTTTGAAAATGTTTTAGGATAGTTTCAGAGCTATTTTAATCCAAAATGGCTACCGAATGGCTATTTTTAGTAACAATTAAGCTTTTCGATCAACTCAACTACTTTTATTGACTGTATTGGATATATTATAAACAATTTTAGTTGTTTCGTATTGAATATTAACTGAAAAAGTCCAGTAAGCTTTTATTTTGATTTGTTCCTGTCATCCAGTGCTGATATAATCCAAAATGGCTGCCGCTTATATCTTTTTGCTATATATTTCTACTAATATAAATTTTCTTGATTTAAAAGGTTATGCAAATATTTTATGTTTGTGTCTTTCCATGTCCTTGTGCCAAACATTGTTCAATCTGATAAATGCTGAAGTTGGTAATGCTTTTACAGGATAATAGTGGCTTTTATTGACCACCATATAATTAAAATGTTTATTAGATCAATATTGATTTTGTCTCATACAGATAACTATAAGGATAGATGTGCCAATAAAGGGGATATTTCTTTCCAATGTTGAACCTATTTATTATTACTTAGTATCAAAATAAATGGATAAAATGTGTAGCGCTGTCTATATTTTGTTCCCAGTTGTGTAATGTACATGTACATAAAACACATATTTGTCACTAGTATTCGCAGGTTAGTGAAAATTGTAATTTTCAGTTGATTGTCATGTATATACATGGAGAATATTCGTCTTACATGGCCGAATCATGGTTTATCAAGCAAGGCATTTAATAAGTGGTTCAAAGCCTGGGTCATTTTGGTGTGTTTTTTTTTAGATCTACGGAAACAAATATGAGACTTAAGTTAACCACTTAATGGTACAAAAAGCACCATGAAGCTAAATACCCTTTTCACTTATTTAACGGATTCACTGAGGAGAAACTCTGATCTTAACGAAGCTATTTTTCCTTTTTTAACAAGTGCAATGTAGATAGATTGGAAGCTGGGCACTTATACGTCGAGGAAGTGGGCCTTGTTCATTAACAAAACCCAGTTCTTACGTGAAGTCAAATCTTTGATGTTAAGACCTGGCACAAATGTGATTTTATCAGAGGAGAGAGACGTCGTGTCTCCAAATAAAATTATGTGTCCATTATTCTTCCAGTGTCATTTAATGATTCAATAGGTAACCCTGTGAGTTTATACAGCAATGGCAATGCTGTTTTGGGCCCGATATATTCCGATTTTGACTTCAGAGATAGTATGGCAATGTTATATTCCGCAACTGGTATGTATGTATTATAACTTATCGAAATCAAGGGGTTGATCCAAGAAAAAGTATCCGGGAAAATGCGAAACAATACAAAAATATAAAGACAATATGATTATGATGATGCTTTGAGAAGTGACGATAAGCGTCATTAAAGCAAGGGAGGTCATGCACCATCACAGTTGTAAAACGAACTTTAAATAAACTCTAAAAAAGAATCATAGTATTATAGAGAAAGTAACTAAATCAGATCAAGATTCTTGGCAATCTGACCATTGAATGTTCTCAAGGATCACGTTTCTGAAACACTTATAGACTCCGAAGGCGTTGCGATTTTAACTTTCTTTCATATCACTATGCTACATTGATGTTCTCAATGAAGGTAGTAATCCTCACAGGCTTGAAGTCTGGGTGACAGGACTAGCAGGATTTTCCTGCAATTGAAGTTCGTTCAATGCTCTAACAATAGTTGATCTTTTCTTTCCAAACAGACCAAATAAATGGCAATGAAATCAAAAGGATAAATTTTGACTACAATTCAACTGTACTGGCAATATCTTCTTTGCAATGCTGAATCAAAGACCTAGAAAAAGGCCTACGGTATTAACTACCTGAACTCTTAACTGTCGAAACTCTAGTGAAGGGTCAAACTTAGCTGCAAGGTGACTTGAAGTGATTCTTAAATGAATGTGCTATACACAGGTTCAAGATCTAGACTGATAGTCATTGCAGGCTAGTTACAGCAAATTCAAAATTATATTCTATGAGTGTATAAAGTGTGGGTTTCATATCATATCAACTAATTGCATGTATATTTTTGCAACCAACCGTTAATAAAGTTGAATCTTAGCAACTCTGACTAGACGATTTGTCAATACATATATCTTGCTTTCTTTTACTTTAAAACATTTATAAGAGTATCTGGTTGTGGGTTTTAATCTTCACCACATATTCTCGCGTAACCATAGTACATGTATATATCTTATGTTGACTTAATATTACATGTACATGTGACATGTATACTCTTACATATACATGGACCATTTCTTCACTATCAGGTGCAGTGACAAGTGAAAGAACAGTCTGTTTGGTCAATACTTTACCAGTGACATAATTTTTGCTGCAAGTCATGGAAATATAAAAACAGGAAAGCACCTCACTAAGTGTCTTGGAATCAGAAGTCTAACCTTTCTAGAAAAGTTATTAATATTCTCAACCATATTTGTCATAGAAGAAACTACATGGGAGTAGTAGAACTGGTATAGTGCCCAACTCCAGACCAGTTGTCAAACCAGTTGTAACAAGCTATTACAAAAAATAAATCTGAATAAGGGGAGATCCTTTGAAAGCACAGAAAACAAAGCAAATACTGAAAATTGCAGACTCGGTTTAATTGAGTCTGTTCATGAGCAATACTGAATTGTGCAGCAGTACTCACGCCCCCTAGCACCGGCTTAAGCGGAATTCAACCTTCAACTGTAAATGCGCTGAAATCAATGATTCCAAAGGACCAGAAAGTATAACAAGTTGACATTTTACACTCACTTACGGTAATTCTGTCGCTTATTCAGTTTTCAGTTCTTCTACTGGCATGTGGTTTATGCGATGACTCATGCGGTTCAGAATATCAATAACCTTTTTAGAACTTGTCAGGCTTTTGATACCAAGAATCATAGTTAGGTACTCTCCCTTTTTCCACATGACTTCCGAAATACTATCGCGTGAAACAGTCTTGGCCAAATAGACTGTTCTTTCACTTCTCACTGCGCTTAAAACTAAAACAGAGTTATTACATGTACATGCACCGGTATATGTAAGAGCATTTTTCTTGGATATGCTCCTTGGGAACATTCTACCCATGGCCAACTTGTAAAGATTCTTGCTCTAATTTAGT
Organism: Gari tellinella; assembly: GCA_922989275.2. Taxonomy (NCBI): domain Eukaryota; kingdom Metazoa; phylum Mollusca; class Bivalvia; order Cardiida; family Psammobiidae; genus Gari; species Gari tellinella. Next base: position 52,336,432 of record OV277867.1, read on the forward strand.
AAATTTCTCTAGAATACTATTATTCCTATGTAGAGTTTATTTAAACTTCCTTTTACAACTGTGATGGCAAATAACCTCCTTTGCGATCATATGAGTATCACTTATTCATGCTGAAAGTCACTCATCTTCACTTCTCAGAGCAACATCATAATGAATATATTGTCCTGGTTGCTTCCATGTTTCACAGGATACTCCTTCTTGGGTCGGCCCCAGGGTTGATTGTGATAGGTTATCACAGAGCATGCAGCTTGGGGAATAAATACAGATGTACGTAGATGGGATCATAGCTCAACTGTCTATGATACACCAAGAACGCAATGTTTACGCTTTTGTATCCTTTGTGTCTGTTTGTTTCCTGAACCCCGAACAGGAGTCACTATAGTAGCTAACATTGAATCATTAAATGACACTGGAAGAATAATTGACACATATTTGGAGACAATACATCTCTCTTGTCTGATAAAGTCATATTTTTTCTATTAGTGCCTAGGTATTTTCATCAAAGGGTTTTACTTTATTTAAGTACTGGGATTTGTCAATGTGCAACACACACTTCCCCGACTTATTGGTGTCTATCTTCCAGTCCAACTACATTGCACTTGAGAAAGATCATAATCAGTATCGTTCAAATCACAATGAAATTAGTCAAACAAGTATTTAGCTTCGATGCTATAGCCAGATTGACTTATATTCACCGTTGACATACAAACTAATTTTTCAACTGAAAATAGCAATTTCAACAAACCCGCGAAAACTAGTGACAAATATGTTTTATGTGTATTATACACCCCGGTACAAAAATAAGCGTTTATACAGTGCTACACATTATATACATTTGTTTTGAACTAAAAAAAATTAATATGTCCTAACTTTGTAAAGAAATATCCCCTTTATTGGCTAATATATCCTGATAGTTATCTGTATCAGAAAAACAAACTTTATCAAATACATACTTTGATTGTATGGTGGTCAAGGTAGGCCATACATTATTCCTGTAAAATCATTACCAACTTCTGGCTTTATCAGCATGAACTATGTTTGCCACAATGACATGGAAAGACACGCAAAAAAAAAAAAAAGATTTGCAAAACCTGGCAAATCAAGAAAATTTATATTAGTAGAAAATAGTAAAAAATGGTACCAACGGCAGCCATATTGGTTAATATCAGCGCTGGACCACAGGAACCAATCAAATTGAAAGCTTATCGGATTTCTTAGTTAATGTTTAATAAGAAAAAACTAAATCGGTTTATATAATATCAATTACAATCAATAAAAGTAGTTGAGTTGCTCCAAAAGATAAATTGTTACTACAAATAGGCATTTGGCAGCCATTTTGGATTTCAATGAGTCTGAAACTATCCTAAAACATTTTCAAAATATGTATTTGGTGAAACTTCTTCAATAATTGATTACAAAATACCATTTTGAATCTCTAAAAAATGAAATGAAGGCCCCAATCAAGAAAATTTATGTAAGTAAAAATTAATAAGGTAGGTATATACGGCGGCCATTTTTGATTATCTCAGCACTGGATGACAGGAAACTCATCAAATAAAAAGCTAGTATAATATCTAAGTTGATGTACAATACGAATCAACTAAAATTGTTCCATATGAGTATCAATTGTAGTCAATATAAGTAATGTTATTGCTCGAAAAGCTGAAATGTTACCAAAATTAGCCATTTTCGATTTAAATGAGTCTGAAACTTTCCTGAAACATTTTCAAAATTTGTATTCAGATATACTACATTGATAATTGCTAACAAAATACCTTTTTTAAATCTGTAACACATGAAATAAAAGCCCAATAAGGATGCCATTGTTTGGATAAAAATCCAAGGGCAGACAACTTTAACCTCAATTATCTCCCCTTATCACTACCTAAATACGCGTCAGACGATTGTTTCCAAACTCCTGAGGAAATATGCTATAAGATAGTACCAAAAGGTTGTATGGTCCTTTCACCGCAAATAAAAGTGGTCTACAGCTTAGACTATATTATGTTTACACGTATTTTCTAAATCGTGTTTCCAAATTGGACAACTTGTACAATCATGCATAATGTAGGTCTTAGTTTACTGTGTTATATTAATCCTTGATGTAGCCTATAGTGGAGAAACGTCATTATTTCCAAATAAACGCGTTTACCCTTAAACTAGTATTTCCCCTGCAAACAGTTTGGAGCCATATCACACGCCGGGTAACCCGGCATCTGAATACGCTTCCAACATGTTTTTATCTCAGATGAAATTTATTTGTCATAAATTTCAAAAAATGTAATTTTCTGCATTTTAATGTATTGTCTTTGCGCTTCGTCTTCCATCGATGGGCATGTCTGCATCTCTTATTGCGTCGGCGATACTTTCCCAGCGTTTTTTGTTTTTGATGGGGTTTTTGTGTTAACACCTCTCTCAACAGCTTGAGAACATCAAGCGTTGCGTTGAAAAGAACAATTTTTACGGGATGATGCCTTTTTTCTGTAAAATAAGTCAGCTTTAATAGATGTATAGCGTTAGATTAGGTATCGATCTATATAGATCTATAGTAGATCTATACAGAAAAAAATCTGTTCTCAAATTAGAGAAACATGATAAAATTTATGTTAGATCCAAAAAGAGAGATATATATATAGAGAGAGAGAGAAAGAGAGAGAAAGATAGAGAGAAAGAGAGAGGGTGGAGAGAGTGGGAGAGAGAGGGAAAAAAGAAATAGAGAGAAAGAAAGAAAGAAATAGAGAGGGTGACAGAGATATAGAGACAAACATACACAGCCAGAGAGACACATATAGAAAATGAGACAAAGAGAGACACGCACACAAAGAGACGCGAGGGTGAGAGATAGAGATGGAGCAAAATAGAGGAGTAAAACAAAGATATATATATAGAGAGAGAGAGAAAGAGAGAGAGAGAGAGAGAGAGAGAGAGAGAGAGAGAGAGAGAGAGAGAGAGAGAGAGAGAGAGTAATAGACATACAGGGACAAAGAGAAAGAGAAGGAAACAAAGAGACACACAAGGAGACAGAAAAACAGAGAGAGGGAGAGACAGCAGTTAGAGAATAGGCGAGATATAGAGATAAAGAGAGAGAGAGAGGGAAAGAGAGGCGAAGTGACAGATCGGACAGATAGGCAGACCCATAGACATGCGCAATCGGAGACAGACAGACAGAGACACAGAGTTAAAGAGAGAGACAAAGAGAGATAGACATACATACAAAGGCAGATAAAGACAGACGCATGCACATTGCACGCACATTGAACACACATACATGCACATATTTTCTATTGTTTTAGTACTCAGGGAAGGATTATGTATCATTTGAAAGGCTGATATCAAGTTTTGTCAGTCGTTTCAAGCGACTTTCTTGGCTGTGGATTATAGCGTGTAACCGTGTCACCTAATCCGATATTTCACTCTTTAAACTCAAATCTCTGAAAAAATAAATACATACAAAATGAAGATAGGGGTTTGTACCAACATTCTATTAAATAACATTTACATGAGCTATATAAATAATAGGAATAAAATGATGATGAACTTACACGTTTTACCCTAACGGGTAGACTGTATGCCACACGTTATCAACTTGTAAATCAAAAGATAGGTGCGCATACCTTGATTACGTCACGATGGTATTCTGCACAAAAAGCAAGCTACAGGTATACGTACACGTACAAGTAAGAAATCGAAACCTCTCTAATTTACATGTATTTTACTAACATACAACAACGTTTACGATTGAAACGAAAGCAAAACGGCTTATTGTGTTGCTCAACACTTGATTTAGTTCATGGATAAAATCAACAACATTTCCCCTTCGTCCTTATGGGTATTTAGATGTAACAGCTTAGGAATCTCTCTATCTCTCTCCCGCTCTCTCTCTCCCCTCTTTCTATGTCTATCTCTCTGGTGTTTCTCTGCCTGTCTATCCATCTCTCTCTGTCTATGTATATATCTGTTTGTATGTCTGTCTCTTTTTGTATTTATTTCTGTCTCTCATCCGTATTTGTCTCTCTCTCTCTGACTTTGTGTTTCTCTGTGTCTGTCTCTCGCTTACTAAAGGGTGCTAAATCTAATTCATGAGACATATTCTATGAATCCAGTATTTTTGCATCCTGATTTTGATTAAAAACTGTTTTCGATGGTTTTCATTACTGGTGTTCAGTGTTGAAAAGTTAACATATAGCTAGTTATCAACCAAACCAGGTGAAGTATTTTTATTGATCTTTATTAAAAAGCATCCCGCAGGGAAGAGTAATCAAACTCACATGTTCAAGTCACACTCGTAGCTTTGTGTTTGTATTAGGACAGCATCCCTGTGGAGAACAGTAATCAAACATGCACTTCATAGAAAAGCAGTGAATCATATCTTGGGAGTCAAGTTTTATGACCATTGTGTCATACTAAGGGCGTCTTCTCCGTTCGGTTACGCAACGGTCCGTCTGAAAGCCCCATACGACTAGCACACTACAGGTTTACTGCCTAGGTCCTACCTATACGACCCCATACGGATGAATCATACTATGGGACCATTGTTATGAATAATATTCTGCCATAAACAATTAATTTGATCATTATGACGATATTCCATGACGTCTTTTCCGTTTAAGTCCCATTATATATCCTATTATACCAATATTTTCAAAAGAGTCTAAAAGCCCGATACGAGTATTACCATATGCACATGAGCCCCATGTGAGTAGAATACATACTATACGGCCACTTTTATGGATCTGATTCTATCATTAACAATACATATAATCACTATGAAGATATTCGATGATTTGTTTTCATTTAAATCCCAGTATTTACGCAATGCCATTTACTTTTTAGTATATAAGGTACTTTTTACAATCCTAACATTTTACCAAGCTTTTTCTGGAATCTGGACCTTACGAATAGCTTTAATTCAGATTAATGCTTAGCCATTATACAATGTATCTGACTTTTTACTTGATCATCTTATCCTAAAGTAAATAACCATTGATAATTTATCTTCATTTGATTTATCGATATTTTTACATACACAGTAAAATTAGTAAACTTCACATGCTTTTTAAAACGCATTTCCCAATAAACGGTTGTGTTTTATTGGCGCGTGCTACAATTAAAAGAAACATGCTACATGTATTATAATCAAACCCGTATTTAGCAAACATTCACTAGCATAGATATCTTAAGACCTTGGCTCCTTTATGTAGGTCATAAGTAAAGCAGAATGCAAATTAAACTTTTGTTCTTCCCTTTCTTATAAATCTTTATCTAAGCTCATGTGCCTTTAGGAAATGGTAACTCCACCTGTATCTACACATACGTTTTTAAAAGATAAAACGTCGCCTTACAGTGGAGAATCTGTTATTCTTTCCCAATAAACGCGTTTACGCTAAAACTATTATTTACAGTGCAAACAGTTTGGAGCCAGATCAGACGCCGGGTAACCCGGCGTCTGATCAGGCTCCAAACTGTTTGCCATCAAGATAAACAAGAATTATCAGAATTGTCCAACAGTTGTTCTTTTCTACGTTTTAGTACTTTGCGTTTGCGTACGTTTGCGTTTAAACGGGAAAGAATAACAGATTCTCCACTGTAAAGGGTGAAATAAATTATTGTTCAGTTTGAGTTGAAATTTAGTACATGTAGTGCAAGTGGACAATTATACTGCACAACGCGCCTAGATCCTCGTAATATAAGTCGTTGTACTGCAAAACAAAAAGTTTAACACACTAAAAACAAATTAAGAAATGTTTTGTTGTATTCTTCAGCAAAAATGCTTTCTATTGTTTTAAGTGCAATTTCTCTGCTTAGTACCAATGCTACATTATGCATGGTGTACCAGTTTATGTACATAAAATGAACACATATATTATTTTGGTATGTTGGAAAACACATTAACTGGCCATATCTTTCAAAATTGATAATAATAACATTCTCATACTCAAAATATTATACAACAGAAGGTACGATGTAGATAGATAAATTTATTAAAATCATTTACCAAAAGCAATACTATCTCTAAGTATCAATACCGCATTATCTAAGCGGAACCAACCACGCAAACAGTGTATATCAGGATCAGAGGGTTCCTTAAGATCAGGGTCTACACGGTTTGTCATTTTGTAAAATTATTTTTTAAAAATGACCCTAATTATTTAAAAATGGTCTAAATTTAATTGTTAACTGGAATTGTCCATTTATAGTTTCAGGAGAGAATGAGTTAACTTATAATATTGTAACCGGACGGCCCGATTTTACTCCTATGGGTCTCCAGATCACTCAGTCTGACGGATCCACACTCACTCCGGGGATTATTCACAAATACCGGAATTGGGAAACACGACACAAAGCAAAGTAAAGTTAATGAATGTTTAATAATAATGTATCAATCAATCTTCTATATCAGGCTGGACACACCAGACTTAAAGATTAACAGGCAAATATAATCTACTTAAAAGAGCTATAGTTCTCTTAATTAACAGCTTCTACAACAGTGACGTAGATCCAGATCCTCTAGCTTTAATCCTGAATGCCTTTAGTTTACTTAATAATACAGAAATAAGAAAATGCGTTTGTTCATGTGACGGGACTTCCTGTTCTAAATGTGAATACCGTCTTAAAATGCAAGTTTAGAGATTTGGAAGTTAGAACCAAAAGTCTGAGTTCGACAGTTCTCAGACGTGCCGAAAGTGGAAGTGCCAGAACGCTAAGCTTCACTCATATTTATAAACTTTAGCGCCAGAATACTTTGTACGTAAAGCGGCTCCTTTTACCCACTAGAAATACAAGGATGCCGTCACGTGACAATATTGATCAATCAATATCAGGAACGGAAAAATCCGTTAACCGCTTCACTGTTGCAAATCAATAAGCTATCGCCGTTAAAACGTAACAACAATTATAAAATGCGAATTAACTTCAATATCAAAGGATGTATCTTATACATCTTGATATGAATTATCACACACACACTAAATATAATCATTGCTGACAGTGATTACTGTGTAAGCTGCAATTCTGCTCGGATTTAGAATATCTCCATTGACATAAGGATGGAGAAGTGTTTACAGATAAACATACGAGAACAGACTGAATTTACAGAGTAACCACACTATGTCAGCTTAAATCATGGATATCACTTGAACAAATGACTTATGAAGACATGCAAACTGTAAGTAAACAGTGTTATTAACATGCATACTTTCTACAATAACTGTTAGAAAAGAGCAAAGTATGAAAAGTCATGGGTTTCCGCGGAATCAAACAATCGTTAAAAGATCGCTCCAAATCGCATCAAAATCGATGACTAACATCATTTCCCTATTAAAACCTAGTACAAATATATGAACATCAATGAAACTTTGGTGTGTCCTATAAAATAAGACATAAACAACAAATACATGTAAATGAATCAGCTTCCCAAAAGCAATGCAACTGTACATTCTGTTACACTTCCCCCACCCTTGCATTAGGTAATTCTCCCGAATTATTAAAAAGGCAATTTGCATATTTTTAAACAATTTGAATGAAAGATTATTTTTTGGAAGCTATATTCATGCGTTAAATTAAAATTACACAAATATTTTTCTTTCTCTTTCAGGTTGACACAGATAAAGTTATTGACCATCAAAGAACTTGTTTGTTGTATTTTATTCCCTCTAAACGGTAATGGTCGCATACAGCTCTCAGAGTTGAATATGTACAGTCATTGTCCACACACAGTTCCTTGAATTTTATGAATTATGAAACTTCACATTTTGATACTGGCATGCCAATTAAAATTTGTATTCAATAAAAAAAAGATTGAGAAATAGAATTATCTAATACAACATGAAATCTCATTGCTAAACAGTGAGTAATTAATTAAATTTGTAATGAAAAAATGCATTAAAATAGATTAGCATGCCAAGATCAATATTCCTTAATTGGTATTTACTCATTAACACTTGCTCATTAAAAGCACAGTTATTCTTCGTTGTTCTCAAGTCACAGAGGTACCAGGCACCAGTTTTCGTCAATCCCAGAAGCTTGTGTCCTCATTGGTTCTTTTGTGTCTCCAATCCATACTCCCCATCCCCAAAGTCATATGGCCACGTCCCGGCAGTGATCCTTCCTAAATGTCCTCTCGTCCAAGGCACCATGGACAACCTTCATGTGTAGTCTTATAATCTTTAGAAATTTATGTCTAAACAGTAGTGTCAAACATATTGAACGTCTTCATGGAATAAAGTATTTATATTTCTCTTTTCTTAATGCAATGGAATCTTGAAAACAAATCGTTTTTCTATATAGTCAATGAATGCAGCTTTGTTTAAACCTTATCCTAACTTAGATCCCCGCTGTTTCCTTAGCAAATCTCCTCGACCTGACGCGACCAAAATAATAAATAAATAAACAAAAATGTTCGATTCCAGGCTAGGGTTGATCAGACCGTTACTTGCAATCCGATCCCAGGCTAGGGTTGATCAGACCCGTACTGGCGATCATGGCACCTATTTCAGTGCATCCACTTATATCCTCACTGACAGCACCACTGTGCGTCCACTAAAACCCACGTCCACCAAAGGTCCGTAAAATTCACCTATAGAAAATTACTATTTGCTCTCTGAAACATCTCCTTACAGATCTCAAGTTAATCTGTCTGCTCCAACAAAGCTGAAATTTCAAAGTTTCTGAATACCTATACAATAACATCAGTACTGTTTACTAATATCTGTTAATTTGTGAACGTTTTTCCTATATTGCTGTCCATCCGTGCAGTACTTTCATCACTTTGATTTGCTAAATGTCCCACTGTGCTCCATGCCACATCATAACGCATCATGTCTATCCAGTGTCCTAGTTCAGCAGTTTCCAACATTTGATATGTACTGATCCCACTCGTCCTCTCCGTTTTATATAATGTAGGATCCAGCTTAATTGTTATATATCTCTCCTCTGCCGGGAACCGATGTAATGAGCAGGTTTGTGTTTTTCCCTCTTTTGAATTTGATTGCCATCGTCCCTATATATAAAGCGTTTATAGATGTGTGCCATACTTATGTACCTCCCAAAAACCTCTGTTAATTGCGTATCTCCTTGATCCAAGTCTGCCTGACAAGGATATGTAACAGGTAAGTCATCATCCACCTGAGGGTTTCCCTCTCCCTCAATCTAGCTGTTTAATATTAAAATCCGTTTCCGGGTCAGACAATACAAACATCCTTACTTTTACAATGTAACAAAATAACAAGTAACTGTATTATATACATTAACTCGTTTTATAACAAGTAGATCTATAATCTATCTCCATATACGATCCAGAAACTAAGAGGTGTAGCCTAAAATATCACACCTAGTGCTAATAGATATACATGTACTTTTTCATATATATGCTTAATTAAACTGCCGTCACATGAACAATCAATTGCACTTTACAAAATCCGTTAAGAAAATCCGCTCAGATTTCCGTTAAAAAAATCCGCTAAGATATCCGCTCAAAATTCCGTTTAGAGAAATGCGGTAAGAAAATCCGTTCAGATTTCCGTTAAAAAATCCGCTAAGATATCCGTTAAGCCAAATCCGTTAAAAATCCGGTAAGAAAATCCGTAAAGAATCCTGTTAAAATCCGCTCAAAATCCGTTACGATGAATCTGGTGAGAATCCGGTCAAAATCCGTTAAGACAAATCCGTTGAGAATTCCGCTAGACTTCCGTGAAACGGGATTCCGTTAAGTTTTCCTCTGAAATTTCACTATTGACTGAAAATGAATTCCGTTCAAGGCTATTATTCTGTTCAGGTTAAAATTCGCTAAATGGACGTTCCGTTAATTCCGGTAAATGTAAATCCTATCGGAGTTCTGTGGAAATGTATCCTGCTATAGATATTCCGCCAGCTAAATGATCTGTTAACAGTTCCGTAAAATCCTGAGCTAGACGTTAAGTCCGTTTTCAAGTAAGAACTTGATAAATCCCTAAATTCTGACACCAATTGTAACCGGACGGCCCGATTTTACTCCTATGGGTCTCCAGATCACTCAGTCTGACGGATCCACACTCACTCCGGGGATTATTCACAAATACCGGAATTGGGAAACACGACACAAAGCAAAGTAAAGTTAATGAATGTTTAATAATAATGTATCAATCAATCTTCTATATCAGGCTGGACACACCAGACTTAAAGATTAACAGGCAAATAGAATCTACTTAAAAGAGCTATAGTTCTCTTAACCCTTTACCCAATAACCCATTTATAACATTAAATACAGGTGACCACTTAAAGCAGGTTGAAAGTAATGCAGAATGTACCTTATGGCACATTCTGCTTTACTTTCAGTCTGCTTTAAGCTACCATCTACCAGGCTATATAAAATATTTGTTATGGTAATTGTTCATGAGAGAATAAACTGGAACTATTTTCTTCAATGGTAGAATAAATTAAATACGCTAAAAGTCGCTTCTATAGGGGAAAGGGTTAATTAACAGCTTCTACAACAGTGACGTAGATCCAGATCCTCTAGCTTTAATCCTGAATGCCTTTAGTTTACTTAATAATACAGAAATAAGAAAATGCGTTTGTTCATGTGACGGGACTTCCTGTTCTAAATGTGAACACCGTCTTAAAATGCAAGTTTAGAGATTTGGAAGTTAGAGCCAAAAGTCTGAGTTCGACAGTTCTCAGACGTGATGAAAGTGGAAGTGCCAGAACGCTAAGCTTCACTCATATTTATAAAATTTAGCGCCAGAATACTTTGTACGTAAAGCGGCTCCTTTTACCCACTAGAAATACAAGGATGCCGTCACGTGACAATATTGATCAATCAATATCAGGAACGGAAAAATCCGTTAACCGCTTCACTGTTGCAAATCAATAAGCTATCGCCGTTAAAACGTAACAACAATTTTAAAATGCGAATTAACTTCAATATCAAAGGATGTATCTTATACATCTTGATATGAATTATCACACACACACTAAATATAACCATTGCTGACAGTGATTACTGTGTAAGCTGCAATTCTGCTCGGATTTAGAATATCTCCATTGACATAAGGATGGAGAAGTGTTTACAGATAAACATACGAGAACAGACTGAATTTACAGAGTAACCACACTATGTCAGCTTAAATCATGGATATCACTTGAACAAATGACTTATGAAGACATGCAAACTGTAAGTAAACAGTGTTATTAACATGCATACTTTCTACAATAACTGTTAGAAAAGAGCAAAGTATGAAAAGTCATGGGTTTCCGCGGAATCAAACAATCGTTAAAAGATCGCTCCAAATCGCATCAAAATCGATGACTAACATCATTTCCCTATTAAAACCTAGTACAAATATATGAACATCAATGAAACTTTGGTGTGTCCTATAAAATAAGACATAAACAACAAATACATGTAAATGAATCAGCTTCCCAAAAGCAATGCAACTGTACATTCTGTTACAATATCGAGTGTAAATATAAAGTTTCTGACTAAACATTGTTCCAGGGCTTGTGATAGTGAGTGCCGTGTTCGGTGTGGCCTCTAAAGTAATGGGAGAGAAAGGCGAGCATTTCCTAAGCTTTTTCCGATCGAGTACCGACACAATTATCCGTATACTCAGTGTTATGATATGGTAAGTGCAAATATTTTACTCTTTGTTTGTCACTTATGTGATGATAAAGGTGTACTTTGGAAGCAGGGCATGAAGGAATATCATAGTCAAACCGGTTACCTATAGCCATGTTTTAGTTTTAAAAACCGGTGACCACTCAAAGCAGGTTGAAGGTGAAACAGAATGCGCTTTCTAGTTTGTTTTCAGTCTGTTTTAGGCTTTCATACAGGAAGTAGAAAAAAGTTCTTATGTTACCAAAGAATTCATTAATAAATTAAGAGGAAAGTATTTTCTTCAGTGGATGAATAAATTAAAGGCTTCAAAATGCTTTTTTTTTTTAAATATTTGGTTGAACCTGTGATGACCCTAGTGCCATGCTTAGGAAATATAGTTCCAAGTGTGCATGTTGAAGTCAAACAAATTACATAGCAAAAGAAATGTTAACACATCTGGGTCCAAGGTTAAAACGCTTTTGAGTTGAGTCTAAAGTCGTTCTGAAGCATTTGATTGATCAGATTTGAGCTTAGGCTCAAATCTGACCAATCAAATGCTTGAGAACTAACTCAGGCTTAATTTAAATGCTATATAACCGTGGAGTCAAGTGGTTTGACTGTTTCCACAAAGACAATGTAGAAATTATGGTTGGGACTTTTTTTTTACAAACTTCCTAATGGGAAGGAACGTAAACATTGTAAAAGAAGATAATCATTTCGCTATAATGAGTTTTGAAATACTTAATTCTAGGCAGATGAACTTTTCCAAGGTCAATACAGAAAGTAGACAGAAAACCGACACAATATATGATAATATTTAGTGTGAATTCTTTTATCAAAATTAAACTTTTCCATCAGTTAATGCAAAGGTATTGAAAAGTGCTGAATTTATTGACATAGGGGCGAGCACGAATACTATCAGTGATTTGATTTTATAAGTAAATGTCAAACAGAACACTATTTAAGAGCCCGTCACTATTCAGATTGTTTCTGTCCCTGTTTGGTGGCAATGTTGTCAAAGAAAGCAACGTCGTGGTGAAATTGCACATCGACCAGAATAATCTCTTATGTTTCATATCGTAGCAATATGCAGCATATTCTTTTCCATATCAGATAAGATGTCGGGGCAGATCTTAAACATATCGAATACTTTGCTAGTGGATATTTTTGTGTCCGGTGTCGGTGTGCGTCGTGCGATGTGCGCTGGTTGCCCATTTGCTTGTGAACACACTAAAGGCGACATTATTGGTTCAGTTTTGATCAAACCATCTTGACAAAATCTAGGTCAAGTTCGATTTTTTGTTTACTTTTATTTCCGACCTACTAAAGCTTTTAAGATGAAATTTCATTTATGGAAAGAGCTTAACAAGTGAAAGTGTCTTGCACAAGATTCTTAACTCTGCCATCAATACTGTGAGATTTTCTTCTGTTCATTTCTTCTGTTTGTCTTCTGATTTTAGCTCACCTGAGCCAAAGGCTCAATGTGAGCTATTGGGATGGCCCTGTGTCCGGCGTCCGTCGTCGTGCGTCGAGCGTCGTCCGTCGTGCGTCGTCGTTAACAATTGCTTCTAATGACATCTCCTCCTATACCACTTGACAGAATTCAACCAAACTTTACAGAAATGTTCCTTGGGTCAAGCTCTTTCAAATTTGTTCAAAGAATTAAAAACAATGCAGAACTCTGGTTGCCATGGCAACCAAAGAGAAAAAATAAGGAAATCTTAAAAAATCTTCTTGTCAAAAACTGCAAGGACCAGAGCTTAGATATTTAGCACATAGCATCATCTATAGGTTCTCTATCAAGTTTGTTCAAATTATGCCTCTGGGGTCAAAATTGGCCCCGCCCCGGGGGTCACAGATTTACATAGAGTTATATAGTGAAATTTTCAAACGTCTTTTTCTCTGAAACCAATGTGGCCAGAGCTTTGATATTTGGCATGGTGACACTTCTTGATGTCCTTTACCAAAATTGGTAAAATGGTTCTGGTCCGTTGCATAACTAGGTCACAGGAGCTAAAAATAGATTTATTCAATGAAAACTTAAAAAATCTTCTTGTCTGAAACTACAAGGGCCAGAGCTTAGATATTTGGCACATAGCATCGCCTACAGGTCCTCTATCAAGTTTGTTCAAATTATGCCCCTGGGGTCAAAATTGGCCCTGCCCCGGGGGTCACAGTTTTACATAGAGTTATATAGTGAAATTTTCAAACGTCCTCTTCTCTGACTCTAATATGGCCAGAGCTTTTATATTCTGTATGGTGACACTTTTAAATATACTTTACATATTTTGTTCAAATTGTTCCGGTCTGTTGCATATCTAGGTCAGTCCTGGACATAAATCAATATCTCCGTTTTTCCAGCTATTCTCAGGTGAGCGAATATGCCCCGTGGGGCTCTTGTTTAAATAAACGCAGAATGAATGAGTAAGTCGATAAAAGAAAGCGTGTATTGCCATGCTCGCTTTTACCAGGTTGTAATGTTTTATTAAAACAATATTGGTCAGATTTGAGCCTTTGCTCCAATCTGACCAATCAAATTCTTTAAAGCAATTTTAGATTAATTTTAAACGCTTTATAACCTCGAATCCTGGTTCGTATTTCAAAATTTTGGGCTTGTCACAGGGAGCTTGTGAGTGTTAATACTGTGGAACATACTATAGCCAAACTGTAGGATTGCAGCTAATTAGACTTTCAAAAAATGTTTGAACAACTGAACAGATGCAAACATATTTTCCTGCCCTTATTCATAATTTCTTCCCAGTAAACATACCATAATTTCAACCTGCTTCTTGCAGACCCGTTGTATTTAGGCGCATCAGCGAAACAGTATCCAATGAACATCCCATGTACATTCTTGAAAGTGTTCATTGTGTTGGTAAATCCATAATTAGAATACTTTTTTTCATCAATCACAACACTTACTATTTTTCTTAATGCTGACTGTTTCGTCCACTACTGTGGACATCCTCAAAGCTACTGGCGACGTGACGACTTCTCAATTTTTTTAAATTACCATCGAAACGCGAAATTTAAGAACTCGCTTAAATCGATCGTATCAGCATTTTATAAGATGAATTTCGATAAGTCGATCTCTCTTAAGTCGACATATCCCTATTTGAAAGTTAATATGTGGCTAAGTCACGTTTTAACTTTTATTTATTAGTATGTTCGAACTAACGCGAGTTCGAAGTATCGAGTTTCGACTGTATATTACAATATCTGAAGGATGTGGTTGACGTGGTCCTTCGATAATTGTGGTTTCCTAATTTATATTTACCAGCATGATGGCTGTGCCAGAAACTTTCAAGGCACTTGAGAAGAAGAACAATATCGACAAGAGGATATCAAGATTTGTCGCCCCTCTGTCTGCCACCATAGGACGCGCTGGTAGCGCCAAATATATTTCTGTCTCGTGCATTTTCATCATAAAGCCAGTAGCCATGGATGTAACTGTAGTAAATGTGTTCCTGGTCATGTAAGTATATTTTAAAAACGCGTAAGCTGTTTTTTGCACATTTTACGCGTTCTTTTGCTCGTACGTTTATGTGTTTGTCCGTCCACCTATACGTAATATGACATTTTAGCGATGTGGACTATTTTAGAGTGTTGACGTGCTTCTCGGCCCTGGCTCTACCATCGGTACCCGGCGCCAGTCTCATCACAGTGCTGATATTGTTGACAGCTCTCAACTTACCTGGGGAGTCTGCGGCCATGCTGTTTGCACTCGAATTCTTTTTGTAAGAGATACATCTGTTTTCAATGTATTGTTAGGCGATTTTACTTATTATAAAGTCAAGTCTGTATTAATAGCCGTTGAAAAAATTACATATACATGTGTAGTGTCTTTGAGATTGGAGCATACTGCAGCAAAAACATATTAGCCAGATACGTGCGATAAGAGTCTTACTTTTGTCCTGCATTAAGCAACTTTATTTATTTTTCAAGGAACCTTATATGTTCATAAAGATGTCGCAAGTAAGACTGAAATGCTAACATTCATATCTAAAAGAAGCACGCCTTGTATGTGTACGATACATTTTAAATTTTAATATACCTTGTTACCGGTTCGCATTAAAAACGGTCAAAGTTGGGCATTCAGAGGGCTGTTCAATTTTCTAACAAGTGAACGCTACACAATTACGCTATTTTAACTGATTTGTGCCCACGATCCAATATATGGGACATATGTAAACAGTGTAGATTCTGATCAGACGCCGCATAATGCGGCGTCTGATCAGAGTCTACACTGTTTGCTGATAGGAATTTCATAATAAAACAAAATGAAAATGAAAAAATTGACGAGGCATCCCTTTGATAAAAACAGACTTCTCCAATATAAACATGGAAGAATTCACTGGGCGCAAAAGGGCGTGTACACGCATAACAATATTAAATTGACACGCTTTCCATTTGACAGGGATCGGACTCGAACCGTTGTTAACCTTATCACACAACTAACAGGGGTCGTTGTCATCCAGAATTACTGCACTCTTTCCAGGGGAGTTGAAGATGACGTAGAGCCTTTTGAAGGCATGCTTGAAGGAAAGAGTGCACCGAACGGACTTGCAGATGAGGAAACTGAAAATATGTGAAACAACACGATAAGGAATGGAGAATGACTAGTGAAGAAGACGTTATTATTTCAAATTCATATACATTCTTTACTTATTTCTTTAAAATCTATTTGACATCATATAAACTTTGTAAGTTATAGCCTACAATAAGGCTATGCTTCCCCGAGGGCGCGGACAAGACGTGGAATATGAATATCAAGGAACCTCAACCGTTCCGCATATTCTTGAAATTCTAATCTTTTTCGAGATAGCTGAATATATTTATCACGAGCAATAAACTTTGATTTGTCAAGAAGCACACATTTGCAAATATACCGTGCTTCCAATGCAAGGAAGATGCAGATTAACTCTTTCCTCCCTGAATCTTTAAATGGACAATTCCGGTTTCCATTTTAGTCTACTCCATTACTGACTTTTAAGGGTTGTTTTTGCCTATATTTGGCATTATGACAAACAGTGAAGACCCTGATCAGAGGGCTCCTTTCGGAGCCCTCTGATCTGGGTCTTCACTGTTTGCATAGGACAAGTGTACTATTCACGTGTACACTGTTTGAAAAAGACGCCTATATGCGGGACTAGGGTTCAAAGGGTTAAGCGTATTCCATTTGTTCTTCCTTATATTTTCCTATTGGTCACATTTCTTTTTATACTGTATAAAACCTCAATTTAAAATTCAAAAGAATTGGATTTTAGTTGAGGACTACACAGTTCCCAAGTTCAAATAAAAACGTGATTATGTCTCGTTTTGACCATAGTGAAACCCCGATTATATTAACAATAAAGACCTTATGCTTTGTCTGTGACGTCACATTTACATTACCTGGGTAAGGTTCATAGCTTCATGATGTTCATATAATTATATATATCTTCTTGGATTAGCAGCAATATATCAATGTGCAATGCAGCTTGATCGACGTTTATGTCGTGAAGCAGGACATATGGTAAATTCATAGCCTTGCATTACTATTCCATATCGTTGATACATCTTAACCCTTAGCCCGCCGAATAAATTGTCGTCTGCTATATTTCTCGTCTGCTTCAAGTTTCAAAGTGCTTCAAAGTTGCTCAAAATTTTAGAAAATGTTGTCCAAGTGTCAAACAGCTTGGATCCGGATGAGACGCCGAGTTACTCGGCGTCTCATCCGGATCCAAGCTGTTTGCATATGGAGCTATAGTCGTGAGTGGCAGGCTAAGGGTTAATAATTGTCGGAATCGCATCCTCATTGTCGAAATGCATGGCCGTACACCTTGTGTGATACCAAACTTTTGGTAAATGCTCATAAAGCATTTATGTTGAGTCGTAAATCGTTCTCAAGCATTTGATTGGTCAGCTTGGAGGCTAGGATAAAATCTGACAAATCAAATGCTTGAGAACGAAGTCAGACCCAACTAAAACTCTTTATAAGCGCTTGGTCTGGTTTACCAGTGCTGAGCTGCTTCTCCGTCGACATAATGTTCGAATTCTTATGCATTGGATATGTCTGCAGTCAGTACATAGAAACCCGCAGTACTGCAAGGATTCACATCTTATTCTCTCCTCTGGTTCGGAAGGTCTACCGGAATGACATGGTTTACTATCTAAACCCTTTCTAATGTTTCCGGCTCTCTAGTGGATGAAAATAAGAATAACTTGAGATGTGCTTTTCATGTATTATATTACATGTATATGATTTAGTTTGTTTTTTACATTAAATACACATTATACAACTTAAAATTGTACATGTCTATCGCCAACATAGCTGAACATACTGAAGTATTTTTTAATCCGTTTGTGTTTAGGTGCGATATATAAGACATAGACAAACAGTGTAGACTCTGATTAGATGCCACATAATGCCGCGTCTGTTCAGAGTCTACACTGTTTGCTGATAGGAATTTTTCAAAATTAAAACAAAACAAAAATGAAAACTAGATCAGACATCCCTCAGATAAATATTTAACTATGGAAGAATTCACTTTGCGCAAATAGGTTAAGAGAAAAAATAGAGACAAATAGTCTATAACATGCTTAATGTAAACTTGCATATTAACGGCGCAAGTTCAAAGCTGGGCAAAATTAACACGTGCAAACTGTTGGAATCTAGATCAGACATAGACAAACGCAGTGTCTTGACAGAATCAAAACAGCCTGTCAATCATATAAAGAAATTAAAAGATTAAACTGAGTCAAATTGTAAACTAAAGATATACAAGCAAGTAATAATTTCTGCGATCAAACGACATTGTAGCATTGAATGCACCAGACAGGTGTTGATGTAAGAATCGTTGAAACTGGTTAAAAAGACATGTTATTTTATACTTACATATCGAAATATATTAAAAAGAATAGTTTATTGTGCTTTTGAGCTCTTCAGGGCATCGCAGTTATGAGCTATGGCCATCAATCGTAATATGGTTACTAAATATTTCTGACAGAGCTCTTGAAATCAAGGAAAAGTAGTGAAACACGGTACATGTATTCGTTTTCTATAGACTTTGAGTTACACGGTGAATATTTACTATTATTTCTTGGTTTATTGTGTGTCCGGTTTCTATAATATTCAGATGATATGCGAAAGTCTTAATTTGATAAGCGCGTTTCAATAATTTTTGTTTGAATCGATTGAAGTTTTTTTCTGAATTAAAAAGTGTATCACTATGTGCCTAGCGTCCCATAAAGGGATTTGGGCCAGCAGTGTATAACAATCTGGAACAGTGTCTTCACTGTTTGCTGATAGGAATTTCAATATAAAACAAAACGAAAATGATAATTTTAGACCATGCACCTCTCACATCATTATTGACTACTACTAATCAAATATATAAGCATGAAGAATTCACTTGGCATAGCTGGGTAACATAAAGCATAGGCAAGTATTTTGGAATTACCATGGCTGTTGGTAGTTATCTAGTAGACGCTGTCAAATTGTGCTTAGGCGTATATCAATTGCAGCCCGTTGTTAACAGATGAATGGTAATCTTTATTCGTCTGGTATGGAGTTGATCTGAAAAGTCCAATTAATAGAATGCCAGCAGGTCACGCTATGACAGTAAGCATAACAAAAGTCAATAATTATAAAAATTATAACCGGTATATTGCCAACAAAGCGCTTAAAATTAGCACAGTTACTAGTAACATATGAAAGAAAAACCAATGTTAATATTACTTAACCCATTTTTCCCACGATCCCATATATGGTACATATGCAAACAGTGTCGACTCTGACCAGGCGTCGCACCATGCGGCGTCTGATCAGAGTCTACACTGTTTACTGATAGGAATTTCAAAAAAACAAAAAACTAAATGAAAATGAATAATTTTACCAGGCATCCCTTTGATAAAAAATGGACTGATCCAATATAAAAACATGGAAGAATCCACTGGACGTAATTTTGTTAAAAACATCATATCACATATTGGTATGAACTATCTGACTTTATTTCATTCCCTCTGGTAGTAGACTGGGAACTAATAGCGGATTATCCCACTTGATGGTCCCCAGTTTTTAAACAGGATTATCGCCTCGTGATGCTTTTATTATGTGTTTGCAACGAAGGGCTCCCCAAGAATCGTAGTCAATCGTGTGTTATTGAGTAATTGCGGCAGGACTAGTTGCCAAGACACGAATCCAAGATCGGAAGTAACGACGAAATACGGATGACATCTTATCAATAAATCAGTGAAATCATGGTACGGCAAGCTGTCACATACGGGATAAATCTTGTACTTTTGCTTAAATTAACGGACAATTTAGTTAAAATGTCATTTAAAAGCATGAATTAAATATAATAAATGTGTTTTTACAGAAAAAGACCTAAATCTAATGCATTCGTGAACATATTTTCACGCGTGACTTGGCCACGAGTGAATATATATTGTTAGTCTGATGCTCATTCAATGAATAAAATTTCGATTTTACACCTAAATATACACTTTTCTCCCATGTTCGCCTATGTGGGATAGAGATTTCCCCCATGTGGAATCACTTCATCCTCAATACCACGTGGCGTCTTTTATTGTCAGCCCAGCATAGCCACAAGCGCTGCATGACGCGGGTAACTAAATGACGTAATTTCTAATGACGTTACTATAAACAGCGTTTTGGCGGGAAAAATGCACACAAATTGCACTTATTTCGTTATTTATATCGTGTTTTAATGATTTGAATGGGAGAAAAAAAATCCACCTTTCGTTTTGTTAATGTAGGATAGGAATTTGTCCCCCCTCCCCCCTCGGGTCAGGAAATTCACGCAGGGACTCGGCAAGTTTCGTCCCTACATGAATTTTCTGACCCTCGGGGGAGAAAAATCCTATCCTACAACAACACTCATGGTGGATTCTTATAATCCTCTGTATCATAAAACCGTTGATTTCAAACGTCCCATAACAGATATGATGTGATGATGATGTTCCTCCGTCGTTCAGATATAACAGATATATAATATATATATTAAATCATACACGGTACTATATTGTCCAAACACAGCTAGTATTAATTTAAATCACTAACAAACCCCGACTACAGTGGTTATTTGCAAACAGTTTTGATCCTGATCAGACATAGCATCAGGCGGCATTTGATCAGGACAAAACTGTTTGACACCTATTTTAATATTGCTTAAGTCAACATACCCCAAAAGAAAATCAGACGTGAAAAATAGATAGCGTCACTATAGTGAAGGGGTTAGCCCTTTTATGATTACCCCCTCGTGATGTTTCAACCCCTACTTGCTTTTTGTCGTCTGCTTCAATATTGTTATCTGCAATATCGTTTCAAAGTTAGATTTAAAGTTAAATTACTGGTGTTATTTCAAAACAAGTGGCAAACAGTTTTGATCCTGATCAGACGCCGCGTTTCGCGGCGTTTGATCAGGATCTTAACTGTTTACAAATGTGATTTATGACGTCATTGAGAAGGGATAATAATTAAAATAGATACCATGTTTATATCATTACAAAAAATAAAGAAGAACTTTAAGACAAGTGGATTGAAGACATAAAGTCTATTTCATCGCCTAGTAGGCAAAAGTAAAACCAGGTGACGTATGAATACTTGTAAGTACAATACTGAAACAATACTTAACCTATTCACCACCTCACATAAAAATATCAGAATATTAGCAATTTTTATTGTTCAAGTCACGATGTTATGACCCCAAAAGGATGCAATCTTAGAACTTGCCGTGATTGAAAAGTTTGTAGAAAATGTTGATACAGTATCTATAAAGTATTTATTTTATAAACTTGATATTGAAATACATTGTTAATCGAGTAATTTATGTGTAACGATATAAGAGACCAATATTTTAGAACTGAATGGAACAGAGGTGTAATATGTAATCAGCTATTTATTAATATTACGAAAGACACCAACAAGACGGCATAATTTCAATTTCACGATACGTACCTTGTAAAGGCATTTAAGCCAGGTCGACACAGACTTAAGTATACAATTTATGATTTTGTGCCATGTTTTATAATTTTAAGTGATATTGACTGACTAAAACATTGCAGTTAATCGAACAAACACTTGGCACTTTGACAAGTCTCCACTAAATGTGGGGCGTGATTGATTTTGAAAATTATTTCAAACACACATGCTCATACTTAAACATTTACAATACTGCTCTCAAAAGGTAAACTGAAAGACGAGTGTTAAGGATATAACTTTTAGCACAAAATAATTTCTATTCTTAAGAGGTTATTTAACAATGTTGAGAACAATACTGAATTCTATTGGACGAGTACACAGAAGCCATAATTCATATTGGATTATGACTGCTGTGTACGAGTCCAATAGAATTCAGTATTGTACTCAACACTGTTAAATTACCTCTTTATTTCACACCATAAAATTATAAAATGACAAAAGAAACCGCATAATTTCGTTTTTGCAATTCCTTCTGCTGTCTTTCTCAAAGTTACATATAAGTTGACGGTTTTTTTATAATAAAATGACGAGTGACAAACGTTACGCGGCGTCTGATGTGGATTCAAGCTGTTTGCAAATGTAAGACAAATCTTATTTTCCCTCCATATAACCGGCGGTAGTGGTCCAATGGTTACACCATTGGACTACGGTCCCAGGGGTCGTGTGTTCGATCCCCCGCCGGACCAGCGGTCTGACTAGGGGATTTTTTCTAAATCCCCGATGATGTACAGGAATGTCCTTGAGCAAGACATGTACCGCGAATTGCTCCTCTCCACCCAGGGGTTAAAATGGGTACCTGTGAAGGGTCTGAGTCGGTACTGCGGCTGCATTTGACTGCGCCATATGTTAGCAGTGCTCATAGGCAAGATGGCTCAATGATCAGGGGAGTATATGTACAGTCGGCTGAGCGGTCATTCGGACTGAAAGTAGACTTTAACTTGGTATATTTTTTTTTAACGACTCCCTCCGTGTCGGAAGAGGTGTCCAGTCCAATACGAAAATGATATGGGTTTTCTGGATCCGAGTCCAATATGAGAAAAATGTGGCCTTCTGGGATAGCTTTTTTTACATTCCAGTACAATATAGGTTTCTCTTGTACCGTCACGTGGTAGGAGGATGGGCTTTCGACTGGTTTAATGTATGTAGGTGTGAAATAATCTACTCTATTAATATACAGATTGACGTTACAAAGTGTATACATATTGGATTGACATAGCATGCCACATAACCTGGAACCAGCTGTAGATCGAAACTGTTTGCCAGTTATTATATTTAGCATTCTATTTTCATTCCAGCTTATAATGGAAATGAATAATACATCTGCACGATCAATCGCCGATGTAATGGTTAAGTGTAAGATATATGTATGTTTTTTATACAATGTATATTACCGGTACTATGTAAATATGTGGTGTTGTTTTGTTTTTTAAAATGATCATATAACAACGTTGCCACCACACAAAATGGTTTTGAATAAAGGTATTATGAACCGTAGGCTTTGAACGGCTAAATAAAATCACTGATGGCATTGTCTTCATTGTCATTATCATAAGCCCATGGAAACGATGAACATAGCAAACGTAGGATTAGAAGGTACTCATAAGATGACCCTTTAAATTACTAGTTAAACGATTTTATGAATATAAAATGCTCTAAAGTATTTCAAAACAGAAGCAAGAACGACTAATAATAGATCACTTATAAGAACGCTGACAGGACCTTTACTAAATATATAATCACAAACGAGCGAGACCCCTCAATCAATGAGAGTAACCGATTAAAATATACATGTACATTTTCAATCAATATTAATACAGAATAATGCCAGCAAGGAACCTCATGCTGTTGCCAACCTGTGACATTGATACAATCATATGGCAATGTATTATCAATAAGGGTTGACCTGGCAGTTTATGAATATTCCGTCTTTTTCCAGGAATTTATGTTATCTTCCGGAAACAGGGTATATAGTTACTGAATAAAGGTGAATTGGATGATGTTACCTGATAACGGTAAATACAGTCAATAATGGCTCAGCGGTTATGTTACTGTTCTATCATCTTCAGGGTACTGGATTCGATCGCCGATAGAGTTTGTTTTGTATATTTCTTGATGTATATTTTTTAAAATCAACACATGTGTAATTCACTCGTGTAATTATACAAAAAATACAGAACAGTGAAACTTGCCAAAGAAAAACTTGGATAGAAAAGTTTTCCAAACGAAGGACTTAATATAGCAACAACATGGTATGCAAAACACCCTCAGAAAGTACTATGTGTTACTTGGATATTTCGTTAAGCAGCAACAAGCAGCAAGCCGATCTTTACCAAAACGTTTAGAGCTTTATTTTAGTATCGCTTATGAAAATATAAAACAGAAATAACCAACAAATAATAAATAACATGCAAAATATACAAATTTTTGAAATAAAAATAGAAAACGAAAACGAAAACAGACAGTCTGAAGACAAATACATTTAAATAACATAAAAACAATTATGCTGATATATTAAAATACACAAAGCCGATGTTTATAAAACAGTTCCGAGTATCGAACCACGACCCTTGAACTACACGTCAATGACACCGCCCATTTATCTTTTGCGACACAGTGGCTTTTGATTTTCGGCTGAAGTATATTTCATGAAGATTTTCATTGATCTATAAATAAGGTGTACGGAATCTCCCGATAGCATAAACCTTATGGATAATAAATCATAATATAAAGTACCGTATTAGAGTACCAAATCAAATCCCGTCAAATCCAAGCCGAGCACAAAACAAAAGCAATATCAAGAAACGTTTAAGGAACCATATTTAGATTACCTGCCATCAATTATTGTCACTTGCACAAAAACGCGCCTTACTAAAGTCTATAAACATTAACAACTTGGCCCAAGAATAAACTTAAAATAGACTCTTTAGAGAGTCAAAATAATCAATAAAAATCGACCAAAATCATAAAAAACATGTAAAGACGAAACATTAAAACAGAAGCAGAAGCTACAGATTTTAACCACATGTTGAATAATAATTCAGTAGAACCAAATGCTTACCAAACAAGGTAGACAAGAAAGCAAATGGAGACGACAATAATGTAATAATATTGTAAAATCAAAATCAAGGGTTTAAACAATTAACTAGAAAAGGCAATCGCTCTAGAACTTCTTAGAAGGCACAGATACAAAACATAAACATTTTTAACAGAAACTAGCAAGGTCAACAAATGTATTCAGACCTTTCAATGAATTTAACAACCCATCCAGGAGTAACGTTAGCAAAATAAATTGCTCATTTCCTCATGGTTAAACGTTTCAAAGACTCGAATACAATGTTTTAAAACAAACAAGATGAATGGTTTTGATACAACTATTTCATCTAGCTACATCTTTAACGTTCACCCCTGATTTTTGTAAAGGACAAGTCCAATATTTAATTTAGTCTAGTCCATTTTACTATTTCGGGTTGATTTTAACAATAAATTAATTGCAAAATGACAAACAGTGCAACCCTTAAAAAGATGGATCCACCAGGAGTACTCTGATCAGGGTAATCACTGTTTTCATAGGACATGCGTATTCTTCACAGATTCACATTTTGTTCATGACGATTATTCTCGTCGCTAGGGTTGAATGTGTTAAAAGAACCAAGGCTGACGGACCATTCTACTTAAGAATTTCCAAATTGAAAGAAATGTCCAAATAAGTCAATTTAAGAAACCAACACTAAAAGCAAAGAATAATAATGCTCAAATATATACTAACTAACGATTTAATACACACGCACACATCATGGTTAACTTACGAAACACGACATCTAAATCCAACATGAGCTAGAGATTGATAATACTCATACATATTTAATCTATAAAATTGACATGATGCAACATAACTAGCGCAGTAATTTTGGATTTAAATCAAATAATTGCATGAATGAACCAGGATAACGAATGCCCTTATTTTACTTATTTATAGCCCTTCATAACCAAATGCAAATGCGCCGTTGTATCAGCAAAACAGATCGAAGTTTGTGTGTGCCTTCATGCGAATGAAAATCGGCGCGCATAACAGCATACAATTTAGCACTAGGTTTAGCAAACCCCAGCGTAGAGCGAAAAGAAGCAACAAAGTTCGCCCCCTTATGGGCCCGTCACACCATAACGTTCTGGCCAACGTTCTCTGACGATTGAGGAAACGTTGGTAGTCGCCCATGGTCGCTGGGATAGCGCCAGAAGAGCGTTGTGTGAACGCTAGTAAACGCTAGTAAACGTCGGTGATCGTCGTTAATCGTCGGAGAACGCTGGTCCGAAATACAAGTTTTGAACATGCACAAAAGTTTTCTCTGAGACCAGCGTTCTTCAAACGTTTTGTGTTAAACGCTGGCGATCGTTTAAGAACGTTCGCTGAACGTTTTACTAACGTTCACCGAGCGCTGCACGCGTTTGGCTATCGTTAGTCAGTCGTTACTCAAGCGTTACTTGGTTGTTACTAATCGTTTGCTTTGCAGTGAACGACTCACTGGCGACCTGTCAACGACCGCTGAACGATCCCCTAGCGTTCGCAGCGTGTGACTAAAGTCAAACGAACGTCCTTTGGCGTCCATTGAGCGTTATTCGAACGTTTCCCGAACGTCCATGTATATGGATATATAAATTACTGTTTTGTAAGCAATGTGAATTTGGTTTTGGACTACCGTAGAGAACACCACCTATAGAGAATCCAGAAAGACTTAAGAGGCTATATGTGCATGCTATAGCCCAGCGTGAAGTAGATGTACTGACCTTGAACATATCTGAACACATTGAGGGACCTAGCCCGCAGAGAAAGAGACCCGGCAGTGCTGGATATTAACGCGTCAAGAGTGTGGTCTGTGCGACCAACTCATGGTTAAAGTTTGCCAGGAATATTTCAGTACCGTCACCAACTTCATGCACATGCCACCGGAAATGTTAGATGAAATATTTGGACGTGTCAGGGGCAGATTGGCAAAGTAGCACACCTTTTACCGAGAGCCCCTCGAACCAGGCCTGAAACGGACGGCGACACTGCGACATTTGACCTCTGGATTTAAGTATTCTGACATGATGTTTGGGTGGTGCGTTCAATCCAACACAATCTCAGTCCTTGTCCGTGATGTGTACCGGGCTATCATTGATGAGTAACTGCATGAGGATATGACTCCACCAAGCACTCCTGAAGCCTGGCGTGAGATTGCCAACCAGTTCATGACAAGGTGGAACTTCCCTCATTGTTGTGGTGCCCTTGACGGCAAACATGTTGCCTGCAGATGCCATAACGTAAATACTAGCCTTGTGAACATGTCTCTGAGGGACTTGAACCAGGTCCACAAGTTGTTCGCGCTGATCTCCAGTTCTGTGGCATTGCCCTCGAGTATTCGTTGCCTCTTTGCTTTATTCCTGTAATCTGTCTTCTGTGTGTTCCACAGCAGTTCGTTTTCGCGGAATAACTCGACCAGACTATCCTCCACCGTGTAGTCCACGATCTTACAATCCTTTCTCTGCTTCTTCCCTCTCTTTGCAATGGTCGGACCGTCATCATTGGGGGTTTCAGGGTGTCTAGGGTCTTCAGGTGGTGTCACATGGTCCATTACTTCTCGGAAGTGCTCTTCCTCATGGTGTTCTTCTTCGTCAGAAGACATTGCTAGTGAAAGAGGCTTCTTCTTACCTGCAGCGCTAGAAGCAGACGTCACCTTCCCACCCCTTTTGCGTCTCGGCGGCATGATGCTGACTGTTCAAACTCACAAGAACACCTTGATTCGCTACGAAATTCTCACCGTTTTGTGACCGTTCGACCGTCAAAATCACACGCCAGCAAAACGTTATTCTGTCGTTAGTCACGCGTTAGTCACACGTTAGTCGAACGCTCAACACGCTCGTCTAACGTTGGCAAATCGTTCGTATCGCGCCAGTGGCACGTTAGCACACGCTAATGGTTTTCGGGGGTATCTTACTTGGTCGCTGTTACACGCTTCTCGTACGTTAGAAACACGCTAGTCTTGCGTTAGGCACACGTTAATCAAACGCCAGAAGTGTCATCTTCATTCTAGAACGCTCGAAAATTGAACGATTGAAACGTTTAGAGAACGTTGGCTAGAACGTTATGGTGTGACGGGCCCTTTAGCAATATTCATTGACAGCAGGCCTTTAATAACTCTTGCATGTTGGGTATTTTTTCGTCTGCAACAGTTGTCGTTTACTATGAATGAACCAGAATGAAGAATACCCTTAATTTTACTAATGACCATCTTAACCAAATACACTTTCGCCGCTGTAACAACAATAAAAGAACTAAGTGTGTGTGTACTTTCATTCAAATGTAAACCGGCGCCTATAAAAGCTTGCAAATTATCTACAGTTTTAGCAGAAACAGAACTCGTAGAAACATTCTAGTCAAACAGGCATTTACTCTTTGTATATTGGGTAATTTGTTCGTTTGCAACAGTTGTTGTCTGCTATCTGAAAAAAGATTTTTCTAAACTCCTTTTTGAAATAAATATGGTCAGAGTGTCAAATAGTTTGAATCCTAATGAGACGCCGCGTTTCGCGGCGTCTCATCTGGTTTCAAATTGTTTGCAAAGGTAATCACTGTGGCACATTATCCGCCGCTAGCATGGAGATATAGGATCTGTCACTCGTCGATGTTTAAGACAAGCTGATCTCAAACGAGTCTCGAAATGAAATGTTATTAGGCGAGTCTTGGCGAACTTAATAACTTTTCTATTCTAGACGAGTTTGAGATCAACTTATCTTAAACATCGACGAGTGACAGGTTCTTTTTCTCACATATCCAACGATTGTCAGCTATTTTTCAAAGCAATAGGCATTTTTTTGGAACCCCGGTGACGTCAAAACGCCGTTATAAATAGTGACGTTAAAGTGACGTCATCAAAGTGATCTCACACATGTTGGAGATAAGGATATTCGTAATCGTTGTTCGCTATAGAAAACAAGGGTAGTTATGTGAGAAATAGTTAACTTCCTTAAATTTCGTTTCAGTAGAAACCTCATCAAACAAAATGCTTGAAATGAGAATGTATGTATTTGGCAACTTGCGAATCAGAGCTATCAAGGCACTAAAACTGCTTAAACCATACGTAGGTGCTAAATTTGAAAGTCGCGACATCAAAATTTATGCCAACGAGGCTAATATATCGCAAATTAATAAAAATCAACCTCCAATTTCAAAGCTCTCCACTGTACCGAAATTTCTCCTGCAATTTATTTCATATTGTTAGTTTTGCATGATGTTTGCGCACGAAAGGTACTAACTAGTATGCATTGGTTATCATAAACGTGCATTCGGACTAATCATGATATTTATCTCTGTACTTTAAATAAATTATTCTAACACACCTCGCGCACACCCCTATATAAACAAATATTGAACATAGCTGTGTTTAAATTCTATATCAACGACGTACGCGCTGTAACGTCTTAGCGTGGCGTAAAATGGCTTCGATATTTCGTGCACCATGAGCAGAAGCGCATTTCCGGCGGCGGTGTAAATTGTAGTTAAATGAAGAGTTAGAAACTTAGAATAGAAATGACCGTGCAAAAGAACACGGGTTTTCGTTGAGTTGCTGGTAATTGAATCACACACGGCTTATGACCGCGTGATTTAATT
Organism: Gari tellinella; assembly: GCA_922989275.2. Classification (NCBI taxonomy): domain Eukaryota; kingdom Metazoa; phylum Mollusca; class Bivalvia; order Cardiida; family Psammobiidae; genus Gari; species Gari tellinella. The sequence goes on from OV277867.1 coordinate 52,365,634, forward strand.
ACTACGCATATAAGCTCCTATCCGTGTTCTATTGTACGATAAAACATTGGTATGAATTTATCATTTCTTAATTAACATCCACAATAACCACGTTCAATTACGCTACTGTTATCAAAAGTAACCAACTTAAACCCTTTGCATACTGGGAAATTATTTCGTCTGCAATAATTATCGTCTGTTGATGTTTTTAAAACATAATTTTCTAACTTTCTTTTCAAATCAGGGTCAGAGTGTCAAACAGTTTGGATTCTGAAGAGGCACATCATTACACGGTGTCTCATCTGGATCAAAACTGTTTGCAAAGCTAATCACTGTGTGGCGTTTATATCCGCCGCTAGCATGGGAAGAATAAAACACAGATATATTTATATCTTTTTAAGTATTCGAAATACTAGGATATCGTTGCTGAGTGTTCATTTCCTGCACAATCACAATGCGTTCTTGTAAACGGTGCGAAGGATGTCCTGTGGGGGATGTCCTATGAACCGTGCGGAAGCACAAAATTAAGCATAACCTTCATCCGTTATAATTTGAACATTACAGATAATATGTCCTACATGCAGTGTGAAAGCACGAAAATAAACATAACCTTCTTCCGTTAAAAACTTGGAACATGACAGATAATATGTCCTACATGCAGTGTGAAAGCACGAAAATAAACATATCCATCGTCCGTTAAAAAACTTGGAACATGACAGATAATATGTCCTACATGCAGTGTGAAAGCGCAAAAATAAACATATCCATCGTCCGTTAAATACTTGGGACATGACAGATACTATGTCCTACATGCAGTGTGAAAGAGCGAAAATAAACATATCCTTCGTCCGTTAAAACATTGAACATGACAAAATTATTACTATCTCCTACATACAGTGTGGAATCGCGAAAAAAACATAACTTTCGTCCGTTAAAAACATTCTTAACCTTCGTCCGTTAAAAACTTAGAATATGGCAGATACTATGTTCTGCTTAAAGTGTGGAAGCGCGAAAATAAACATTATCCTTGTCCATTAAAATTTTGAACATGACAGATACTATGCCCTACATACCGTTCGGAAGCGCGAAAAATAAACATAACTTTCGTCCGTAAAAACGTTGAACGTGACAGATACTATGTCCTACTTACAGTGTGGAAGTGCGAAAATAAACATTACCTTCGTCCGTTAAAATGTTTGACCATGACAGATACCATGACCTACTAACATAACCTTCGTCCGTTAAAAAACTTTCAACGTGACAGATACTATGTACTACATACATTGTGGAAGGGCGGGAATAAATAAAACATTCGTCCGTTAAAATCGTTGAACATGACAAATACTATGTCCTACATATGTACAGTGTGGAAGCGCAAAAATAAACATAACCTTTGCCAGTTAAAAATGTTGAACATGACAGATACTATGTCCTTCTTACAGTGTGGAAGTGCAAAAATAAGCACAACCTTCGTCCTTTAAAGACTTTGCACTTGACCGGTACTTTAAAATGTTGACGATTGATTCAGATATGAGTGTCACACCAACATCGTTTCAGCACAAACGAGTGTGATAAGAAAGAAGAACCCCGTGTGACTTATTGACCTAAACACATGGGTAACACCATTGTACAAATACTTCAATGAATCGCAATCTTTTAACAAATATATTTGGAGCAGAACTAAACGATGCAGTGAGCCTTTTTTTGAATGGTTGGCATCAAATGTTCCAGCCAATGGCAATAAAAAGTTCATTATATCTTCATAACCCTTCCCAATATTTTTTCAGCATTCAAATTAAATTAACAAAATGAAAGTCAAACAAAAAGTTCCTTAAGAAAATTACTGTTTTTAATTTAAGTCTTTTTGAATCAATATCAGATCTAGTGTAAAACAGATGATATTTCTATGACATAAAGATACTATTAACACATTCAACCCTAGCGACAAGTATACTCGTTATTTACAAACAGTGTACCTGTGAGGATTTCACTTATCCTACTATGCAAACAGTGTAGACCCTGACCAGAGGGCTCCTTGAGGAGCCCTCTGATTAGGGTCCACACTGTTTGTCATTTTGAAATATATTTGTAAAATCAACCCTAAATAGTCATAAATAGTTAATACTTAGATGGTAACATGGAGTATCCATTAACATTTTCAGGGGTGAATGTGTTGAGGCATGAAGAGGCGTTTCTAGCAGGGTAAATGGTTTATTCCCCGTTACATCATATTGACGGTATATGATTAGATACAACGGTTCAACGACCTGCAAACTCATTCGTAATATTGAAATGATATACTACTGCATCCTAACTGCTCAGAAACAAAAGTTCTTCAGCTGGGGTGTACATATAAGTTACCAGGACTCTAGCATACGCGTTAAAGTAAAATGATGAATAACACATCATCAAAAAAGTTTCAAAAATGCAAAGTGATTGTCCAACAGAATTTGTTAGTAGCGCTTACACTGGTCGGAGTCGGAGTCGGACTATTCGTCGGATTTATGGTTGCTCCGACAAACCCATCAAATAGCACATTATTATGGCTAGGTAAGTCCATGCTCGTTAAATATATACACTTTTATTATGGGAGCGTTTGTTTAAAATGAAACCAAATTGTAATTGGAAAATGCCCTAGAGCCACATTAAAAAAATACATACATAATTTAAAACCAATTTTCCAATTGCGTTAAAAATCTGGCAATGCAAAATGTTTAATTTTCAATAGATTTTAAATTTTTCTCGGCTATGTAACGTTACTCGAAAAAAAATACGTTAATGTTTTGTCTATATCTAGTGTTCATTTTAAAAATTAAAAAAATTGATATATATTATAACAAATAACACTTCATTAAATACAATTCACTTAGTAATAATATTGATATTTATACATTAATTATATATTAGTAATGATTAATAATTACAAAGTGTAATACAATGCAGATACATATAAGACACCGAGTAGTCGAAATAGCCAAATAAAAGTTGCTTGCATATTAACGTCAAAACAGTAATATGTAAAACAAGCAATCATGTTGCAACGTTTGATTGTTGTACAAATTACTCACCGAGTGTCAGTTTAAGATAGTTCTTTTCAGGACGAGTCGCCGCGTTACTAGGTCTATACTTTGCGAAGAAATAGCGCATCATAACATATATCGATTTGTTTTTTTTTTCAAAAGGTTGCATCTTTTTGTAACTGTTATATACAGAACTGGGTGATCAAATCATTTGACATGGTACTGAACAGTTTTGCTTAAACTAGGTGGTTGCTGAGAAAAGGCAGACGGAAAGCCAGAGTGAGACAAACTCTCGCAAGTTTGATAGAACCTAAATGTGTAATAATAAATTATGTATGTATATCCATTTATATTCTACTGTATTACGTATTAACATAATAATGAATAGAGTCATCGATAAAGGTGACAAATACTTGAATCAAAGACATTGTCACAAAACGGCAAACATAACCCTTAGCCACCTGATTACCATAGAGTTGTGTACATGTAGGCACAAAAACAGTCAAATAGGACATGTCACATAAAAGACACAGCTAGTACAAAAGCGATAGGTAGGTCACACACCAGTAAAGCGCGCGCGCTCTCACACATACATTTCATGAAAATATAAAAATTGCTTCTATTAAACAAGCGTTCAAATAGTTAGAGGACCAGCTTTGAACTGTTATTGGCGACTGGGGACTTAAACATGATTTATGTACGCACGTGGAGGCTATCCCTACATAAATATTAAATTTTTCATTATATATTTATAAGAGACCCACATTGTTAAAAAGAAATACCCTATATCCAGCTTAAATATAACATTGATGTTCACTGTTATATTTAATGCATTATTATACTATGCAGCTTAACTTTATTTAATTATTACAAGGGGTCGGGGCATGCTCCCCGGGAATCTGTTTTTCTAGATGGACTCTGGTGCGTTCTGGGGGCTTTCTCTCATTTAATACAGGTAAAAACAAATCAATGTAAATAATCAGGAAACTAACATTGGCACAATTATTGGGAGAAGGGGCATGTCTAAACCTCACGGTAATATTACGAGATACAGTTTCGTCACAGGGTACAGGGTGCGTGAGGATTATTCACGGCTTAGGAAAAGCATGATGCTCGAGCAGTAGGCGAGAGTATCATGCTTTTACCAGCCAGGAATAACCCCCACCTACTCTGGGAAGAAACTGTATAACGAATTGATTAAACTGTAAATATTTCACTGATCCAATGAATTATTTCCAACCATTTCCGCATCTGTCGTGTAAAGCGCTCAGCAAACAGTGGCAAATTCGCGTCAAAACGATGACATGCGTAAATGACGTCATACTTCTGATGTGTTTTTTAAAGACGTATAGGCATGCTCGTAGACGTCGGCGTCACACATTTCTAGTAGAAGAATAAAAAACGGTTGTTTAAAGATCCAAACCCGATTGGTTGCCTAGATGAAATTATTCACGGAGGCTGCACGATTGAAGTCTCACAGCCCTGTTGAGGAATCAGAATTAGAACATTATTTTGCAGTATAATAATGCGTGTTATTTCCAATGACAAAGCATGACACCCGCTTCAAAATCACAAATCTTGTACGTCATCACTGCTATGCTGTTTTATGCATGTAGAACTGAAAAACAGATTTATGGAATCGACTGAATTTTCTTTGAAAAATGCCATAGAGGTCAAAATATTAGAACAGAGCTATGCTATAATTTAATGTTTTTTACATCTCCTCTTTGGAATAATGTTATATTTATTGTTTAATTATGAAGGTTTGAAGTTAAATTACAACGGTTAAACCAAATCGTCTTTACTAGATCAAGCCCGAAAGGCAGTTAAAAGTTATGAGAAATATTGTGAAGATAAAGTGACAAACAACTAAACTGTATCATTCTTGAGAACATGTTTTTCAATTCTTAGAGTTTGGTTTGGTTTGGTAACGTCCGTTTTTGCCACTTATTGCATTATTGAACACTATAGAGAGATACAGGCAGAGAGGAGCGGATACAGGAAACCCAGGCGTGACGCCTTACATATAATATCGATAGTAAAGGGTTCTCTAGTTCTTTCGGATGCCAAGTGTAAAACACTGATTCATTGGACCTAGGTTTATAAAAGTTTCAAGGGACTTGTTCCGGAGTTTGATCGAACGCACGATGCCTGGTTTCGAAGTCGAGAGCGTGGTCCATGTCCGCCCTTCCGATTTTGTTGTTGAAGAATGGGGACATGAAAAAATGCTGTAATTTATTAATTTCGACTAATGTTTTACAAATTTATTATTAATTGTCTGGTTGAAATTGTTTAAGGGGAACTTTGTGTTATCTCTATTGACTACAGTATTAATGCTATGATGGTAAATATTTTGGTTGATACTAGTGACTGGGAAATATATTATGTATAGCACTATGTAGTATTGATATGCAAAAAGTAGCATGTTCTGTCATTGAATAGCAAACAAAGGCAAACCGCTAAACAGCGCCGTAGGAAAGTGCTGTTAATATTTTCGTGAATCGGACCGTTCGGGTGTTTATATGGAATTAAAATGTACCTTTGTCTTACAAAATGCTACTTTTTGAGCGACATCAGGCCCTCAAACACCTATTTCATTCAATTTCATATAACCGTTAATATGCTGTCGAAAAGGCAGTCAGATTGATTAAACAATTTACATCTTAAACAAACGGCGAGTTCTTCATTAAAAATATTGATTACTTTTGGTTGAAAATGTTACGTCTTTTTACGAGTGGTGGAAAAAGCAGCCACAAGTTTTGTTCGGAAATATATTTATTTTATGGTTTAATGGTTGTGTGCCTTCAGGGAAACTCCTAATTCTATTGTTGAAAACGCTGCAAGCTTTATTAATCAATTTAAATCCTAAACAGACGCCGATATCTTCATGAAAAATATCCATTCCACGTGACAGTAATTATTTTTTATTATATACCTATCTACAAAACAGGCCTACAATCTTTTTCCGTATCAGATTGTCCGTATCAGATGGCAAATATGCTACACGGTATTGCCGGGACTACTTTTATGCTACACAAGTTATACACAATCGATGTATATAAAGAACCGGTGCGCGTGACGTTTCGGAATTCCCGATGTTGATGCTATTTTTAATAACAAGAAGACCTTGAACTTGATTACGTTTTCTCCGTCTGCTGTCAAACAAAGAGAAAATGGAAGGAATGAAAGAGAATTACGGGAACTTCCAAATAGAATTAAGCTTAAAACAGTTCAAGTCATACTCTAATATGCTTAAATGAAGGTTACTTGAGAAAAAAACACTGCTCAATCGAGCCGATAAAAAAATGGCGGACTTCTACAAAAAAGTCATTATGTATTAATACGCACTAGCGGTTTAACATATGCATATGGTTATTCGGTTGAATATATAGCGTTTCGCAGATATAGTCCCGATTTTGAGCTACTTTGAATGAAATTTTATAGAAAATAAATAAATTGAAATAAGGCATATAATAAAAGGAAATCACCGCAGTGTGTGATCCGGGCTCTTGTATCAGTTCTCGTTGGCTTCGCCTCTCGTGTGATCTGGAATACACAGCCAACTCTTCTTTATCTGTACTTTGAAAGTATGAGATCCATTTATTTGATAAAAAAATATTTAGAATGGTTTTGGCCTCGGCGTTTACGCCCTTGTCCAGAGTTACAATGTAATTCAATCCCTCAAGGCACCCAACATTTCTATCGCAAAAATAAAAACTATTATGTCAAAGAAGGATTGATGCCGATTTTTGCATAATTTATTAAAAGACTAAATCATATGTTATTGCTATTTTCTATAAAGATATCGGCGTCTGTTTAGGACAATAAGCCGGCATGGCTTCCTTTCTTTTCTTGGCAGAGGCATTTATCTCGGACAATAAGCAAAATTATTCGGGAGAGTTTTACCCCTTCACCGTTTCATTATCTTTTTCAATTTTGTTGTTTGCTAGATCATTTAAAAATAAGATTCAATGTAGTATGACTTACAAATATTGATACGAATGTCAAACAGTTTGATCCTGTTTAGTTGAGACGCCGCATTACGCGGCGTCTGATTTTGTTTAAAATTCTGTACCATTTTAAGACACGTGGTTACATGATGCCAAATTACAGTAGCTGCATGTGCTACCCTAGCACTATATTATTCAACCCCACTACCATAGAACTTCTCATTGTTCCTTAACTCTTTAAATGCTTTACCCCGAGTATTTTAATTATTTGCTAACAGTTTTGAGTAAGACCATAAGCCGCGTAACGCGGCGTCTGATCAGGATCCAAGCTGTTTGACATTCATTTCAACATTTCAATATATCAAAATACTTTCAATTGAAATTTGATAAATGAAAGCAAGACTGTTATTTTACATTGATGACGTCATGGCAGTGAATGGGTTAATGGTTTGTCATCCATAGATAGCAAACGCTCGAATATACTATTCTGCGAAAGATTTCAGACTCAACTAAAACTTTTCATAACTTTGACGCCTGACAGCCTTACTCGGTAATTAGTTTTCAGTCCGATCAGATTCATGTTAGATTTCTGATAGACTTCCACCCGTATTTAGAATGATCAAGTTTTCAGTTTAACATGCACACAAATCAAATTAAGAGACAAGAATGATGTAGGTTTTGGCCTCTGGGCCGAATATTATTAAAATGGATTGGCGGCCAGCAATGCTTTTAGCACAATCACCCACTAGCGCCTCTTCACAGCATAAAAGGATGATAGTCATGTTAACGAACCCTAGTAGGTAACACCCTCTAGGGTGGCCTTCTTAAGTACTACCTTCTCGATGAACCTTGATATCGGCTTTAGAATTACCTGTTTATCTCTGAGTAGTATAGAATTAATAATGTTTGCTTCATGAATAATAGCTGAATTGATATTGTTTTTGAACACTTATTCAGTATGCTTTCACGTGATATAAGTTTTGTTATAATTGATCTACATTTTCTTTCAAATAAAATTCAGAGTGTGTAACAGTTTAGATCCAGATGAGATTCTGAGTTATTTCATCCAAACTATTTGCAAAACTTAGTTTAGAATATCGACCATAACGTGAAGTAGGGGCAGATATACCATAAGTGTTATCTATATTCACATAACATGTATACATGTAATAAATCCTCATATTACTTATGTTATCATCTTCTTGAATGTTCAATCTTGTCACTGCTGATATGTACTGAATTCATCCACTCACGGTAACAGATGTGCTCGAAGAATTTTCTCATACATTATACAAAGTAACTGTACTTCCTGCTTATCATTGCTGATGTCTTCGGTTTCTGTATTTTAATAGACAAAAACGCATTGTTTGCTATACAGAAAATGGTAATCAAGCACATGCCCACTATTTGAGTATTCTGTGATGGCACCTGTTTTGGATAGTCTGTGTATAGGTTGCCAGGTAGAGAATGAGGTGTATGCGGTTCTTTAATGACATCCCTTTAATAAACTTTTACACTGGTAGAAATAGATTCCTTAGTGTATAGTAAAAATTCTACACTTTCCATATTAAGAAACATATAGTGTAAAGTCGATCGTTTAAATCTATAACAATGTAAAAGTCTTTAGAACAAAAACACCTCAAATGTTTGTTACATGCATTCGGACATACAATCAAAGAGGATAATGTTTATTTAATTTGCTTAAAGCAATTAGCACATGACTTGGAGTTCTCGGCCAATCAGATGCCTCAAACAGTGCCGACTATATCGTTCATTTCGACGCTTTTTGAAAGACACAGACTGTTTACTTTTTCAAGGCTCCTGTCGACAAATTGTCATGATGAATTTTGACGTCATATCCTAGTCTCTCGTGTGATATTTTCCTAAATGCACCGTAGCCGTGATCAGCTGGTTACACTGAACTACAGTAAAACTTAGGTTAAACGACAAGTTAAAAGGAAATGAATTTGCAGCTCAATGCAGGACTAAAGTTATGCAGAAAGCTTATATTCTGAGCGTTCTGTTTTACTTTTATCCTGCATTCAAACAAATAAATTGTCTTTACTGAAAAGCGGCACCGTAGTTTGATTGGTTTTACTGTAAACTGTGGATAATGAAGTTTTTTATGACAAAATAAATTACCCAAACCCTCATATACAGTTAAACCTCATTATTACGACCACTAAAGAGAAGTCAAATTGGTTCTTTAAAAGACAGGTGACAGCTTTAAGCAAGGTGAGGGTGAAACAGAAATCCCCTGAAGGATTGTTCTGCTTTACCTTCAGCTTGCTTTAAACAGTCACCTGTCTAAACAGCGAATGATTTAAGACAACGTAGTGACCGTAATGAAGAGGTTTTACTGTACACTTAAAATCGATGATGTGGATGTTTTTGTTTGTGTTTGCAGGCATCTGACCAGCGATTCTCGTTTTAACTGTTCTTCTGAATTTGCTCGGCGTGCCTAATTTCTTTCCTAAAAATAGCTGCTGTGTTGGCATGTTTTCAATGTCGTCAATTTCCTGAAAATTGTCTGCAAATAAATCCTTACAATCAATGTCAAACGACATCGTCAACTTTTGTCTTTGAACACTGTTTTGTGTATGAGTAAATCTTGAGCGAAGAGAAAGGAGGGAAAATCAGCACACGCCCGATGACGTCAAATTGCGATTTTGATGACGTCAAGTTTTTGTTTTCCCTCGAGCCAAAGCCAGTACTAGCATAGGTTAGACAATGATTGAGCGCGAATAAATGATATATAGTTCTCAGGGGCTATGCACCCTTGAAATATATCGATTATTTGCGCTCAACCATGGCCTAACCTATATTAGTACATGACTTGGAGCTCTCGGCCAATCAGATGCCTGAACAGCCATTAACTATAATTATCGTGTAGTTCAACGCTTTTTAAAGAATCATGGACTAACTAACAAACTGTTAATTTAATCCACGCTTCCGTCATCTGAAGTCAATTTGATGTCACAATCCTAGCAATCCTCCGAGCGAGACACCGCGATAACCTTTTGCCTGCTTCGCCCCCCTCGAAGTATATCGTTTAGTCGCGCTCAACCATGGTCTAACCTATATACTTGATTTCAAATGTCATGAAGCTATTATCATGACGTCATAATATGACGTAAACCGTGCTCGGCGGGTACTATTAGCGGACACCATCGTCAAATAGTGAACGCTAGATTGAACAAAGTGAGTGTAATATGTTCACGTTTTCAAAACTGGTGCACACTTAGATGCACATGCACGTAGTGCAGAAAAATGTTATTAAGCTGTTTTTGTTTTTAGGTTTCGATCAACAAGATGAATATTGATTGGTCAGCGATGTTTTCGTCTTTACTGGTATAACCTCTCTAAAATATCAGAGGGAGACTATCATGTCAACAAATCGCGAGTTATCTTCTCGGGGATAACCTCCCTTATTATATCATCCCCGATTAGACCGATATCGAGTTTAAAAGTTTGGTAGTGTAGAATAACTAATGATTGCTTTACTGCTTGATTTAAATTTTACCGTGGTCGAATGCTAATAAATATGCTCTCAATTGGTATAAGTTGTATGTTTCTGCTATAGTCAGTTTTGAAAGTAGTGTATAGCAAGTGCATAATATTTACCAATATTTATTTCATCTGTTTACAATTTAAGACACAACTGTGCCCTTCATCAAAGTACTGACTACTGATTCTTTTCGGCTATATCCGCCACTGCACGGAGCTAGTCGCGGAAACAGGATCGTATTTTATTGGCAGTTTGTAGCTCCTACTCATGGTCAAAGTTTGCGCTTCATCTGTATGATCTCTTCCACTTGCCCAGTCCGAGTGACACCCTACTTATTTAAGGTCCTTTCCCTTCCAAATCAGTTACACTATTGTTCTTCACAACGTGGTCCGTAATGACATCTTTGTTATATAGTGTGTCTAATATGTAAACTTGGGACTTTTCAAGATGTTAGACATCCTAATAATCCTGTCTTTGCCTACAATCAATTATCTCCCTTTCTCTGAATCTAATATTTCTTTTTTTATAGCCAATGCATACCAAATTTGTCCGGCAAACATGTCTTTAATGATTCATGGTAACTATTCAAAAAACAAATACAGTATAACATGAGGAGTGCAACACACAATATCTCTACAATTTGATTTATCCTCATTTTAAGTTATATATTTCATGTACAATATGATAACATTTACAGGAATGTCATCAATTGCTACCCCATTTGTGCCCACGATCCCATATATAGGACATAGGCAAACAGTGTAGACTCTAATCAGACGCCGCATTTTGCGGCGTCTGATCAGAGTCTACACTGTTTGATGATAGGAATTTCAATATAAAACAAAATGAAAAGTTTGACCAGGCATCCCTTTGATAAAAAATGGACTAATCCAATAAATATATATAAACTTCATTACGAGTACAATAATATAAAGCTTAGGGGTATAATAAGGGGAAACCCTAATCAGTAACCTGGTTACATATATAAACATGGAAGAATCCATTGGGCGCAAATGGGTTAACATGCGATCATGAGAGGTATTTCTTTTTGGGGAGCATCCATTGATTCCAATGATAGTCACGTTTTAATCTGTTGGTAAAAACTCAATCTGAAGGAGCAGCAAAACGCATTTTCGGATGCAATGGTGAAATCATCGATCGAGACGGTGTCTGACGATACCGCAAATATAATACCTTTCGCGAACACTCTAGTCTGTCTGTTGGAGGCACACTTCTTTAAATCAAATGTTCTTTGCCCGTCTGTTAAAATGCTCACCTGAAAGACCCATATCGCTGTCATTTCTTTCCACTCCTAGGCTTGTTCACATTCTTAGCTTGATCTGTTTTATTTCGTAAAACACGTTCTTTGTGATACATGTATTTCTCAACAAATAAGAGCACTTGTTCAATTGCGTTGCTAGGCTACACTTCCTCTGAACCAGTGTGTCTTGTTTTTCCCGCGTCGTCCTGAACGAGTTATAGTCATTTCGTAGCCGAGTCATTTCGTAGCCGGTAAAATAAGTCATTTCGTAGCCGAATTTTGAGTCATTTCGTAGCCGCGCAAAATCTAAAAGTCATTTCGTAGCCGATTTTTTGGTCAATTTGTAGCCGACAAAAAAGTTGAATTAGTCATTTCGTAACCACCAAAAATTAAAAAATTGATCACAGGTAGGACATAAACCCGGGCCGAATTATGTACTCTCCATCGCTACACAGAAAATCATGTTAAATCTATCCCAGAGATAGAAATAGTCCGGCTGGTCGAGTGGTCTAAGTGGTTGTCTTATTTTGCTTCCTGTCCCCGCATGCCGGGTCCCGGGTTCAATACCCACCAGAGCCCAATACTTTTTTTTATTGAAATGCATTTTTTAAACAGAATTTCTTATCGTAAACTAATTCTTACCCGTTTATAAGCGTTTGGCATATATTTACAAATTACAATTTTTAATGCTAAATTTGGTTGCGAACCTCTTTAAACTACGTTCAATAAGTGGTCATATAATCATCGTCAAGAATAGAAACAGGCTATGGAGTAAAGGGTTAAGTATTCATGTTTGACTTAATGCATCAAACAGACAATGCATTTGAAACTTTAATTATGTTATATGCAACAGTGACATTTATACTTTTTGTCTTGGTACAGTTGAACCCCTCTATTTAGCAGTAATTCAATTAAGAAGTGTACAGGCAAAAATAGACATGCCAGTTCATTTAACAGGTTTGTAGAAAGTTTGCACAATACTTTTGATCTGTATTGACCCTTTGTTCCACAGGCAATCTTGCAAATTAGCTATGTTTAACTGTGCTTAAGGTAGGACACTACGCATAGCAATATGAATTTTATGCAGAAAGCTCATGTCAGCTATCTGCTTTACACTCATCTTGTTGTTAGCTGACACCTGTAATCAAAATTATTATTGAATTTTATCAGTGAATCTTAATCTCATTTGCAGATGTAGGTACAGGTGGTCTGGGCCGCTTCTGAGGAGGAAAGTGTTAAGGACTCATTTGCTTACAAAAATATGCTTCCTTACCCAGTGGACACTATAAAAAGGATTTGACATTTCAAACTGTATACTTGTATTCTTAAGTTTTGCATCTTTGATTATGTAGTTGACAAAGAACTTGTAAACGATAACCTATCAGTTATATATGCTATGCTTATTAGTCTTTTTTAATAATGTTTTGGACTGTTATCAAAATGTAATGTGCGATGTAATGCACAACTTTGCCAATGTAGTTGTAATTTACTGCATTGCAGAATTTTATGTTGTGTAATAGTAATTGTAATATAATGCACTCTTTAGCAATGTGATTGTAAACTTGTAATGTAATTTATAACGTTCTCAAGTAATTCACACCATGCTTGCCCCCGCCCCACCGACCTGCAAAAGCCATGGCTGAATTACACCCTTAACTATTTATAAATACGCTGTTCACGACCAACAACCAGCTTGTTTCAAAGCGATTGGGTAATCCCTACCATCAGTATCCAACATATAGACACCAGGTTAACGATATCCCTCGGGAACAGCATTTAGTATACTGTATACGTTCCCATGGCGTGCTTATCATAAGTCTGAATTTTGACATGTTTATCATCTAAATTTTATGTATCTTTTAACTCATTCACACCTAATAATTCAAGTGAACAATTCAAGTTGTTCTAGTTATGTCAAGTCAATTTTCGACTAGCTAGAGTTGTTTTATACAATACATGTCAAAACTTACAAATATCAGAGGGCACCTGTGGGTAAAGTTTGATCTTGGTCTACTTTGTTTAGAAAGGACAAGTGTACTATTAACAGGAACACTGTTTGTAGATAACTAATATACTCGTCGCTAGGGTCCAATTGGTTAAACTGTGTCGCTTAATTGCTGAAGAGGGTAGGGGGTCATTATTCGATGGGGGTCGATATATTTCAGGAGGGGTCAAAATACTGCATGAGGGGGGTCATAGTACTATGACCGGAGGCTCAAATTTCGACGTCGAATTATGACCGGGGGGTCATTGTACGATATCGAAAAATGACCGGGGGTCATTCTACGTCGTCGAATTATGACCGGGGGTCATTTTTCGATGGGGGTCAAAATACTTCGTTACACCGGCCCCAAAGTTAGAATGCAGAGGTCCGTATCGAAACTCCGCCCTGCCAGGTCAATAAAATCGACCTATACATTGTTGACAAAACAATTTACCTTGAAGGGTGACCACGAGTTGATTTTGATATCACGCCAATTTTTTACAACACTTCTCTGGAACTCTTGCGGGTTACAAGGTTCCCTTGTGGATCTTTTAAGTTACAAAAACATGAACGGGTATTCTTTGAATTCTAAGAAGTTTAATAAATGCTGGTCTTAATTAGCAAACAGTGTAGACCATGATGAGAGGGATCCTATAGAATCCCTCTCTTCTGGATCTTCACGGTTTGCAAATATAATGACTTTATTTTAAACAGGTCCATTATGTTGAAATATTTATGGTTCTCTGACCGAACTGTTGTCTAAGTGTTGTTCATCTGGTTGATAAGTCGATTTCTTAATCACAACCAAACATTAATTTAGGTACTGACAGTTTCAAAGTATTGAATTCTGGCCATATTCGGCTACAGCCATCACGGTACGGGTGATTAGCGATACAGGGCTGCCATAAGTTGACATGAAAATTCCTAAGATTTCCAAATCTGCATTTTTCAAGAGCGATTTTACGAATCGTACCTTTACCCCATAGCCTTTTTCTTGTTTTGTTGAATTGCGACTACTTAGGGCGCATTCAGCTTTACTTTCAGCCTTCTTTAAGCTACCATGAACTGGGGAAAAATCCGGAGATTTAGGAAAAATCCGGAGAAATGGCATCCCTGGCGATAACAGGAACATAAAAAAATTATATTATATCTTTGCGAATTTGTTCTTTCGCATTCGTCACAACTGCTTTCAATAATCAAATTTTGGTTGGCATTTGGACAATACTATATGCAAAATTGATCTATCATTTGTAAGGTTTTCCTAATGTTAGAGAACAATGACATTTTCCAAGCCGCATCATTTTTCTGGTGTACGAGTATTGTTTTAACGCGTAATTACAGTTGCACTTAATGCACATTGTAATTGACATGGACGCATGGCTCAAGATAAGGAGAGTATTTCAAAAAATTTAACATTTGTATCTGCATTTAACCCTATGTCGTCACTACTCATTATAATGGTCTCTTCGATTCGATTGTATTAGAAGTAGCACCACATGATGGAAATGAAATGAACGATAAATGTTCGATTTGTTTAGTTAACTCGATCTTATATGGAGCCTTTGACATTGAAGGTTTTTATTCAGAAATCGGCCCACCTTTTCGGCGTTTGTCTATCAAAATAAGAAATGTGTTTTATCTGTTTTAACATTAAGCATGTATGTCACATTTTTTCGTAATAGTTCTTGGTCTGCAGCATTATCCATCATATAACAATCTACCAGTTTCTTAAGAATATCACCAGAGTGTCCTAATATTTTAACCCTTTACCCCATAAATACGCCTTTTTACGCATCTTAATTTATTCCTTCACTAAAGAAAATTGTTAAATTTATATAAATATGAATATGTATCACATTAACATTTTTCTATATTCTAGTAGATGGTAACTTAAAGCAGGTTGAAAGTAAAGCAGAATGTGCCTTAAGGCACATTCTGCTTTACTTTCTACCTGCTTTAAGCGTTCACATATCTTCAAAACTAGAAACAGGCTATGAGGTAAAGGGTTTAATCAGGATGAGAATTCGAAGTACTCGGCGTCTGATTTCGAGGTAAATTGTTTGAAACCGTTTTCATCAATGATAAAGCGGAGTGCAGGGACCAGTTTCATAAAACTTCTTACGACAAATTATGAAAGTCTCAATTTTATTTATTTTTCCATCTTATCCTGTTTTGTGACATTTGTTTTTTAATTGTCTTGAAAATGCGATTCCAATGTTATGTCACAAGACAGGATTAGTTCGAAAAATCAGAAATTAACTGTATTTTTAAAAAATTGACTTAAGACCGTTGTCGTACGAAGATTTATGAAACGGGCCCCAGGTGATGAAGCACGCATTCCCCGAAACATATTTACTATATTCGACGTGCTTTGTATTTTGGTCTGTTATATTTCGTCTATTACAGGGATATTGGGTGAGCTGTACATTCGCATGATTAAGATGATGATTGTTCCATTGGTGGTCTGCAGTATTATTGCCGGTGGGTTCTGTTACAACGAGGAATATACATCATTCTTTCCCGTTTGAACCAGACTAAAATGCAAGCCGAATCAGAGATTGTGGCGAATAAATTAACCCTTTGCCTGCTGGTCGCGAATTCACTGGCTTTTTCCCAAATAGTTTGGATTCAGATCAGACGCCGCGTCTCCCCAACAATACCGGACACAACTGGCTATCGTCCTTATATGAGCCAAGGGTATATTAGTTTAGCTAAAAGTACATATTTCAGATATAAATGGTATACAAACATATACTCATGCATTACTATTGACGTAATGTATTACGTATTTTGTACGAAATGTATACGAGGGTAGTTCAAAAAGTTTTGATACTGGGTTAATAACTGCATTATTATAAGTGCAAAATGCATGTGTGATATATCATTTTAAAGATCCATTCTGTGCCGACACGGTGATATCATGCACGATAAGATCGCATTATTCGACCAGCTCCAACATGAACCTTAATGACCCCTCCTCGAGGACACTGGACCTGTTTGTGTATATTTGAGTTAACTTTCTAAACACAATTTGATACTATAATTATTATTACGGCTTTATTGTTTTATATAAGTTTATGAAAATTTCTGCCATATACAATAAGACAATTATGAAAACACTTCGAAGTTTTAAATGTTATTATTACATAAAATATCAAAAATAGAGCTTATTTTAAACACGTACTGAAAACATAATAAAAAATTAATCTCCTGGTATGTATAAAAGTAGTTAGGGAAACTACAAACTCTTTTTTTATTATTAAACCAGGCTATAATTGAAGCCATTGAAAAACGGTTTCATGTTTTAAAATCAAATTGTAGATATACTGATCAAGAACATTTTCATAGCGTTTGAAAAAGCATGTCCACTTTCGTCATTAGCAAAATAAGAAATGTTGATTTTGAAAAAATGAAATTTTAGACAGTTAACCCTTTCAATAGAAATACAAATTTATTTACAATAAAAATTAGACACAAACTGATATATTTCAAAAAGAAATCAGGAAATTGTACTATTAAAGAAGTTATTACGTCAAAAAGTAATGTCTGAAAAGTGCTGTGGTCCAGTGTCCTCGAGTAGGGGTCATTTAGGTTCATGTTGTGACTCATCGGGTTATGTGATCTTATAGTGCATGATACCATCGTGTAGGCGAATAATTTCTCTTTAAAATGATATATCACACATGCATTTTGCACTATTTACATTGAAGTTATTGATCCAGTATCAAAACTATTTGAACACCCCTCGTATTCTGTTGAGAAACACCTTGCTACCTCTCATCTATGTATACATTGTTTCCATATGTCGGTTCTGTAGAAGCTATGCATACATAGTTACATACTTAACTATTATATAGCTTTGCTTTTAGTTCTATAAAGCGTTGTCTTCAATTGTTTCCCTTATATGTAGGCACGGCAGAAATGGACCCCCGCTCTGAAGGCAAAGTTAGTGGCGTTTCCTTATTATGGATAATGGGAACCAACTTGTTAGGTTGTATCACTGGTGTTGTGTTGTGCGTTGTGATTAAACCAGGTAAGCTCAATGCTTCATATGGTGACCGGCTAATATATTAACCCAAACGTAAAATCAACTATCCAATGCAGTTCAAGGTTGGTGCGGTCCCCTGGGGCCCGTTTTACTAAACAACTTACGTAAATTATTTGCGTAAGTCGAAAAATATGAGTTAAACGATTTTGACTTACGCAAAAATTTTGCGTAAATTGTATAGTAAAACGAGCCCCAGGGACCCGTCTTACAAAACGTTGTACGACAAATATTGTCGTAAGTCAGATTTTAAAAATTCTCAATTATCATTTATTTCCCCACTTATCCTGTCTTGTGACATCTCTTTGGAATCGTCTTTTCAAGACAGGATTAGATTGAGAAATCGGAAATCAGATATATTTAAAAGTATGACTTACGGCCTTTTTTGTCGTATGACGTTTCGTAAGACGGACCTCCAGGCTCGATAACTCTAGTTCATTGAAGTCAAATAATACTCGTGTCTCTACATTTGAATGTATGTACCTTGTGCTCGTTATCCCTTTACTTAAAGGCAGTATGTAAGCCAACATAGCGCATTTTTCATACCTGAACATTCAGGCACATACGTAATCTAAACATATAAAAAGAAGTAATCCGCTATGTATATGGAGGCAACATTGCTTAGAAACCCATGAATTTGGTGGAAAGAAGTCGATTTTTAAATCGGTTTGTTGACATCCGATCAACGGAGGAGATTTTCCGAGTTCGTTCGGCTTGCGCCCGGTAAAGATGTTTTCATAGTGTTTTCTTCTGACTTGGCAGAGTTATTTTTAGATTGGAACATTCTAAAACTTTAAAAGGGATGAGTATTCCCTACATTCAGCAAGAGACATTGATAGCTGTATTTATTGTGCGCAATATACAGTAGAGAATACATTTTTCTTTCCGGTTTAAACGCAAACGCAATTCACTACACTGTGGAAATTTACTTTTAGAAATTTTAACTATTTTTTTAATCTGAGTAGCAAACAGGTTGGAACCTGATCAGACGCCGGGTTACGCGGTGTCTGATCTGGCTCCAACCTGTTTGCAATGGTAATAATAGTTTTGTTTATAAATGCGTTTAATTTGAAAGAATAAAATATCAGTAAAGTTAGCGCAGCGTTCTCGTGCTGCACGATGATCATACTTATCTCAAGTAGGAATGTGTACGACTATGTATTCGATTTTACCTTCCTTACAGTGGAGAATATATTATTCTTTCCCAATAAACGCGCTTACGCTAAAACCATGACTTCAATTGCAAACAGTTTGGAGCAGATCAGACGCCGGGTAACCCGGCGTCTGATCAGGCACCAAACTGTTTGCAACTCAGACTAACATGAATGGTCATAATTGTCTAAAGGTTGTGTTTTTATGCGTTTTATTGTGATGCGTTTGCGTTTCGTTTGCGTTTTAAACGGGAAAGAATAACGTTTTCTCCACTGTTACCTATTTACCATTATTAACTATTCTGTTCTAAAGTAACACAGACAAGTCAGAAAAATCGGATCGATCACGTGACTCCTATTCTACCATGCGGAAATTCTCGGAAGCCGACACGAAGATTTGTTATGTAAACAAAAAGCTTATTTTTCCAACCATCTCGTTAAGAAATCGCCACATTTATGTATGGTTCTTAAAGAAAGGGGGGCATATTTCAGGCACCTGACAACGGATTTCGCTTAGTTTTAATACATAGAAAATGTTCTTATATAAGAAATTGCGCGATTTAAACATACATTTGGCTGACATTCTGGCTTTAAATAATTCTTCCACTTTATACAGTCATGAATAAGTAATATAAGATTGTTTCCATATCCTAGTTAATGATAAATTAAAAAAAGGCTGAAAGTGAACAGAATTCGCCGTCAAGCGCATTCTGATCTACTTTCAGTTTGCTTCAAGGGTTCATCTGTCTTCAAAAATTGAAACAGGATATTGAGTAATACATGTATACTATTGTAAATGACGGGTATACTCTTCGCTATTGTTGAATGTGTTATTATCCTACTTCATACACGTTTCTGGATGTCCGATTAGTTCAAGGACGCCACGTGAAAGTCGTGTATTTTCCATCAACTGCAAACAGCAACCTTATTATCATTATGTAAGTCACTTGGAACAAACACAGTTATCTTTCTTGCATTTACTATTGGAGTAAAAGTGGAAAATATTACACGGTTTAGATCATAACTAGGAATTACAATCGAGTAATTATCACAACGACCCTTTTTGCATTTATACTCTTTCAAATAACAATGTACAAGACAACGGACGTCAATGACATCACACAAGAAAGGTCGCCTTTCTTGTGTGTACGGCACAATCACAATAATAGGTCCAGAAGTGTTTAATCTTGTCAAAACAAAACTTTTTCAAACAGCTTTGATTTTGAAACCAAGTCATTTTTTAGCATTGACTTTTGTCCGATGCTGTACACCATTTTTCTGGATTTTGTTTCTTTTCTTAACGTGCTACAAAGTTATTTTTATCAATTTTTCTGTAGTGCCTATGGCAAAAATTAATAGGCATAACTTACTTAGATCTGCATTAAATACTCAATATTCTATATTTTATAATGATACAGGCCACGTGAACTATAACAGCAGCAGTAGAAGGATAATGTAAATTGCAGGAACTGATGACATCATCATACAATTTATGATATCATTAGCATACACTGGTGTCATAACTTTTGATGTCATTAGTTGTGATACAGTACACATGTAAAAGGTGTAGAAAACATTTAAATAACAGAAAGCTGCTAAAAATGAATCACTAGTATTAAGTGTCATAGACTCTACATGTGTCACAGACTCTACATTTTCACTTCTTTTTTAAAATATTGCATATTATCATATTGACAAAGATCTATAACCTGAATAATCTGATTCTAGTAGAGTAGGCTCTTTACATAATGTATAGAATTTAAAGATTTATCTTTATATAGCAGTACAGGATATGTGTCACAGACAGAAATGTGGCTGATTTATTTCGGGAACTTCAGCTAATTGACATTATTCCTGGAGTATGGAACTTGCAAAACAAATTTGTGGAATGGTTAATGTCAAGTCATAGGATAAAAATAAACTTATTTCTAGCGTTTTTCTTAATACAAGTTTTGGTACAGAAATGTTTAAAAGCAATAGGGGGTTGAAAAACAAAAACACACAACAAAGTGATCATTTAGTCTAACCCAGCCTTATTTTGGCAGTACCAAATGTATCGCTATAGTTGAACCAGCAGCAGAAAGAGTATATATATGGCTTAAAACAAGGGTAAAATACCATAAACTCTTTTTAAAAGTCTCTTTATGAAACACTATACAAACTTACCTATTTTTCAAGTGAAACAGCATAACATCGAAAAATGGCTAAAAATGGACATAAATTTCTTTTTCTCACAACACGATTATACCTATGGTTTCATTAATTTTGGGCATTGACAATGGGCCAGTAGGTATCGTCTAAATACAAAAGTACAATTGTAAACAGCAACAGTCAGTATTTATGGGTGTGTGACATGACAGAAACTCTAATGGACCCCTGATTATGATTTTGCCGTGATTTCATTGACGTCCGTTGTCTTGTACATTGTAATTTGAAAGTGTATGAATGCAAAAAGGGTCGTTGTGATAATTATTGTACGCGTTAACTCGATCATGTGTGACAATCATCAACAAAATAATTCAGCTTTTTAAAAAAAACAAAAAAAACCCAACAACAATCAAATAACGATAGTCCGTAGGATAGAAACATTATAGGAATAAACAACATCTTTTTGACGTTCATGACGGTATGACTACATTAGCTTCGCAGGGGGTAAATTTTGTAAACGCCCGAAGGGCGTTTTCAATTTAATTTACCCCCGAAGCTAATGTAGTCATACCGTCATGAGCGGCAAAAAGATGTTGTTTATTCCTTATATTTATATTTTTATTTTCTGTCATCCATTTAATGTGTAGTTTGACCAGATTTGTTTTCATGTATATGAATATACCATATACCGGCCAAATGGGTTTGATAGATGTAATATCGATGTAATAGCCATTCCAGTTTCTAAATATGGTGTCAAAAGTAGTCCTTACTACATGTACTGTATTTGCATAATAATTTCAGGATTTTTACGCACTAAACTTTCTCGCTGTGCTTTAAGAACGCTCGTAAGAAACTAAAACAAAAATTTCAATCTGAATATCTATTATCAAAGCATATTTTAAACAATTAGGTGGCGCAAGTTTTTATACACGCTTTACACATAGCAACGCGAATAGCAACGCTGAAATGCGACTACACAGTCAGCGTGTACACACACCCGCGGCCATCCGTGGCATATCCGATACACATAGGCTAGTTTCAATATGTCATAACGGAACATTACGTTACCAATTTAGTAAGTGTGAATGCATTATTTTGCTTTATGTTTGAGCGACTTTCCTATGTAATTCTGGTGAACAAATTGTTTGAACTTGTCAATTTCAAACCGTAATTGGAAGACAACTTGTCTAATCTATAAATAGAACACTCGGAGAAGGGAGAGAACGCGTACAGCTTTAATGACGGAGCGTAATATGATAACCTCCCTTAAAAACAGCATTTAATTTTTTTTTATCGCAATTTGATTTTAATTGAACTGTCTGTGACTTTAAATAGGGGTTTCGAGATACCCGAACGGCTAATCTAAAAGTAGATCCTAACTTGGTCGGTATCTCTCCGCCGTATGGAAGATTTTCTTCGCGGCGGAGACTCCGCCCTCTTTCTAACTGGCTGGAACCGGATTCGATTCGTAGGTTCATCGAGAATTGACCTGCATATTTTTAATACGATTACATAGAGACTTTACAGGTTGAATGTAAATATTACACAATGTTATGGTCACCTAATATTGAATATACACTGGTGGTAAATTTCACATGGGACTCCAGCTTCGCTACATAAAATTTACTGGCAGTGTATATTCTCTATTAGGTAATCTGAAAACTGTGTAACTTACAACGCAGGATAATGTAATACAGCAAAATTATCTTTATTTCCTACATTGAGCAGTAAAGCGTCTTTATCGATCACCATGTCACTTAACCCTTTCACCGCCAATTATTTTTTGAGTTTTTTACCCCTACACCGTTATTTTGTCGTCTGCTTCAATATTATTGTCTGCAATATCATTTCAAAGTTAGAATTAAGAGAGTATGCCATAAGAAATATCGAAACGGGTGTCAAACATTTTTATCCTGATCAGACACCGCGTAACGCGGCGTCTGATCAGGATCAAAACTGTTTTCAAATTCGACTTTAGGCGATTCTGGCGGTGATAGGGTTAACTGAGTGGTTGCTTGGCACAAGAGTGACTATCCTATAAATTAAAAGGCAACGGATGCAATAATCTGTATCAAAACTGCATTGAAGTAATATATTTGACTACAGGTACTGGACTGCAGTCGGGTGTGAACGGGTTTAACAGAGACATCATGGAGACAGAAGATATATTCGCTGATCTGTTAAGGTAAATGTACTACCGATAGTTTAAATATGGCCACCATGGCGACAGAAGATATATTTGCTGATCTGTTAAAGTAAATGAAATACTACCGATAGTTTAAATATGGACACCATAGAGACAGAAGATATATTCGCTGATCTGTTAAGGTAAATGTACTACCGATAGTTTAAATATGGCCACCACGGCGACAGAAGATATATTCGCTGATCTGTTAAGGTAAATGTACTACCGATAGTTTAAATATGGCCACCATGGCGACAGAAGATATATTTGCTGATCTGTTAAAGTAAATGAAATACTACCGATAGTTTAAATATGGACACCATAGAGACAGAAGATATATTCGCTGATCTGTTAAGGTAAATGTACTACCGATAGTTTAAATATGGCCACCATGGCGACAGAAGATATATTCGCTGATCTGTTAAGGTAAATGTACTACCGATAGTTTAAATATGGACATAATGGAGACATAATATATATTCGCTGATCTGTTAAGGTAAATGTAATACTACCGATAGTTTAAATATGGACACCATGGAGACAGAAGATATATTCGCTGATCTGTTAAAATCAGTTATTTGGTTTCAACCGAAATAGCTGTCTAACTCTATGTGTACCCATACTTGTGAGAGATTTGTTGAAGCAATTCCGTAGGACAATCGTTAGAATACGCTCTCTAAAGCCTGGGGTCCCATGTTCGAGTCACTGTCTGGCTGCATATTAGTTTTACAACTGATTACACAGATGTCGCATATTTTCAGCATATGTAGTAGCAATTTAGTTTTATTTTGTATTAAAAGATACGATTATCCAGCGGTATGTAAATATGACAATTATTTATACAAGAGGGAGCTTTCACCAAGTACGAGTGGGTAGTTCTTCGTCCGGAATATCAATGTTGCTATTATCAGTGCATTTGCTCTACTTAAATTGTTTTCAAAAAGGGGTCCGTCGCTGAATCTGGATGAAAGTGTGTACACGACAAGCAAGCATCAACATAGGCACCCGGAGTCGAGGTCAATATATTGCTAGTTTAAATATTGGCGTTGTTTATTTTCATATTTTGACATATGAATAAAAGTAAAAATTTCACACAGGCTTACTTAATCCCTATTTTTATAAACTATGACGAGCGTTTGTCTCTGCTGTTATAAATAACAATTTTATAACGAAAGTCTACGATGTTTTGGGACAGCCCTCGTATATATCGAGGTTTTGGAAAGTTTATTGGTTGATTTGGCAACTAAGGTTCGATCGATTGTTTTGAATATTTGTTAGTATATACACGTCTTAGGTACGAAATCAACTATAGACTGACCCTGACCTCAAGCGCATTTGAACGTCAATTTAAAAAAACAAACTAACTTCAGTATACTATAACAAAGACCTAATTGCTGACTTAGCTAAGTCTCCATTTTTAAGATTGCCAACTTTTTTAAATTCCAAAGTCTGGGCTTTTCACGCTTGTCTGTCTATCTTTTTTACAGAAACATATTCCCAGACAATCTGGTGGCATCATGTTTTGAGCAGGTTTGTATTAGTGTTTCTTCTGACCTGTCAGAGTTATTTTCAGATTGGAACATTCTAAAACTTTACAAGGGATGAGTTTCTCTACATCCAGTTAGAGATACGGATAGCTGTAACTTTTGTGCGTAATGTACAGTAGAGGATATATTATTCTTTCCCGTTTAAACGCAAACGCAATGCACTAAACTGTGGAAATTTACTTTTAGAATTTTTTTCTATATTTTTAATCTGAGTAGCAAACAGGTTGGAGCCTGATCTGACGCCGGGTTACCCGGCGTCTGATCTGGTTCAAACCTGTTTGCAATGGAAAAGACAGTTTAAGTAAATAATTGCGTTTATTTGGAAAGAAAAGATAGCAGTAAAGTTAGCGCAGCGGTCTTGTCCTGCACGAGGATCATACTTAGCTCAAGTAGGAAAGTGTACGATTACATATTCGATGTTACCTTGCTTACCTATTTACCTTTATTAATTATTCTGTTCTAAAAATAACTCCGACAGTTCAGAAAAATCGGACAATACATGAGTATGAATAGCATCAATAAAGATTTTATTGGGGATATTTCAACATCAAGAAAAAACAATTAATAACTTTATAAAACAATATTTATCGGATAACTTTTCTTCTCTTATATTCTACAGATGAAAACTATTATAAGAAAAAAGACATACTGCTTTTGAAACCTATGAGTTATTCAAGTTAAACGCGTTTTCTTCCTTTACAGATTCTATAAAATCATATTGATGATGTTCAGAGCTTCTGGTGCCTGATTTGTCTCAATTTACTGTTTGGTTTGTGTGATACTACCATAGACGTGAAATAAATAATACAAAACGAAATGACCATGTTTGTTTTATTTGAAGTATATAGTTTTACAAAAGCGTGTGATTTAAAATTTTAAATGTAACAAAATACGAAAATCAAATTTCTAGTTTGACATAACCTTTTACAAATTACCTGAGGGCCAAACCTGTACAGCTCATCAAAACAGGTCTTTTATTTAACATGAGCAAGAAATAGAGGATATTGAATGACTGACAACACACGAATTTGATATCCTATTTATCACATAAACACCAAATGACACGAAAATCCGAACGCTCTTACTTTCACTTTTGCCCTCGGCTCTTAGGAAAACGATTCGTCATAGGAGTTATTCGGTTTTATTCATCCGTAGATAAAAACACCAATCAAACTAAAATAAAGAAAATCAACATCAATGTGCTGTGTAAAGACTTTTCCTATACCATATTCAAATTTTAAATTAATATTTAATTTAAAACTGTTCTAACTGACTAAAATGATCATTTGACAGTTGGAATCAAGTTTTGTTTTCAAAATAACGTCGTTATAGCAACACGACGTCATCATTATTGTAACGTCTAAATTTGAAAAACAGTCTGAGTCACTGCTCTACTAGAGCTCTACGTAGCCTAATTCGCAGCCTGAATTTGCGGGATTGCCTGGGATAATGTTTTTAGGACACTTGGAAATGTTTTAAATCCCTAGTGGTGATCTTATTTTGTCTAGATTTTCTTAACTGATTTAAAGTCGGCGTAGTAATACAGTATTTTGGTGATTCGAAAATTAGTATAAAATATATGCCCAGTGGGCCGTACGATTTTTACGACCCTCTATATTTTGCACGTTTATGTGATAAAACTTAATACAAATGTACTTTTAAATGTTCACTTTAGTACGAGATTAATACAAGCTTATTTATACAAGCAATTTAACACATCTTTACAATACAACTGTTGAACAATGGTTGTTCATAAACGTATGATTTATTAAACACCTCTTCAAAACAAAACATGGTATTCAATTTAACTCTTTACCTGATAGCCTATTTCTTGTATTGAAGATAGGTGACTACTTAAAGCAGGTTGAAAGTAAAGCGGAATGCGCCTTAGGGCGCATTCTGCTTTACTTTAAACCTTCTTTAAGCTTACATGTGTTAGAATATATAAAATATTCGCTATAATATTTATTCATAACTGATTAAATTGGAACTACTTTCTTCAGCGGAGGAATAAATTATATGCGCTAAAAGGCGCTTACATAGGGGAAAGGGTTAAAAAGTTTAATACATCCTTCACGATATTTCGTACACATTCAGGCGCAGACGAAGTACGACTACGACAATGTAATGGTAGTTGTCAACAACGGCACGGCAAACGTCACACGTACGGATCGTGTTATACTGAGGAAGTATCTTGGGGCGGCCAAAGCTACAAATATCCTAGGTAAGTATATACTGTACGACAATGTAAAGGTAGTTGTCAACAATGGCACGGCCAACGTCACACGTACGGACCGTGTTGTACTGAGGAAGTATCTTGGGACGGCCAAAGCTACAAATATCCTAGGTAAGTATAATTATACTGTACGACAATGTAAAGGTAGTTGTCAACAACGGCACGGCCAACGTCACAAGGACGGACCGTGTTGTACCGAGGAAGTATCTTGGGGCGGCCAAATCTAAAGATATCCTAGGTGACTATGCACTCTACGACACTTTAAAACGAGTGACATTATACTCAATTGTATAATTATATAAACGTCGGTAACTTAATTAACTTAAACTTCAATTTAGCAAGTCCAGTTTTGAATTAATAACTAGTTCATTTATTTACGGATGTTTTACAATAGAAATGCAAAATGACTAGCTGCGCAAGTCTCAGGGCTGCCATTTCACCGGGTTGTTCCTAAATCTCTGGATTTATTCCCAGTTTATGGTAGCTTAAAGCAGGCTAAAAGTAAAGCAGAATGCGCCCTAATGCGCATTCTGCTTTACTTACAGCCTGCTTTAAGTAGTCGCATGTCAACAAAACAAAAAAAGGCTATGGGGTAAAGGTACGATTCGTAAAATCGCACTTGAAAAATGCAAATTTGGAAATCTTAGGATTTTTCATGTCAACTTATGGCAGTCCCGACGTCTTGTTCAGTAAGCCCTTGTTGTAAACACTGATAGCAAAGTGCAAGTGTACTTTTTCAAAGCTACACTATTTTTAAGGGATGCGTTTATAAATATGCATTACTAGGGATAATTTGGTAAACAAAAATTAAACAATGTAAACTTTTACGGACCTTTATTCAGATTATGTATTGGTAATACGAGATACGAATACAGTAGAGGAAACTTATAAGATCTGTCATGAGTCGATATATGAGACAAACTGATCTCAGCCTTGGCGAGCTTAATAACATTTCTATTCTAGACGAGGTTGAGATCAGCTTGTCTCATACATCGACGAGTGACATATTCTTTTTCTCACATAACAACGATTTGGTGTATTTTTACAGCAATTTGCTTTTTTTAGAATCCCTGTTATAACACCTTTATAAATAGTGACGATACAGTGACGTCATCAAATAGATCTTACACATGTTGGCGACAAGGATATTGGCGATCGTTGTTCACTATTGTAAACGCGTTTGTGCGAATTGTATATGTGATTACATCTTGGGATGGCGGAGTGTCGCGTACCAATTTCAAATGATGTGTATGGGTAACTTACCATTACCAAGGTCTTGCTGATAGTTGAAAATGCTTAAATTTATTTACATTATGATTATATTGTTTATTTTATAACATTATATTTCATTCTTGCAATTATTGATTTCATACAGGTCAATTTCCTTAGGTTTCTCGTATTGAATCTTCTAAATAAAGTTTTTCTGTGATACCTAGACTTTGGCCACAGTACTAGTTATTGACCTCTGAGAAAGAGTCGCTTCCAATAAAAATACTACATGTAGTTTGTTTCCCAATAGGTTGATGTCGGGTGCTAAATAGTTCTTTATATTCAGCGTCGGTTTAACCCTTTCCCCCATAGAAGCGCCTTTTAGCGAATGTGTGTTTATTCCTCCGCTGAAGAAAATAGTTCCAGTTTATACCCTCATGAACATTTACCATAACAAATATTTTTATATAGCCTAGCAGATGTTAGTTTAAATCAGGCTGAAAGTAAAGCAGAATGTGCCTTAAGGTACATTCTGCTTTACTTTCTACCTGATTTAAGTAGTCACCTATCTTCAATACAGTAAATAGGCTATCAGGTAAAGGGTTAAGTTGCCCTGACTCTGTATTCTTTCAGGACTTGTGATAGTAAGTGCATTATTCGGTGTGGCCTCTAAAGTAATAGGAGAGAAGGGCGAGGCTTTCCTCAACTTTTTTCGATCGAGTACCGAGATAATAATCCGTATTCTCAGGGTTATGATCTGGTAAGTGCAGCTTTAAAAGAATTTGCCTTATAACTGCTCACAATTGCTTACAATGATTCAGGTATTATTTGAAGGAAAAAGTCATTGGTAATTCAATACATGTAATCACTTTTGTTCTTATAAAACTAAATTGTAACCTTTTGGACTATTGATACTCCATGTCAATCAAAATTAATTCGTTAATCACTACCCATTGGTCTAGGTTTAAAGATAAATTACCACTAAGAGCAGATTGTAGAGTAAAGCAAACGGTGCCGTTAAGTTAACCGAACTTTAACAATCATTTAACAGCGGTGCATACAAAAAGAACAAAATAATTATGATGTTTTCCTCTGAGTTCAACGTGGTTACACCTCTACTTGATGTTCTTAGTCAGACCTGCTTCTGCGGGTTTTCGACGTCTTTGTCTTATGCCATACTAGTTTAGACTACACTGTTATAAAGAGATTGAGTTCAGTCTGAGATAGTTCTCTAACATTTAATTGGTCAAAACTCCAATCTGACCAATCAAATGCTTTCGACGATCTCAGACGTAACTCAAACGCTTTATAATAATAGGACCTGTCTGCAGTGTGCGTCAGGTAAGAATGATCTTAACCCCTTCACTGCCGTGACGTCATCAATTTTAAACAATTGTCGTCTGCTGTTATTCTTTAAATTTGAATTTTTTTGCTATTTTGACTGCAGAAATATTGAAATAAGTCTCAAACAGTTTGAATCCTGATCAGACGCCGCGTCACGCGGCGTCTGATCAGGATCCAAACTGTTTGCGAAAAACTGTTGTGCTCGGGGTAAGGCAGTGAAGGGGTTAACACAGCAGATCACTGTGGAGACACCTTTGTCAGTAGGTTAAGAGAGAGAATACCATTGAAGTATTTGCTGCTTTCGTCAGTCAGTATGCTGTCCAAAAGACAAAATAGTGTGATGAGGTTCAAAGGTAGCATTGGCAGACCTTGATCTACAAAATGTAACGAGTGTTGTTCATACGGGAAAAAAATGTTTCCCTGGCCTTGTCTATCTTCATTTTTTAATGTTATTAAGCGAGCCTATTCTAGACGAGATTGAGATCAGCTTGTCCTATACATCGACGAGTAACATATTATTTTTCTCACATAACTGAATTTTTAATGTACTTTCAAAACAATAGGCCTTTTTAGAATCCCTATGATTTAATACCGCCTTTATAAAGAGACGTAAGAGTGACGTCATCAAAGTGATCTCACACATTCGGAGACTAGGATATTTGCAATCGTTGTTCGCTATTGAAAACATGGATATATCTAGTTATGTGAGAAAAGGTATTGTTTTACAGCAACTTTATGCTCTAGCAGTAACGAGATTAATTAGTAACACAGGGGTCGCTTCTCCAAGTCCCCGCTACACCAAAGCAATTTATTTGAGATCTTAAAAAACGTTGTATCGGTGCTAAAATCGAGGATGTAAAGAACCAATGGTTTCTCTAGCCGTAGGGATCCATACTTACATCTCCCAAATAACTAAAATAACTAACGTCTATTGGTGGCGTCGCCACAATAATGGGTCACTGTTTAATTGAAAAACTTTTGAACTTCTTAGAAACTCACACACGCGGTTCCCTGGAATTGAACGGTTTGTCAGAGAAAGCATGTCTTCCATGTAAAGCATCATATCCTTGATAAACAAAGCATAAACCAGTTTGTCAAACTTAGTTGCTCAATGAGCCTTGGTCCAACATTGCAATAGAGTACATGTATGTTGAACCGTTTCCATGCCAACGGATTATTACTCGTTTGAGTTTAGTCTGAAATCGTTCCGAATGATTTGACTGGTTAGATTAGAGCAAACGCTCAAATCCTACCAAAAAAATGCTTGAGAAAGACCTTAGACTCAACTAAAACGCTTTCACATAATTTTGGACCTCGGCCGGTACAAGGTGCAACATTATAAAGCTTTTGAATTGAGTCTGAGATAGTTCTCAAGCTTTTGATTGGTCAGAATTTAGTCCAAGCATAAAATCTAACCAATCAAATGTTGAAAACGACTTGAGACTCAACTCAAAAGATGTATAACCTTGAAGCCAGTCTAGTTGTACTAAATGAACGTAGTCAGTTTCCAAAGGTTGAATGTTTTTCTTTTGGCAATGAATGTAATTCCAAGACTCGATCCCAAATGTTGTGAAAACAGATAATGACCACACGGTCTTGTCAAATACAACCACTAAAATTAAAAAAGTTCTTATATAAAAAGAGCCCCGATTTTTCAATATTACAGCCCAAATATATTACTTGAACGTTCAACAAATTTTTTTCAATTGAATGCATTCAAACTGTTTGTCCCTTATTCAATGATACATCTCTATCTAAATAGCATAATTTCCAAGTTGATCTTACAACCCAATCCGAAACCGGATTATATGCCTCTCATTGTACAGTGGAGAATCTGTTATTCTATCCCGTTTAAACGCAAACGTACGCAAACGCAAAGCGCTAAAACGTAGAAAAGAACAACTTTTGGACAATTCTGATATTTCATGTTTATCTTGGTGGCAAACAGTTTGGAGCCTGATCAGACGCCGGGTTACCCGGCGTCTGATCTGGCTCAAAACTGTTTGCACTGCAAATAATAGTTTCAGCGTAAACGCGTTTATTGGGAAAGAATAACACATTCTCCACTGTATTTGATTCCAGGAGTACACCCATTGGCGTAACCAGTCTGGTTGCCAAGGCAATAGCTGGTACAGGAGATCTACAGAACACGTTCCGGACCCTGGGTCTTTACGTTTTGACTACCATTGCTGGTCAACTGTTCTGGTGTTTAGTCATCATACCCCTCGTGTATTTCTATATCAGGAGAAGAAACCCCTTAAGGTTTCTGGCCTCCATAACCCCATCCATGTTAATTGTGTTTGCCACAACCAGCACGTGAGTATATACACTATGCAACGATTTTTCGTTTTTAAACTCCCTTTATCATGTCACAAAACTTACCTTAGTCGTTTCCATTTAAATGTAGGTGTATTGCTGTTTTCCTTCTAAAAGGCACTGCTTTCACATATCGGGGTAAGTATATAAGTAGACTGGCAGGACAAAGGATATGTCTTCAATATTATGGCTAAAACCCATCACCCCAAAGCATGTTTCTGAATTTGAAGGCAGGTGACCACTTAAAGCAGGTTAAAAATGAAGCACAATGTGTATTAAGTATACATCAAATGCGCTAAAAGGCTATGGGGGAAGAGTAATGATAAAATTGCGTAATCCCGTTTATTCAGCGCTTTCCTTTTCAAAGAATAAAACCTTAGACATAATTCGTATCGGATAGTTAAAGCAGACAGACATGTTAAGGATACATTTTAAACTTTCAGTATGAAGAATAGAATTGCCTTTATTTTGTGTATCAATGTTTCTTTTGACCCGATATGCACTTCAAGGCGACATAGAAATGTAACATCTATCCTATTACATCCATCACTATCACATACAGTGGATAATCTGTTATTCTTTCCCGTTTAAACGCAAACGTACGCAAACGCAAAGCGCTAAAACGTAGAAAAGAACAACTTTTGGACAATTCTGATATTTCATGTTTATCTTGGTGGCAAACAGTTTGGAGCCTGGTCAGACGCCGGGTTACCCGGCGTCTGATCTGGCTCCAAACTGTTTGCACTGCAAATAATAGTTTCAGCGTAAACGCGTTTATTGGGAAAGAATAACACATTCTCCACTGTAACAATCAACCCTCTGTAATAATGATACGTTTGACGCTAATGAGATCGAGACATTGAAACTCCATCGTGGAAATTCATGTGTCAGGGCTCCAGATAAGAGGTAGTTATTTCAACAAATCCAACATTTTCTCACTCTTTTAAGCACCAAATCCTATGGTGATACTACTCATTAGAATCTAATAAGTAGTGACACAATAGGGTTTAATTCAGAAATGAAGATTTTAGTTTTGAAAAACTACTATTAAATTGTGCTCTGATGTGTGTTTGGTTAAAGCCAGCTTTGCTGCAAATGTCACATTGTATTGCAACATCTTAATTATGCGACACAAGTCTGTTTTCTATGTATCCATTTTTATTCGTTCCAGCGTTATGGCTCTACCAGAAAGCTTCAATGCACTTGAAAAGAAGAACAATATCGACAAGAGGATATCAAGATTTGTCGCCCCTCTGTCTGCTACTATTGGTCGCGCTGCCAGCGCCATCTATATTTCTGTCTCGTGCATTTTCATTATTCAGTTAGTAGCCATGGATGTAACTGTAACTAACGTCTTCCTTGTCATGTACGTGTAAAACATGTTTTATGTTCTTACGTTTTTCTTTTTGTCCCTTTATATATATGCAGCCGATTGTTCCTATAAAGCAACACTCGCTCCGACCCGAGTTTGAACCCGGGTCGCCAGGTTCGCAGTTATGCACTCTACCATGTCGCCATAAAGCGCGCTTGTACAGCAAGGCCGTACAAGTCATGATAAACCTACACACTGTGACATACTTACCCCGACAACTTGAAATGTATCCCTTATTTCTATACTTAACAAAATATCTAATCGGTCACTTTTTAAAGCAACATATGTCTTTAATTACTACGTTCACATTTAAGATATTTTACACACAACATTGTGGGTTTTAAGTGTTCCTTATTTTTGAATTTATACACGTTGCCCTACTTCGTGAACGTCATAACAGCCACGTGGCTGGTTTGGCCTAATTTGCACGTGAAAAGTATGAAAGAAGGTCTCTGCCATCAAGATTACACGAGTGTAATCTCCAATGACAGCCTAGCGTGAAAAACACCTTAAATGGCGAGAAAAACTCACGTAGAAAGCGGCAGAGCCGTCGGAATATAGCACGCTAGTGTATTCTTACGGCAAAATAGATTCAACCATAGAAGAATTCCGGAAGTTGAAACAATAAAGACTAATTTCCGTGTATTCCACATTAGGAAATGTTTCCGTCCATTTGAATGTGGCTAGAACGTTTAACCGGATACTTTCGATCACTTTTAGGCTATAACGTGGAAATTTCACGTCACCGGAAGTAGAGCGGACCGCTCCAGGAAACCAAAACGAAGGGTAAAAACACTCCTTTGATCCATACATTGAAGTGGCTCACCCAAGAGACAGATTTCTTCCCGTTGCAAAGACGGCAAGACAACTTTAGGGTCAACACGGCCGTAACGTCACACCCAAGACGGTACATAATCGGCTGCGGGAGGCGGGTTGTCGCTGCTGACGGCAACTTAAATATGAAATCATCATCATGCTGCTTGGACCCGATGATACAAATGAGTTTAACCCTACAGAGCACGTTTGTGACATTCTCAAGAAACGGTTCGTTCCTTACTACAGCCTCCAAACGTTGACGCATTAGAGCGTGACGTCGTCAATGTGTGAGTAAGTTAGATCATCAATACTTCTGCTGAATTCTTCTCGTATATGAGAAGTCGATACAAAACTGTTATTGCAGCTGACGGGGGCAATACGCGTTACAAACACAGGGCCTAAGAACTATGGTAACACTCATGTGAATTTCAAAATCAGGGGTGCCTCCATAGAAGTTGTTGTTTAAGCTTAGAAGGAAAGGTGAAAGCCGGGAACTTCTAATAATCTGTTTCACAACTGATTACATTTGCATTGTAACACAATTGAATGGTTTATGAGTTCTTCACTTTTCTTTTTCTGAATGAAATATAAGGTGACCGATTAGAAATTTTGTTGAGTATATATGGGTATGAGAACGACTGGGGGTCGAACTCGGAGTATATACAGTCACACAACCACGTTGGGTGCCAAATGTAGCCGGATGCTCTTATAAAGAAACACCCGCGCCGACCCGGGTTTGATCCCGGATCGCCAGGTTCGCAGTCATGCACCCTACCACGTCGCCATAAAAGCGCGTTGTACTGTAAGGCCGTACAAGTGATGATTAACCTACACACTGTGACATATAATGTGCATTTTTGTAGGTTTACAGTAGAACCTCTCTATTACGACCACTAAGTTGTGTCAAATATTAATCGTTTAAGACAGATGACTGCTTAAAGCAATGTGAAAGTGACACAGAAAGCTCCAACAGGAGCTTTCTGTATCACTTTCAGATTGCTTTAAGCTGTCACCTGTCCTTTATTAGACATGGGGTAATTGAAATTGATAATTTAATCAATTAATTAATTGAGCAATATTTCAATTACTTTAATTGTAATTTAATCATTACTTTTGAAAAAAGTGGGTAATTGTTAATTGAATTTCAATTACTTTTCAATTAACCCTGCACAATATGTACATGATTTGGAACAATAACATTCTGAACTCATATTGCAAACAAGATAAGCATATTTATACACTTTCTAAGCATGTTCATGTTAGATTTAAAGATTGACTTCATCTTAGTTTAAACATTTAATTCCATACTATTTACAAACTGACATGATTGAAAACACATATAATAATGCAAAAGATTAGATTAAACGCTTATTTGGATCTTCTCCATGTTGTCAATAACCTACAAGTATAAATGCTACAAATGTGGTAATGCTTAAACAGTTTTAAGTCTCAGTTCAATAAAACATGATTTGTTAAAACACATGCATGTTGTTGTTGTAGCTTCATCATGGATGGACATAAATCCTTATTAGCTGCAACAGTACATGACCATGTGGCAATACCCAATATTTAAGCTAGCTGTTATTCTCAATTTGCAAAATCGAATTGCTTAACCCTTACTGGAGTTGCTCATGGACCAAATAGATTTTGGAAATATACTATGCATTCATTTCACTCGAAAAGTCAGTTTGAATCCAAGTCACACAAAGATCCCAACAGTTTAAACTTTATTTTATATATTTGTGAAAGTATTAGACAGAAATTCAAATGTTTTCTTAAATACTACATATGACAACTTTGCTGTCAAAATTCACTAAAGGTGCATTGGGTTAAAGGTCATTCATCAAGTCTTACCTGTTTAAGAAAGGTGATATTTGTATTCTATACACAAAGCTATTTTCACACATTGGGCACTGAGCAATCCAAGTGACTCATTTAGACAAAGTGTTAATGTTGTCATCTGCTGATAGTGTCAGGGATCCAGAATGAGATAAGGGGAGTATTTTGAAGACTAAAATCTTTATGCCTGCTCAAAACCCTATGGTGCATAGGAAGTTGCATTGGAATTGTTTCGTTGAGATGATTCTAAATGCATAGTCTCACCGTTGGGTTTGGTTTAAACATAAATAGAAACTGTTGGAAATATTTAGTTTGCTACCCCTCATATGTGGCCATGTCATGATGTGTCATCTGCTTTGAAAACTAAACACTTAAATTTTGACAATTTCATATTAACAAATCTTAGCTCGGCATAAACAGCTTCGATCCTGATCAGCTTCAAAATAACTCAAAGTCTGATCTGTTTCCACACTGGTTTTATAATGCTAACAGCTACATGGTTGTGATTGGCAGTGACATTTTCCAATGCATAGGATTGTGCTTAATAGTAAATAGAGCAGACTCCTTTCAGAGGGCACCTTCAAAATCCTCTGATCTGGGTCTATATTGTTTGCAATGAACTAATCAACTGGGATCATATAGTGTAACGGTGAAAAGTAATTGTTAATTTAATTAATTAATCAGGTAAAGTAATTTAATTTAATCATTACTTTTGGAAAAACAGAGTAATTTAATTGGTAATTTAATTGCATTTTATCCAACTAATTGGTAATTTAATTAATTACTTTGCTAAGTAATTGACCCCATGTCTGTCCTTTATACGGACAATCAACCTTCTATTTAGTGGTCGTAATAGAGGGGTTCTACTGTACTCCTCCCAAGATTTTTAAGTGTTTTTACAGAATGTTTTTTCATGTTCCACGGTTTTTTATTTAGTCAAATAATTGAAACGCTTCAATTGATTCGAGACTTACGGAATTTGGCATTTACAGTTGCTAACAGTTTTTTCATTTGCTTGTCACTAGAGTGAGCATCACGCGTGGTTTTAAGACATAGGTACAGCGCTCCCTCTCTACAACGACACCCAATGGGAGACACACATTGTGTTCGTTGTTCGGAGGGGGTCGTTAGAGGGAGGGAAACTGGCTTACATTTGCAAACAACTTGGATCCAGATCAGACGCCGCGTAAGGCGACGTCTGATCTGGATTCAAGCTGTTTGTCACACTTAATTAAGTTTTTTTCTGCCACAATGTCCATTAAGTAACTTTGAGAAAAACCTCAGACGACAATTTTAAGCAGAGGATATTGCAGCAGTAAACGCATTTGGCATAATTGTCCTGTATAAAAGGAAACTGTGTCAGTGGTCCTTGTAAGGAGGGAGTCGTTGTTGGGAGGGCCGTTGTAGGGAGGGAACACTGTACATCTGCATTTGTTTGAAAAGCATGGGCTTATCTATATCCCTAGATTTTTTATCATATACAATACTACAATAAGTTGTAAAAACGTTAATACAGTGCTCCTCTTTACAACGGCCCTCTCAACAACGACTCCCTCCTTACAACGACCCTTGTCACAGTTCCCTCCACAGGACAATTATGTCTAACGTTTCAAAGTTGCAATATCGCCTGCTTAAAATTGTCGTCTGCTGTTTTTCTCAAAGTAACATAATGGACATTTGACAGAAAACACTTAATGAGGAGTGACAAACAGCTTGAATCCAGACGTTACGCGGCGTCTGATCTGGATTCAAGCTGTTTGCAAATGTAAGCCAATTTCCCTCCATATAACGACTCCCTCCTAACAACACACATTATCTTTGTCTCCCATTGGATGTCGTTGTAGAGGGGGAACGCTGTAATACTATAATAAGTTTTAAAAACGTTAATAGCTCTAACAATGGGCCAGGGTTGATCGGAATATGTGGCATTCCCATTTGAAGTTTCTTTGATAGAATGGTTCTTTGTTATGGGGATACCGTGTTTTAATGGGTTTTTTATTATTTTTGGAGTGATTCTGCTCTTACTATACCATGCTTTAATTTTATGTTTATTTAGAGTTCTGACGTGGTTCTCTGCTCTGGCTATACCATCGGTAACCGGTGCCAGTCTCGTCACCGTGCTGATATTGTTGACAGCTCTCAACATACCGGGGGAGTCTGCGGCCATGTTGTTTGCCCTCGAATTCTTCTTGTAAGAATTGTATACAAGTTTATGCCCGTTTCCTAGGTATAATAGGTGATTGTAGAGTTAAAGATATCTCCTGTCTACCTTTTGGTCATAACACCTTGCCAGACAATTCCCATGCAAAGAGCATGGGTCTTGTGGACAAACCATTAGCAAAGAACCATTGAAAAACCTCATGTGAGACCCGACCTTTATATTTGATAGTTTGGTTAGAAATAACCATTGAAAAGCACTAGAGCATGAGTATAATCTGGTTCTCACCATGTAAACTGAGATTGGTATACCCGCCGGCTGCATGTGCTGCACATGCTTTG
The DNA here is from genome assembly GCA_922989275.2 of Gari tellinella. Lineage (NCBI taxonomy): Eukaryota > Metazoa > Mollusca > Bivalvia > Cardiida > Psammobiidae > Gari > Gari tellinella. Next base: position 52,404,043 of record OV277867.1, read on the forward strand.
ACAGTTACATTGACACCTCAAATTCAATGGGGGGCTCTTTCAAAGGACTGAGGAAAAGTCTTTAAGGCCATTGAAAGTAGATACATGTACATGTTAAGTCTTTGAGATTGTAACATACTGCAATAAAAAAGCAATACTGTTGAAATGTCCGACAGGAGTTTCAGGGCTGCCATTTCTCCGGATTTGTCCTAAATCTTCGAAATTTTTCTAGTACATAGTAGCTTAAAGCAGGCTGAAAGCAAAGCAGAATGCGCCTTAAAGCGCATTCTGCTTTACTTCCAGCCTGCTTTAAGCAGCCACGTGTCAACAAAACTAGAAACAGGCGATGGGGTAAAGGTACGATTCGTAAAATCGCAATTTAGAAATGCAAATTTGGTAAATCTTAGGATTTTTTATATCAATTTATGGCAGCCCTGGAGTTTTGTCTTGCTGTTGTCCTGCATTAATCCCCCTCACTGCCAGAAGGTCATCACTTTTAAACAGTTGTTTGCTGCTTTTATTCCTCAGTTTTAAATTTAAGGGATTTTGGCTTAAGAAATATTGAATTGAGTGTTAAACAGTTTGGATTCTGATCAGACGCCGCCTTACGCGGTGTCTGATCAGAATCCATATTGTTTGTAAATAACCTGTCTCGGGGTTAGTCAGTGGTAAGGGGTCAGTTAGTTAGTTAGTTAGTGGTCAGTAAGGGGTTGAACAACTACGTTTATTTCATGTAAGCCTTGTGTATTCATAACGTCGCAAGTCAGACTTAAAAAAACATCCACAACTGTTTAAATAGCTGCGCCTTGTATCTGAAGATGAAATTAGATCAATGGATTTGAACTTTGGCTAGAAATAACAACTGTTTTTACGACAAAACATGTCAAAGTTGGCTTTATAAAATATTAATAGGATGAAAAAAAGCATCAACATTTTCATTTTAAAATGTCAATTTAAAGAATCGGCTTTGCGTAACTTTCAATTCGTCTCCCGACATATCCATTAACCTTTGAACTAGTATAAAAATCTAGCGGTAACACTAAATTGATACTTTGAAGAAACTGCAAATTACATGGTTGCCTAACTTATATCATTTCGAAATGACACTAACCTATGCTAAAAATAACCGAGAAAAGGGACAGTTTAGATGTGGACCAATAGATACTGTAAAAGTACCTCTAAATGTTTATTTACAAATACTCGAAACAAACTATCGAAATAACACATTTTCGTTCAGTATTTGTTTGTATCAAAGGAATTAGTTTTCAGCATTGAACAAGAACAGAACTTTGTCACAAGAATTGACAAATGAATTTTGTTTTTGTATGCACACGTGTAAATATAGTCGTACACATGTGAAAGTTCTGTATGTTTAGCTGTCGTAGCTGATGTGCTGTTATAAATTATATTCCTGGCGAGTTTCTTGTTAAACCGTTTCACTCTCAATGACGTCATAAAGCGCATTTGCAAACAGTTTTCATTCTGATCAGACGCCGCGTTACGCGGCGTCTGATCAGGATCAAATTTGTGTGCCACTTGTTTTGAAATTACGTCAGTTATACTGCCTTAAATCTAACTTTGAAACGATATTGCGGACAACAATATTGTAACAGACGACAATATTGCGGTGAAGGGGTAAAAACCTCACGATAAATTTGATCACGAATGAGATAATAGAGATCTACAATATATTGAAATCATGTGACCTGAAAACGTTACGAGATACTCTGCAATTCCAAGATGCCATGCTACATTAAAATCGGTATCTCTAGCTGATGTAGCATCGGTATTTCCTCCGGACAAACAGGTATACAGATGGACAGACTTTTGATCACAAGTTCGAAACCTCAAATGTACAATTCAAAATTTGAGTCAAATCAAGTTCATATTTTATTATTCAGGTTTGTTTTACATTATGTACTATATATTGCAAAATTAAAAACAGTTAAGAACCTTATCTTGGGGGTTCTTTTGGTTTCTGACAAGTTTACTCTACTTAAATGCTCTGTTAACTTATAGGGTTCATTAGGGTTCAAAGGATTGAATTAACGTAATAATGTGGAAATACTATTTTCTTTATGACAGGGACCTAGCAAGAAGCGTAGGCAACCTTATAACGCAACTAACGGGTGTCGTTGTTGGGAGGGCCGTTGTAGGGAGGGAACACTGTAATGTGACAATACTATTTTCTTTATGACAGGGACCGAGCAAGAAGCGTAGGCAACCTTATAACGCAACTAACGGGTGTCGTTTTTGGGAGGGCCGTTATAGGGAGGGAACACTGTAATGTGAAAATACTATTTTCTTTATGACAGGGATCGAGCAAGAAGCGTAGGCAACCTTATAACGCAACTAACGGGTGTCGTTGTTACCCAGAAGTACTGCGCTCTTTCTTTAGGGGTTGAAGATGACAGAGAAAGTTTGGATGGTATGCTTGACGAAAAGTGTGAACCAACAGAGATTGCAGATATGGAAACTGCAACCATGTAAAAACATTTGAACAGTCGTACGATAAGGAATGGCGAGTGTCCAGCTGAGAAGACGTTATCTTAAATTTATTGACATTTATCTTTACATAAGCTTACTTATATACATTTTATTTGAAATTACACGTACCTACTCATCTATAACCTACAATAAGGCCAAGCGTCCGCTAGGGCGAGCACATGACATAGACTTCGAATTCAGTAATGCCCCTATTCCACACCGACTATACGAATCCCACGAATCGCCACGAATTGATAAATGTTATGATTCGTGGGGATTCGTAAAATTCGGCAAATCGTTCTATCTAATTACTGACACTCTACGAATCGGCTACGAATGAGTTAAGAATATTCGTGGGATTCGGCTCGAATCTTACGAATACTGTCAAGAATTCAGTACGAATTACAAGAAACCACTACCGATATAGCACGAACGCTAAGAATCAGTTACAAATATGCCGAATGCATCTACGAATCAGGTACGAATGAAGTTTAATTATTGACGGTTCGTGGGATTCTTGAAGGTATGTCTAGTGTTCCCTCCCTACAACGGCCATTCCAACAACGATTCCCTCCATACAACAACACATGTCGTTGTTTTCCAACCAAAACAAAAATGTCCAACCTCTTCACGCCTGCTATATTGTTTGCTAAACAATTGTTGTCTGCTGGTTTTTTTCTTCAAAGTTACATAATACAGTGCTCCCTCCCTACAACGACCCTCCCAATAACGGTTCCCTCCTTACAACAACGCTTGCCGCTATTCCCCAAAACAATGTCTAACCTATTCACGGCTGCAATGTCGTCTGCTTTAAACTGTCGTCTGATGTTTTTCTCAAAGTTACATAATGGAGATTTTGATGGGAAAAACTTAATAACGTGTGACAAATAGCTTGAATCCAGTTCAGACGCCGCATTACGTTGCGTCTGATCTGGATTCAAGCTGTTTGCATAGTAAGCCAATTTCCCTCTGTGTAATGACTCCCTCCGAACAACGCACTCACTTTTTGACTTCCATGGGGTGTCGTTGAAGAGAGGGAACGCTGTAGACGTTTTGACAGAAAAAACTTAATGACGAGTGGCAAACAGCTTGCATCCAGATCAGAAACAGCGTTATGCGGCGTCGGATCTTGATTAAAATTGTTTGCAAATGTAAGCCAATTTCTCTCCCTAACACGACCCCCGAACAAAGGACACATGTTTGTCTTCCACTGGGTGTCGTTGTAGAGTGGGGGCGCTGTAGTTCCCGTCTCAACTCGGACATCAGTCCAGAAATTGACTTTTAAGATAGAGCATTGGAACTGGCGTGTCAACGCTAGCTGCGTGCTAATAGCAAGAATATACCCCGAAGAAGAAGGAGAAGATCCACAAGGTGGTGGGTAAGACAGTGGCTGACTCCAGCTAGAAGGCTAGAACATTATCTTAGTGTGGCAGATGAGAATGCCTTTACCAACTACATGCATGTAAGAATGCGAGGATTATAGGCCAGTCATCCATGCAGAAGAGGGACATTCACGTGAGACCAAATCTATATACCGGAATGAAGCTGGCATTGACTCTCAGACTCCTGGCTACAGGAGAAAGGTATCAAACTAGTACTCACGAATCCCATAAATGAGTTAAGAAATACCGCGATCGCTATCAAAGCTTTTGCCACGAATCCCCGACCGCTCACGAATTGCAAGAATTGACTACGAATCAGGTAAGAACTCCACGAATTTGTTACGAATCATCTACTAATCCTAAAATTTTCCAATTCGTAGCGATTCGTGGGATTCGTAGTCGGTGTGGAATAGGGTCATAAGTCCTCAACTGCTACGCATATTCGTCAAATAAAAACGTTTCTGCATTAGGAATCCTAAACACTTCCCAGTGATTCTGCACTTTCGGGAGGGATAAAACTTATAGGAGATAAGAGTGAGGTTGGGCGCCCCTAAACCCAGGTTTAAGCCCCCAGTGATTGCTGCTGACCGTACCAAGGCGGGCTCCTATATTCACTTTGCTTTATGTTTGTCTTGCGTGTTGTTTTCTATTTAGTGTGAAGAGTGTGCGTGTGTGTGTGTGTGTATGTTTGTTATGGTATGACTGTGTGTGTGTTATGCTTGAGAGGTGGGTGTATTCACTGTATTGTTTGTGTTGCGTTTCCTGCTTGAGTCTTTCGTATTTATTTACGTGCTGAAGTTTTTGTCAATTACAAATTTTCACGCGAAAACGATATTTTTGACACCTTGAATATCGTGCCGACATCGTCAGGACATTCCGCATTTTCATATAACTTTAAACAAGCACGCATGACTTGTGTGTTCACTGCGTGGCTCTTGTTTCGTGACCCTTGTGCCATTGGCTTTTGTTGCTTGGAAAATCTTAGAGTTATTGTACATATTTGTTGTCGTCGTACGTGCCTACGGGCGTTTACACGCTCAAACTTTCGAAAGGATAACGTGCGATTCTCGCTAGTTCCTTTGCGTTTTTTTAAAGGGATGCCATTTCTCCGAATATTTCCGAAATCTTCGGATTTTTATCCTAGCTGGTGGTAGCTTAAAGCAGGCTGAAAGTAAAGCAGAATGCGCATGAAGGCGCATTTTGCTTTACTTTCGACCAGCTTTAAATAATCGCGCTTGAAAAATAGAACATTTGGAAATCATAGAATATTTCATGATCAACTGAATCTGATAACAGTCCTGGTTTTACCGTAGATTACCTGAATGTGATCGTACGGCTGGTCGTGACTAAGGTTGAACCAGGGCCTTCAACTCTTTTTGCATTGATCAGTATCTCGTACTGACGATACTGAAATATCCGTTCAATTGCCAACCATTGGCTCATCCATCATAAAGGAGTGACATGATCTTATACATCAAGCCTTCCCAATGGTATCGACACCCTATTTTGACAAAACGTAGAATAAAGCTAAATTAAACAGTGAAAGGGTTAACCCATTCCCCCATAAATACGCTATTTACACCTCTAATTTATACCTCCACTGAAGAAAATATTTCCAATTTATACAATTGTGAATATTTATCATAAGAAATATTTTCTTTTTTTCTAGTAGATGGTAGCTTAAAGCAGGCTGAAATTAAAGCAGAATGCGCCTTGAGGTGCATTCTGCTTTACTTTCAACCTGATTTGAGTGTTCACCTAATTTCAAAACTAGAATTAGGCTATTGGGTAATGGGTTAATGAACATAAAATAAAAACTGTCGATGGTGAAAATAGACGCGTTTGCAAGCGCATAATGCGACGTCTGATTATGATCCAAACTGTTTGAAACTCAAAAATAAAGTTGACACCTAAAGCATGAAGCTATGAACTGATTTTCATCTACCACAATAATTCGTTTCAAATATTTCTGACGAAATTCTCTATAAAACCAGATAAAATACAGTCGAAACTTTAACTTAATACGTCAAATAAATACGAAAGACTCAAGCAGGAAACGCAACACAAACAATACACCCACCTCTCAAGCAGAACACACACACAGTCATACCATAACAAACACACGCAACATACCATTCCTTCATCTACACACTAAATAGAAAACAACACACAAGACAAGCATAAAGTAAAGTGAATATAGGAGCCCGCCTTGGTACGGTCAGTAGCAAGCAATAATTAAATATAAATTAACCATTAACAACCATTGGGGGTTAAACCTGGGTTTAGGGGCGCCCGATCTCAATTTTATCTCCTATAAACTCGCTGAAATTGACCTTACCAAATTTGCATAAGTTTATTTTCGATAACTCGATCTCGCTCATGAAAGCCGACCATACCATTATTTCAATGTTTAAAAGTGGCTCAAACAATCAACAGTAAGCAATTCAATTAGTACTGCGCAATTTTACGAATACTTTTCTAATTTAGAAAGTCAGCTTCTTTCACCAGTTAATGAGGCTGTTGAAAGCTTTGCTTTAAACCACGGTTTTAACTCTGATTATGTAATGGTTCGTGTATTGGAGCAACCCATATCACACACTGAGAAAGTAGGTGTACTTAAAGTTTGAAGTCTATTAGCTGGGCACATTATTACAAAAATCATGCACTTGGTGATACAAGCATCAAATTTGGTATGTATACTGGTATGCCCCTACTTTCAACAAAAAGCCCGTTAGCCACGTCAAAAATTCAAAATGGCGGCCATTTTTCAAGATGACCGCCTTTTCCGGTTCTATTATACAGTTTTATCTCTAACATCGGATATATTTGACCGATTTTCAAACTTTTGGTGTCTAATTATATGTTTTCAAGCATATAGAACCTATTTATGTGATCCATAGACTTGTAAGAAGTTTATTTAATCGTATTATAAGCAAAACTGTACAAAAACGAAATGTGTGTCAAGGTAAAAACCAAATTCACAGGGTTTTTATAGATTATACACTCACTTTACCTTCAGTCATGTTATTAATGATATTGTTTTCAATTGCTTTTGTCTGAAGATGCTATTTTGCACATTACAACTACATAAATCTGTACACATCAGTTCTAAAACAAGATCACGAACTTGGTGATATGCATCAAATTTGGTATGTATACTGGTATGACCCTACTTTAAACAAAAGCCGTTAGCCACGTAAAATTTCAAAGCGGTCCCCATTTTTTCAAGATGGCTGCCATTTTTGGTTCTCGTTAAGATAACATAATTATGATAAGGTTTATTTTTGAGTCGCCAATACATATACAAGTAACATAAGCTCTAAAGAGCTTTTATAATCGACTATGATCATTGACCAATTATTTTCTAACATTTGACATGTTTGACCAAATTTCACCAAAAAATTGATTTTAAGCATAAGGAAGCCAATTCAGTCAACCTCAAGCTGAACAGAAGTTTACTTTAATGCAAAATGCCAAAGCTTCATCGTTTGTTTTCAAAATGGCCACCTTTTTATATTGGTATTAGCAAAATCATTTCTTAAATTTGATCAACATTTATGTTTTTTGTGTCAACATAGATGTCATTAAGTATAAGGAAGCTTATTCAGACAACTATTTTCTGAATTGAAACTAATTTGATTCCACAATTACCAATCTAGACAAAATAAGTGTTTTTTGCCCACAGATGATCGTTACTTTTTACAATAGTGATTAATATCCTTTCTGATATTTTCTATATACTTCTGACCACTTGTCATACTTTTGGTGTCAAGGCATTATGATAAGAGCACAGAAAGCTAATTATGTGATCATTTACTTTATTAAGAATCTTGTTCTTTTGGGTAATGACTTATTTTAATGGCATATACAAATGTATGTGGTTTATGACTATTTTAGCAGTAATTTCTTAGTGTACATGCTGGAGTTGGTGTATAATCGCTTATACTTATGTAGGTGTTCATTTTCACATGTCCAAATATCGGTATATTAGTCTGAACAAGGAAGGCCACATCGTAAGTACATGTACTTGCATCTGTCACTGCAAACAGTTTACTTTAGTATCTATTTTTAATGGGGTATTTGCAATCATATCACTAGGTAACAGGGTTGTCCAATGTATCAGCAGTGTTTCATTCATTCCAACTATATGAGATATTTCCATCATGACACAAGCTACAAGTATTTGGTATGCAGAACATTTGGCATGTTCAAACAGAGGGGCTTGACCTTTAGGAACTGCACCTTAAGATCTATACCATCAAGCTAACATGTCCAATCAAACACAATAATCTTATCCCATGACTTGGCATAATTGATGCAATGATTTCCAGATTTTATTTCTTGTACATTATGATTTATGATTACAGACTGCACCATATCTTTCAGTTTATGTATACTATGCAGTCTTTTCTCTTTCTTATATGGAAATTTGGTGTGAAACTAGCTCATGTTTGACCGTTGACCCATTGCAACCAACACTTTCTGTAGAATAAGATAGTTTGAATTAGCATTTGAAATCCACATCCACATGAAATTTTTTGTCATTAGCTTTTAACAAGGGAGTGTTGTGGTCTCCGGTTATGGCTTGCATTTCATGCATGAACATTTGTGCACACACTTCTTCATGTTAACATTGTATAATTTCTTAAAATGCTGTTGAAGATTACACAGGGATCAATCTCAAATATGATATTAGCAGTATTATGTGTCCCCATCAAATAGCTTTAGCAAACAGCTGAAACGTTCTGTCTTTATGCAATTGTACCACTTGAAAACGTATACTATCTTTGACTATGTATCACATCACATCGCTTTTAAAAGTCTGTTGTTAGAGTAGGTAGACTATACATCCGTCCCTATGTATACAGAACAGAACTGTTACAACTTTTACACCAAACTCAGGAATGGAAATTCTTTAAAAAGATTCATACGGAGTTTTAAGGGAGTTTTAAGGGTCATACTCTTAAATGGTTGCATGTATTACTTTGGAGAAGAGGCAAGACTTTTCGTGTAAAGTATATTTCTTAACATTGCTTAAATCTGATTTTATTGAAAGGAGTCCACACTGCCTTCAACTTTTTTCATGGCGCAGCCTTTCTTTATTAACAGTGAACATCTGGTGTACATATACCAAACTTAATTCAAGCTGTCCAAGATGAAACATTAAAGGATCAATTTTGTTGACTTTTACCTACTATACAGACAAATATCTAAAACATATAAGCAAATGTATTTCTGTTTCATGCAAAAGACGCTTAATCCATATTTATTGGTGTAAAATGGCCCCTTTCTCTGTTGTAAAAATCAGTTTAACCAGTGTCATGATACTATAATGCATGAGCCACCAAGCAATAATCAGTAATTTAGGTGTTGGGTACATTCATTCATTTTTTCAAATTCCACCACCAAATCTTTTTACTTCGAAATTTTGAACGATATTAATCAATTTATCAGATGCTCCCTTGTTCACATGATTACTTACACGCTCATGCAGTAGTAAGATGGTATCCATGAATTATCTAGTCACTATTACGATGGACATGAGTCATAATGGGCATCAACTCTGTAGGCACATTGTTTGATTTAAATATAATAATGACTATTGGGATATGCTAGACTGTATTAAATTTTGGTCACATTTATAACATGTGCCGGAATGCAGATACATGTACGTGCGTCTTACATATACATGTACTTTTTCTGGTAAGAAGTTACAAAGTGGTTAAATGATCTTCAGAATTAGCTTGATGTTTGTTGTTGGTACAGAGATTAATTGTTATGTTAGATAATTAAGGAATTATGTTTGTTTTCCAAATGCAATTATATTTAAATTGAGAAAAAAGAAACATATTCAAGACTTTACAGTTTACTTGAAAGGTAGAATATTGTATGGTAAAGTAATGCAGTGTCAGATAAAGTAGTATAGTTTTGGCAATCATTGTTCAGATAAATGAAATTGTAAATGTGAGAAAACAGCACCTACATTCAGCATTAGCAGTCACATAACAACAGACAACAAGCTTTGGTCAGCTATGGAGTAAAACATATATGTATGGCTAAAATAGGTCATTAGACAATGATATGAGTTTCTAACCGACCGGAGGCTCCCATGAATAGTTTTCTCATCCTGTTTAAAACATTCTTTGACACCAAAGAAATGATAAATCGTCATATATACCATATGTAAGAAAAGATATTCTACATTAGAGACTATATTGGCAAACATATGCAAACAAACTCAACAAATTTGTCATTACGCAGTTAAGTAATTTTTTAAAAATAGACTGTCTTTTGTCAAAAATGTGTTATTGTGCTGACAAAATTAGCTTCCTTCTGCTGTAAAAATATATTTTGACTCAAAAAGTGTAAAACCATGGCAATGTACGTCAAATGTAAGAAAGAGAATCGTAAATTTGAACCAAAAATAGTGGCTGTCTTCGAAAAAACTATGTATTTTTGCCACAAATTGGCCATAACATGATAAAATAAGTTTCAAAACACTTTGAAACTGACTTAATTAGTTTCCTTATACTTTAAAACATATACTTAGACACCAAAACTGTAAAGATCGCATATATGTCAAAAATTAGCAACAAAACTGTATTTTCGAACCTGTAATGGCGGCCATCTTGAAAAATGGCCGCCATTTTGATTTTTTCACGTGGCTAACGGGCTTTTTTGAAATACTACAGATAGAAGTACAAGTGTGCCAATTTTGATGCTTGTATCACTAAGTGCATGATTCACCCCAAAAAATGTAATAATGTGCTGAGCTAATAGATAATTTGATAAATGAATGTAACAGTCATGTAAGAGAGATAACTCTGTCAAGCTTCTTCAGCCAATTCAGTGACTAGGTTTTAGACTATCCCGGAAGAGACAATAAACATGTGCTTGGTATACGAAAGATAGTAAACAAATTACTACAGAATATTTCATAAACTCGGGAATTTTCCCAGACAAATGGTCTGAAGGTGTTGTAACCTCAATACATAAAACAATGACGTTAGTGATTTAAATAACTAAAAGGGGATAGTTGCTTTTCGAAAAACGGCATTTTGAAGAACTACTGATCGGTGGTATGAAAGTAATAATATCGTTGGCGATGCACCGTTTGGATTTACAATAGGCTCATCGACCATCGGTGCATGTTTTGTACCTCACACACTTATACAAAAAGGCTTTGAATAACAATGGAAGACTCGCATTCGCCTTTGTTAACTCTTTTACTCTCAATGACGCCTGAAAGCTCATTTGCAAACAGTTTGGATCCTGATCAGAATCCAAACTGTTTGACACTCGTATCGATGTTATAAGTCATACTATATTGAACCGTACATCGAAACGATCTCGCAAACAATAACAATTGGTGCAGATGACAATGAAACGATGAAGGGGTAAACAACTCACGGAAAATTTGGCATTGAAAGGGTTAAATTTTCGAATAGCTTTTGATAGCGTCTATCGTCATTGTCTTTGGCTGAATCTTTACAAACTGAGAATAATGGGCAAAACACTTAGAATAATTAGGGATATGTATACAAAGGTTAAAGCCTGTGTGAAAGGTTAAAAAAAGTCAATTTCTCAGTTTGCATAATTTTACAAAAACATGAGAACATTCCCTAACACACATTCAACATTTTAGGTCAGCCATATCTTTTATACTATTACGCATCAGTTTTATTTAATTTCTTAACAACTCAATTGAGTCTTATAATTTCAAAAGGAGGAGAACATCATACACATTTGTTTTAAAAGTACTGATTCTCAAAATCCTGAGAGGTTGTAAGGTATTGTTCGACAATATTGACCTTACGTTGGTGACCTCTATTAGCATAATTTCATACTTGGTTTCATTTCTAAAAATATCTTCGGGACACTTCGTTAAATTTATACGAGAATGCACATGGTACCAAAACCGGTAAACAAAGACAAATAGCATTGACCGGTTATTATACCTATCGATAAGTTGTTAGCTCAAGTGGTAAGGAAGGCGACTATACATATCTTTTCGTACAGGCCAGTGGTTCGAGACCCGTGCATCATCTCTTTTTCTATTTTCCCCCACATTATTATGATGCTTCTGTTTTTTTCTCTCTTTTCTAAAATTGTCTTTTTTCAGCTTTCTTTATTATTTTCTTTTTTTTTCTTCTGTTCTTTTCTTTTTCTTTCTTTTTTTCTTTTCTTTTTCTTTTCTTTTTTCTTCTTTTCTTTTCTATGTCATTATTATAAAATATAATATCACATCTACACATAATCAGTTCAATTCAATCTTCGTCGTCACTGCTGTCAGAAGAACGTGTCACACGTGCATTTTCTGTATAAAATAAAATTTATAACTTACAAAATATGAATATGCAAATAAATAAATATTAACCTCATACGGGATTCGAACCCGAGACCTCGCCATTACAAATCATTCGCTCTAACGATCCACCTATGACAGATGCGATACGTCAAGTGGTTGCCAACTAGTAGGTATATATAGTCAATCGGCGTTAATCGAAGGTGAGGGTATGGAGGATGTGTCGTGATTTAAAACCAAATCTAAACCCAACAGGATGCTGTTTAGTTAATACGATTATACTAGCACAATCGGAAATCGTATTTTATCCACATAAGATAAAAAAGTAACACTATTTACGTAATTTATCGAACATTCCCGACAGTGTACGGCGTCACCACTCTTAAATTTATTCATGCATAAAGTTCAACGTCAGGTCAATATTGTCGTACAATATATTCGGATTTTTCCGAATGCACAATTGGATTGAAACAAGGAGAGATAATCTCTCCAATATTATTTTCTCTATTTTAGAGGATATATAATTGTTTTTACAGGATGATATAAACAGTTGTCTTACTTTTGATGATAAAACATTTATAATTAGACTTAATGTATGTATATATTCTGTTTCTTATTTTGCATCTTACGTGTTGTTATTCTAAATATGTCATTGTTATGAATTTATTTGAATTAGCATTTAAAGATTTACATTTCCTTTACATACTTTTATATTTCCGCCTATGATTAAACTACAAGAACTTGCTCGGGAGTTTTTACTACTTGAACCCCGGTTTACAATGGCGCTTTCTGCAGTATTGTCATCTCGTTATAAGTTTCTTTCTAAACCTCTTCACCAACATATCGGACTTGTTCGATCAGGTACCGAGACAATCATCGTCTTATCACGGTTAACCCCTTCACTGCCGTGACGTCATCAATTTTAAATAATTGTCGTCTGCTTTTATTTCTTAAATTGTAAATTTTGCTTTATTGACTGAAGAAATATTCAAATGACTGTCAAACAATTTGGGTCCTGATCAGACGCCGCGTTACGCGGCGTCTGATCAGCATCAAAACTGTTTGCAAAAAGAATGTTGCGCTGGGGGTAAGGCAGTGAAGGGGTTAAACACTGTTCTAAAGTCGCATCGGTATTTCTTAGTCAAACAATCCTGCATCTAAATTTGCAACAACAGTGTAGATAACAGTTTTTACCCTTATTATGTTAAGCGCGACTTGGCTAACATTGCAAACAGTTTGGATCCTGATCAGACGCCGCGTAACATATACGATAAATAAATAGGGGGAGAGAGGACATCCTTTCGTTCAGTGATATTGCTTGAATGAGCTTCCTTATGGTTAAAAACATATATTTTGACACCAATTGTGTAAAATTTGGTCACACATGTCAAATGTTAGAAAAGAAACAGTAGAAGAGAACCGAAAATGACGGCCATCTTGAGATATGGAAGCCATTTTGAATTATTACGTGGCTAACAGGCTTTTTGATGGAAGTAAGGCAATGCAAGTATACATACTAACTATGATGCTTGTATCACTGAACACATGATAGTGTCACTAATGTGTCCAGCTAAATCGGTTTAACCCTTTACCCCATAGCATGTTTTCAGTATTGAATAGAGATTGTTGCTTAAAGCAGGTTGAAAGTAAAGCAGAATGCGCCTTTAGGCGCATTCTACTTTACTTTCAGCCTGCTTTAAGCAACCATCTGTTAGCAAATGAAAAATATTTGTTGTGGTTCATGTTTATGACTGTATAAATTGGAACTTTTTTCTTCGGCGGATGAACAAATTAAAGGCGCTAAAAGGCGCTCCTATTTGGGAAAGGGTAAGGCAGTAATGGGGTTAAGGAAGCTTTGCTTGAAGAATGATACTAGTCGAAGAAACAATGTGTGCCAATATAGACAATTTTTTTAACAAAAACATGGAATTTGAATGAGAATATATTTCTCAAAAATATATAAACCTGATGACTATAAGTCTCGTGCAATAAATTGTTCTTAAACATTCGGTATAAGAAAAGCAAAACACGTTTTGAATAAAGGTGTTCAGAAATATGTTCAGAAAGATGAAATCAACTATTTTAATTTTGCAAAATACTAATTTTTCATAAAAAATATTATTACAAAAATTTGTCTCATTCAATGCTTGAATGAGCTTCCTTTTCTATATTGAAAAGTATGGTTTTGTGAAATAGTTTGAAAACATTACAGTTAGAATTTTTACAAATTTTCTTCTAAAAACTGGGAAAATTCAGGCTTAGATCCAGTTTCCTCCCTTTAAAATGAAACTATGTCTTTAAAATGCATAATTAATTATTCATAGACTGGCATACGTGGTTAAACATACGAGCGCCTTTTAGCGCATTCAATTTATTCCTCCGCTGAAGAAAAAAGTTCCAATTTATAAAGTCATGAATATATATCATTAGAAATATTTTCTTTATTCTAGTAGATAGTAGCTTAAAACAAGCTGAAAGTAAAGCAGAATGCGCCTTAAGGCGCATTCTGGTTTACTTTCAACCTGCTTTAAGTAGTTGCCTATTTTCAAAACTAGAAACAGGTTATGAGGTAAAGGGTTAAACATTATAATATGCAATATCTTGAAAATGTTGAGATAGTTCGATCAAATCTTATTTTCCGATTTTTTGACTTGTACACCATTCGTGTCGTGGTTCAGGGGGCTAAATTGTCATAGGGAATTGTTTCTGTTTATTAGACCAAGGTTATCCCCTCTGCCAAGGATGAAAGAGAGTATCGTTTATTGTGTAGCAAAGACGCAAGTGGCCACCCAATGTCCCAAGGTGTGTTAGAGCCCTGTTTTGAGGTTATGCCAAAGCTTACAAACAGAATTACCATTCTACCCAGATGTTATGTACAATCACTCAATAGAAGACTTATGGAGGTTTTTTAGCGGTTATCATTTTAGGATTTCTACTGTTCTGTCTAACCGGGGGTTCTTATACAGTCCCACCCACTCCGACCCGGGATCGAACCCGGGTAGCCAAGTTCACAGTCATACACTCTACCACGTCGCCATTTAAGCGCGATTGTACAACAATGCCGTACAGGCGATAATAAACCTACACACTATGACACTGGGGCAAAATATTAAGCCCTGTTCTATCATCACATGCAAATCTGATTTGTTCATTGTGTTATAATTGCAAAGCAAATTTGTATGTCTTAATATTTTACTCCATAGCGATCGTACTAGTTTTGACGAAATCAAAGCAGGTTCAACGTATAGCAGAATGACGGCGCATTCTGCTTTATACTTATCATGCTTTTACTCATTATCCGCTAGGACATAGAAAACAGTTTTTTATGTTGCATATTCACGACTGTATAAAGGTGAGCTATTTTCTTCAGTGCAGGATTAAATTCAAGGACTAAAAGGCGTAGTATAGGAGTAATGGGCTACAAGAGTGATGCCATTGGTTGTTACTCATACACCCTTAAGCTTTCAAATGAATAATTCTAGTTTCCAGTCTTTAATCAATTGTGGTTGTTACATTGTATTGCACAATGGCCAACAGTGAATACTCTTGTAACGTTTTACTTAGCCTTGGGTGGTTCGTCTTTGAGGGATTTGACTGTACAAACAAAACAGGGACCCGTTTCATAAAACTTCGTACGACAAATGTTGTCTTAAGCCAGATTATAAAAGTCTCACTTATTATTTATTTCTCCATCTAATCCTGTCTTGTGACATCTCTTTGGAATCGTCTTGAAAAGATTCCAAAAGGATGTCACAAGATAGGATTAGATAGAGATATCAGAAATTAAATGTACTTAAAAGTTTTGACTTACGGCCGTTTTTGTCGTACGAAGTTTTATGAACGGGCCCCAGTTATACAGCTAATTAGATACACTTATGAACAAGCATCGGTTTAATATTTGTTTAATCAATACACCAACATATGTTAACTTTATATACAACAATGGTTTAACTCTAATCTTAAAACAATGAAGGCTATTGCCAAACTTATGGATTAAATTACCATTGTAATAACTCTTATCTGATCACAAACTTCTTGTACTAAATTGTCTCAATGGGCCTATAAGATATCATGTTTAGAATACTGTGCCAAGTTTAATGTAGCCGTTAACAATGAACTTTACCTCACATAAGCCATGCATACATAAATAAGTATTCAAAAGCAAAACTTGTATTCAGCGGACAATCAACGAAGAAACATTAATATATCTTAACTCTTTCCTCCCTGAAACTTGAAATGGACAATTCCAGTTTCCATTTTAGTCTATTTCTGACTATTAAGGGAGCCATGTAGCGGCATGATTTGAAAAAAATTCTAATTTGAATTTTTTTTTCAAATCATGTCAATTTTTTCAAATCATGTTTTCACAGTCGACATGATTTGAAAAAAAAAACATAATTTGAAAAAAAAATTCAAATCATGTCGAAAACCGGCATCTGGAAATTTGATTCAACAGGATTTGAAAAAAAAAGGTTTTTTTTAAAAAAAAAGTTTTTACATAGGCTGGTATTTCTTTTATGTGAGTGCCGGAAACACTTATATAAATACTTAATATATGCATGCTATTAAATACCAGCATATGTAAAAACTTTTTTTAAAAAATTTTTTTTCCAAATCATGTTGAATCAAATTTCCAGATGCCGGTTTTCGACATGATTTGAATTTTTTATTCAAATTATGTTTTTTTTCAAATCATGTCGACTATGAAAACATGATTTGAAAAAATTGAAATGATTTGAAAAAAAATTTCAAATTAGAATTTTTTTCAAATCATGCCGCTACAGTGGTTTCTTACAATATACAGAATAAATTACTTTCCTGATTTTGCGAAGTATTTAAAAAAGAGAAAAATCTGCAATTGCTGACAGAACGCCGAACTATTTACAATAAACCCAATGTAGAGTGACAAAACAGTTATTTACAATACAGTAAAACCTCTATTTTACGATCACTGAAGCAAAGTGTAATCAACTGTACAAAAGACAGATGATAGCTTAAAGCAGGGTGACATTCAAACAGAAAGCTCCCAAAGGAGCTTTCTGTTTTACTGGCACCTTTGTCATAGGGTGATATTAATTATTTCTGGAGGATATCAAAACCACCTACATTGCCTATTCTTTCTGAAGAATCATTTGAGGAATGGAAAGTTCAAGTGCAAGTCCTCGTAGATTCCAGAATATATCCAAAGGAAACGCTTACCTATGCCATCAGAAATTGTATCAGCAATTCATCAGGAGCAATCCGGAAGATCTTGCCTACGATTCCATTAAGTTCTACAGCAGGTGACATACTGAGTAAGTTAGAAAGTCTGTATGGTGACAGAAGATCAGGGGAATCGCACTTAGCAGAGTTTTATAGAGCAAAACAATTGCCGGAGGAAACCATAGCCGAGTGGGGATTAAGATTGGAAAACATCATTCAGAAAGCACAAAACAAAAGTCAGATAGATTTGGAACAGAAAGACCAGATGCTTAGGAGACGGTTTTGGAAGTACCTGTCGAACGAAAAGCTGAAGCTCAATACCAGAATGTCTTTTGAGAGATGTTCGTCGTTCGAAGAACTCTTGAGAGAAATCAGAGTTGAAGAACGAGAACTCAATACTGAGAGCGACACATCTGAAAGATACTCAGAAACAGTCAAACAGAGAAATGTCTATCATAAGCTTTTAGAAAGAGTGGACAAATTGGAAGAAGATGTTCACAGGGAAGATAATAAGCATCAAGAAAGAGGAGATTGGAAGTATCATGATAAAACCAATGAAAACAGAGGATGGTATGATGGAAGACGCGATAGTGATAGAGATAGATGGAGACAAGGATATGATGGAGGAAGAGATGACAGAGGAAGGAGTAGATATAGGAGATATGACGATAGAAGATATCACGATGGAGATATAAGATATAGAGGATATGATGAAAGGAGATATCAGGATGGATACAATAGATATGGAAGATATGACAATAGAAGATACCAAGATGGTGACAGAGGATATAGGAGAAGGGAAGATAGCCGTGAAAGAAGGGACTATGACCGACATGGAGAAAGACAAAACTCAGACAGAAATTGGAGAGATAGGACAGCCGAAAGTGGAAGTAGAGGATACAGAGATGATGCAGGACGACAAAATGAATATCGTAGAGATAACGATAAAGAAAGATACGATAACAAAGAGAGGAATTCTGACAAAGATCAGAAGCACGAAGAAACGGATAAGAGAAATAATGACCACGATAATCGGAGGAACAG
Source organism: Gari tellinella (assembly GCA_922989275.2). Classification (NCBI taxonomy): domain Eukaryota; kingdom Metazoa; phylum Mollusca; class Bivalvia; order Cardiida; family Psammobiidae; genus Gari; species Gari tellinella. Next base: position 52,422,442 of record OV277867.1, read on the forward strand.
AGATTATCAGAATGGAAACAAGGAACACGATAGGAGTTCAAGGTACAATAGAGATCGAGATCAACGAGACTCAAGAGATAACAGAAGAAGTCAAAATGTTGGTAAAACAGGAGAATCAGACAAAAAGACCTATGGAAGAAAGGAAGGTCAATCAAACCGGTAACTGTCTCAGTTGAAGGGCAAACTGGGGACAGTGAGACGAAGAGCCCTACATTCAGATTAACTGAACATATCATGGGAGGAAATAATGTTGCCAATATCATATTGGAAGGCCAAGAAACTACAGCAGTTATTGATACTGGTTCGGTAGTTACTACGATTTCGGAAAGTTTTTACAACAGTTTGAAGAATAAGCCTACATTACAGCCACTTTCTAATTTCAAATTAAAGTTAATTGCCGTCAATGGACAAACCGTACCATACAATGGATACATAGAAGCTCAGATAGCTGTACCTTTCATGAGTGATAAAACATTTAATCTACCGATTCTGGTTGTTCCAGATTCAAGGAGTAACAAGAAGGATCCTGCTATTGTCGGTACAAACTTCATCAGAATATGCAAGTCAGAAGTATCTACAGAGAACACAAATATTCCAGAAGCATGGAGTACTGCTTTTCACAGTTTAGTTGATACAGTGGGTACTGTGAAGACAACCCAGAGAATAAAGCTACAGCCAAATGAAGTTAGAACAATCACAGGATTTGTTAGGAAAATAAGATCAGTGGACGCTTGTGTCACGGAAGTTGGCGAAGATTTTTGTTCTTCAAGAGTTAATGTTTGTCCCAGAGTGGTCAAGTTGAATAAACCGGGGAATACTGCAAGAGTTCCGGTTAGGATCTTCAACATGTCAACAAAGCCATTATCAATACCTCCAAAAACGAACATCTGTGATTTGAAAGAAGTCGATGTATTGAGAGATGGACTACTACATGAGGATAATGATGAAGAAGAAACAATAGGAATGAGACAGCAAAAGGATTCAGAGGACGATTGCAAAGACAAGATAGAAGTTGATTTAGAGGACACTTCATTAACAGCAGAACAGAAAGAGGAAGGGAGAAATTTCTTAAATAGATGGCACCACATATTTTCGAAATCACCAATTGACTTAGGAAATACTAATCTGGTCGAGCATGAGATACATCTTATTAACGACAAGCCATTCAAAGAGGCAACCAGACATATTCCGCCAGCTCTTTTCAACGAAGTTCGGGAACATTTGAAAGACATGTTGGATTGTGGAGCTATTAGACAGTCAAATTCGCCTTACTCGTCCAACATAGTTATTGTTCGGAAGAAAGATGGAACAATAAGATTCTGCATTGATTATCGGAAACTGAACCAGCGCACTATCAGAGATGCATACTCTATTCCAAGAATCGAAAATACTCTTCATTTACTTTCAGGCTCAAAATATTTTTCAAAATTGGATTTAAGATCAGGCTATTGGCAAGTGTCAATGAAAGAAGAGGACAAAGCTAAAACTGCATTCTCAGTAGGACCATTAGGATTTTATGAAGCAAACCGCATGCCTTTTGGGTTAACCAATGCCCCAGCCACATTTCAGAGACTCATGGAACGTTGCATGGGAGAGTTACACCTTCAGGAATGTTTGATATACTTAGATGACATTATCATATTTTCGGAAACCTTCGATGAACATCTGAAACGGCTGAACTCTGTATTCACGAAATTGGAGAAACACAACTTGAAATTAAAAGGATCAAAATGCGAGTTTTTTAAATCCAAAGTAATATATCTTGGACATGTAGTTTCAGAGGAAGGAATTGCAACGGATCCAGAAAAAACAGAAGCAGTAAAAACGTGGCCTATTCCAAACTGTACAAAGGACGTCAGGAAATTTTTGGGTTTCACAGGCTATTATAGAAGATTCATCAAGGGATATGCTCGGATCGTCAGACCACTTAGTGATCTCTTAGTTGGCCATTCTACCAAGAAACAGAAGAAGAAAAAGAAGGCATCAGAAAAGGAGACACCATTTGTTTGGGGACCATCTCAACAAGAGGCTTTTGACACCATTATAGAGAAGTTGATCAAACCTCCTGTATTAGCTTATGCCAATTATCAACTACCTTTCAAGCTACATACTGATGCATCTGGATCAGGGTTAGGTGCCGTACTTTACCAGCACCAAGGAGGCAATGACAAAGTCGTAGCTTATGCTAGCAGAAGCTTGAAGCCAGCAGAAAAGAATTACCCCGCTCACAAATTAGAATTTTTGGCACTAAAGTGGGCAATGACAGAGAAATTTAATGATTATCTTTACGGAAGCAAAGTAGAGGTATGGACAGACAACAACCCACTAACCTACGTTCAGACCACCGCCAAACTAGACGCTACAGGTCATAGATGGCTTGCTGCTCTAAGCAACTATGATTACTCCATCAAATACCGTAGCGGAGCAAGCAATGTGGACGCAGACAGACTCTCACGTAGGGATATAAACGGGACATCCATATCTGAATCTGAAAAACAAGTTACCTCCGTACCACCTGAAAAGGAAGACTCACTTACCTCTGCAAAACCTGGAAACACAGAAGCTGAAACAGAAACAATGGATGAGGAAACGGTACAAGCACTTACCTGTGCAGCATCAGTAGACCATGAGCAGGCACCATTTGTGTTCAGCATTACAAGTCCTGATTACTTCAAGCAGGCTGAAGCAAATGATGAAGTTCCGGATCATGTACTCCAACAAGAAGCACTTTCCGCAAAGGACTGGAAGGTTGCTCAGTCCAAGGATAAGGATATTTCCACAGTGATTCAACATCTTAAAGCAGGTACAAGACCTTCAGCTAAGCAGGTCTCGTCTACAAATGTCCTGAAATACCTCAGAGTATGGGATCGCTTGGATTTCAGAGATGGAGTAGTGTATCACCAAGGGAAACTAAATGATCAGGATTATCAACAGATACTGCTTCCTGAATTTCTTAGGAATGATATCTTTGGAACGCTCCACGACCATCTTGGCCATCAGGGAAGAGATCGAACTACGTCTCTCTTCAAACAGCGGTTCTATTGGCCAGGGATGGACTCGTGGATCCAGGATAAAGTCAAGAGTTGCCCTCGTTGCATCCGCCGGAAGTCAGTACCATCAACAGCAACGTTAGGCAGTATCTCATCATCAGCACCAATGGAAACACTATGTGTGGACTTCTTAAGCTTAGAGAGATCAAAGGGTGGGTTTGAAAATATCTTGGTGGTCACTGACCATTTCACAAGGTATGCTCAAGCCTACCCTACCAAGAACCAGCTTGCAAAAACAACAGCTAAAGTACTTTTCGACAATTTCATTGTACACTACGGGTTTCCATCCAGAATTCATTCCGACCAAGGCCCAAATTTCGAATCTGATCTAATGAAAGACCTCTGCAATCTCGCTGGTATGGAGAAAAGCCATACAACACCGTACCATCCCATGGGTAACGGGCAAGTAGAACGGTTCAATTCCACACTGTTGAAGATGCTGGGGACGTTAGAAGAGCACGAAAAGGCAGACTGGAAAGCACACGTCTCAACGTTAGTCCATGCATATAACGTGACGATTCACAAGTCAACTGGTTTCTCTCCTTATTTCCTCATGTTTGGACGCCACCCTAAGCTAGCCATCGACGCCTTGCTAGGAATCAATACCCCAAATGAAGACAGTCGCTCCAAACATGAGTACGTCAGGAAGCTAAAGGAACGATTGACCATAGCTTACGAGAAGGCAAAGGAGGCAGTCCAAAAAGCTTCTCAGACAGACAAGACCAGATATAACGTGAAAGCCAAGGCAAGTAAGCTTGAGATTGGTGACATGGTGCTTGTTAGAAACGTTGGCCTGCGCGGAAAGCAGAAGCTAGCAGACAAATGGGAGGACACCCCGTATATTGTAGTAGGTCAAAAAGGTCCGGAAATGCCAGTCTACATAGTAAAGAAGGATTGCCCTAACAGCAGGAAGATCCGAACATTACACAGAAATTTGTTGCTGCCGTTAGGCCATACTTCACGAAGTGATTCGTCTGTTCCAAGGTATGTGATACCAGCGCGAAGGTCAAAACCATCCGTTGACTACCAGACAGAGAAACAGAAAACACGTCCTCAGCGAAGACGTAAACCTCCTGTGAGGTATTCTCCAGGAGACTAACATTTTCAGCCAGAACACGGTTATGTGTATTATATTTTAGTTGACACTATTCAGATATAGTGACCATCTCATAATGTCGTCAACTTTGGAGTTTTACGTTTGTTTTGACGACTATATTATTTCTTATCAGTGTTTTGTTGTATTTTTGTATGCATTTCAATTTGCGTAGAAGATTTACTTTCATGTACGTGTTGGTATAGTTAGAGTGATGTAATATCTACAAGTGTAAGACATTGTAGGATTAGTGTATTCCTTCAGGTAGTCTAGGAAATATCTTTGCTGTCTTGTTCTCAAGTCTTAACTATATTAGCGTACTATTCTATTTTTTCATATAGTTTATATATGGAAGCTACGCAATGTTTTTTTGTAACTGTATTTTGTATATTTTGCTACATGAACGCATTACGCAGTTCGTGATTTTTTTTGATATATCATGTATTAAACTGTCATATTGCATTTGTGTTTGTCATTTATTTTATCGTTTACTTGGTGTATCTATTTATCTGTGATATTTTGAATGTCGAGGACGACATTTTTTGAAAAGGGGGGTGAATGTCATAGGGTGATATTAATTATTTCTGGAGTTTATTACATTTTTTCATTAAATTGGGTGTGTTTGTTGTTATTTCCATTCCCTTTAATTCTCATAATCCCTAGTCCAAATTATTATTTTCTAACCTTAACAGTCAAAGGGAACTAACCACTTCTTGCATGCTAGTTTTTAATCACGTGATATGTCATTCCGGTCACTTCGGTCATTTAAATTCTTCAGACAGCCATCTTTATTTTGAGCATAATAAATATATTTATATCTGGATATTATTCCAATAGCCAGGTAACCATTTCATTATTTAGTAACTTGAATAATTAGGTTTATATTATTAGTATTGTTATAAGTTTTGATTATGTACAGGTTCAACTTAAATGCTAAGCAGAAGTTGTTTACCCATTTGTATGTACATGTTTGTTTACATAATCAGATGTCAATTTGTAATGTTTATGCTTTGTACTTATTATTGTTTTTAATTCTGTTGTAGATTTCTTTCAATCTCTTTGAACACCAGTCAACTGACAATAAATCATAAACGTTTCGGGAGTGTTGATACTTCTTCAAACCCAATTTCACCCAGCCGTGAGCTGAGGCCCGGTCGGGGTCACCCTGAGAACCCATAAGAACCCAAGAGCTCTACGAAACCTTGCTTTAAGCAGTCACATGTCGTTAATACCTAATAATATACACAATTTAGTGGTCGTAATAGAGAGGTTTTACTGTTTCTTTATGTTCATAAGCATCTTGTACTCAAATGTCCTGTACAGATTAAAATCGATAAGTACAAATAAACCCCTCAACCCTTCCGGATCGAACTAGAGAGGTGTTCGGATTTGGAAGATTTACAGTGGAGAATCTGTTATTCTTTACCGTTTAAACGCAAACGAAACGCAAACGCAAAGTACTAAAACGTAGAAAAGTGCAACTTTTCGACAATTCTGATCATTCATGTTTTTCTTGGAGGCAAACAGTTTGGAGCCTGATCAGACGCCGGGTTACCCGGCGTCTGATCTGGCTCCAAACGGTTTGTAATAGAAATAATAGTTTTAGCGTAAACGCGTTTATTGGGAAAGAATAACAGATTCTCCACCGTAGCAGCCAATCAGAGGAAGTTGAGTATGTAGTCGAGCTGTTTGCTTACTATAAACATTACGTTATGTTAAAATATACCCGCTACTTAAATGAGTGACTGCTTTAAACAAGCATTACACCAGAGCAACTGCTTGAGGTTTCATGAAAACTCATTTCCCTAAAACAGACAGGGTAGCTTTATTTCTAAACATTTCTCTTTGGTGAATTCTCCAAACCATGTGTTTGGACTACTCATTAGAATTAAAATATAATGGAGATATAGGCCACACAAAATACATTCTCTTGTTAATAATATTTCAAAACATAAAGCCTCCCATGGCCTAATCATTCTATATGTTGTGCGTTACATACAGAGTATAAGAGTATTTCCTAACTATTCAAAAAGCAGAAAAACGAGCAATCTAAGATAAACGAATTATATACAATAATGTAATAAGCAACAAATCAATTATTTGCAATATCTACGGTTCAACATTATCTATCGTCCCATTATCCTTTAACCCATAGCCTGTTTCTCAAAACAGGTGACTACTTAAAGCAGGTTGAAAAAAAGCAGAATGCGCCTTAAGGCGCATTCTGCTTTACTTTCAGCCTGCTTTAAACTATCATCTGCTAGGATAAAGAACATTTTTCTAACAGTACACAATCATTTCGTAATAAATTGAAACTATCTTTTTCCATGGAGGAATAAACTAAAAGCGTAATAAAGCGTATGTATGGGGTAGTGGGTTAAAGATAAACAATGAGTAAGTACAAACACACCTCTCAAAACTGAACTCGTCCTGGTCGAACAAAAAACTCGGTTAGGAGAGGTGTTTGGGGTGTTTAGCAGCCATTCAGAGGAAATGGGTTATGTAGTCGAGTTGTTTGCTTTCTAAGCATTAACTTATATTTTAATATCTGTTCTACTTTAATGAGTGACTGCTTTAAGCAAACCTTACGCCAGAGCAACTGCTAGTGGTTTTTGGAAAAGTAATTTCCCTTAAACAGATAGGAAAGCTTAATTTTTAAATCTTTCTCTCATGAATGACTTCACCAAACCCTATGCTTGCACTACTCATTAATACAAAAATACAATGGAGATACAGATCACACACGATACAGACTCTGCCTAGGTAAATAAGAATTCAAAAAGTAAGTCTTCTATGGGCCTAAGCGTGTATACATTGTGCGTTATATATTACAATATTCTTTTATATACAATATAACCTCGACTATTCGGGTTCCCTTAACCAATTACCCAATACCCCGTTTCTAGTTTTGAAGATAGGTGGCAACTTAAAATGGTTGAAACTAAAACAGAATGCACCTAAATGTGTATTCTGCTTTACTTGCAGCCTGCTTTAAGCTATTGTATCAACAGCTAGGATTTAGAAAATAATTCTTCTGGTTCGTTTTTTGGAACTATTTTCTACAGTGGAAGAATAAATCAAATACGCAGAAAGGTGCTTCTATTGAGGAAAGGGTTAAGTCGAACATACACGTATATCAAATATTAAACGTGGAATACGGGTAATGTCGAGGGAATCGAGTTCCAGTAATCGAGATAAGGCTGTAGCTTGTAACTTATATTTCCATTATCTAAACATTTCCAATATACATGTTGTACGTACATGTACATGCTGATAGTTTTTCCCACCTTTTCAGCCTTAATCATAATTTCATCTTATAGGTGATGACAATATATCATTCAATTTAATGGAATCGTCTATGTGACTTTTCGACTATTTCTATTTTGAATTAAGATTTGAATATTGATATTATTCTCAAGCAGATTTGATCCTGATCAGATGCTAAAATCCTCGACCTTCGATCTGGATCAAAACTATTTAATAGTGAAGCGAATAAACGTAGGTTCATCCTTCCCGTTTGAACAAAACAATACGCAAATGCAGTTCATTAAAACGTAGAAAACACAACCTCTTTAAACTTCTGCAGATTGGTCTTTGATCGTTTTATCTGTGTGGCAAACATCATAGAGCCTGATCAGACTACTGGTTATCCGGCGTCTGACCTGGCTTCAAACTGTTGATAAAGTGATTGGTTTCGAGCAAATGAGTTTATTAGACAAGAGTACTAGGCGCTTTGTTAAAAAAAACCCGGCGAATTGGACGTCAGGCTTACACAATGTTATCTGAGACACAAATAAACTTCAAAGTTTCACAGTATCAGTGTTCAATATACCGTAAAACCTCTCTATTACGACCACTAATATCTGGGAATTATTAGGTGTTTATGACAGGTGACTGCTTAAAGCAATGTGACAGAAAAACAGAAAGCTCCTTTAGGAGCTTTCTGTTTTACTGTCACCTTGCTTTGAGCTGTCGCCTGTATTTTATACCATCAATTAGCATTCGGTTTGGTGGTCGTAATAGAAAGGTTTTACTGTATTATGATTCCGGGAATATATACTTGTTTCTAGCCAGCTGCAGGAACAAACACTATATACAAAAGTACCGAGACGGGTTTGTAGGATTTCCACGATCCAGTGCATATTACGTCAATACAAAAGCACCGAGAGTGTTCTGCTTGGAGCTGTCATTTGTTTACCGAGATCGTTCTACGCAGTTCCATATAACTAAGCACATTAGGTCAAAACAAAATCATCCACAACAGACCTCCCAACAACGATTCCCTTCTTATAACAACGCTAGCCGCTGTTCCCCAAACAAGACAATTATTTCTAACCCTTCAATGCTGCATTACGTGTGCTTAAAATTGCATTCTGCTGTTTTTTCTCAAAGTTACATATATTGCTCGTAAGTGGACATTTTGACAGAAGAAATATAATGACAAGTGACAAACAGCTTGAATCAAGATCAGACGCCGCGTAACGCGGCGTCTGATCTTGATTTAAGCTGTTTGCAAATGTAATTCAAGTCTTAAATTTCCCTCCCTATAACAACTCACTCCGTACAACGCACACAATCATCATCTCCCGTTTTAGTGTTGGTAAAGAGAGGAATACTGTAGAAGGATCCCATTATTCTTTGTATCTACACAATTCCACAAGCTGCAACGATGAATCTGAAAACAAGAACAGGATTACAGGAATAATAAATAGTGATATGAGAATCAAGTTCGATAATAAATAACACAATCAACCCTTGCGACGAGTATATTCGTCATTTACAAACAGTGAGCATCTGATGAGTACATTTGTCCTACACAAACGGTGTATACCCAGATCAGAGGGCTCAAAAAGGAGATCTAGTTCCAAACTGTTTGACATTCTGATCACAGTTATGATACATGTATTACATCAACTCTTAATATTGTTGCAAACGACACATAAATTATGTTTTAGAGTTTGAAATGTTATATTGTATCTATAAACCTTGGGAGATTCCATATAACAAGTGATGTTTCGCTTTACTGAGCTACTACCCGATTACGATGGTTATTTACAATAAGTTTGGAGTTTGGAGTCTAATCAGACGCCATGTATTGCTGAATGCAACTGAACTGTTTGATACTCATTACGATATAACAGTCAATTTAATTTGAATTTTAATTTGAGAAAATAAAGCAGACGACAATATTTCAAAGCAGATGACGTCATGACAGTGAAATTGGATCGGTCGGTTCATCATTTAAATCCTGGTTTAACGATTTGTTAACAAAATGCAGTCTGCTAAAATCAAGAAATGGGTTCTATTGTATGTTTGAATGAAAATCCCTCTAGCTAACAGTTTGATACATGATTTGGCTCTATTTCGTGTGGGTCGTTGTCATATTTTCTTAGCTGTTTTCATACATAAATTATTAGCCAGGGTCCATGCTTTTAAAGCGTCGTAAATCCTCCTCAAGCATGTGATTGCTCAGATTGGAGCCTGGGCTTAAACTGACCAACCAAATGCTTGAGATCGAACTCAGACTCAACTCAAACACTTTATAAGCGCTGGGCCGGGACACATCAGATATGGTCATTTGAGTTATCTGTTTTCATACATACGAAGTCATGATAAAGGCCAGGACATATCATGTATGATAGTTTGAGTTTATTTTGACCCCATCGCTCTCAATGACGCTTGAAAGAGTCTTTACAAAAAGTGTGGATCCTGATCAGACGCCGCGTAACGCGTCCTCTGATCAGGATCCAAACAGTTTCACACTCCTTTTGAAATTGTATCATTCATATTGCATTATTTTTTTTAACTTTGAAACGACATTGCAGACAATAAAATTGAAGCAGCAGATAATGAAACGGTGAAGGGGTAAAAATCTCCAGAAAAGGTTGTAAGTGAAAGGGTTAATTTCTTGACACGCAGAATGTTCTTCTACCCCACTAGCGGAGGAGAATTTATTTTAGATATGAAATTCAAAAATGAAAACTTTCTTATCTTGTTTAACCCCTTATCCTGCAGTAATACCATCTGCTTTGAAATTGACGTCTGCAAAAGTTGTTACATTGAAGTTTATACATTTTTTTCTCTCAAAAATAAAAATAAATAAGGTAACATAAAGGCGAGTGTCAAACAGTTTGGATCCAGATCAGACGCCGCGTCAGGTGGCGTCTGATCGGGATTCAAACTGTTTGCACAGTATAGTCAAGTCACGATGGACATTTAAACTACACTTTACATAAAATAAATAAAGAACTTGTTTTGCTTCAGATGATTTATACGAGACAACATTAACCCATTACCCGATAGCCTGTTTCTAGTTTTGAAAATAGGTGACTACTTAAAGCAGGTTGAAAATAAAGCAGAATGCGCCATATGGCGCATTCTGCTTTACTTTCAGCCTGCTTTAAGCTATGCGCCATATGGCGCATTCTGCTTTACTTTCAGCCTGCTTTAAGCTATTACCTGCTAGAATAAGGAAAGTATAAAATATGACACATATTCATTACGGTATATATTGGAACTATTTTCTTCAGCGGATGAATAAAATGCATGTGCTAAAAAGTCGTTTCTATAATGGAAAGGGTTAAAAGTTTATTTCCTACCTTGTTTGCATGTCAGCTTTATTCTAGGCTGTAGACTTTGATGCTGTTACTGAGTGCAAGAGTGTCACCACCGCTACCGGTGTATAACTTTTCATCACTGTGGGCAATAGCATTGGGGAATATGATACCGTCCTTCTCCTCTAGTAGAATCCGTACCAACTTGCCATGTGGAGTGAGTTGGTGAACTGTGTGAGTAGCTCTACTGCACACATAAACATAGCCGTGGTCATCAACAGCTATTCCGTATGGACACTGTAACCTGTCATTCATATATGTTGCCATGACTACTCCTTCTTTGTTCAAACAAACTACTTTATTGCCTTCATATTCACTAACATAAATACAACGTTTGTCTTGACTTAGTATTATTCCAAACGGCATATTTTCAAATAGTTTGTTCCCAGTGTTGTCCTTGTCAATTTGCTGTAGTAAGTTACCAGACATGTCACAAATATGAACTGAAAAGACTGGGTGTGGACAGGCCAGATAGAGCTTTCCTGCATTGTAGGTGATGCCAGTATAAACACAGTCTGGCCTAGCTATAGTGTGACTTGCTGACAGGGTTGGTGACACAGACAGTAGCTGGATATATTCCTCGTTCATTAATGTTACTGCTAACTTATCATCTCCAGCCATTGTAATGTAACACGGTTTTGATGTGAAAGACACTTGCTCTGATATCTTACTACCTTCAGTGTCTATTAACTTCACAGATTTGTTATTAAAATCGGCCACAGCCAGTCGTCCATCAGGTAGTACAACAGCATCATGAATAAGACAGTCATTGGCATCTGTATCAGATTTAACAGTGATATCATACAGATATTTGGCCCTGGTACCTTCAGGATTACCAGCTAGTGAGACAGTCCCCAGACTGGTTACTGATGAAGTAAGATCATCAAGCTTGTCATCTCGGCTAAAGGTCAGTCGTCTTGTTCTGATCAATTGATTGATGCTGTCAGCCTCTTTCTCCAAGACCGGTAGTTTCTTCTGGGCAGTTTTCATAGCCACGAAGAGTTGATTGTAATGACTCAGTGCACCTTTTCCATCCAAGTCTGTATTCATTCCCTGAATTTCTTCAATCAGGTCATGGCATCTGGGTGTGTGACGTGTAAGCGATTCCAAATATCCCTGTTTGAGCTTAGCAGCCTGTTTCAGCAACTCTCCTTCCAGTTTATCAAGAAGTTTGTTGATGTTTTGTCTGAATTGTTTGACATCAGTCATCACCTGATTGTAGCTTGTATCTGCTTCTTGCTGACACCATTCTGACCGACTATTACAGCACTCCAATATAGCGACGAGCTTTATCAGTTCAGCTTGTATCTGTTTCAACTCTTGACTGCCTGTGACGCAACTGGAAACCTCGGGTATGTAAGACATGTCCTGGCAGGTCCTATGGTGCAAAGAAAGACATACGCTGCATCCCAGTTGTTTATGGGAGTTACAGTAGAACTTAATCAGCTCCTGTGGGTGTGTTTCACATCTGTCTGTAAGAGGGTCCGTGGTATCCAATGCTGCTTGGAGCTGCTGTCCGACTGGTTTCTTTGCTGGCATTTTTGACTTATCCTGTAAAACATGTTTTTTTGTAGCCGACGTCTTTTTGTGGTTTGTTTTACACTCCTCACATAGATACTCCCCACAGTTCACACAGTAGCCGACCGCCTCAACTCGCTTGCCGTCCGTGTAGCAGAAATCACATTTTATGTCAAAGTCTTCTTCTGACCCTGCTACGAGTGTTCTACTGAAGCTTTTAGCACCTGACACAGACTTATCCGACATTTTGAGACACCAACCTTCAATTGAAAACGAAAGTAATAAATAGATTAATTAAATGGAATCACTTTCTACCAGAAGTACATATTTAGCTATTAAAATTTTCCATAAAACAACTCTACTACACGCAAATGTAAAGTGTTACATAAAAATATATGCTATATAATAGAAGCTTGCTACGTCTCTTTCCACCCGACGCATAATGGTCGTTAGCAGCCAATCACAAGTTCTTCCTGGTCGTGTTCAGTTGCCACTGTTTGCGGCTTCAGTAAGCAGTGTGTACCCGTTTGCAGCGTGCATAGTACAGTTGAGATTAAACCTGGTAGATATAGTCAGAATTGTCAAAAAATTGTCACTTTCTACATTTCATTGCAAAGCGTTTGCGTTTCGTTTGCATTTTAACGGAAGCATGACGTTTTCTCCACGATCCACTGTATTTTAGACCGCTAGCCAACTCGCAGTCGATGGCCAAGACGGCCATCGAGTTCTTTACTGAACTCATGGCTGGCTGTTACCCTGTATCTGTATTGATATCCTCTTATCTAAAAGTGTCATCTTCAATCTTGTCTGTCAATATTAGATATGTGCGATATATACGGTACGAACAATATAAGTGAGTTACTAACACTTTGGATTCAGGTCCAAATCCGAGCTAATCTGGTCTGATCTGGATCCCAACTGTTCGCAAATAAAGTCAAGTCACATCGGATAAGGGCAATTGTATATGTAGAGTTACCGTTCCTAGCTTACTGTCCCATATATCTTTTATGAATAGACCATACGTAATTTGAGATATTTCCATTTTAGATATTTATAAAGTTTTTATCGTCTGCTTTAACCCTTTTACCGCCAAAATATCGTCTGCAGTGGTTGTGTCGTCTGCAATATTTTTAAAGTCGAGTGTCAAATAGTTTATCCCCTTCACTGTCATGACGTCATCTGCTTTAAACAATTGTCGTCTGATCTTATTTCTTAAATCCAAATGTTAGGTATTTCGACTTCAGAAATATTGAAATGAGTAGCAAATAGTCTGGATCCTGGTCAGACGCCGTGTTAAGCGGCGTCTGATCAGGATCTAAACTGTTTGTAAATAAACGTTGTACAATGTACTCGGGGTAATGCAGTGAATGGGATACATTGATAATGTTTGACAGGTTTGGTGAATTATTTTAAAACGTCCAAGTTATGCAAAGATTGTACAGTGCTCCCTGCCTACAACGGCCCTCTAAACAACAATTTCTTCCTTACAACAACGCTTGTCGCTGTTCCCCAAATAAGACATTTATTCCTAACCCTTTCACTGCTGCAATAACGTCAACTTAAAGTTGTCGTCTGCTGTATTTTCTCAAAGTTACATTTAAGTGGACATTTGACAGAAGAAATATAATGACGAGTGACAAACAGCTTGAATCTAGATCAGACGCCGCGCAACGCGGCGTCTGGTCTAGATTCAAGCTGTTTGCAAATTTAAGTCAAGTCTTAATTTTCCCTCCCAATAAAAACTTCCTCCGAACAACACACACACTATCCCTTTGGGTATTGTTGTAGATAGGGAACATTGTAATCGTGTACAATTTCATTACGTCGTTATTTATATGGTAATAAACAAGTACACTAAGCCGAGACGTAACACCCTTTCGTGACTCTACTTGTATTAAATATTATGAAGTATTATGAATAAATATTTGATTTTTATGCTCTTGACATCAATATAATGTATCTGGTCAGTGTTGTCGTATTTTCTCCTTGCTTTAAGAAATCGCCGTCTGCTATTATTTGACAGAAAATTTATTTAGACATTGTTGTGGCCAAAGAAACATTAGATTTGTGAATCAAATAGTTTTGAACCTGATCAGACGTCCATTTTCTCGGCTTGATATCAGAAATCAAAAAGCTTGCAAAGACCAGTACACTCGGGTAAGGCAGTAAATGGGTTAACCCTTTCACTCTCCCTTGTTTTAGAATTACGCCAGTTAAACTGCCTTAACCATTTACCCAATAACCCGTTTACAACATTAAATACAGGTGATCACTTAAAGCAGGTTGAAAGTAAAGCAGAATGTGCCTTAAGGCACATTCTACTTTACTTTCAGCCTGCTTTAAGTTACTATCTGCTAGGATATAGAAAAAAATTCTTATGGTACAAATTCATGACAGTATAAAATGAAACTATTTTCTTTGGCGGATGGATAAAATGAATGCGCTAAAAATCGGTTCTATAAGGGAAAGGGTTAAATCTAAATGTGAAACGATATTGCAGACAACAGTATTGAAGTAGACGACACTATGGCGATGAAGGCGTAAAACCTTACGATAAATCTGATCATGAAAGGGTTGAACACTCAACTTTTGGAAGAAATTCAAAGGGAGATAAACCATCTTAACAAAGACTCGGAGTCTCTTTTAAAATGACAGCATATCATGAAGACATGTGATGTTCACGTTGCCATGGTAACATCATTTAGAACACTAGTCAAGGATTTTCAGTAGTGTTCTAAAGTTGCTAAGCAACCGAATCAAAGCAGAAGTGAATAAAATCTCACCTCTCAGTCTGATCGGAAATTAATTCAGCTTTTGGTAGAGATTTACCTTTAGTGACTTTAAGTTAATCGACAGGTTCCGGTTTACCATAAACAGTTCAAATACATCAAAAACCTATGACAATTTTCCAGAGTGGGAACTTAATCATGGCCAACAACTTATGTATATCTCTCTGTTTCTCTCTGTTTCTCTCCGTCTCTCTGTCTCTCTGTCTCTGTCCCGCTCTGCCTATATGTCTGTCTAGTAAAAGGTATTTACGAGTTCCTTATTACAGTAGGAAATCCCTTTATAGAGAAACTTAACTGTTTCCACGCCCTTGACGATTAAAGTATGTATATTATTTGTATCACTACTTGAATAGGGGAGGGTCGTAACTAATGTTGGTAGAACTTGTGGCCCGACCCGATTTCATGAATTTGAAATAAAATATGGTTAAACTAAAACTAGTCATGTTCCAAAACAGCCTGGACCCAGATCAGACGCCGCTTATTACGGCCTCACATAAAGATTACTACTCGTATAGAAAATTGGCCAGGCATGCTTTCTTAATAATTGCTTTCAAACGATACTGCTGACAACAAAATTTAAGCAGACGAAAATATAGCGGTGGAGTGGGTAAAGCCTTCACTATTAGTTTAGCGTTGAAAAGGTGAACCTGACGGGTACTGGAACATGTTGGCGATTTATTAACCATTTCCCAAATAGAAGCGCCTTTTAGCGCGTTTAATTTATTTATCCGCTGAAGAAAGTAGTTCCAATTTAATCAGTTATGAAGATATATTATAGGGTATAATTTCTTTATTCTAGCACATGATAGCTTAAGCAGGCTGAAAGAAAAGCAGAATGCGCCTTAAGGCGCATTCTGCTTTACTTTCAACCTGCTTTAAGAAGTCACCTATATCTTCAGTACTAGAAATAGACTAAACATTCAGGGTAGTCACAATAATGTCATTTTCTACGTTTCATTGCAATACGTTCGGTGTTCGTTTGCTTTTGAAATTATAGCGTCTTTTCCATTGTGACACAAACGTGTGTTTATAAGAAAGAAAGCAGTCAACCCCCTCTTTTACGACTGACAACAAGGTTAATTTATTTGTGAAAGACACATAATAGCTTACCCATTAACACCACATAGCTTGAAGATAGGTGGCCCCTGAAAGCATGTTGAAAGTAAAGCAGAAGGTGCTTTAAGGAACAATCTGCTTTACTTTCAGCCTGCTTTAAGCTATACTCTGCTAGGATATAAAAAAAACCTTTATGTAAAATAATCCTGACTGTTTGAATTAGGACTATATTCTTCAAATGTGGAATAAATTAAAGGCGTAAAAATGGGGTAATGGGTTAAAGGAATGGGACATTGTAACAGAACGCGCACAAAGTATAAAGTTTCTCCATCAAAACCCTTTATATCCCTATTCCACGAGACGGCGATCTATGGCGCTCTGTCAGAGCGTCGCAGGTCGTCATGCAGAGCGCCGAGGTCGCCAGGAGCGCTACCTGAGCGCAAATGGGTCGCTATCTGATATCCATGATCGCCAAGGTCGCCGTCGGGTTACTCCCCTGCACAAAGATCCGTGGCGCTCCGGCCGGAACGCCATCAGATCGCTAATTGATCGCCTAAGTCGCCATCGGAGCGCTACTTGATCGCCAAGATCGTAACTAGAGCGCTATCGGATCACTTTAGAGCGCCACCATCATCCAACACAGCAAATCAGTAGATACTTCACGCTCCATGGCGATCTGATAGTGAGTCTCTGCATTTTAAAATACCCGATAGTATTTTCTATTAATGTATCCAAATTGCATGAGGTAACTCGACGTCTCATCCGGATCCAAACTGTTATACACCCATACAATGATGATTCCGAAAAGTGTGTTAATATAATTGCGTTTAACATTGATTTTGATGTGCGTTAGAACATTTGTAGTAACTATTAAATGAACAAACACAGATTTTTAGTGACTTGTGGCAGTACTAACGTAGTGCAGAAAGTTCTTATAGGAATCGTCTGCATTACTATGTTACTGCATTGAGTGGACACAAGTCAAAAAGAAAGCAGTTATATGTATGGCTATTTGCCTAAATATCTGCTAGCGAATTTAAAACGAATGAGCGCGGCAGAGCGCCACAGGTCTTCATAGGATATCTCCCTAATCATATCAAGTAGAGCGCTAACAGAACGGTAATGGATCTCCATCGGTCGCCGACATCGCTATCGGATCTCTTTTGAGCGCCATAGTTCGCAGTGGTCGCCATCGGAGCGCCAATAGAGTGCACTAGATCGCATCTTAGTCGCCTTTGAGCGCCTTGACGGAGCGCCAACGGAGCGCAATCTGATCATACAAGAGCGCAACATTTTTATGAATTGGGTGGCGACCAATGGCCATGAAGTCGCTATCGGATCTTACAGATCGCTAACGGATCGCCATCGGAACGTAATCTGAACGCAATCGGATCGTAAATGCCATAAGATTGTCTGATTCTGAGGCGACCTATGGTGCTCTGTCGGACCGCGGAGATCGCCATCGAGCTTCGTCTCGTGGAATGGGGGTATCAGTTTAGTTTTACCCACTAGCCCATGCGAAGAATGTCCTACACCACTGTACATTTACTCCTTTCATCCGCAACTTTCAACTGAATATGCATGATGAAGAACTATTTTTAACTAATGCAGTTTACGCTACGATCGAAATTCGATATCCCAAACTCGATTAAGTCGAGCTATTCCGTATGTCTACCGTTGAAGTCCATTTGTCTGAAGTTCTTAAGACTGACATATCCGTAATTCAACGTTAAAACGTGGATTACCGGTACTTTGAATTGCGAATTTGTTCAACTTAAGAGAAATCAATAGATCGAAGTACCGCTGTATTTCGAGAGATTAAGGTGTCTATCTTCACTGCCTTTTGTCTACAGAATTTCTTTCTTCTTCATTTAAACCTTTACTCCATATTTTGTTTTTAAAGTATTTAAGCTGTGCAATTGCTCAAAGCAGGCTGAATACCAGAAAGCGTATTTATGATCTTATTGCTTTGCATTTATCCTGCATTTAAGCTACCTCTGTCAAAATGCAGAATAGTTTTCTTTGGCTCTTTGTCAGAATTAGTATTAGGGTCTATGAAGAATATATTAACTCTCTCAATACCATGAACCTGTTTTTAATACACTCATTACATATTGCAAACAGTGTAGACCCAGATCAGAGGGCTTCCGTAGGAGCCCTCTGTTCTGGGTCTACACTGTTTTCTATTTTATACCAGTATTCATTAAACTGCACAGAATTTCAAGTAGACTGTTTCATGTTTTGTTACCGGTATTTAAAATGTACCACAGGGGAACTTAAAAGTCCACAAGAATGATTTAGTGTTGAAAGAGTTAGATGTGAAAAGTCGCTTCATTGTTGGTAAAGGGCTAAATTCCCTAATTATGATCTGGGTAGTATGCGATATGAAACAATAACTCGATGGGTTTCGAGCTCATTCGTAATTCCTTATTTACCATTGAAGAAAAAGATCAAAGCAAATGAATAGGCGCTTATAAGGGGGCGAAGGGTCATTTTCCTAAACACGATTTGGGTTGTAAATGCCATGAAAAAAATAATAACTCAGCGCCCTGTGGACTCTATTAACTCTTATCATGCTCATATCGACCTGGCTAACATTTGCAAACAGTTTAGGATCCAGATCAGAAGCCGCGTTACGCGGCGTCTGATCTGGATCGCAAACTGTCTGTCATTCATATTCAACTTTTCTTCAGTGCAAAATTCAATAAAACTAATTTTGATTTTTTTTTCGCGGATGATTTATTTGATAGAAAAAGGCGAAAATTCAGCAAGACAAGGATTCAGCATTGAAGTGGTACAGTGGAGAAAACGTTATCTTTCCCGTCGAAACGCAAACGAAACGCAAACGCATTGCAAACAAAAAGAGAAATAAATGACATTTTTTTGACAATTCTGAATGTTGATTTTAACCTGGACGGCAAACAGTTTGGAGCCTGATCAGACGCCGGTTACCCGGCGTCTGATCTGGCTCCAAACTGTTTGCAATGGAAATAATAGATTTAGCGTAAACGCGTTTATTGGGAAAGAATAACGTTTTCTCCACTGTATGCTAATGTATCTTTGCTGCTCATATAAACAAAAGTACTTCAGTGTATAGGAGCTGTACATGTGGGTTGTGTTAGTTACTAGAGTTATTTGTGCATGTTATTAAAGGCAAAATGTCGAATAACACAGCAGAAAGATTTCAAAAATGCAAAGGGGCGTGCACAGGGATTCTTCAACAGAACTTGTTAGTAGCGCTTACGTTCGTCGGCGTCGGCGTCGGACTTTTTGTCGGATTTATGGTTGCCCCGACAAACCCGTCGAATAGCACACTGCTATGGCTAGGTAAGTCCTTAAAGCGACTCGCAACCAGATGGTGCATTAAAAATAGTAATTTGTAAATATGTGTCAAACGCTTATATAAATGGTAAAGAATTAGTTTAGGATAAGAAATTCTGTTTAAAAAAATGTATTTCAATTAAAAAAAATATTGGTCTCTGGTGGGATTCGAACCCGGGGCCCGGCATTGGCGGACAGAAGGCAAAATAGGGGAAACCGCTTAGACCAATGGACCACGGAACTATCCGTTTATATCGGATCGATTTAACGTATTTCAATGTGTAGCGATCGAAAGTGCATACAACTTCGTAATTCGGCTCGTGTTTATGTCTGAGCCCGTGTAGAGAAGCAACAACAACAACTATACCGTCTACTAGTCGGTATAGAAAAACGATGGAAAATATCTAAAAATCTAAGATTCGGTGACGATTCTTGAGACTTCTTTTGGACTGATCATATTTGTTTAATGTCAGAAGCCAAATAATGCCACAAATTTGCTTTTATTTGAGTATTTTATTTTATTTTGACAAGTACACCATCCGGTTGCGAGTCCCTTTAAACTCGTTAAAACCCCTTTCACCACTGCATTACTTCACTACCGTCATCAACTGTAAACAATTGTCGTCGGCTTTTATTTCTTAAACTTGATTTTAGGTATTTTATCGAACCTTTTCGAATCCAGTAGTTATTAGAAACAATAACAACAAAACGCCCAATTCTATGTTATTTTCCACAGCCATCTACAGCATTCCTTCCATCACGTATTCCGCAGAGTAGAAAATGTTTATTAAGGATATTCCTTGTTACTTTGAATGGTTGTTTTCGTTAGGAATTGTAATAAGATAAACAGTGACGACCCAGATCAGAGGACACCCTCTGATCTGCGTCATCACTGTTTGCATTGGACACGTGTACTCTTCACATGTACACTGTTTGCAAAGAACGCATATATGTGTGACTAGGGTTTAAAGGGTTAACAGGTATTAACCCTCTCTCTCTCAATGACGTCATAAAGCGCGATTTCAAACAGTTTTGGTCCTGATCAGAAGCCGCGTGACGCGGCGTCTGATCAGGATCAAAACTGTTTGCCACTTGTTTTGAAATTAGGTCAGTTATACTGCCTAAATTTAATTTGGCAACGATATTACAGATAACAATATTGGTGCAAACGACAATATGATAGTGAAGTGTTTAAAATATCATGATGAATTTGATCATGAAATGGTTAACAGGATGAATTTCTCTAACACCATGCACGAACCTTTCACTTTTTTAGAATGGTGGTAATTGCATAACTATACATGTTTTACAAAAAAAACTACCCGTATATTAACTTCAAATTTGCATGGCGGAATTAAATGATTTATATACCAGAACGTGTTTTAGAAAATTTATTCTACCAAATTGTGTAAATTTACAGTCAAAAATATATTACATATTTTACTGAAACATCTTCCATTTGTACAGAAATTATATTTCCTAAGTCTACACGCATTGCAATTTTCGTTTAAAAAGACTTTTATTATCTAAATTTGATAAAAAAAAAATACAATTCATGTGTGTAGAATATAATTCTACTATGTAATATTGCGATACACCATACAGTAATAGGGGTTTATCCCGTTTAAACCTCGACAACCGGTTGCAATAATTTTTTAATGGAAGAATTTGCGATATGATATTATTTATCTCTGCACTTGTGAGTAGATATGTCTAGATCCACTTGAAAACAGCTTCATTCACTATTCGAGTACAGTACTCAAGTGCTTGAAGGCATGCGAGAATGTTTTTTACACACCAGTGATTTCCTGTTGTAACATTTACAAATGCAAATACAGTGAAGGCTCATAACACCGGACTCCTTAACTCATTTGCGCTCAGTGGATTCGTCCATGTTTATATATTTGATTAGTCGATTTTTTATATAAGGGGTGCCTGGTCTAAATTTTTATTTTTGTTTTATATTCAAATTTCTATCAGTAAACAGTGTACACTCTGATCAGACGCCAGAGTTTACACTGTACTGTCAAGCTAAATTTGTAACAGCAATAAAATCATTTTGTGAAACTCACAACATCCGCCCTGATACATGTATCAGTTGAAATGTCAAAGTCTTCACTTGATTGATTCCCTACATTTCGCTGTAATTAATATTTTGTCCGACAAACGACACATCGTCCTGCCAAATGACTAATTTCTAGACTGATATAGGTACAGTAACACGGCCGTGCACCTATGAGCTGATTGTGTTTTTGTTGAGGAAAGGGACCGATTAACCCATTTATACCCAGTGGATTCCTCCATGTTTATATATTGGATTAGTCCATTTTTTATCAAAGTGATGTCTGGTCAAAACTTTCTTTTTTCTTTTTGTTTTATATTGAAAAATATCAGCAAACAGTGTATACTCTGATCAGACGCCGCATTATGCGGCGTCTGATCAGAGTATACACTGTTTGCCTATGTACCTTTATGGGACGTTGGGCATAAATTGGTTAAATAAGTCTAAACGTATTTAGGAGACGGCTCATACAGGAGCTGTTGTTATCTTCGTGTGTTTGGGACTATTGACGAGTCTCTAATTAGGAACAGAACAGAATTTTTTTTATTTTTTTTTATTTATACATACATTATCTCGTCAAAACAAAATAAATAATATTCACAATTGTCACATAATCCACTACTGGATCAAATATTACAAAAATACATTTAGAGTCATCGTATCAGTATACATTGTACATATATAATTATTTTGAATGGAGATAAGCTTTATTAATTACTTTTTTAACACTACACACCGAACAATGAAGGTCAGAAACAACCCAGAAAGCTGGAGCTTTCTGCGTACTTTCTATCCCGCATTGAGCGTTTCTTGTCTTTAGATAAGTATAAATAACACACATAGTTAAGATTAGGGAAGTCGAAAACACGAAACTGTACTGTTCATGATTTGCAAATAGATATTCATGTACTAACATTTCATGAATAATTTTCCTATAAGAAATCAATGAAATATTTCTGAGTAAAAAAAGATGACTTGTTCGAGTTAGCGAGACACGACTATGTATGTGTCCTCACATAATTATGCGATACATGTACAGTGTAGAAAGCGTTATTCTTTCCCAATAAACGCGTTTACGCTAAATCTATTATTTCCATTGCAAACAGTTTGGAGCCAGATCATAGGCCGGGTTACCAACATTCAGAATTGTCAAAAAAATTGTCATTTATTTCATTTTTTGCAATGCGTTTGCGTTTCGTTTGCATTTAAACGAGAAAGAATAACGTTTTCTCCACTGTATATATGTACAGCGATTTGATGCTTTGGATTATCCATATATGACAATCAATTAAACATTTGAACAAAAAAAACAGCAATGGCGCATGTAATGAGAAATGGTAGATGGCTTAGTACAGCTTAGTATTCACAAGTAGGTCTATATTTACAACGATGCAGACGAACTCCGCTTACTCGAACACAATTAAGTCGGTTCGGTTAGTACTTCTTCTGTTGAAATACTATGATTCAATATCGCTTCAGTTTAACATATTCGTATTTCAACGTTAAAAGATGGCTAAACCACGATTTAACGTTGCTAAACGGGTATATTTGACTTATCTCTTTCACTGCCTTTAGATGCAGGGCCCTCTGTACCCCCCTCCCCCACAGACCGAAAAATTGTAGACCTATATAGCAATGAAGTTCAATATGTTAGCTTTCGAATGGTACTTGTTGGATGACTTACAGTATCCATTTATGGCAATGAGGGCTTACCGATTATCTCCCCCTTTTTAGATTTATTGAAATGCGAGTATGTAAAAGTAAAAGTAAAGTACAGTACCAGTTAAAGTCTACTTTCAGTCTGAATGACCGCTCAGCCGACTGTACATTTACCCCCTGATCATTGAGCCATCTTGCCTACAATTATATTGAGCACTGCTAACATATGGCGCTAAAGCAGTCGCAGTACCGGCTCAGACCCTCACAGGTACCCATTTTAACCCCTGGGTGGAGAGGAGCAATTCGCGGTACATGTCTTGCTCAAGGAATTTGGCACAAATACTTTTATGGTCTCTTTTTTTCAAAAATGTCGCTTGCCACCTGAAACATCCAATATGGCGGCCACTTTTTAAGACGGCCGCCATATGAGTCAAAAATCGTACACAATGTCAGATTTTCAAGGTGTAATAAAGGTGTAATTCCACATTTCAAGTACACAGTATGCTAAACATCCTTTGAATCATATTTAAAATTGAACTGGAACACTTTTTATTGAAAATTTCCGTAATTTTATGATCTTGAAAAAGGTTTTTGCATTGATCAATAGGTTTGGTGGTGTTCATACGAAACTCTCATTTTTCACTGCCCCACTAATAATATAATTTTTATGCATAAAACATGCATTTATGTTCTATTCATACAGATACAAATATCAGAATTGACTACAAACGGTCCCAAAGTCAAAAAATTAAATTGCTACATACTCAAACAACTAAAAATAACCTTATTACCAAAATAATTCCTTCACTCAAAACCGAATATAGAACAACTTCAAATAGTACTAACTTTATCTTTCTGTTACAAATTGTTAGAAATAACATATATGTAAGTCTTTATTAATAAGGGTTTTGAAAACAGCACATGTTTTGAATAGAGTGATTGTCAACACAGACGCATGGCACACTGGTGACATCACTGCCGCAAAACTCAGCATGGGGTCCAAAGTCAGCTTATTGTCAGTGTTCAATTATTGTAATATACATGTAAGTGTCCCAAATGTTATCTAATCATCATTATCATCATCATCATCCAGTTTAGTTTAACCAGGCCATTAATCAATCCCTCTTATAAGGGTGAGGCCTGCCTGTCCAGTCTGGAACGAAGTCTCCCTCTCCAAGCTTGGCGATTTGTTGGTTTGTGTTTTCCCACCCAAGAGCTCGTGGTCACGTTTTTACAAGGTCCTCCCAAGATATCTCTGGTCTGCCTGGACCCCGCTGTGTTGTGATGCTCGTGCATCAGATTTGAGATATCCAGCTAGAGCTTCTCTCTTCATAGCCAAGCTATGTGTGGGTAATAAAAGAAGACTAGTACATGTTCAAGAAAAAGACTAAGTGGAGAAGCAAGGATGTGAAATGTCGGAAGCACTACCTGGGCTATATGCCTTTACTGGCTGTGATACAACTAGTTCCTTTGTTCGGCAAGGCAAACTTAAACCTAAAAAAGTGTTAGAGAAAATAATTGAGTTCATTCCGGTGTTTCAAAGGATAGGGGATAGTCTTGAGGTGACAGATTGCGAGCAAACTATCAGGCATTCATATGGAAGAAATCTCTAGAAGCATTCCCAAATATCCCTGGTCCTAGTGGTCATGGTTGGAAGATTGACGACACAGGTATAGTGTATGATTGGACTGAAGGATATATTCTTCCACCAGAACTGATTGACATACTGGCAAACGATTCTGATGATACCACTGATCCAGTTGATGCCGAAAAAGAGAAAGAGGAAAATTCTGATATTGATGAAGAGGTATATTGGGATAACTACATGGACATGATATTTGATGATGATTACGAAACCGACAATGAAGACGAAAATGAGTGATTTTCAACTAAACATAGATGTCTACTGTTTATGGCATATGAAGACAATAATTTATGTACATATTCACTCACTCACTCACTATCCTAGTTATAGCGTCTGTGTCCCTTCGACAGGGGTTCGGTGTTGTCTGGCTGTCTAAATACATCTTCTCCAGTGATCACGGTCGTGGGGGTCCACCTTCACCTTCTGCCACTGTACACGGTCTTGCCTGATGGTTTCTCTCCATGTCTTCTTTGGGCGTCCGGTTTTCTTATGACTGGCCACTTTCAGATCCCTGCATGAGTTGATTGGTCCACTGCTTCTTTCAACATGTCCAAACCAACGTAATCTGTTAGCCCTAAGTCAAGCGGTTGGATGGCCAATGTCTCAAGTAAGGTCTCTGACCTAACATGCTGGGTCTGGTCTGGTTTAACATGGCAGATCCATCTAATCATGGCCCTATCGTTCCGACGGAGTCTAGCGAGTGAGAACTGAGAGAGTTCCCAACATTCACTTCCATACAGCATGACACTTCTGATGCAGCTGTCATAGACCTCTCTCTGGTGGCAACAGGGATAGCTCTAGATGTCAGGATGGGTAGAAGTTCTCTGAATTTTCCCCCATGCTGTCTTTACCCTGATAGTAGAGCTCAATTCACAGCCTCCACCAGCACTCAGCATATCTCCCAGGTAGCAGAAGGAGTCTACCACCTCCAGAGTGTCTTCACCAACTTTAAATTCTTTGCAAGGGTGACCTTCAATTGGTCGAGCAAGTCCCTGACACCTTTTACACTTGAAGTCATGGTCTGGTGTAAGTCTGCCACGTACTCCGGAACATTTTTTGTGTACCCATAGAGTACAATGGTTACACTGTATTGGGTTGCTCCTTACCACCTTTCTACACACTGCACATGGGTGTTGGCTCGAGTCCTTTAGTGCATGCAGTTCAGGCCCACTGACCATGACTTTTGTCTTTGCGGTGTTGACCCTCAGTCCTTTCACTTCCATTCCCTCTTTCCAAGCTTTGAGTTTCTCAGCAAGCTCCTCCATGGTCTCAGCTATGACAGCAAGGTCATCGGCGTACAAAAGTTCCGAAGGGCAACCGGTGCGAAATTCTCTGGACAGAGCCTCACGGACAATGACAAACAGAGCGGGCTGTGGACTGGTCCTTGATGGACACCGACGTTTGACGCTGAAATCATCGCTGTAACTGTCATCCACCCGCACTCTGCTTCTTGCATTAGTGTACATACTCTGTACTAGCCGGATAAGCCACTCCTATACACCAAGCTTCCTCATTGCCCACCATAGTACCTGCCTGGGGACCCTGTCGAATGCCTTTTCTAGGTCTACGAATGCCAAGTAAAGCCTTCTATCTGCCCCGATGTACTTCTCTTGGATTTGACGAAGAAAAATGGCATCTGTCGTTCCTCGCCCTGGTACAAAGCCAAACTGCATGCCATCAATGTCAATCTGCTGTCTGATGCTGTTGTCCAAGACTCTTTCAATAACACATTCATTGATTTATCCAGGAGCTCCAGGCCTCTATAGTTGCCTCTTGTCAAAGCGTCACCCTTGCCTTTCTAGCAGTTAATGATGTGGCTTTCTTCCCAGCTCTCTGGCACACATTCTTCCCTAATGATGGCGTTTGCAAGGTCTGACATGATCTGAGCGCCTGTCTCACCCGACGCCTTCAGCATTTCAGCAACAAAGCCTGAGGGTCCTGCCGCCTTGCCATTCTTCATCTTCTCCAGCGCCTAGCTGATCATTTCAGTGCTGATCTTGATAGGTGGGCCTTTTACTGGAGATTCTTCAGATAGATCTTGTGGATTCCAAGCGAACTCAACGTTTAGTAGCCTTTCGTAATGCTGCTTCCAGGCTCTTTGTTTGCTCTTATTGTCAAGAGAGTTGCCCTTCATCATATTTGATGCCCTTTTCACCCACAACATCCTGGTTCTCTTTTCTCATGTGTTTGGCGATACGAAAAATATCATTGTTCTTTGGGTCAAGGTGACCAAACTTTGATATTGCAGCCTCTTGCTTTGCTGAGAACACAGCCTTCTTGGCAGATCTTTTAGCCTGTGAGTACTCCTCTCTACTACCTCCTTTCTTCCATGCTTTGAAGCATCTTCTCTTCTCCTTGATTGAATCGTTCACTGCCTCATCCCACCACCAAGTCTCTTTCCTCAATTGGCGCTTCTTCGTCAGCCCACACACAGTGTTGGCACTGCTCAGAAGGCATTCTTTCAGCTGTTGCCAACATCCCCTAACACCATCGTCCTGGTATTTATCCATGTTTGCGGTGAAAATGGTGATTAATGGTGCTTATAAAATAGTTTAAGGGTAACCAATAGGGAAACTGGTGTTTATTTAAGATATCTTTCAAGATAATGACTGTTAAATTGCAAAGATAGCGTAGAATGCCGTAGATTGATTAACAAATTAAAAATGACAAGCACTCTTTTGAAAACAAAATATAAAAAACAATGTGTCAACTGTTTCTTCTAAAGTCTAACAGTAATTTTGTTTGGACCTTTTAAGTGCGGTTTTGTGTGTATCTTGTATCAATCTTAAACAGTTTAATGTTATAAGCCTTTTTAAAGACTTACACAATTAAAATACATTGATTTGCATCATTTTTGTGATATTGTTCATCCTAAATTTCAATGCTGTATGTCAATGGCGGCCATCTTGGCCGCCATCTTAGAAAATGGCGGCCATCTTGGATTTTTGGAGTGAGGGGTACTTTACTTTTAGTCGTAAAAATAATATCATGCCCTTGTCATCTTATGACTATTTCAATTATCCTTAAACATAGTTTAATACCTCTTAACATGTGGTATATTTTATTTCGCGATTAAGCAAAAATTGCATGGGCAGATAACTCATGCCCCATAATTCCTTAAAATGGACAGTTTCAAACATCCAACAAGTGCCATTCATTTTCTAACATATTAACATATTAACCTTCAATACTATATAGGTCACCAATTTTTCGGAGAGGGGGGGGGGTTCCATTTTCAGCCCGGCACCTACTTACCCCGAGTACAACAGTTATTTGCAAACAATTTGGATCCTGATCAGACGCCGCGTCACGCGGCGTCTGATCAGGATACAAACTGTTTGACACTCATTTTAATATTTCTTAAGTAAAAAAAGCACAAAATTGCAATTTGAGAAAAAATGCAGTCGACAATGTTTGAAATTGATGACGTCATGACAGTTAAAGGGTTAATTAATTGAGTTCAGGCTATCGAGTTGTGACTATTGCTGGATCTTTCGAGGTGAACCTGAACGACCAAATACCTTACTTCTTGTATGTCTCAAATGGATTTTAATTCATTTTGTGTTTGGTTCCGTATTTATGGGTGAAGCTGGGAGTCAAATAAATGGCGCATGCGCAGCTGTTAACGTTAATTAATAGATAAACTGTAAGAAAGAGTTGTATGTGCTGCTAAAAAAAGAACCGACTCTTTTAGACAGATTAATTAGACAAAAAGTAATGACACTAATTAATGATAAAATGAATGAAAGAAAGGCTGAGAAATAAAATGATTGAAAATAAAAGTTGGTGCAATAAATGAACTGAAACACGTCATGGTTTCTGGACATGTGATATATATTCTTAAGTCTTGGTTTTACTCGGGAAATATCCCCTGTCGACATAGAATAATTACATAGATCTAGATGATTATAAGAATTTCAACTCCTTAATTTTTGCGCATTTATAAATGCAGACATTCATAAATACAGTCGGATAGAAGTGTATAATTTGAGAAAAACCTTTCGCCTGATATACCATTCAGAATAGGTGTCGTTGCAGTCATTGGTTTTCATAAGGATGCAATAATGCAAGTCAATACAATGGAACATGCAAATGGAATGTAAATACGAGGGTCATTCAAAAAGTTGTGATGCTTTGGCTTTTTCTTGAAATCTACATTACGTGATTTACATGAATGTTACATCATTTAAAAAATTTATGTCTAGTATACAACTGAATATGTATCACGCAAGTTAATATTCTATCTTAACCTAGTACCCCATAAATACGCCTTTTACGCCTTCAATTTATTATTCTACTTAAGAAAATAGTTCCGCATTAAACAGTCATTAATGTGTAGCATAAGAAATATTTTCTATATTCTAGCAAATTGTTGCCTAAAACAGGCTGAAAGTAAAGCAGAATGTGCCTTAAGGCGCATTCTGCTTTACTTTCAACCTGATTTGTAGTGGTCATATTTCTTCAAAAGTAGAAACAGGCTATGGGGTCATGGGTTAAACGGTTTTAATTGATTGTGTATAGCATCACACAAATAATACAGAAACCATGCATGTTTATAGAGTTTGAAATAAATGCTGTGATGCATTGACGAGATTAACCCATTACCCATTAACCCGTTTATAACATTAAATATAGGTGATCACTTAAATCAGGTTGAAAGTAAAGCAGAATGTGCCTTAAGGCACATTCTGCTTTACTTTCAGCCTGCTTTAAACTACCATCTGCTAGGCTAAACGAAATATTTGTTATGGTAATTGTTCATGAGGGTATAAACGGGAACTATTTTCTTCAGCGGAGGATAAATTAGATACGCTAAAAGTCGCTTCTATGGGGGAAAGGGTTAATATAGTTAAATGCTTTGATATGTCAACAGTAATTATTCTAGTGTAGTTTGTCGATGAAAACGATATTCACGTATAAAGTTAACAGTTGTTAAAATAACAACTTCATACTTGCGAAATGTAAAATACGTATGTATGTTTGTTGCAAAAGTATGTCCAATTTTAAATAAATATGGAAAGCGATATCACTTATTCTTTAAAAAGCTGTTATAATCAATAAACAGTTTTAAAGTATTTGTTTCATTCATTTTTTCTTTCATTAATAAATTATCAACTCATATTACATGTATCTGTAACTATCATACCTTCTAATGTCTCTTTAACAAAAAAGTAGACCAAAACACGCTTCCATTATATCATTAAGAATAAACACAATATTAGGTTTGTGTTGGCTTTATTTTTAAGTTATATTCCGATAAACTAGAGCGAGTATTAAACACGGTATGGCACTTGTTCTAAGACATATGATATAAAAATATGACCAAGCTCAGTTGCAAATACGGCTAGTGCCAATGACTGATCATTATTGGTGTCCGTTTTGCACAGCGAAGAGAAGTGTTGTTGTCTAAGTATTAGTGTTTTCTTCTGACTTGTCATAGTTATTTTTAGATTGGAATATTCTAAAACTTGAATAGGGATGAGTTTTCTCTACATCCAGTTAGAGATACGAATAGCTGTAATTTTTGTGCGTAATGTACAGTAGAACATACATTATTCTTTTCCGTTTAAACGCAAACGCAATGCACTAAACTGTGGAAATTTACTTTTAGAAAGTTTAATTGTATGTTTAATCTGAGTAGCAAACATGTTGGAGCCTGATCAGACACCGGGCTACCCGGTGTCTGATCTGGCTCCAACCTTTTTGCAATTAAAATAATAGTTAAAATATCAGTAAAATTAGCGCAGCGATCTCGTGCTGCACGAGGATCATGCGTATCTCAAGTAAGAAAGTGTGCGATTACTTATTCGATTTTACCTTGCTTAGCTATTTACCATTATTAACTATTCTGTTCTAAAAATAACTCGGACAGGTAAAAAAAGCGGACAATTTTTTAATATTATACACCGTTGTATCCACAACAAAAAGCTCTTTTGAGCGATGTATCACATATGATAATTATACATGTACATCTATATTCAAAGAACATGTCCAACTTTTTGAATGACCGTCGTATACTACAGTGGAGAAAACGTTATTCTTTCCCAATAAACGCGTTTACGCTAAAACTATTATTTCCCTTTCAAACAGTTTGGAGCCAGATCAGACGCCGGGGAACCCGGCGTTAGATCAGGCTCCAAACCATTTGCCACTCAAATTAAAATGAAAAGTTAGAATTATCCAAATGTTTTCCTTTTCTCCTTTTTAGTGAGTTGCGTTTGCTTTTCGTTCGGGTTTAAACGGGTAGGAATAACGTTTTTTCCACTGTAGTAAAAGGCGATATTTTCTATGCAGATGGGGAACGTAAAGAAGTTACATGAGGTTTAATCTAAATGATGTCGTACATTCCAACCTTTCTGAATCATAGAATCCAAGTTCCAGGTTATTATGAGGGAATGCAATAATAAAGCTATTATCCCTAGTCACTGACTACCCCGAGTACAAATGGTTATTTGCAAACATTTTGGGTCCTGATCAGACGCCGCCTGACGTTAACATTTATGTTGGATCCAGATTAATCTCAACATCTGATCTGGTTTCTTAAATGTTTGCAATACAAAACAATGTGTGCTTAATACGGGTAAATGGCATAAACGAGCTTATCGCACTCAAGAAGTTAAGTCAAATTAGTTGTTTCGGTCGTAATTGCTCGCTGCGGAATGCTAAAACATTTTTTAAAAATTGTAGGGCATGATATTAAGCAGAGAAGAATGAAGGGAAAATATGGAAATTGAACTGGACGCTTATAATACCGGTATGCTAGTGTAATTCGGAATACTTAAACTGTACAGACGTTACCCTTTAATGTCTGTACCTCTGTTTAACCTTTCGATACTTTGAATCGTATCTGGTTCTTCACTGTTTGCAATTTCATATATGGAATGTTTTGCTGTATGGACATATACTTTAGACCACCCTTGTATATATAATGAAGTCTTCCAGCAAGCACAAAGGAAGAGTTCATTGCAATATAAGGGTTGAAGTACCGCTACGATAACCACCCATGGCGACTCTTTAATTCAGGGGAGTTTAACCTCTTCACTGCTATGACGTCAATAATTTTAAACAATTATCGTCTGCATTTATTTCTCAAATATAAAATTTAGGTATTTTGACTTGAAAAATGTTTAAATGAATGTCAAACAACTTGGATCCTGATCAGACGCCGCGTTACGCGGCGTCTGATCAGGTTCCAAATAGTTTGCAAATAACAAATGTAGCCTGCTCGGGGTAAGGCAATGAAGGGGTTAAAGCAGATTAATAATAAAACAGACAACTCCCGCGAAAGGTTTCCGCTTTATCTTTTCTTGTTTTTAGCATATGTTTGTCTCACACTCCAAAACGAAACCATCTTAATTTTTGGTAATTTAAGAAAATATTTAGAAAGGTATATCCGAATGCAATATAAAAATCCATAATCCATAATCTGGTTCTTTTACTCTGCCACTGAAGCACATTCAGACTTTAACCAATATCAAGGTCCAAGGTTTTAAGCTTTTGAATTGAGTATAAAATATAGACCGATTTTATTCACCTGGCAGGGCGGGGCTAACATTTGGCATAGATAAACTAATTTACATTTCATTTTAGGGGTGACGGGAATGAAATAATGATTTTTCGATACTTTCAACATGAAGAAATATGTGCGTGCAGCCATATTCGCGTTCATAATGTGTGCATAGTGCTCCCTCTCTACAACAGCACCCAAAAGAAGAAAAAGAGTGCGTGTTGTTCGGATGGAGTTGTTATAGGGATAGAAGAAAATCAAGACTTGGTTTACATTTGCAAATGCTTGAATCCAGATCAGACGCCGCGTGACGCGGCGTCTGAACTGGATTCAAGTGTTTGTTTGTCATTCTTCATTATATTCCCTCTGTCAAAATGTCCACTTATATCTAATGTTGAGAAAAAAGGCAGACGACAACGGTAAATTCCGATAATTAAATAGCGTGCTGCCTGCTACCAAAGTTGAAATGCAAAGGTCCGCATCGAAACTCCGCCCTGCCAAGTCAATAAAATCGGTCTATACTGCTGCGATAACCACCCATGTCGACTCTTTGCTTCAGCTAAATGCATTCGACAGTTTAAAGTACAATTATATTGAAACAGAAACATTTTTCTTACACTCTAAAAATAAACCATCTTAGTTTTTGGTAAATGAAAAGGCAAGGAATATTCGAATGCAAGTTTAAAAATTATTCATTTACTCTTCCACAGATACAAGTTCAGACTTAAGCATACACAAAATGTCAATATCTTGACATTAGTACTTTCAGACTCAACATAATTTTCTTATACTTTACCTTATTCCTTTCCCCATAAAAGCGCATTTGATTAATTTTCTTAACCACATTCACTATCTTATCCCGAGTACAATAGTTATTTGCAAACAGTTTGGAACCTGATCAGTCGTCGCGTTATGCGGCGTCTGATCAGAATCCAAACTGTTTGACACCCATTTTATTAAATTGGGGAAATAAAAGCAGACAACAATGGTTCAAAGTGGATGACGTCAATGGTGAATGTTTATTCCTCATATAAATGCCCTATCATTCCTTCATTCATTTCTGATAAAGATCAACTTATCTTTCATCCCAGCAGCCTAACTCATTCACATCTGAAACTTCAAATGTACACTCCCAGCTTTCAATAAAGTTATGTTTGGCTACGAAGCTTGATTTGACAATTCAAGTTTCCAGTTTAGTACATTTAATCATTAAGGTTGCATTTACAATATCTTATAACAAAATTGACAAACATTACAGACTTCGTCAGAAAGTGTCTGTTGCTCTACACTGTTTTCATAGGAGAAATGTTGTCTTAGCTTGTTGTTGTTGTTTGTTTTGTGTGGGTTTTGTTTTCGCAGGTGCACTAGTTTTTAAAAGAGTTCGTGGTTTGAAGAAGACTGAAAAGAACGTCTTTCTGCTCTTTCGCGTGAACAACCCTCTGTCTTATACTCTGAATCAAAATTTATGGAAAAATAATTATGGCACCTTCAAAAAGGGCTATGTATAATACTGCAGTGATACGAACATATGGCCTCCTGCAACGCAGTTCCATTTGCTACAGTGGAGAATCTGTTATTCTTTCCCGTTTAAACGCAAACGTACGCAAACGCAAAGCGTTAAAACGTAGAAAAGAACAACTTTTGGACAATTCTGATATTTCATGTTTATCTTGGTGGCAAACAGTTTGGAGCCTGATCAGATGCCGGGTTATCCGGCGTCTGATCTGGCTCCAAACTGTTTGCACTTCAAATAATAGTTTTAGCGTAAACGCGTTTATTGGGAAAGAATAACAGATTCTCCACTGTCCCAGCTGAACTATTGAAGACAACCCTTTTGTTCTGCATGTCAATTCACTAACTCGGTTTAGTTGAGCTTCACATGTTTTGCTAAAACGTATTTACATCGGTCCATGAAACTTGAAATGGGCAATTCCAGTTTCCAAAATTTTAATTTGCCCCATTCAACTCCATTAAACAAAATGACGTTTAATTCATATAGACGCTATTTATATAGGCGCTGGACTTGGGGATATCTTGAGAAGAGGAGACAGGGCTTATCTCTGAGTATCATCTGTTGCATTGCCCGAGTAAAGCCGTAATGGCTGTTCCTTTCAGGGTACACATTATGATATTCATGTTAACAACCTCATATATGGATTAAACATACATGTATACTAACAAAATGTTAACTTAACATTAGAAATTACAGCAACTATAATGTAAATATTAGAAGTCAACTGAATTTTTTCGGCGTTTAAGCGAACTAAACAACAGAAAATGATAGGCAAATTTACCATGCATCTCTATAGCGCGATTCATGGAATTTGCCGATCATTTTCTGTCGTTTGTTTCGCTTAAACGCCAAAAAGTCAGTTTATTTATTAGATAAAGTCTAGTCCATTTTTATCTACTTAGTATATTATGAAACGACAAACAATTCAGGCCCCAGCTGATCAGAGGGCTCTTATAGGATTTACACTGTATTTATCCTTCAAATGTATGTACAGTTTGAGGACTAATACTAATCGTATGCTTGCCATTGGAATATAATATTCCCTACAACTATTATGGAAATCGAAACGTGTACACTTCGAGGTACTCGGTGTCTCATTTCGATACTTATAAACTGTTTTAAACATTTTTTACCAATTCCTTGACGATCATGCGGCCCATCGACGTATTCACAAGCGATTTGAAAATTGTTTATACGGAGTATAAAAGACGTTATTCTTTTCCAATAAATGCCTTTGGACTAAAACAATTGTTTCCATTGCGAACGGTCTGGCACAATATCAGACGCCGGGTAACCAACCGTCTGATAAAAGTCAAAACTGTTTCAAAAAAAATAAATTAAATAAAATATTTAGCCAACCCAAACAATGTATTTTTTACCTTTAATTGTTTTGATTTTTATATTTTGTTGGCGTTTAATCGAAAAACAATGTATTCTTCAATGTATTAGGTGAGATTGGTGTTTTTAATTTGTTAAATACATTATTTATTCCAGGGATGTTGGGTGAGCTGTATATTCGTATGCTTAAGATGATGATTGTTCCATTGGTGGTCTGCAGTATAATTGCCGGTGAGTTCTGTTACCGTGGGGATAAACGTTACTCACTCTCTTTTAACCCTTTCACTCTCAATGACGACATAAAACGCATTTGAAAACAGTTTTGATCCTGATCAAACACCGCGTAACGCCAGGATCAAAACTGTTTGCCACTTGTTTTGAAATTACTCTAATGTTTTCTAAAGTTCAAAATTAATTATTACTTTTTATACAGACGATATATTTTATGCAAACGGCAATTCAGCATGGTTTGGGTTAGACCAGCCTTTAGTACATAATTGCAATAAAATATAGAAAATACAGGTAATTAATTTTGTTGTTTGCAAGATGGTTTCAAATTAACGCGGCGTCTGCAAACGCGCTATTGACGTCATTAAGAGTGAAATGGTTAAACCATATATCATATTCTTTAGCAAACAGTGCAAATCTTGACGTGATACACCTTGCTGCATCTCATCTAAGTCTACACTATTTGCAAATGTCAGTTCTGTAGAAGCTAAGTATCAATAATTAAACTTTTTCATAGCCAAGTTTTATCGTCTGCTTTTAACCCTCTTACCGCCAAAATATCGTCAGTATGGGTAGTGTCGTCTGCAGTATTTTTAAAAGTCAGATTTCGGGCTGTTTTGACTGAAGAAATGTCGATACGACTGTCAAACAATTTTGATCCTGGATTCAAAATGTTTGCAAAGTCGCCTTTTGGTGCCGTTGGCAGTGAAAGAGTGAGCTTTATAGAGCCTCACATATCGTTCTCTTAAATTTGTTTCTCTAATGTTTAGGCACGGCAGAAATGGACCCCCGCTCTGAAGGCAAAGTAAGTGGCGTAACCTTATTATGGATAATGGTAACCAACTTGTTAGGCTGTATCCTCGGCGTTTTGCTGTGCGTTGTAATCGAACCAGGTGAGTTTTCGCAGCCAAGTTAATCGTGAGGTTTTTACCCCTTCGCCGTTTCATTGTCGTCTGCTTCAAATTTGTTGTTTGCAAGATCGTTTCAAAGTAAGATTCAATGTCAATACGACATATTGGTATGAGTGTCAAACAGTTTGTATCCTGACCAGACGTCGCGTTACTCGGCGTCTGATCAGGATCCAAACGGTTTGCAAAGTCGCATTTAGGCGCCGTTGGCAGTGAAAAAGTTAATAGTCAGATGGTTACCGGCTAACATATGAACCTACAACGTAAACTGAAATCCAATGTCTCTGGAACACACATAATTTTTATAGGCTACAAGAAATAATTTACATTTCGATTTACGGCTTTAGCTGTAAAACATATATTGTACATCTCCTCAAGCAACACACTCAAGTGCAAGTTTGGAATGGACAGATATAAGGAGGCATAAATGACTTGCAGATGGAGTCTGCTAGATATAACTGCTTAACCGTACCTCGTGTAGCTAATTTCTACTTTATTTACACCAAAAAGTGTACAAAATAACTTTTTCAAAAATGGTCTATACAGTGGAGAAAAACGTTATTATTTCCCAATTAAACGTGTTTACGCTAAAACTATTTTTTCAATTACAAACAGTTTGGAGCATGATCAGACGCCGGGTAACCCGGCGTCCGATCAGGCTTCAAGTTGTTTGCCTCTCAGATAAAAATGAAAAGTCAGAATTGTCAATTAAAGTTGTCCTTTTCTACATTTTAGTGTTGTGCGTTTGCGATTCGTTTGCGTTTAAACGGGAAAGAATAACGTTTTCTCCACTGTAGTACAAACTGTTCGAGGACGCCTACCTTGATAGTATTGTCTGTTATAGTTTTTCAAAGCTACACTTTATATATTCCAAAATAACGACGTATCTTATCTTTGAAATGCCGATACATGTATTTCAGATTTATGACGTACATTAAAACCTCTCAACTTTTACGACCACTTAACTGTATTAAATAGTATGTCCTTAAGCCAGATGACTGCTTAAAGCAATATGACTGTAAAACAGAAAACTCCTTTAAAACCTTGCTTTAGGATGTTACTTGTCTTCTGCAAAATCATTAAACCCTTCGTCTTAGTGGTCGTAATTAGGAGATTTTATTGTAGTTTATACACGTATAGGATATATAAGACATAGAGAGCTAGGGTTATCTAGGTTAAACTATGGTTTATCCCACAGAATCTTCAGGACTTATTTTGCAATATACTCAACCTTGTATCCAACGTCCTTTAGATCAAAATACTCTTATACGTGTATAAAACATTTGTCAGAGGTGACTGCTTAATGCTGACTAAATTAAAGCAGAAATGAGTTTTGTCTTGCATTTAGCAGTAACCCTTCCTCGGCGAGCTCCATATTACTCAAATGAGTGGTCGCTCAATACAATATCGACTGTACTATTAGCGAAAAGAAAAGCTTACAATTATATGTATCAAAACTATTTAGAATCTACCTTTTTCTAGACAATATACAGTCAATTCTCGATACTTCGAACTTGCTTAAATCGATCGTTCCAGTATTTTTTTAAATTGAATTCCGAGAAGTCGATCAGACACGTTTTAACTTTGAAATAGGGGTATGTTCGAACTAACGCAAGTTCGAATTATCGAGTTTGACTGTATTTGTATGTGAACACAGGTACCGGACTGCAGTCGGATGTGAACGAGTTCAACAGAGACATTATGGAGACAGAAGATATATTCGCCGATCTGTTAAGGTGATATCTATATTGTATTACGTGGAATTATGGGATTTTAAGATTTAATTCTGAAATAGACACTCTATACCCTTAACCTTTTCATGGCGAGGTTTTTACCCCGCCATGTTGTCGTCTGCTTCATAATTGTTATCTGCAATATCGTTTCAAATTTAGTTTTAAGGTAGTATAACCGACGTCATTTCCAAACAAGTAGCAAACAATTTTGATTCTGATCAGACTCAAAACTATTTGAAAATGCGCTTTAGATGTATGACGTCATTGAGAGTAATTTAAGGGTTAACATACATACTGTCGATCTGAATGCCAATTTGCCAAACAATTTGAACTTGTTCAAAATTGATGTCGATATACTCGACTTCTTATCTGGATGCAAACTGTTTATGAATGCATATTTTTAAAACAGATCGATGTATATGTGTGTTACATATAATTCTCTCCTGGCTTTAGGAAGCTCAAAGGTAATATATGCAATTAAATATTGTTTCAACTCTTCATCGTCTGCTTTAACCCTCTAACCGCTAAATAAATCGTCTGCATTGGTATTGTTTGGTTTTGTTGACCTGTCGAAATTTGAATATTCCTACGTCACTGAAAGGATGTATTTAGCTTCGGTATGAAAGTCGATACTTTCCGTTTTGATTAACGGATAATAATTTCAGGATATTGTGCATTCTGTGTGGAATTTAATTCAATAATCAAGTTAGAGTAATCGATTCTGCTTCTCCTTCTTGCAGACCCAAAAATAAAGAAGCCTCCACTTGGTATCGAACTCAGTAAAACAGTACGCTACTGTCTCGACCACGATGGCATATATATTTCTAAATCTTATTCTAAAATGAACTTTATGTTTCAACCCTGACTTACCCGTAAACGTAGCGGAAACAATTGATATCAACTGAGGCTATATATAGCGTGTTCAGTCAGCGTATAATTATTTAAATTTTGACAGGTTAATAAAACCACAGGTACTTGACACATACATCTAGATCTATTACCCAAAAAAATCTATATAGAAGTATAGTAAAGGATTTGTTTTCTTTTTTTGATAATAGATCTAGATGTATGTGTGAAGTACCTGTGAATAAAACATAACAATAGTGTCGTGTGAAATTCAGTTTTATGACTGTTTTGATTGGAGAAATATCGAAACGAGTGTCAAACAGTTTTGATCCTAATCAAACGCCGCGTTACGCGTTGTCTGATCAATATACAAAATGTTTGAAAAGTCAATATTCAAACTGTTTGCAAAGTCGCATTTTTGGCGCCGTTGGCAGCGAAAGAGTTGATATTATTGATTAAAAGTGTTGGGCTCGACCAGACATCGAGGGACTCGGCGTCTGATCTGGCTCAAAACAACAGTGCTCCATCTCTACAACGACACACAATGGGAGACAAACATTGTGTTCGTTGTTCGGAGGGAGTCGTTATAGGGAGAGAAATTGGCTTAGATTTGCAAACAGCTTGAATCCAGATCAGACGCCGCGTAACGAGGCGTCTAATCTGGATTCAAGTTGTTTGTCACTCGTCATTAATTTTTTTTCTGTCAAAGTGTCCATTATGTCACTTTAAGAAAAACAGTAGACGACAATTTTAAGGAGACGATATTGCAGCAGTAACAGCGTTATACATAACGCTTATTTAGGGAACTGCAAAAAGGGTCGTTGTAGGTGGGAGTCGTTGTTTGGAGGGCCGTTATAGAGAGGGAGCGCTGTTTTTGCATACGTATGATACCAGTTGGTTAATCAAAAACGCATTTGTAGAACAACATTTAGAGAACATCGTATTTCCACTGTATTCTGCCAATGGTAAAGTTGCGGAAAAATGATTTAGAATTTCTCACCAGAGGCTTTAGTATGCTGGAAGCATAATTTATATATATCTCTGCAATCTTTTAAGTGTATCGAAATATTTCACTTACAGTAGCAACTGCTTTAAATAAAACCACGTAGACAAAAAATTTACCGTTGGTGTTAAATAAAAATGACCGCTTAAAGCAATATTAAAGTAAAGCTGGGGTCTGTTGTAGAAATATATATACCTTTGTCGAGCTACATGTATGCGTCTCCGTCTGGCATGTAATCAAGATCCAAATTGTTTGACACGTTGAACCTGTTTTGAAAATACATTTTGACCAAATAAATCTATTTTTTGAACAGAAGCAGACGATAATTGATGCAGACTTAAAACAATTACCCAGCATGCAAAGATATAAACGTTATCAATGATTCTTGGTTTGTGTGATTTTAATAGCGGGATCTCACCGTAGACTACAGTGTTCCCTCTCTACAACAACATCCAATGGGAGATAACGATTGAGTGTGTTGTTCGGATGATGTTGTAATAAGGAGGGACACTTAAAAATGGGCTTACATTTACAAACAGCTTGAATCGTAACCCGGCATCTGATCTACATTCAAGCTGTTTGTCATCCCTCTTTCTTTTTTCTCCTGTCAAAAAGTCCACTGACAGGGCTGATAATAGGGAGTAAAATGAACAAATCCAGCATTTTCTCACTTATTTCAGCACCAAATCATATTGTGTTACTACTCATTAGAATCGTCTCTTCGAGACGATTCTAATGAGTAGTGACAATGATAGGGTTTTAAGCAGAAATAAAGATTTTAGTTTTTGAAATATTCCCCTTATCTGGAGCACTGCACTGATATGTTTTAATGTAGCCTTTTTTAAGAACAAAAAAAAAACAGACGATAATTTGATACGCTCGTATTGCAGCAGTGAAAAGGTTAGACATAATTGTCTTGTTTCGAGAACAGCGGAAAGCATAGTTGTAAGGAGGGAATCGTTGTTGGAGGGCCGTTGTAGTGAGGAAGCACTGTAGTACTAACTATACTGTCTTTTGAACGCTATTTGATTTTCGTCTGCATAACATTATCGGCAGCAACAAATCATTTTCATTTCTTTTAGAAAATATAATAAAAAATGTCAAATAGTTTAAATCCAGGTGAGACGCCGAGTTACTCGGCGTCTCATCTGGGTCCAAACAGTTTGCAACGGTAAGTTCAATTTCAAACGTAGCATGTAGAAAACGTTCAATGTACATGTACGTGTATATGTTATCTAGAGAATAATTTAGTTCTAGGGCCTGGTTCGTTCATGCTGTTTATCTGCCTATCTATTTTCAGAAACATCTTCCCTGACAATCTAGTAGCATCTTGTTTTGAACAGGTTTGTACATGAGTCGTATAAACTACTTCCGGTACAACGTCTGTAACTATCACTAAGCTCCTCACCGCTGTGAGTTCGAATCCCAGTAGGGTCGTTCGGATTTTTCATGTGAGGAAGCCTTCCAGCTGGCTTGCGGAAGGTCGGTGGTTCTACCCAGTTGCCGATTTGTGCCTGAAACAGTGCATAAAGGACTTCTGGGGTCTTCCTCCACCTATAATTAGCTGGACGTCGCGATATGACTGAAATACTGTTGAAAGCGACGTAAAATAAAAAAACAAACAAAAACAAAAAACGTCTGTAACTAAGGTGTCCTATTTCGGTCATGGCACCGAAATAGAATGCCATAAAGTATATGTGGACCTACTATGATGGGGAAAATTCTTGTTATTTGGGTTCTACGATTGGTCATAGTTGAAGCGAGCGTGCTGTATAACTGAATGTTGTAGACACATTTTTAAACAATATGACTGAACGTCATACTATATAGATCTACTCATCCTAAGGAACTTTTTGCAAAAAAAAAGGTTAAATTGAAAGGGAGAACAACAAAAAACCGAGTACGGCAACAAAAGTACTACAACCAACACTATTCTACACAAACCCTACAGCTACCTTTCAACTCACACTTAGTCTAGATCTTCCAACGGCTACCATAAGTTGATTTTGAAAAATGCTAAGATTTTCGATTTTTCGAGCACGATTACTTATAGCATGTTGAAAGTAAAGCAGACTGTGCCTTAAGGCGCATTCTGCTTTTCTTTTAATTTGCTTTAAGCTACGATCTGCTAGGATAAAAATCCGAATATTTCGAAAAAATCCGGAGAAATGGCAGCCCTGTCTTCCCATGCAGACTTATTGGATTGCTAAATAGCGCAGACCGAGATCCGACCTCATCTCAGATCCAGAGTCTGATCGAGGTCTACACTGTCTTACAAATTAGGCAACAAAAAACTGCAGATGTTCTACAACATATACCAGTCGCAGCGTCTTTGATGTTGTGGCTAGTCTAGTTCTACTCTGTTTGTAATGCAATAAGTCTAGCTTTACCATAGCACCCCTCAACTGTTTCACGGATGAATTACCAACCATAAACAGGATATTTCATATGTGGTGGGTTTAACTCTTTCAACACTAAGTAACTTTTGTAGATTATTAAGTTCCCTTGAGGATATTTTAGTTACCAAAACACGGATCAATTTTACAGAATATGTAGACCCTGATCAGAGGGATCCTATAGAATCCCTCTGATCTGGGTCTACACTGTTTGCAAATGCAACAATTACATTTTAAACAGGATCTTGTTAACACGTTTTACATTTATAAACTTAGTCTGCTTGTCACGACCGGAACCCTTCGAATTTTGTATTTCCTTGGAGGCGTGAAAATGCGTATCTTAGGGGTAATGGGTTAACTCATTCACCCCTGAAACTTTAAATGGACTATTTCAGTTTACAATTAGATTTAGTCCATTTTTGAAAAATGATGGTGTTTTTTAACAATATTTATAAAATGACAAACAGTGTAGACCCTGATCAGGAGCCCTCTGATCAGGGTATACACTGTTTACATAGGACAAGTGTACTCTTGATAGGTTTATGATTTTGTCATGACGTGTATACTCGTCGCTAGGGTTCAA
The DNA here is from genome assembly GCA_922989275.2 of Gari tellinella. NCBI lineage: Eukaryota > Metazoa > Mollusca > Bivalvia > Cardiida > Psammobiidae > Gari > Gari tellinella. Next base: position 52,465,304 of record OV277867.1, read on the forward strand.
TGTGTTAACACTATTTCATATGCATTCAGGCACAGACGAAGTACGAATACGACAACGTGGACGTGACTTTCAACAATGGCACAGCCAACATCACAAGGACAGACCGTGTTGTACTGAGGAAGTATTTAGGAACGGCTAAATCTACAAACATCTTAGGTAAGTATATACTGTACGACAACGTGGACGTGACAGTCAACAATGGCACAGCCAATATCACTAGGGCAGATCGTGTTGTACTGAGGAAGTATTTAGGAACGGCTAAATCTACAAACATCTTAGGTAAGTATATACTGTACGACAACGTGGACGTGACTGTCAACAATGGCACAGCCAATATCACAAGGACAGGTCGTGTTGTACTGAGGAAGTATTTAGGGACGGCTAAATCTACAACATCTTAGGTAATTATGCACTATGCTATACTCTAAAACAACTGAATAACAGATGGTGTATCCGAAAATAAGAGAGACAAAGCCAGCTTAAAGAAAAGCGATTCAGAGGTTCGGATGGATAGATTAATTGAGTTTTACGGCACTGCGACACAGAATAGGTCTATAGCGCCGATGAATGATGATAAGATGAAATGATAAAGATTTCAGGCTAATCTCATTCGTTGCGTTGCGAAGCAGCGTATGAGATCAAAACCAGCGACCTACCTTTCTTTTAGTTCTTTTCAGAGAGGATAATGTCGGTCAAATAAACAGAAACACTTCCCTTAGACAATGAAGCTCCAGAAAAACGACAAGGTAGGAAGGTCTCTGGGGAAGACTTTAAATGTTCTTTAGGAGCCTTCTGCATCATTTGTATCCTACAATTAGTAACCGCTTTTGTCAAAAACTGTCGATAGGTCATCTTTCGAATACGCGCTTACTGAAAACTTGCCTAATAAGAACGATGATCATTTTAGTTGTGTTACTTATTTTGTATAAGATGCTGCATATTAAGTTGTTTCGAATGTAGGTATGTGTAAGAATTGTGTCAAAATAATAGCCTGGGCTCTATGTAATAATGCGTCTGAACTGAGTTTGAGAACGGTCTCAGACATTTGATTGGTCATATTGAGGGTATGCAACCTTTGGCATGCAATACAACTATTATTGTATTAGTTTATCGCTGAAATTTACTTACAGGGAAGCTCGCTTATTACGAAATTGGATATAACGAAATATTGAATAGAACGAAACAAAATGTATTATCCATCCTGATTCCTTAATTAAAGTAAAGTAAAATGGACCTGCTGTAATGAAATTTGGATATATAACGAAAGAAACCAGACGGTCCACATAACTTCGTTTTAAATAGACCATTTCATGCGGGATACACTTTTATGTGTACCTCTAGGCAAACAGTAGATCAAAACTGTGTGTAGCTAAGTAAATATTCTCATGGAAACTGCTAAAATATTTTGCAAATATTTGAGCTATACCCGTTGCAGACGACATTTCACAATGGCCGCCAAATATTACACAGCATACGAGTACAATGGGTTAAGTGAGCTTCACTGAACACTAATATAGAGTGGCCTGATTATATATTATTTCAGGACTTGTGATAGTTAGTGCAGTGTTTGGTGTGGCCTCTAAAGCAATGGGAGAGAAGGGCGAACCTTTCCTCAACTTTTTTCGATCGAGCACCGACATAATTATCCGTATATTAAGGGTATTGATATGGTAAGTGTGAATATTTTACAATTGTGTCTGAAAACTACATTTATATGATTGTAATTTATATAATGAAAGTCAAAAGAAACTACACGTTTGCTGTTTCTTTTAAACAACAACATTTTCAAAAGAAATATGTATGAACTTTTGGTACCAAAATGTTTATAAGACATTGGCCTACCTTTTGCAAAGACTAATTCTAAATTTAAACTTATGGAAAATACGTGTTAATGGGCTAAGCCTAGTCTTGCGCTTTATTGATATTCACAAAATAACCAAATCTCCATATGATGTTTTTGTTAATGAAAATGTTCGTTTGAGGTTTTCGCTGCCAATTTAAGTGGGTTTGGACGAACTTTTGAAAAACTAGTACATGTACATGTATGCTGGAGTATACCATTGTTACAGAGCGTAAACAATAATGAAATTAAGCATTTTCTTGCATTTTAAAAGTAAAATTCAAGGGTAGATAACGCTTCAATAATTGCACTTCTTCAAGTACTTATAGCCATACACATTATGTGCAAGTTTAATCAAAATCCATTGAAAACTGTAGTTACTAGAGTATAGACACTGCTAGATATGGCATTTTCAACACATCAATGACCGATAACTCTTGACTTATTAGTCCGATTTCAACCATTTTCAAACTCATCCGAAACCTTATAGCCTTATACACTCTGAGCAAATATAGGATTGATATTATGGCATGTAGGGTGTAAACTGTAAACACTGTCAGATTTAGTATATTTCAACACGTCTAGGGCAGATAACGCATAATCTAATAGTTCGATTTCAACTCTATTCAAACTCACCCGAAACCTAATTGTTATATACAATCTGAGCAAGTTCGAGATTGATTGGATAAAAACTGTGGCTTCTAGAGAGTAAAAACTGTTAGAGATGGCATTTTCAACAATTCAAGGGCAGATAACTCTTGACCTATTTCAATCATAATCAAGCTCATCCGAACTGTTATAGTCATAAACAAACTGAGCAAGTTTGAGAAAAATTACATACAAAATGTGGCTTCTATGTTGTAAACACTTAAATTATTGACGACAGACATTCAAGGATTGCAAAAACTTACCATGAGCAAGCTCAATTGAGCTAAAACGTGTTTTCTTGAAGTTTGAATCTAGAATTAGTCCTCATAAAGTTTTGCTAATGTCTCACAAACATCTTGGTATCAAAAGTTCGTACAGAGTTTTTTCAGAATATAAGGAACAATAAAACGTAAAAGTCTGTAGTTTGTTTTGGCTTTCAGTAAAGTTGAAGTTTGAAGGTAGGGCGTGGATGTATAACTATATATTAACCTATTACTCCATAGCCTGTTTCTATGTTTGACGATAGGAGGCACACTTAAAGCAGGTTGTAAGTAAAGACGAGTGCGCCTTAATACGCCTACGCCGCCTATAATTAAGGAAATATTTAGTATGGTACATGTACATATCCATGACTGTATAAATTTGAACTATTTACTTCAGTGGAAAAATGGATATAATGCGCTAGAATGCGCTTCTATGGGGAAAAGGATTAAGCCTTTTCCGACCTCTATGTTATGCTTTAGGGAACACCATTTCTACTGTGCAGATTGAAATCAAACAAAGCATATAGCAAACAAAATGTAAGGTGTTTCGGCTAGCTGTGGCTTATTGTGATGCTACATGAACTAGTAAAACATAACAGGGCTGCCATAAGTTGGCATGAAAAATCCTAAGATTTCCAAATTTGCATTTTTCAAGTGCGATTTTACGAATCGTACCTTTACCACATAGACTGTTTATAGTTTTGTTGACATCTGACTACTTAAGGTGGTTCGCTGGTCAGCTTATTCTGTGTCAGAATTCTTTGATACCTTGATTAAATTGAAATACATGTATACCATATGGAGAGTGAAAAATCGTTAAAATAAAAAAAATTACAGTGCCGTTTTGTTCTGACAGGACCTTTTGTCGAGAAAAGCTCCTTTTTTAATAAACAGGAATATTTTCTTTATAAAATGATATAACTCAATAATGTCTGTACATTCAAGTAAACAGTATATAGACTATAAGATATTGGGCAAACAAAAGTATTTCATGACATTTTTTCTGGAAATATCAATTTTTTAAAAAAAAGTCAAATTCTGAAAAAGTCAAATTACAAAAAATCTAGCTGTTTAACATACACTAATTTTACTCTTATTAGATAGATATAACTTAATTCTACTAGTCATACAAATTTAATGAAAATCTACAGTAGAATTTACATTGTATACATGATTTCCTGCAATGCTGACAAAATGTTTACACAAAACGAGTAACCTCGCTTGAGTTCAACTTAAAAATGCCGTCAGCTCTAAATAATACCATAAGTCAAACCTGTAATAAGGAACCATTGAATACGGTAGCCTGTAGATATTTAAAGGCAGGTGACTGCTGAATGCATAACAAAAGTAATGCGTAAAAGCTCCTTTAGGATCTATCTGTTAGCATTACTTTTGTCCTGTGTTAAGCTGCCATCTGTCATATAGGCTATAAATCCTCACAAATTTAGCTGTCACTTGACTATACTTGCATCTGATATTATTCATTATTACGTGACTAAAAATAGCCTGTCCTTTGATCACCGCGTTATGAATTGACTAGTCACTAAAATCGGACAATTTATTAAAAAAAAGTTTTGAAGCGAGAGGAATCGAGCCTAGAACATTTGGATTGCAAGTCAATCACCGTACCAACTGCGCTAACAGAGAACACACTGAAGCAGATCAAACTTTTCTTTATCTGAATTTTCTACTATAAGCACGTGCCGCAAAGATCAGGTGAAAGTCATCAGCATTTCCGGAACTCGAGATGCGGGCCGCCCGCTGTCGAGCCACCTTAAAGCAGGCTGGAAATAAAGCAGAATGCGCCTTAAGGCGCATTCTGTTTTACTTTCAGCCTGCTTTAAGCTACCATGTACCAGAAAAATCCGGAGAAATGGCAGCCCTGAGTGTCATAACGTTCACAACTTTATATATATATATATATATATATATAAAACTGATGTTATTTGTGACCAACAGTTCAGTTTAAACATATTTTATTTCAAGATAACCCTTTCACTCTCAATGGCGTCATGTTTTAGCGCATATGCAAACAGTTTTGATCTTGGTCAGACCCTGCGTAACCAGCGTCTGATCAAGATTGAAACTGTTTGCCACTCATTTCGAAATTTCATCAGTCATACTGCATTAAATCTAACTTTGAAACGATATTGCAGACAACAATATTGAAACAGACGACAATATGGCGGTGAAAATTTCACGATAAATTTGACCATAAAAGGGTTAAAGCCATAGTTATATGAATATATATTAGGATATAAACATTAGGATTAAAATGCATACTACGAAAACAATGTTTGCTTATTAAGTTCTTCTTTTAGTTGATCTATAATTCAAGACATACAATTAAAAGATAAGAATAAACAGGGATGTGTTTGAGGAACATTTACAGACAACTCCAAACTAACAGTTTAGAGCCAGATCGGACACCGAGTAACTTGGCGTCTGGTCATGTTTCAAACTGTGTTGAGCCTCAGATTGAAACACATAAGTTTATTGCATGACACCATCGATGTGTTTTGTGCACGGGAAACAACGTTTTACCTACTGTATATGTTTCCAGGAGTACACCTGTGGGCGTGGCCAGTCTCATTGCCAAGACAATAGCTGGTACAGGAGATCTTGAGGAAACGTTCCGCACGTTAGGTCTATACTTCTTGACCATCATCATTGGTCAACTGTTCTGGTCGTTTGCCGTCATACCTCTCGTGTATTTCTACGTCAAAAGAAGTAATCCCTTCAGGTTTCTAGCCTCCATAATCCCATCTATGTTGATTGGGCTTGCTACAAGTAGCACGTGAGTATACAGTGCAACCTCTCTAAACCGGAACCTATAAATACAGGAATTCTCTCTAAACCGGACAGAAGCTTTGGTCCCGTTTCCAATCCTTCTTTATTTAATCCATTTCATCATAAATACGCCTTTTTACGCCTTTGATTCATTCCTACACTGAAAAGATTACATTCATAAATATATATCATCAGAAATATTTTCTATATTCTCGCAGATGATAGCTTAAAGTAGGTTGAAAGTTAAGCAGAATAGACCTTAAGGCGCCTTCTGCTTACTTTCAATCTGCTTTTAGTGGTAAGCTGTCTTCCATATTAGAAACAAGCTATTTGGTAGTGGGTTAAAACCCCTCCAAACCGGAAATTTATGTTGTCCCCACACATGCCCGGTTTAGAGGGGTTTTACGGTATTCAAGTTTGAACGGTTTTACGATCATAATTATTTCACTGCCAAATTATCGTCCGCTGGGAAACTGTCTTCTGTAATTTCATGCAAAACATAAATAATTGAAGTTTTGTTTGAACAAATATTGATACGGGTGTTACATGTAAACAGGTTTTGTTCTGATGTGGAAAAAACAAAACACTGTTGTGCAATTGGCAATGTGAGTTTTAACCCGTTCACTGCCTTACCCCGATTACAATAGACTAGTACATTAGTTGCAAACCTCTTTGATTCATCTTTCAACATGCAAAAGAACGAAGACGCAAAGGAACGATTTTAAGTTTTGGGTTGTCTAAACCAAAACATTTACGTGAATAATGAGTAATTAACATGAACCCTTTCACTCCCAATGATGCCATAAAGCGCATTTTCAAACAGATCAATCCTGATCAGACGCCATGTAACGCGACGTCTGATCAGGATCAGAACTGTTTGCCACTTATTCGTAAATGAATTCAGTTATATTACCTTTGAAACGATATTGCAGACAACAATATTGAAGCAGACGATAAGTGAAGGGGTAAAAACCTCACGAACATTTTGATCATGAAAGGGTTTAAAAGATAAGTGAAAGAAAATATTGACTATTACAATTGTGCTGAATTCGGTCTTTAAATACAGTAATACCTCTCTATTACGACCACTAGATTATGTTAACTATTAGGGTGTTTAGGAGCTTTCTGTTTCACTGTCACCTTGCTTTAAGCGAGATTTTACTGTAAATCCAAAATTAAAGTTGTCATTTTTATACATTTTAAAACAAATCGCTGCCTAACACATACTCATGTCTCTTCGCTTCTCATTTGAATCTGACCATGTGACTATGTGTGTACCAGCAAGAAAGTGAAACAAAGTTTTTATCTTTAAAAAATATTCCATTACAGGTTAAATTGTTTCGGCTACAATATCCATTGCATAAACAGATCTATATCATTTCTTTTTATAAACAGAATTTCCCATACGCTTAAATATAAAAATAATGACAAAGTAACGTCAATAATTTAGACTGTATCTCAATATTTTGCAAGGTGTTCAGTCCAAGATAAATGTGAAAGAAACCAAAACACCAGTCTACCCAATTCCGGCCTATTGGCCAATGAGATTATTGTGTTTCATTCAAATGGGCATTGACCTAGATTTCTGATATTTTCTGACTTGTTAAATTGTTGTAGAGAAACTAAGTCTTCAGAAAAAGCAGACCTTCTGAGACGGGATAAAATTCTGATTAGGCTACAACCACGGGTCGGAAACGGGATAAATATTGCAGCCAATATTTCACACAAAATTTTAGAACCGAATGAAATGAATCATGATCATATTTTCGATTTTCATAATTTAGGATTTAGACCATTAAATCGGGGGTCATATCCACTAAACATCAATAACTCAAAGTGAAGAGTACGTTGGACTTAGAAGCGAGTTTTAGATATTGAAAAACAACCGTGGAAATGTGTGTGCATTCGATTTAACCCTTTAACCCATAGCCTGTTTCTAGTATTAAAGATATGTGACCTATTAAAGCAGGCTGAAAGTAAAGCAGAATGTGCCCTAGGGCACATTCTGCTTTTCTTTCAGCCTGCTTTAAGTTAATATCTGCTAGTAGATAGAAAATATGTCTTATAGTACATATTCATGACAGTATAAAATGGAACTATTTTCTTTGGTGGATGAATAAAATGAATGCGCTAAAAGTCGCTCCTATAAGGGAAAGGGTTAAGTGAGTTAAAGTTTGAGTTATAAACTTATAATGTATTACATGTACATCAATTACAGCATGCGATACGCCTAGTCTGTCGTTCAATTGTTGCTACCCAATTTCTACTTTTAACAGCGTTATGGCTTTACCAGAAAGCTTTTATGCACTTGAAAAGAAGAACAATGTCGACAAGAGAATATCCAGATTTGTCGCCCCTCTGTCTGCCGCCATAGGACGCGCTGGTAGCGCCAACTATATTTCTGTCTCCTGCATTTTCATCATACAGTTAGTAGCCATGGATGTTACTGTGGCAAACATCTTCCTCGTAATGTAAGTCTAACTCTTAATATTTATCACGCTATTTAAATCTCGCCTACACACTCTGTAGTTTTCTTGTTTAACCCATTGTATGCTGGGTAATATTTGGTGGCCATTTTAAAATGTCGTCTTCAGCGGGTATAACTTAAATATTTGCAAAAGATTTTAGCATTTTCTGATAGAATACTGAACTAGCTGCAAACTGTTTTGATCTAAGATCAGGCCCATCAATGTGGGACCTGATCTGAGATCAAAACTGTTTGCCTAGAGGTACACCTAAAAGTGTATCCCGCATATAATGGGTTAAGACATTTTATACCTTAATAGAGGACAAACGTAATGCAGAAGCATTGTTCAAGAGCTTTCCACATTACTACAATTATCAGTGCAGTATGCCAAGATTAGTTACAACTTGTAACAATAGAGTTAGAACCAATACCCAATATTTCAACGTTTTGTTCTTAACAGTGTTCATGTGGTTCTCTGTTCTGGCTATATCATGTTTCAATGTTTTTTGTTCTTTACAGTTCTGACGTGATTATATACTCTAGCTATACCATGTTTCAATGTTTTGTTCTTCAGAGTGTCCACGTGGTTGACTGCTCCGGCGAGATTTTCACGTGGTTATCTGTTCTGACTATAGCATGTTTCAATGTTTTTTGTTCTTTACAGTTCTGACATCCGAGTTTCTCTACTCTAGCTATACCATGTTTCAATGTTTTGTTCTTTAGAGTGTCCACGTGGTTCTCTTTCCCGGTGTGGTTTTCACGTGGTTCTCTGTTTTGGCTATACCATGTTTCAATGTTTTTGTTCTTTAGAGTGTCCACGTGGTTCTCTGCTCCGGTGTGGTTTTCACGTGGTTTTCTGTTCTGGCTATAGCATGTTTCAATGTTTATGTTCTTTACAGTTCTGGCGTGGTTCTCTACTCTGGTCACTTTGTTTTTTAAAATAACGTCCGTTATACTGCTAGTGCCTTAAATCTAACTTTAAAACGATATTACAGAAAACAATATTGCGACAACGGACCGTGAAGGGGTAAAAGTATCAGGATTAATTTGGCAGCGAAAGAGTTAGAGTGTCCACGTGGTTCTCTGCTCTGGTGTGATTTTGCTCTGGTTATAGCATGTTTAAATGTATAGACTTTTAGTCCTGACGTGGTTTTCTGCTATAGCGATACCATATTTCAATGTGTGTCGTTATTTAAATTTCTTACGTTGTTCTCTTCTCTGGCAATATCGTGTTTTATTTTTTGTTTATTTAGATTTCTGACGTTGTTCTTTTCTCTGACTATACCGTGTTTTATTTTTTGTTTATTCAGATTTCTGACGTGGTTCTCTGCTCTGGCTATACCATCGGTAACCGGTGCCAGTCTCGTCACCGTGCTGATATTGTTGACAGCTCTTAACATACCGGGGGAGTCTGCGGCTATGCTGTTTGCACTCGAATTCTTCTTGTAAGAGTTTTACACAAGTTTATGTCAGTTTATACTATCACACTTGTATTCATACCTACTGAAAATAGATGTCTGTTTCTTGTATATTTTAACTCATTGAACCCTGGAATAGAGTATTCGCGTCTTTTACAAATAGTAAGCTTGTGAAAAAAGTATAAAAATGTGAATATTTAGAGCATTTACCTTCGATATTATTTCAGTTTGACAAATATTGCTTAACCATAGACCCCATAACCTGTTTCTAAACTTTCTAGCTTTGAGAAAATTGATCCCTTAAAGCAGATTAATTGTACATTCTGCTTTAGTTTCAGTCTGCTTTAAACAACCATCTGATAGAATAGAGAAAATGTTTTACGGCGACTATCTTCTTCAGTGGAGCAATATAATTTATAAGAGGGGTTAAACTTACAATGCGTAATTATGGAGTAGTGGATTAACACATTGACCCTAAAACTTCCAATATCAATTCCAATTCTCAATCAAATATAGGTACAATCCATGTTTTTCTTTTAGGATTGTTTTTACAACATACATGCATTTCAAAACGAAAACAACGCAGACTCTGACCAGAGGGTTCCAGGGCTGCCATAAGTTGATCATAAAAATCCTAAGATTTCAAATTTTCAATTTTTCAGACGCAATTTTACTAATCGTACCGTTACCCCATGGTCTGTTTCTTGTTTTGAAGACATATGGCTGCTTAAAACAGGTTGAAAGTAAAGCAGAATGCGCCTTAAGGCGTATTCTGCTTTACTTTCAGTCTGTTTTAAGGTACGATCTGCTAGGAAAAAATCCGAATACTTAGGAAAAATCCGGAGAAATGGCAGCCCTTGGGTTCCTAAAGGTGTTGGTCTATACGGCTTATACGACAAGTGTATAGGTCTATACAAGTACGGATTTCGTGAAGGACGTATATACGTGTCAGTAGGGTTCAATGGGTTAAAACAATACATTTTCTTTTTGACAGGGATCGGGCCCGAACTGTAATGAACCTGATCACGCAACTAACGGGGGTCGTTGTCACCCAGAAATACTGCGCTAGTTCCTTGGGGATTGAAGATGACGCAGGGACTTTGGAAGGCATGTCTGAAGAAAAGAGTGCACCGACCGAGATTGCAGATGGGGCAAATGCAAACATGTGAATAATTTTAAAGTGACACGATAAGGAACAAATGGAATCCATGTCCCAAGGTTGTAAAGCTTTTGAATTGAGTCTGAGTTCGTTCTCAAGCATTTGATTGGTCAGATTTGAGCCTAGGCTCAAATCTGACCAATCAAATGCTTGAGAACGACTTCAGACTCAACTTAAACGCTTTATAACCTTGGGGCCCGTTCGCACGAAATTCCTTCCGTGTAAATGAAAGCGAAGCGCAGTCGCAATACAATAAAATGCAGACAATGACAAATTAGTTTTAATTTTTTGACGACTCATTTTAATTTGAGTTGCCAACAGCTTGGAACATGACCAGACACCAAGCTACCCAGGGTCTTATCTGGCTCCAAACGGTTCGAACAGGTCATCATTATTATAGCATAAATGCATTTACGAGAAAAGTAACTTTTCCACTTGATATACGCATTGCAATAGATTAGAGAAAATGACTGTGATCTTGATCCCTTCTTCACTGACATGACGTCACAAGCTTCAAGTAATTGTTGTCTACTTTTATTTTTCAAATTTAAATTTTAGGCCAATTGACTAAAGGGACATCGCAATGAGTGCCAAACAGTTTTGAACAAGATCAGGGGTCGGTTTCATAAAACTTACGGTCGTAAGTCAAAACTTTAAAATACATTTAATTTCTGATTTCTCTATCTAATCCTGTCTTGTGACATCTATTTGGAATCGTCTTTTCAAGACGATTCCAAAGAGATGCAACAAAACAGGATTAGATGGAGAAATAAATAACAAGTGAGACTTTTATAATCTGACTTACTGCAACATTTGTCGTACGAAGTTTTATTAAACGGGCCCAAGACGTGGCGTAACGACGGTAACGTGGCCCCTGGTCAGTTTATTTGTTTGCAAATTGCGAATAACATTAACTTCCTACTGGGGGTAAGGCAGTGAAGGGGTTAATATGGTTTATAAATATCTAAATGGAAAATGGAGAAGGCTAATGCATGGTGCAACATTGAGTTTTCCCGACGGTTCCATCAGGAGCTAAGGGACCAAGGCAAGCGGTAAATAGTTTGGATTCTGATCAGACGTCAATTAACTCGGCATCTTCTCTTACTTTAGACGGGATTTAATGAACACAGGTTTATCTTAGCTATGGGAAAACGCGCATAAATATAATAACCATTGTACAAGTTTATTTTAAAAAACCGTAAACTTACTCATGAGTGTTGCCAACAGTTTGGAGACAGAGCAGACGTCGGGTGGCCCAGGGTCTGATCAGGTTCAAAACATTATGCCAATCATATGAATGTAAACCAGGAGAAATTTCGAAAAATTGTCTTTTTTTCTACATTTTGTTGCTTTGTTTGCATTTAGCTATCGTTTTTAAAAACGGAACTATTTTTTTCCATAACGCATACAGTGTATATAATTTACAAGTACATGTGTATAGATTTTATCTAACGTTTGTATAGACTTTTCATCGCCGAAGTCGCCTGATGCCGACTTTTTCAAACAGTTTGGATCCAGATCAGACACCGCTTAACGTCTGATCAGGATCCAAAATTTTAGATACTCGTATCGATATTTCTAAAGTCATACAAACTTAAATTTAACTTTGAAACGATCTCCCAGACAACAATTTTGAAGCAGACGACAGTACAACGGTGATGGGGTAAAACAGAAATTCAGGCGGTAGTATTAGAGTCAGAGAAAAGTCGAAGCTGTATAAACCCTCCACCACCCGCTTAGCTTGTTTTCAGTATCGAAGACAGATACTTGCTTAAAACAGGCTGAAAATAATATAGAATGCTCCTTAAGAGGGAACGAACAGCTGATCACAACCACAGGGGCAGGAAATTTGACTCCCGACACTAATAATTTAACACTTTATATTATTTGTGTTAGCCTTAGTGGTGTCGGGGTGAAATGTCGGACCCCTGTGACCGCAACTTGTTTTTAATCGAAAGATAATGTATTCAAAATGTCAAGATTGAAAAAAAAAACCTTCTCAAATAGTTTCAAAATAAGTGTTTTATGGCAACTTTTAAGTTAATTTTGTTTACCAGTGTGACGTCATAAATGACCATTCGGTATATTTCATGTTTTGCTTGTGTGTACATATTTGACCTTGCTCTAAACATGCTGGTGTATGTTTTATGCAATAAAAGATTGATTAGAATTAAATTGATTATATTAACAACGAATAAAGTATACTTTAACTGATTCAAACTTACTTAGTTTTACATTACGTCACGCGCCAATTAACCCTTAGCCCGCCAAATAAATTGTCGTCTGCTATATTTCTCGTCTGCTTCAAGTTTCAAAGTGCTTCAAAGTTGCTCAAAATTGCTGAAAATGTTGTCTGAGTGTCAAACAGCTTGGATCCGGATGAGATGCCGAGTTACTCGGCGTCTCATCCGGATCCAAGCTGTTTGCATATGGAGCTATAGTCGTGAGTGGCAGGCTAAGGGTTAAGCATGAATGGGTCGCCTAGAAATTCAAGACATCAAACGTTTGACTTTCGACCATTGACACAGTATTCAACGTTTGGTAAGTCTAGAACTTGTACTTTACGAGTCATGTAGATTTAGAACGAAAATTGCTGGAGCAAAATCCAAAATATGTCGACGGAAGGACTCCTTTATTATTTGGAGCCATTTGAGTCTACACTGTTTTCGCATAATATGCCAAACTTTGTAGACTCAAAGGACTCTAAATAAGGTAGGACACGTGCACTCTTCACCTATTTCTTAAGTGTACATATTGCACAACTAGGGCTCAATGGGTTAAACGAGCTTTCTGTGTTTACTCCTGTTCTACAAGAAGCGACAAACTATCTCTTCATAGGTATGTACAATGTTTGTTAGGGCTCAAATGTGTTAACCCATTCCCCCATAGCCTGTTTCTAGTTTTGAAAATTGGAGACTACTTAAAGCAGGTTAAAAGTAAAGCAGAATGTGCCTTCGGCGCATTCTGCTTTACTTTCAGCCTGCTTTAAGCTAATATCTTCTTAAATATAAAAAGTTTTTTTACCAAACACATTTATGACTGAATATATTGGAACTATTTTCTTCAGTGGAGGAATAAATTATTGGCGTAAAAAGGCGTATTTATGGGTTAATGGGTAAAAACATTTTATGTCATAGAATACAACCTCTTGATATGTGCATGGCTCGGGATAAGTGGGAGTAACCTTGGTCCAGTTATAAAGTGTTTGAGCAGAGTCCAAGTGTGTTCTCAAGCATTTGATTGGTCAGATTTGAGCCTAGGCTTGAGAATGACTTTAAACTCAACTGAAAAGCTTTTATAACCTTATACTATGATCAAATCCAAGATTTACCCACTCCTTTCAACACTCAATCCTATAGTGTTACTACTCATTAAAATCGATGTCATGAACCACAACCTATACTAGTAACCATTATATATGATAAAGGAGGAGAAAACTAGAGGAATGGCTTTGTCTTGTAGAAAAATATGATGTCCCTGTAGACAAAATTTGACAAAGTTCAACTGACTGTAATTTTGTGGAAAATTGAAGTAGATTGAAATCCTGTTCACATCTACATCTATGGTTTATGTGCAAAAACTCTACCAAGTTATAAGGTTGTAGCTTGAAAACCGTAGGAGTATTTAGCCAGACAAAATATGTACTGTATGTGGGACGGATGAAAGATTGGACGGACATTAACCCTTTCCCCCATAGAAGCGCCTTTTAGCACATTTAATTGATTCATCCTCTGAAGAAAATAGTTCTGATTTATACAATCATAAATGGGTATTATAAGAAATATTTTCTACATTCTAGCAGATACTAGCTTAAAGCAGGCTTAAAGTAAAGCAGAATGCGCCTCTAGGCGCATTCTGCTTTACTTTCAACCTGCTTTAAGTGGTCACCTATATTAAATACCAGAAATCCCCTATGGGGTAAAGGGTTAACGGACAGACAGGGGTAAAACAATATGCCCTGACGGATTGTTGGGGGGGGGGGGGGGGGGGGGAATAAAAACTCTTTATTCGGAGATAATTGTGAAAACAAACAACCAATACAGTATTAATGCAATCTTTATTCAATTTAAAATCTAAATCTGACATCTATAATAAATACCACAAAATCTGGGATCCAGATACGGGGAGTATTCTAAATAATTTAAATCTTTATTTCTGCACCAACCCTAAGATTTTACTTCTCATTAGAATCAATGAGACCATGCTAATGAGTGGTAACACCATAGGGTTTGGTGCAGAAACAAAGAAAATACAGTAAAACCTCTCTATTACAACCACTACACAAGATAAACATGTCCATGTTTTAGGCAGGTGGCTGCTTAAAGCAAGATGTCAGTAAAACAGAAAGCTCCTATAGGAGCTTTCTGCTTTACTGCCATCTTGCTTTAGGCTGACACCTGTCTTAAATTCTATCAATAAGCCTACATTTTAAAAACCTCTATATTACGACCTCATGAGATAAAACTTTCCATGTTTAAGGCAGGTGGCTGCTTAAAGCTAGATGTCAGTAAAACAGAAAGCTCCTATAGGAGCTTTCTGCTTTACTGTCATCTTGTTTTAAGCTTCCACCTGTCTTAAATTCAATAAATAAGTCTACATTTAAGTGGTTATATTAGAGAGGTTTTATTGTTTGTTGCAAAATTTAAATTTACTACGTCTTATCTGGAACCCTGACACAATATCCCCAAAGACATCTGTATAACATAAGCAATAGCACATATCTTGCATAGTCAATATACATGTACTTTATATTATATAAGAGCAATCACACCCCTCAAAACTTCAAGCAAACAAACATATGGTACAAAAGTTATCCAATAATACAAAATTAAGTACAGTCAATATTGTAATAAATGACCACTCAATGAAGATCCACTCTTAGTCTAAAAGACAATTGATTGCTTAACTCATTACAGGGCCCCAGATAAGGGAGTATTTCGAAAACTAAAATCTTTATTTCTGCTTTAAACCCTATGGTGTCACTACTCATTAGAATCGTCTCGAAGAGACGATTCTAATGAGTAGCAACACCATAGGATTTTGTGCTGAAATAAGTGAGAAAATGTTGGATTTGTTCAGTTTACTCCCTCTTATCTGGAGCCCTGTCATTACTCCATAAATATTACCTTTATGCCTTAATTTATACCTCTACTGAAGGAAATAATTCCACTTTATACAGTCCTGAATATGCACCATAAAAATATGTCCTATACCCTTGCAGATGGTAACTTAAAGCAGGTTGAAAGTAAAGCAGAATGCTCCTTTAGGAGCATTCTGCTTTACTTTCAGCATGTATCAAACAATCATCTGTCTTCAATACTGTAAACAAGCAATGGATTAGTGCAGTTTGAAAGTAATACAGAAAGGTCTTTCTGTATTATTTGTATCCTGCGTTATGCAGTCACCTTTTTTTTTATATTTCTCCATGCTATATCAAGTTGTGGTCGCTTAATACAATACTGACTGTGATGGAATTCATTTGAGCATAAAACAAACTATTCAAACTCATTTCGAGCTAAAATAGTTTAACCTGTGAGGAGCAACAATTTTAACTCATTTTGAGCTTTAATAGTTTTAACCTGTGAGGAGCAACAATTCAAAAAGAGATTCATGCAAAAACTCGTCAACCCTAGAAACTTCAAATGGAGTTTAACCATTCACTATTGTTTTAAATTATAAACAGGATGAGTCTGAGTTGGTACAGTCTTTGTAAAGGGCATATATTGTGCCACTAGGGTTCAATGGGTTAAACAAGTTTTCTGTATTACACCAGTTCTGCATGAAGAAAGAATACACTTTCAACCCTTTACCTTATAGAAGCGCCTTTTAGCGCATTCCGTATAAACCTCCGCGGAAGAAAATAATTCCAATCTACAGTCATGAATATGTATCAGAAGGAATATTTTCTTAATTCTAGCAGGTGGTAATTTAAAGCAGGCTGGAAGTAAAGCAGAATGTGCCTTAAGGCGCATTCTGCTTTACTCTCAACCTGCTTTAAGTAGTTACCTATTTTCAAACTAGAAACAGGCTATGGGGTAAAGGGTTAACCCTTTACCCCATAGCCTGTTTCTAGTTTTTAAAACAGACAATTAATTAAAGCAGGTTGAAAGTAAAGCAGAATCTTTCCAAAGAAGCATTCTGTTTTACATTCATCGTGCTTTAAGGTACAATCAGCAAGTATATAGGATATAGTTCTTATTGAGCATATTATGACTGTACAAAGAGGCGCTACCGGTACTTTCTTAAGTGAAAGGATAAAGTAATGGCATAAAATGCGTATTTATGGGGTAAAGTGTTAAAAGTGATGCTGGACACAGGTTTAACAGGAAAAATATAGAATCTAGTTACAACAAACTCATTGTCAATAAAGTATATCTTACATCCACTATCAGTACCTGACAATGATGTCAGCATGGTGATGACAGTGATAATGATGATGATGATGATGATAAAGTGTGCATAAAGTATATCTTACATCCACTATCAGTACCTGACAATGATGTCAGCATGGTGATGACAGTGATAATGATGATGATGATGATGATAAAGTGTGCATAAAGTATATCTTACATCCACTATCAGTACCTGACAATGATGCCATCATGGTGATGACAGTGATAATGATGATGATGATGATGATAAAGTGTGCATAAAGTATATCTTACATCCACTATCAGTACCTGACAATGATGCCATCATGGTGATGACAGTGATGATACTGATGACATAACATTAGATAATGATGATGATGATGATAAAAAACAAACAAATTTCAAGTGTTGAATCATATTGCATATAACCCATTCCTCCATTTACAAATCTTTTTCTTACATACAATTTACAACTTTAGATTATTCCTCTGCTGAAGAAGTTAGTTCCACTTAGTATGGTCATGAATATTTACCATAACATGTACATTGTACCATAAGAACATCTGCTCGGATTTAGCAACTATTTCTTATGGGGCATTTATTCAGAATAGTATTTAAGGGTGTATCAATGTCATGAATTTGGGAACTTTTCAAAGTATATGAAAACACTCTATGATGGTTTTGTATTGAAGAGCTATTTCAGATGAATGAAAACATATAAAAAGTGTACATTTTGGTGAACAACAGTTGGCTCTACGGCCATGTAAAATTTACCCCACCCACTTCCTCTTATTTTGTCCTTTTCAAACTGCCCGCTTTTGACCGGATATAACCCACATTCACACTTGACCTAGATAATCATATCAATGAGGAAAACATTTTGACCAATTTGCATAACAAGAGGGCCTGAAGGCCCTGATATCGCTCACCATTTGTAATGAAGGCCGATAGCTTTACCTTTGAATTTCTCCTGTTTCATTCTTAATCCATTCAAATTTGTAGTATAGCATGTAAACAGCATTGGAATACGACCTACTCTAGTATAGTAAAGTACATCAAGGGCAGATAACTAGAGCCTAAACAATACGGAAACGAAGCCTTTCCTAGCATTTCAAAGTATATCAAGGGCATATAACTCTTGCCACAATTATTAGATTTCAACAATAAGTGCACTCCTTCGAGAACTTATAGCTATATACATTGTGTGCAAGTATAATTGAAATCCATTGAAAACTGTAGTTGCAAGAGTGTAAACACTGTTAGATATGACATTTTCAGCAATTCAAGGGCAGATAAGTCTTGACCTTTTGGTCAGATTTCAAACATAATCAAACTCATCTGAATTCTTACAGCAATATACAATCTGAGCAAGTTTGAGAAAGATTGGATAAAAATTGTTGCCTCTAGAGTGTAAACACCGTTAAATATGGCATTTTCAGCAATTCAAAGGTAGATAACTCTTGACCTATTAGTCCGATTTCAACCATAATCAATCTCTTCCAAACACTTATTGTAATATACAATCTGAGCAAGTTTAAGAAAGATTTGATAAAAACTGTGGCCTCTAGAGTGTAAATACCATTAAATATGGCATTTTCAGCAATTCAAAGGTAGATAACTCTTGACCTATTTGTCAGATTTCAACCGTAATCGAACTCATCTCAACTCTTATGGTAATAAACAATCTGAGCAAGTTTGAGAAAGATTGAATAAATATCTCGATCTCGACCTTTTAATCTGATTTCAACCATAATCGAACTCATTTGAACTCTTATAGTTATATACAATATGAGCAAGTTTGAGAGAGATTGGATTAAAAGTGTGGCCTCTAGAGTGTAAACACTGTTAATTATGGCATTTTCAGCAATTCAAAGGTACATAACTCTTGATCTATAGGTCCGATTTCAACCATAATCCAACTCATCCGAACTCTTATAGTAATATACTATCTGGGCAAGTTTATTGGATAAATATTGTGGCCTCTAGAGTGTAAACACTGTTAAATATGGCATTTTCAGCAATTCAAAGGTAGATAACTCTTGACCTATTTGTCAGATTTCAACCGTAATCGAACTCATCTCAACTCTTATGGTAATAAACAATCTGAGCAAGTTTGAGAAAGATTGAATAAATATTGTGGCCTGTAGAGTGTAAACACTAAAATTGTTGACGACGAACGACTAACGCCGGACATTCAAGGATTGCAAAAGCTCACCCTGAGCTAGCCCAGGTGAGCTAAAAATCCAATGAGATTTGAAGCCGCTAGAGTGTTTGCAAGGTTTTTCTATGATTTGACCTAGTGACCTAGTTTTTGACCGGACATGACCCATATTTGAACTTGACCTAGAAAGTAATTAGGCAAACATTTTGATGAAGTTTCAAGAAGATCCGATGAGATTTGTAGCCTCTAGAGTGTTCACAAGGTTTTTCTATGATTTGACCTAGTGACCTAGTTTTTGACCGGACATGACCCATATTCACACTTGACCTAGATATCAATGAGGAAAACATTTTGATGAAGTTTCATGAAGATCTGATGAGATTTGTAGCCTCTAGAGTGTTCACAAGGTTTTTCTATAATTTGACCTAGTGACCTAGTTTTTGACCCGACATGACCCACATTCAAACTTGACCTAGATTTCATCAAGATAAAAATTGTCATCAAGTTTCATGAAGATCTGATGATACTTGTAGCCGCTAGAGTGTTCACAACCAATTGTGAACAGACAGACAGACGACGGACTACAGACATCCAGCAATCCTAAAAGCTCACCTTGGCACTTCGTACCAGGTGAGCTAAAAATCTACTTCCTAGGGCATGATAGTTTAAAGCAGCTGAAAGTATAACAGTATGCACCTAAGCACATTCTAGTTTATTTTCAGCCTGCTTGAAGTGATTACCTGCCTTTTAGAACTGGCAACAGGTTATTGGGTAACAGGTTAATATTGTTATTATCCTTTTCATGTATAACATGCATCCTTTACTCCTAGCCTGATTCTAGTTTTGAAGATAGGTGACCACTTAAAGCAGGTTGAAAGTAAAGCAGAATGCACTTTAAGGTGCATTCTGACTTACTTTCAACCTGCTTTAAGCTACCATCTGCTAGGATAAGATAAATATTTGTGATGGTGCATTACTGTACAAAGTGGAATTTTTTCTTCAGTCAGGGAATAAAATGAAGGTGAAAAAAGGCATAATATATTGAGTAATGGGTTAAAAGCCACCTGTGGTATAATACAAATTCAAAGTCACAAAAAAACACAAACAAAAAAGTTAAAAATCTGTTGGTTTTATATACATGTACATAATATTTTAAGAAATAGTTATAATTTTAGTTTTATGATGGGTTTGCATGACTCAGAGTACAAGTTTATCTTTTTGTAAATGTTCGTTCTGAGTCATGAAATCAATCAAAATGGGTCTTCAAGAGAATGGAAACAATATTCTCAGTTGTATAATATCAGTTGTCGATGAATTAGTGCACTTGCTCTGTACAGTAAAACCTCTCTATAACAACCACTAAAACGAATGTTAATTGATTGTATAATGATAAATGACAGGCGACAGCTCAAAGCAAGGTGACAGTAAAACAGAGTGCTCCTAAAGGAGCTTTCTGTTTTACTGTCACCTTGCTTTCAGCAGTCACCTGTTATAAGCCTCCAATAATTAATACAATTTAATGGCATTTATAGAGAGGTTCTACTGTATGTAAACTGTGTAATATAAACTTTATGTGACATCAATCAGCTGTACAGAAGATTATGGAAGATTAGTTACTTAGTAACCAAAAGTAAAGGGTACTGGTTACCTAGCAACCAAAGTTAATTAAAAGGCCAGTGCCAATCAATGATCATATTGCTTAATTAGCAGTGAGTTACAGGGCTCCAGATAAGCAGGAGAAAATTAAACAAATACAACATTTTCTCATTCACGTCAGCACAAAATCCTTTGGTGAAGAGACGATTCTAATGAGTGGTAACACCATAGGGTTTAATGCAAACATAAAGATACGAATTTTTGAAATACTCCCCTTATCTGGAGCCAAATAGTTATGGGGTAAACCTAGTAGATTAACCATTAAATCTGATTACCATTTATGTTGTGAATGTTTTCATCAACTATCTAACTGATGATACACACAAATATGTAATTGAAGACTGTTTCAGCCATTTCCCCATAGCTTGTTTTTAGAATTGATTAGACAGATTAAAGCTTAAAGCAGGCTGAAAGTAATGCAGAATGCTCCTTAAAGCCCATTCTGCTTTACTTTGAGCCTGGTTTAAGTTACCATCTACAAATGCAGTAACACCTCACTATTACAACCATTGAAAGTGACTCCAAAAGACAGTATTTAAGACAGGTGGCAGATTAAAGCAAGAAACAAGTAAAGATAGTCCTGAGCTTTCTGAATTACTTTATTTTGCTTAAAGCAACCACCTGCTTTAATCACCAAAAAGCTCATTTAATGGTCGTAATATAGAGGTTTTACTGAACATTGGAAGTATTTCTTGTGGTGTTTATTCATTACTGTATAAAGTGGAACCATTTTTTTAGTGGATGAATTAAAGGCATAAAAAGGCATTAATTTAGAGACATATCAAAGAAACATTGATACTTAGACAGGGCTCCAGATAAGAAGGAGTAAACTGAACAAATCCAAAAATTTTCAATCATTTCAACACCAAATCCTACAGTGTTACTACTCATTAGAATCCTCTCTTCGGGAAAATTCTATAGGATTTAATGCAAAAATAAAGATTTTAGTTTTTGAATTACTCCCCTTACCTGGAGCTCTGCTTAGATTCATGAGCATCCGGCTATGGATTCAGAGATTGAGATTAATTTAACCCATTACCCTATAGCCTGTTTCTAGTTTTAAAAACAGATGACCACTTAAAGCAGGTTGAAAGTAAAGCAGAATGCACCTTAAGGTGCATTCTGCTTTACTTTCAGTCTGCTTTAAACTTCCATCTGCTGGAATGTAGAAAATATCTCTTATGAAACTTATTAATGACTATATAAATAGGAACTATATTGTCCATTGGAGGAATAAATTCGAGGTGTAAAAAGGCGTATTTATGGGGGTAATGGGTTAAAAAAACGATTGGAATTATTGGATGTATTAGACTGACAGACAGACAGACAGATATGATACAATGAATGGCAAGTAATCACAATAAGGGCTTAAAAATGAATTGAAAAAGATTACAGATGTTGATCATGAAACAGAAGAAAATGCTGCATGACAAGGGTTAAACACACAGTACAAGTCCTGACTTCTGAATATGAAATATAAAAGTCAGTTCAATTATCTTTCCTTATGGGAGCTTTAAGCAGGCTAAAGATAAAGCAGAATGCTCCTAGAGGAGCATTCTGCTTTATTTTCAACCAGCTTGAAGTAGTAACCTGTCTTCAAAACTTGAACTTTCCACCTCAATGTGCCTTTACCCACCTCATCTTGGTCTTGATTAAACCTTATTTCTCAATTCAACCCCTTAATGTTGTTATCAAATAGATTCTTCTCAAAGATATATAAAGTAGACTTGGAGATGTTCACTTTACAAATTTTCAACCTATTACTCCATAGATATGCCTTTTAACATCTACTGTTATTCATACACTATGAAAAGTAGTTCTCAGCTAGGAAGATCTGGAAATGAGGGCATTTTAAGTATCTTTCAAGAAACTGATAAAAGTTTAAAGCAGGCTGAAATAGAGCAGAATGCTCCTCCAGGAGCTTTCAGCTGTACTATCCACCAACTTTAAGTACCTTGTTTTCAAAATTAGAAACAGGTTATATATACAGTTGTAAATACCCTGTTCCTACCAACTTTACACATTTCTTAAGCGTTTCTTAAGCGTTTCTTACGTGTTGATTATCTGTCTCGTTAATCATGTTTCCTAGCAGTGTCTTTACGCGCTTAAAAGAGCCCGGATGAAAGGGTCATCACTTAGCAGACGGACCCCTTACCTGAGACTGCATTGGTATAATCCTTTATTAATGCGTTCAAACGCCTTAAAATCGTTAGGCGTTAATCGTTCACTATGCGTTTCTAAGGCATAGATTAACGCGTAAATGGGTAGGAATAGCGTATTGACCACTGCAATAGGGTAAATGATTAACCAATCACCCCATAATAACGCCCTTGTACTCCTTTAATTTATTCCCTCCACTTTAGAAAATATTTCTACTTTATACAGTCATGTATATGCACCATAAAAAATATTCTTAAATCCATGTAGTTGGTAGCTTAAAGCAGACTGAAAGTAAAGCAGAATGTGCCTTAAGGCACATTCTGCTTTACTATCAACCTGCTTTAAGTGGTCATGAGTCTTCAAAACTAGAAACAGGCTATGAGGTAATGGGTTAATTGAGCACTGTCACTACTTTATTGATCCTGATATGAGGTCTTTTGTAGTAAACCAACCAAGGAAGACCCTAAAACTAACAGCATCTTAGCCGATGGCACAACAACAAAAACAACACATAAAATAAATAAATACACACCCCTCTGGACAATTTGTTACTGCTAAATATGGTTACAGCTAAATATGGTAGCGGCTTTTTGTAAACCTCTCTTGCGCTTGACAGTACTCATTGTAAACCAGTTTGAACAAAAACAAATGGAAAACTATCACAAGAAACGCTATGGATACCCAGAATATAGTTGGCAGTCCTCCGAAATGGTGACCGTGCTTATGTAATGCTATCACATGGTGCTCGTGCGCCGGAGCTGTGGAATAACAAATATAGAATACAGTCAATCTTGTGTCAGGCAGCCACTCAAAACACTCCTTAACCCATTACTCCAAAAATATGCTTTTTGCACAGGTCTCTAATTTAGATCCCCACTAAAGAAAATAGTTCCACTTAATACTGTCATGAATACGCCAGAATACGTAAGAATAGTTCCTAAATCCTAGCAGATGGTTGCTTAACGCAGACTGAAAGTAAAGCAGAATGCACCTTAACTCAATACCCCATAACCTGTATCTAGTTTTTGAAGGCAAGTAATAACATTGAAGCAGGTTGAAAGTAAAGCAGAATGCGCCTTAAGGCGCATTCTGCTTCACTTTCAGCCTACTTTAAGCCACCATCTGCTTGGATATAGAAAATATTTTTTATGACGCATATTTATAAGTGTATAAATTTGAACTATTTTCTTAAGTGGAATAATAAATTAACGGCGTAAAAAGGGCAATTAAGGGGCAATGAGTTAAGGAGCATTCTTCTTTACTTTCAATCTCCTTAAGTGTTCACCTATCTGTAAACTATTACAGCTACAGATAAGAGGGAGTAAATTAGATATTTAAAAAAAAATTCATTTTGTATTTAACCTTTTCACTCTCAATGAAGCTTAAAAGAGCATTTGCAAACAGTTTTGATCGTGATCAGATGCCGCGTAACACGGCCTCTGATCAGGATCCAAACTTATTGACACTTGTATCAGTATGTTTTAGATCATACTACATTGAATCTTACTTTGAAAGGGTCTTGCATACGACAAAATTGAAGCAGACGACAATGATACGGTGAAGGGTGAAAATCTCATGAAAAGGTTGGTAGTGAAAGGGTTAAATCAAACCCAATGGTAGAGAAGCGATTATTATAATGAGTAGTCACACCATAGGGTTTTGAGCAGACATAAAGATTTTGGTTTTGAAAATACTCCTGTTATCTGGAGCCCTGGTAATGAGGTTATGGGTTAAACAAGGTGACTGTTTAATGAAGTTAATCCTTCATCACGGGTAAGCTGTCATCTATTTTCAGAGACTTCTTATCACAAGTTTGACTGTAAGTAGACTTTAATTTCCATATAAATAATGAAACTGCCAGAGTTTTCTCACCCGGAGACAGCCTGATGGGGGGAAATAGCTAAAAAACGACCATGACCCCACAAATGACCTTACAGGCCACTGCAAACTTAAATATAGCATACCCTTAAAAATATGACAGCAGTCATAAGTCAATTATCTTGATCTTGCTACCAAGGTATGAAGGCATAATATTATGAACTGCATATAAGGTAATCCTTACAAAGCTAGAACCACTCAGAACCAGGTATATACATCCTTCAAAACCATTTCAATAACTGTATCACAAGACGGAACCATACTTGCATTCATACTAAAAGGCTTAGTCAGGGTTCCAGATAAGAGGGAGTAAACTGAAAAAATTCAACATTTTGTCCTTTATGTCAGCACCAAATCCTATGGTGTTACTACTCATTAGAATCGTCTCAAAGAGACGATTCTCATGAGTAGTGACACCTTAGGATTTAATGAATAAATAAATATTTTATTTTTTGATATACGCCTTTTATCTGGAGCCCTATTAGTAGAAGCACTATGAAATTTTAGTAATGAAACATGACACATGCCCGCTGTTAACATGAAATATAACTATAGAAAGTTCTTGGTATTATAAGTGATCAAATGAAAAGTCAATTAAGGCTCTAGTAAAGAAGGAAGTTAACAGAACAAATCCTACATTTTCTCACTCATTTAGTTCCAAATCCTACTACTCATTTAAAGTGTCTCAAAGAAAAGGTTTTATAACCAAATCCTATGGTGTAACTACTCATTTAAATCATCTCAAAGAGACGATTTGAATGAGTAGTAACACGATTGGGTTTACTGTAAACATAAAGATTTAAATTTTGAAATACCCTACTTATCTGGAGCCCTGCTCAATTATTAAATGAAATACAGGTGTCTGCTGAAAGCAAGATAAAAGTAAATACAAATTTCTGTTTTAATTTCATACTGCTTTAACCCATTACTCCATAAAACACCTTCATTTATTCCTCCACCCATCAAAAAAAAATTCCATGAATATGCACCATAAAATATATTTTCTATATCCTAGCAGATGGTAGCTGAAAGCAGGCTAAAAATAAAGCAAACTCCTCCTTAACCCATAGCCTATTTCTAGTTTTGAAGACACTTGACCACTAAAAGCAGGTTGAAAGTAAAGCAGAATGTGCCTTAGGCACATTCTGCTTTACTTTCAGCCTGCTTTAAGCTATAATCTGCTAAAATGTAGAAAATATTTCATTTGATACATATTCATAACTGGATATAGTGGAACTATTTTCTTCAGTGGAGGAATAAATTGAAGGCGAAAAAAGGTGTATTTATGGGGTAATGGGTTAAGCAACTGTCTCTCTTGGTTAAAGCAACGTGGGTGGGGAGATGGGTTTAGCAGCCACCTGTCTGACCACAACATAAAAACCTTCTTTTGAAGGGTCATATATACTAAAGCTTTACTTTTTCTAATAATATACTGTACGTAAGGATAAATACCAGCAATTACCACATTTCCAACTGACATCACTAATAAAAAACAGATAAGCACTAAATAGTAGAATACAGTGAAACATTACTGAGAACATTTTTGGGAATAGAAAAATCTCGACTAAGTGATTGAATAACATTAAATTGAAGTACACTGCAATCTTGAATGAAAGATTTTTTCACTGAAAGAGGCCCACATGGAAGAATGGGCTTGCCTAAATGTGTAGCCTCAGTAAATAAAGTCGTTATTATTAATATTATTATTACATTCTAATATGAAATAATCATTTCGCAAACCTCCCTAGTGAAGCCATATCCAAAGTATTATATGCAGGCTAATGTAAATGAATAGCCTAGAAACCTCTAAAACTTAAATCTTGTATTGAAAGGGAAGCAAATACAGAGCTCCAGATAAGAGTGGATAAACGTGAACACTTCCAACATTTTTTCCTTTATCACTCCTCTTAACTCTATGTTGTGACCACACAATAGAATCGTCTGTTTGAGACCATTCTAATGAGTGATCACAGCGTAGGGTTTGATTGAGAAATTAGAAAGTTAGTATTTGAAACACCCACCTTAGCTCCAGCTTTGCAAATATTCCCAAGAAACTAAAGTTTTTAGATCAGATCGTCACTTTGGTTTTTACCAGCTAACCTTTAAATAAATTTTATAGAGGACCTTTTAGATCCATATGTCAAAATCTGAATGAAATCCACTCAGGGAAATTGGACTTAAAGGTGTGATCCAAACATCAATGCAAAATTTATGTGTAAACCAGCATTGGAGGTGACAAAGACAATGATATGTAGGGATATGGCAGAGCTCCAGAAAAAGGGTGTCTGATCTGGATTCAAGCTGTTTGCAAATGTTGCCAGCTTCCCTCCCTATAACAACTCCCTCTGAACAATGCACACACTATTTGTCTCCCATTGGATGTCATTGTAGAGAGGGAGCACTGTACTACAGATTGGCACTGGGTCAGGAATATTTTTTGTATCAGCGCATTTTCTTATAAAGTTTGTAGAGCAGTAAAAACTACACTATCATTTCGTAGAAAGATGAATGGTAGTATTGGGATTAGGCCTTATCAGAATTATTTTCCATATCTGGAGCTCTGTGGAATGTGGCTCGGATTTGATTAAAAGCTGTAAATAGGCTTCTTAATACTGCAAACAATATAATCCTCAAAAAGTGTAAATGTTAAAGGTCAAAACACCACTAAATACAAAAGAATACACTCATTGTACACTCATTGTAAGGTTACAACAAAAACAGCATACTGTTAAAAAAAATTGATACAAAAATGTCATAACTCAAAAGTGCAGAATAGTCTAGCATGTCAGTAAAATGTTAAATGTCACAAATTGATCATTAAAGCTCAATACATGTATTTGCCAATTCATCATGCTTAACCCATTACACCATAGCAGCTTTCTAGTTTTGAATACAGGTGATGATTTAAAGCAGGTTGAAAATAAAGCAGAACGCGCCTTAAGGCGCATTCTGCTTTACTTTCAGCCTGTTTTAAGCTACCATCGGCCAGAATATAGGAAATGTTTCTTATGATACCTATACATAGCTGTATAAATTGGAAATATTTTCTAAGTGGATGTATAAATAGAAAGCGTAAAAAGGTGTATTTATAGGTTAATGGGTTAATCTTTGTCAATCTATGATTATTGATATAATACTCAATGTGTTAGGCTCAATATTTACAACTTTTTTTTAAATCTCGATCTTTGTCAATGTATTGTGCTCAATATTTGCAAATTTAATCTGCTCAATACTTTCTGTCACTTCATTATACTCAATCTTTGCCATTTTTTTGTGCTCAATACTTTACACTGAATAATGCTCAAGCTTTGCCAGTGTATTATGCTCAAACTTTGCCAATATATTATGCCCATTCTTTGACATTTCATTATGCTCACACTTTGCCAATATGCATATCTTACTCAAACTTTGACAATATATTAAGCCCAATCTTTGACATTTCATCATGCTCACAATTTGCCAAATATAATACTCAAACTTTGCCAATATATTTAGCCAATTCTTTGACAAACCATTATGCTCAAACTTTGCAAATATATTATGCTCAATCTTTGAAATATTATCTCGCTCAAACAATATATTATACTCAAACTTTGCCAATATATTTAGACCATTCTTTGACAAATCATTATGCTCAAAATTTGCAAATATATTATGCTCAATCTTTAACATTTCATTACTCTCAAACTTTGCCAATATATAATACTCAACCTTTGCCAATATATCATGCCCATTATTTGACAATACGTCATGCTCAACCTTTGCAAATGGTCTATGCTTGCAGCTAAAGCTTGACTAATGTATTACATGTATGCTCAAGCTCTGCTATTGTAACTCATTATGTTTATAAATGGTGTGACAACACTTGTGACCATTAGATAAAAGACAGGTTTCAAAGGCGATCTGACCGGCTAGAGAATTGAAATTAATAAACATTCTGACCGCCTAGAGAAATGAAATTAATAAACATAGTAATAAGGTTTGGTCATGATTGTTGAGCATTGTCAAGACCATTGTAGCTAATTTTGTTTTGCTTTATGAGGCATAAACAAATACAGTACCAAGATTACAAAACAAAAATCTCTGGTTACAACTCTGGTGGTCAAAACAAAAGCTCACCATGCCACATTATGACAAAGACAGCTGATGACTGGCATGCAGGATTTTAAACCTTCTAGACCATGGGCCTGTTTCATTTATAGCAATGTTAAAAGAAATATTGACTTATAACACATCCCTATTATAATTACACTAAAAAAGAGTCTTGAATGATATTAAACACAAGCCAACATTTGAGGCATGATAAAAGTAATGCAGAATGTTTCATTAAGAAACTGTTTGCTTACTAGTAATCCTGCTTTAGGCAGACATCTGCTTAACCCATTACCCCATAAATACGCTTTTTTACGCCTTTGATATATTCCTCCAATTTATATGGTCATGATTATGCACCATAAGAAATATTTTCTATATCCTAGCAGATGGTAGCTTAAAGCAGGCTGAAAGTAAAGCAGAATGCACCCTAAGGCGCATTCTGCTTTATTTTCAACCTGCTTTAAGTGATAACATGTTTTCAAAACTAGAAACAGGCTATGGGGTAATGGGTTAAAACACCATAAACAAGCCAAACGCTATGGAGAGAGTATGATGGTGGATTTTACTGCACTATCTATATTCGTAGCCAAGAAATTCTATGAAACAAGCCCCAAAGTCTAGGCAACCGAACCCAACTCCTAGGCATGAAACTAAGAATATTCTTCAAATCTCAAGTGTGTCCATCTTACTAACTGTGAACTAACAAAAATGAGACTTGGGCTTTATACTGTAAAAACCAGTAACTATGTCAAATAAAATGAAGTTTTAATTACAGTTACGACAAGTAGCAGCTTAAATCAGGATGATAGTAAAGCAAAATGCTCCTACATGCACTTTTTACTTTACTTTGATCTTTCTTTAAGCTGCTCCCTTGTCTTGCACAATTTAAAACAAACTTTCTTTTGAGTGATAAGACAGTTGGCCTATACTGTTTTTCACACGTTATTATACAATAAATGATGGCAAGCACCAGACTTGAGACTCCAAGACTATTGATTCCTTTCCTCCAAGCGCAAATAAATTATACCTAACTGTATATAAAGCGAGGAAATCAGATTGCTCTAAGCAAAATGAAAGCAAAGCATAAAGCCACTATAGGAGCTTTCTGTTTCACTTTCATCTTGCTTTTTAAGCTGCCATCTGTAATCAAGATTCCAGATACTGTAAGGGGAGTATTTCAAAAACTAAAATCTTTATTTCTACTTTAAGCCCTATGCTGTCACTACACACGGAGCCCTGATTAATAAATAACTGCTGGTGGTGTTTATGTGGAGAAGTCAACAACATGCACCATAAGGACTACAGTCGAAACTCGACAATTCGAACTCACTTTAGTTCCAACATACCCATATTTCAAAGTCAAAACGTGGCTTAGCCAGGCTTTAACTTTGAAATACCAGTATGTTAGACTTAAGCGTAATTGAGTTAACAAAATTTATAAAATGTTTAAAAAGTCTTCCTTGATGAAGCCTATTGTATAGGCGAAACATCGGATCAGAAATATATTG
Source organism: Gari tellinella (assembly GCA_922989275.2). NCBI lineage: Eukaryota > Metazoa > Mollusca > Bivalvia > Cardiida > Psammobiidae > Gari > Gari tellinella. The sequence continues at coordinate 52,495,718 of OV277867.1, forward strand.
TCTCTACTGTAGCCGCTGGTCGGTAGTTCTACTTGACTTACCTGCTACGCATTATAAAATACTAGTAATGTTGATTTAATCTAGTTTGAAGTATCAAGTTTCAATTGTACTATTAGGAAGAGACAGTTATATTTCAGGCCTAGGAAAGCATGCATACATTGTTACAATGTTACAAATACTCCAAGGATTGGTTAGAGGGCAGTGCTGTCGTACCTTCGGCTATTTCTTTCACATGGATGGCATGCTTATATTCCTCCATGTGAACCTTGTCTGCAGTGATATACAATATGGCTGTAAGCGGCTCCGTGAGCTTCACTGGAAACTTGGATTGCTCCTTTCTGCAAACAATAATCAAACAAGGCATTCATTGTGTCTTTGTTTCTGGCTCAAAATTTCATTAACCCATTTACCCCTGATACATCAAGTGGACAATTCCAGTTTCCAATGAATTGTAGTCCATTTTGCCTATTTATGTTTTTTTAAACATGTTACTGCAAACTAAAGGAGCCCTCATATCTGGATTGGCACTGTTTGCATAGGACAAGTGCACTATTCACAGGAACACTATGTCTAAAGACTTATTTCTTGCTAAAACATGAATTGATTTGATTTGTTATGATTTTACATCGCTTTTAACAGTATTTCAGTCATATCCAGACATGTAGCAGGTGGGGGAAGACCTCAGAAGCCCTTTATGCACTGTTTCTGGCACAAATTAGCAACTGGGTAGAACCACCAACCTTCTGCAATGCTCAAACATGAATCAAATGACCTAGCTTAACCCATTAATCTATAGCTATGCCTTTTGCTACCTTTAAAGAATTCTTCCACTGACGAAAATAGTAAAACTTAATACAGTCATTAACATATGTATCATTAGAAATACTTTCTATATCCTAGCAGATGGTAGTTTAAAGCAGGCTGAGAATAAAGCAGAGCCTTAACACTTTAACCCATTAAGCCATACTGACTCATTTTGACTCATTGCGCAATAGCCTCATACTTACTCATTTTGACTCACTTTAATCAACTAGCATGTATTGAGGTGAGCACTGATAATTGTTAATCCCTTATGAGTTAATGGGTTAAACAGTTTGAAACCATTATTTCTTATCTTAATTCAAACCTTTTTCAATTGTGATTCACCTGTAGTACGCTTAATGTTGAAGAAAAAAGATAACTCTTTCAACACCATGGACCTGTTTAAAATAAACTCATTACATTTGCAAACAGTGTAGACCCCGATCAGAGGGCTCCTGTAGGAGCCCTCTGATCTGGGTATACACTGTTTGCTTATTAGGACAAGCATTTATTCAACTATCCAGAATTCCAAGTAGACTGGTTCATGTTTTAACTAAAAAGATCAACAAAGGAACATAATAACCCACAAGAGTTACTTAATGTTGAAAGAGTTAAATGAAATATATTAAGTTTATATATAATCAAAATGCACGATTGAAAAGCATCTGTTTAAGATCGTAAAACGCTTACCTTAATTGAATAGGTGGATCCAAACAGCCTGCATCACATGCATAATATGGTTTATCATTTCTATCTAAGGCCACAAATATATTTGCTTTATTGTCTTCACCTACTAACACTGAGATGTTTAAATGTGTGTTATTGCCATAATTTATACGGTGAAATCTCAAGTCTCTGTGCGTGTCTTTAGGGTGAAGTCTCATCTCAACGTGATCATTTCCAAAATGCATTGCACCTATACTTAAGATCATGGCTTGTAAAACTCCGTCTACACCTGAAATACAGAAGATATAATACCGTATACATGTACCCCCACTCAATTGCACCCCAATAATGAAACCTTCCAAAATATCTGTAAAAACTCTAATAATCCAAAAAGTTCTTTGTTAAAACTGTTTAACGCCAAATAAGTTTATGTCTGCTATAATTTTTGTCTAATTGTTTCTAAAAAACGGGATAATACAGTACATGTATATAAATAACTTGAAACATGTACTGGGGTCAGCTTCTTCAGCCCTGGATTTTCAAACAGTCAGTGTCAGTCTCCATTTAATTCTTAACTCATTCACCCCTGAAACTTTTAATGGATATTTCCAACTTCAAATTACGTCTAGTCCATTCTTTAATATCTAGGGTTGATTTGAAGATTTTAATGCAAAATGACAAATAGTGCAGACCCTGATCAGAGGGCTCCTACAGGATCTACACTGTTTGCATAGGACAAGAGTACTCTTCACAGGTATTCTGATTGTTAATGACGGGTAAACTTTTAGCTAGGGTTGAATGTGCTAATCTCCAATTGATTCTAGTCCATGTTTAACTTTTTAGGTTCGCATTATACTGAAAATGACAAATCCTGCAGACCCTGATCAAATGTCTCCTGCAGGAGCTCTCTGATCAGGTTCTTCACTGTTTGCATAGGACACAGGGCTCTAGAAAAGGGAAATATTTCAAAAAAATAAAATCTTTATTTCTGCATTAAACCCTATGGTGTCACTACTCATTAGAATCGTCTTGAAAACTCGATTCTAAATTAGTAATGAGTAGTTACACCACAGGATTTGGAGCTGAAAGGAGTGAAAATTGTTGGATTTGTTCAGTTAACTCCCTCTTATCTGGAGCACTACGGACAAGGCGCTCAGTTTTTTAAATGGGAAATTATAACATGTTGCCCACTCTACCTGCTTCAATCATTCTATGACAGCCCTGTTTCTCCAATGTTATGATCCAGGTCGTCACTATCCTTGATATACCGTCCTCATCTACGGCATTCTGCCATAATGTAGTGGAATGTCTGAAATCAAAATATCCCTTTGTTCATCAGGGTCAAAGGTTATAAAGCTTTTGGGTCAAGTCTAAGCACATTCTCAAGCATTTGATTGGTCAGATTTGAGCCTAGGCTCAAAAGATTGAACTCAAAAGATTGATAACCTTGGAGCCTGAGCTCCAAGTAAGGTGACTATTTCAACAACTTCCAAGGCCAATTTTTTTCACCTGGCAGGGCGGAGCTAACCTTCAACAAAGATAAACCAATTTGCATCTGATTTAAGGGGTGATAGGTATAGTTCAGTATTAGATCATTATTGTACTAGACTTTCAGCATGGAGAAACCAAATTTATGCGTGCAGCCATATCCATGTGAAAAAGGTATATACAGTGCTACCTTTCTATAACAATACCCAATGGGAGACGAAGATTGCATGTGTTGTTCGGAGGGAGTTGTTATATTATATAGAGGGAAATATACATTTGAAAACAGCTTGAGTCAAGATCAGATGCTGCAATCATGGGTCAACCCATTACTTAATACCCTCTTTCTAGTATTTATGATAGGTGACCACTTAAAGCATGTTTAAAGCAATGCACAATGTGACTTAAGGCACATTCTGCTTTATTTTCAGCCTGCTTTAAGCCAACATCTGCTAGAATATAGAAATTATTTCAAATAGTATATTTTTATGACTGTATAAAGTGTAACTATTTTCTGAAGTGGATGAATAAATTTAAGCCGTAAAAAAGGGATGTATGGGGTAATGGGTTAAAAAGCGTACCCAGGGGTGTAAAATTCTACTCGCCCGCACGCCATGGTAAGTAACATTTTGTCAGGGCAAGTAGATTTTCTGATGATTTATAACAGAAACTAATGAGCAAAATGTCATTATCACCCAGCAGGGCGAGTAACAATTCTGAAATTTTTACACCCCTGGTACCTATAGGCTTGTGGATTAATCAGACATTCACAATTAAAAGCATTTGGATATAAGTAAATTGCACCTTTTAAGAGGAAAAGCTTAAAATCTTTTTTTTTCTCAACTATACAGTAGAACACTTCTATTACCACCACTAAAAAGAAGGCTAATTGTCTGTATAAAAAACAGGTGACAGCTTGAAGCAATGTGAAAGTGAAACAGAAAGCTCCTGTAGGAGCTTTCTGTTTCACTTTCACATTGCTTATGCAGTAACCTGTCTTAAACGACTAATATTTGAAACAAATTATAAGTCGTTATAGAGAAGTTCTACTGTACAAAGGATTCAAAATGATAAATTCCTGTTTCACAACTTACAAGGCAGTATTTCCATTATAACACTTATCCGGGTAGTGAAGTGTTTTTCGTAAGTCTAAGGTTGCATCTTTGCTGATTTTGGGATCATGCAGAGGTGCTGGCACATTACTCAACACGTAGTACATAGTGCTGTTAATCTTGTCACCATTCAGGGCACCAGCAGCCTTAGATATGCTCATACCAAAACCACTCAGCCAAATCTGAAAAATAAAGATAATATGTATTTAGGCTTTGTCTATGGACGAAAAAAAAAGCAAAATTGTACCAATGAAAACAGAATAGATCTATAACCAGTGTGTGATCAGCGCTCTTGTATCAGTTGGTTGTGTAATCCAGATCACACTCGAGGCTACGCCTCTCATGAGATCTGGATTACACAAGTCAACCAGATCAAACTTTTATTATATACCTAAACTGTTTGGGACAAGACCTACATGTTGTTAAACCAAATATTCAAATAGATCTATAAGCACCCGTGTATACAATGTTAAAACGCCTCCGTACACCTATGATGCGTAATATTTAGTTACTCAGATGTGCTCCAGATAAGAGGAAATAAAGCCAATATATTCAACATTTTCCCCTTTATGGTTACACCAAATCCTATGGAGAACTTTCCAAAAGAATCGTTTACTACTCATTGAGGTGATTCTATTGAGTAGTCACTCTATAGGGTTTTGAACAGGCATATCGATTTTAGTTTTCACAATACTCCCCTTATCTGAGGTCCTGATTATCCATTGGAAATGCTAGTGAGATTTTGTGTTAATCTGTGGACTTCATATTTGGCATGTGTACTCAACTCAAAACTCTTGAGCTCAGTACAAGTTGGGGCATGTTTGTCAAGATCAAGGTCATTTCAAGGTCAAATACGTCTAATTTGGCCATAACTCTTGTTTGGCATGTGATAGAGATTTCATATTTTGTATGTAAACTTAACTCATGAAGCTCTTGAGCTAAATACAAGTTAAGTCATGTCAGATAAGTCAAGATCATTTAGAGGTTATCGTCACATCAGGGGTCATAGTGTTTCACAAACACATCTAGGTTTTTCTCAAAGACAAGGGATCACTTAATACAGGAGCTTTCTGCAATACTTTTGTCTTGTATTATGCTGCCACACACATGTCCTACAGACTGTACTATAAACTGGGATACTCACCTTGGCCCATAGATCTGTATGCTGTAGTCTTAAATCCTGGGGCTCTGTTTTCAAAAACTTAGCCATATCCTGAAAATCATAAGGTTAGATCCATATCAAACATTACATGTACATCGGTTGGAACTTTTACTATCAGGCCATACGTTTTTACAAACAGAACACTTAATAACAGGTTCATACAAGACATGTTTTAAACTCAAATCCTCAATCCTCAACTCTTTACCTCATAGCCTGTACTTAGTATTGAAGACATGTGACCACTTAAAGCAGGCTGGAGGTAAAGCAGAATGTGCCTTTAGGCTTATTCTGCGTTACTTTCAACCTGCTTTAGCCTTTAAGCTATCATATGCTAGGACATAGAAAATATTTCTTATGGTTCATATTCATAACTGTATAAATTGGAACTATTTTCTTCAGATGAGGAATAAATCATATTCTTTAAATTGAAAATCAAATGAGTAAAGGGTTAGGCAACTAGTACTGAAAGCAAGCTATGGGGCAGTGGGTTAACTCTTTCCTCCCTGAAACTTTAAATGGACAATTCCAGTTTCCATTTATGTCTAGTCCATTACTGACTTTTGAGGGTTGTTTTTGTCAATGTTTGGCATTATGACAAACAGTGAAGACCCTGATCAGAGGGCTCCTAGGAGCCCTCTGATCTGGGTCTTCACTGTTTGCATAGGACAAGTGTACTATTCACATGTACACTGTTTGAAAAGGACGCCAATATGCGGGACTAAGGTTCAAAGGGTTAATTAACTAATTAATACCTAGTGATGAATATATGCACCATTTACAAATAGAACACTAGTAAAAAGTACAACTGTTTTTAAACAAACAATGTAGACTCAGATCTGAGTGTTCCTAAAGGAACCATCTTATCAGGGTCAGCCTTTTGTAAAATATTCAATGTTAAGAACTACCCTCAACAGAAAACATTAGAATCACCTTAACTGGAAACAGAAATTGTCCATTTGAAGTATGAATGAGGTAAATGATTGGTTTGTTTGGTTTTAGGTCCATTTCTGCCATCTATGGGCTAATTGGATGCCCCATAGAGAGGAGGGAAATTAAAGTATATGGATATAGGTGGTTTTGCCTTTGGGCCATGATGGAAAACTTAAGGAAAGGTTAGGACAAGTGAGTAGTTACTATAAATGAATGGGTTAACCCATTACCCCATAAATACCCCTTTTTACGCCTCTAATTTATAGCTGCATTGAAGAAAATAGTGCCAATTTATACAATCACAATTAAGTCTCATAATGAATACTTTATAAATTCTAACAGATAATAGCTTAAAGCTGGCTGAAAGTAAAGCAGAATGCGCCTCAAGGAGCATTCTGCTTTATTTTCAACCTGCATTAAGTGGTCACAGGTTCTCAAAACTAGAAATTGGCTATGGAGCAATGGGTTAAGGTACAGCTTTTCTGTTCTCACCTGTTTAACCTTAGTCTCCAAATCAAAGAATTGTGCTGTCACCTTCTCCAGACTATCTGGCTTTGTATACTGCACAGTTGTAATGACAAATCTCTTATAAAAGCTGAAATAAACAAGAGCCACAAGTGAAGCAAGTTCAGTAGAAAGATTTTGATTTGATTTAATTTTTTACACTTTTATACATGTGTTTATGAAACACTATACCCTCTGATGTGACCATGATCTCTAATTGACCTTGACCTTTGTCTAACATCACCCAAAGTGTACTGAACTCAATGAGCTTCTTTTTAGGAGTACACATGCCTAAAATGAAGTCTATAACATGTAGTTCAAATTTTACAGCCAATGTTAAATTCAGCCTATTTGACCTCTAAATGACCTTGACTTGTATCAGGCATGACCCAAGTTGTACTGAGTTAAAAGGAATCATAACAAATCGATTCTAAAAGGATTCTTGAGTGAAGTATACCAATTAAAAGTTTATGTCACATATAGGTTAAAGTTAATGCCAAGGTTAAAGTTGTTACAGGCAGACTATGAAACAGATAAACAGACAAAAACAGAGCTCCAGATAAGCGGGAGTAAACCGATCAAATCAAGCATTTTCTCGCTTATTTCAGAACAAATCCTATGGTGTTACTACTCATTAGAACCGCCTCGAAGAGATTATTCTAATGTTGTAGGGACACCATAGGCTAAAATGCACAAATAAAGATTCTACCTTTTGAAATACCCCCTTATTTGGAGCCCTGCAAAAAAACAGCTTGCCAAAGAGTATGTCGTACAGGGGCATATCAGCCCAGACAAATGAAGAACGATAGTCTTACCCATTTGCTTTGACAAGTTCTTGTTTGTCAAAGAGGACTGTGGCCACCGTCACGCCTACATACAGAGGAGTTGTAGCGGTACTAGCTTCAATCTTGACAGCCCCTGAGGTGACACTGTACCGCCTGGTGATGCCTACATTGTCATTGTCCCTGCAACAAAGTCAGCACAAAATATTAAACCCAACAGGACACCAGGATAAGTAATGAGTGCAAACTATGGCTACAAACAAATCCAAACATTTTCTTTATCATTTCAGCACCAAAATCCTATAATGTTTCTACTCATCAGAATCGTCTCTTTGAGATAATTCTAGTGAGAAGACACTAAACAACTTACGCAAATTATTTATATTTTTTATTATCACTTGCTACAAACAACAAATAGCCAGATCAGAAAGCGCGCTTTTAGCGCGTCCTCTGATCTGGCTATTTGCTGTTTTCAAACGTTTATGATCGCAAAATAAGAGTAAAACGATTTTGACTTACGCAAAAACGGGCCCCATATGGTTTGATGCAAACGTAAGGAGTTTAGTTTTGGAAATATATGTCACTCCTCAATCACCGCCACTCAAATGAATCTATTATATGGCTTTAATTATTAAGGCAGGTGATAGCTCAAAGCAAGAGGAAAGAAAAGCAGAAATCTCCTTAAGGAGCTTTCTGCTTTACTTTCACCTTGCTTAAGCAGCCACACAGCCTTAAACACCAAATCACAGTTCATCTGATTTGATAATGCCTGCAATACTTGAGAGAGGGGTCAGCACCAGGGCTCTCGCTAGGGAGCGACTAGGGCGATTAAGTCGCCTTAATTGTTGTGATTTCGCCTTCTCGAAGATGCAGGGCGAAAATCACATCGCCGAATAAACAGGGCCAATTAGCGGCTAGCCTAACTAATAAATCAATAAATCTGTACCCCTATCGCTGTCAGCTTTTGTTTACACAGCAGGTTGGGATAAACACGCTTCGATACACACCATTATGTATGTCAGCTGAAGGAGGTTACCTCTTAACCAATGAAAGCGCTTAAAACATCAACCAGCCAATCAGGGAGAAGTTTACAACAAGGATACAATCACTGATGCATATGGCGGCATGTTTGTTTTGATAAGCTATAGAGGCTTTCGAAGTGATAATGACTGGCACTTAATAAACCTGTGGAGGCAATCAGCGAAGGGATCACATCCTTATCTAGTCGGCTCGATGATTGAGAAGGTATGCAGCATTAATTACTATATAAACAACCGTTGGTTACAAAGCAATAATTGTCTCACTTGTGAAATTAAAACAATGCTTATGTAACTGGTTTCAAAGTTACTGCAAAAAAGACAAGCAGCTTGTAGTTATCGAATACAAGATCAGAACTAAAGTTATTTAAAAGAGAGAGAGAGAGAGAGAAATTGCAGCTTGATTTGAATTAAGAGACAGTTGAATACGGATGTACACCTGATTATTGGCTTTTAAAATTAAAAAAAAAAAAAAGAAATACGTTGATGTCATGATTTATTTAACTTTCAGATGTTTCTAAAATCACTGGGATTTTATAGATACAATTATATTTTTCAGATCAACATCTGGAGTTTGAGGGAAAGATGAGTAAGGGACTTGGCTTGCTCTGAATGTGTTACAGACACCATGCAACTACATAGCTTAAAGAAGTGACTATGCAGCATGAGCCATCTAGTTCAACACTGTCCTCAACACTATGTACTACAGTACTTTGAATATATGTGTTTTTATATGAGTTGTTTGCATTAAATCTGAACAAATGTGACTGTCTATAGATGTTTTCTTTTAACTTAATCTCAATATATGCTTTGATTTTTAGTAATTAAAGCAACAAGTATGAAGTCATTGCTGACTGAAAGACCTGCTGCTTTAAGTACTGTTATCCCTGGTTCACTCTAGATAATATTGTAAGTAGGGTGTGATCCCATTCATTTGGCTGATGATGCAACGTCTCCCTTAAGTCTCTGCACTTCTCCCTATTTTAAGCTCAGAGAGAAGTCACTTCTCCCTAAAATTTTGGCCTAGCGAGAGCCCTGCAGCACTATACAAGAGATAGATGGGTACCGTTGTACTAAAGGGGTATTACTGTAGAGCTCCAAATAAGAGGGAGTAAACTGTACAAATCCAACATTTTATTACTTATCTCAGCACCAAATCCTATGGTGTTACTACTCATTAGAACCGTCTCAAAGAGACGATTCTAATGAGTAGTGACACCATAGAGTTTAATGCAGAAATAAAGATTTTAATTTTTGAAATACTGCCCTTATCTGGAGCCCTGGGGCCCGTTTCATAAAACTTTGTACGATAAATGTTGTCGTAAGTCAAAACTTTAAAATAAATTTAATTTCTGATTGCTCTATCTAATCCTGTCTTGTGACATCTCTTTGGAATCGTCTTTTCAAGACAATTCCAAAAAGATGTCACAAGACAGGATTAGATGGAGAAATAAATAATAATTGAGACTTTTATAATCTAACTTACGACAACATTTGTCGTACGAAGTTTTATGAAACGGGCCCCTGATTACTGTAGTCCCCTCTCATTGGGGCCTTGCTTACCCTTCCTTTGTGGTCTTTGAGCCAGACCAGCCTGACGCCCCAACCTGATCAAAGTCCACAAACACATCTCTTGGTGAAGGGTTATAGATGAAGATCTCCTGTATCAGCAAGGTGGGAAGACTCCTGTGGGCAATCAGGTTAGTCTCTACTGTTACACACCCATTAACCTACAATACAAAACTCTCACTTATATTCATCCACTGGAATAAGACTTAACCCTGTACTAGTACATTTTTGCTGTGAGTATATTAGAAAAATTGTTATGGTGGTATAATGAAAACATGAGTTGCAAGAGATACGACGAAGCTTGCCTGTCACACTTTTTGAAACTTAAAAGCAGAGTCTGAGGTCAAGGCCACAAGTCAACCTTTTAACATCCCAGAGAGTTTTTGTGTGCATGGAAAATGACTTGTCCATATATGAATGCATATGGAATATGACAGCAATAACTCTTGGAACATTGAAGCTATAAGCATTTTTCGAAACCTAAACACAGATTTCGAAACCTAAACCTTAAGTCAAGGTCACAGGGTTTTAAATGTTTACATGCATAGTAAGAATGAAAGCAGTACCTCAAGGGACTTAGAAGTTCTGAACATTTTCTTAAAATTGTTTATGCCATTCACAACGACTACACCAGGGGTATACCATTTTTAAAGCACATCTTGTACTTTGTATAATCAAGCTAAAAATTATGGACTCATGAGAGACAAACACTGCTAGAATTTGCAATCCACATGCAATGCTTCTTTAAGAAAATCATTGCTTTAGTTCTATTAACCCATTACCCCATAGCCTGTTTCTATTTTTCAAAATAGTTGACCACTTAAAGCAGGTTGAAAGTAAAGCAGAATGCATTTTCAGGCGCATTCTGCTTTACTTTCAGCCTGCTTTAAGCTATAATCTGCTAGAATATAGAAAATATTTCTAATGATTAATTTTTGTAACAGTATACAGTAAAACCTGTCCTAGCGGTCACCTGGTATAAGCGGTCACCTGGCTTTAACGGCCAGTTCGATCTCCCCCGATTGAATTCATTCTATATTGCCCCTTGACTAAGCGGTCACCTGTATAACGCAGCCAGCGGCCAGAAAAATTCATCCCAAACACTGTTTCCACACTGTATTAAACGGCCAAGTGGCCGCCCGCTGAAGTGTGATATGCCTGAATACCTGTGTCATTCAACAAATCCACGCGTCGATCCGTCTGTAACCTCAACTTGTCAAATTACGTGCTCGGCGGGGCGTGTTATTATCAACAAGATTGTCTGGGAGATTAGCGATTATGTAATCAACATTTTCCATATCAAACCCACTGTAATGAACGGTCAGGCAACTTGAATACACATGTTATGATTTCTGTCGAACGTGTCACTCTTAATAACCGCCTAAATAACACAGCATATGCTACTGGGTAGCGTTTTACTAACATTGCGTAAGTTTGAACGTAGGAATTTGCGTAACTTTACGCTTCCGACAATATTTACGCAAGTTCTTAAACTGTTTTACTAAAACTGCGTAACTTTAAGATTTTGCGTACGCAATTTTTTTACGTAACTCTTCAATCGGAGGTAGATCTAGTAACTTTGCTTAACTAATTGGGGCTGATTGATAGGTCCCTTTAATGCAAGAATGCCCTAATTAGGCCGTTTGAGCATAAAATAAAATTTCTGCGATTACCTCCCTTTATTTACATTTTATATTATTTTTTCCTTTATTTAACTTATATGGGTGATCGAACTTTTAAAACTGTCAAACACAGCTTTTATAATAGCAATTATATCAAAAAAGGAATAAATTTAATACAATTCTTCCAAACAAATATATTAATTTAAAACGTATTAAGTTTTTAGAAATTTATATTAGAGTTTTGTTCATGTGGACAGAAATGGGTCAGATTCGTGTTGTAGCGATAAACTTGTTGCGATTGCCAAAACGTTGGGTCGCTAGATCAAGCTCAATTTTCACCAAATCAAATAAATAGATTCTGATTGTCCGAGTACCCATATATAGATTTATTGAATCTAGATCTATACAGATCTATCGGGCATGTCGACGAACCAGTGGTTTCCTTAAACATAATTATATATTCGCATTTACTACTCTTAGCTAGTAGACTGCTGTGTGTACCTGTATTTCTTCTCCAAATTCGTCTAGCTGGAGAAGCATATCATATGGGTACCCCAGCATTACTGTTGGCAAAAATGAACCAAATATTTATTTATTTATTTATTTATCCTATTAGGTAGAGTTTGGTAAATACCTGTATGCTTTCTTCTTCCATGTACATGTAACCTCGATACTTCTTTATAACTATTATGACACATCAATATACAAATTGAAAGAGTGAACTCGATGCATCATAGACTAGGATCAGAGGCCGAGTTACCTAGGAACTGATCACGATCTTAACTGTCAGGTGATATGTATGACTATATATGGAACAAATTTTGGTTAACATCTGTTTATTCATAAGAAATTATTTAGGCTTTATTATAAATTATAAAAATTTCAAATGAATTTGCGTATTCCCAACTAATGACCTTTCTATTGATATGTATGTTTTCTATTTGTATAAATGTTAATGCTGCCCACGGTAGTGGACCTTATACAGATATATTTCAATAAAGTTTCAAAGTTTCAAAGCTTAAGCAGTGGGATTCCATATGTAGACCTATCCTTAATTGCACCTCCCACCCAAACTAAGCTAACATCCGCTGGGGCCGTCGACCCCTCCATGATAAGACAGTGATGATCGAGGGACGATAATTACAATAATCTACCCAAACCTGACCTGAGACTAATGCTCCTTTTGTATGAACATTGCTCCATTTCTGTTTCTAATTTTAAAGTAAAAGGTAAAGATGTTTGTCTAACGTTTAGCTGCTGAAGCTTTGATGTCCATTTCTTGCTTTTTCCTGAACAATAGATCTAGATCACAGGTTTTCGGCGCGTAAGCTATAACCCCCCCTCGATGCTAACCCCCCCCCCCCCCCCCCCCCCCTATAAATCTTTCAAAATGAGTCAAAATACATCCATATGTTCAACAAACATCCTTAACAAATGTTTCAAAAAGTTTCAAGAAGTTTCAAAAAAAATATTTTTTTTTCGTATCATGACTTGTATCAGATCTGTATACAATTTTACTGATAAATTAGCAAAACATTTTTTTTTTTAAATTTCACGAAACTTCAGGAAATGTTCTTTTATGATGATTATTGAATGTATGGATAGATTTTAGGATATTTTATCCACGTTTGATGGTGGTGGAGGGGGGGGGGGGGGTTATATAGCAGCTAGGGGTAGTGTCATAGCCAACGGGCCGAATGCCTATGATCTAGATCTGACAAATTTGATCTAATTGATTTAGATTTAAGTTGGGTTTTACGGCACCGCCACTCATAACATTGTCAGGGGCGTAGCTAGACCAAATAGTAAGTGTACGCAGCCCTATACTAGGGGGCATGCTCCCCCGGGAAAATTTCATTCCTAGATGGTCTCTGGTGCGTTCTGAGGGCGTTTCCCGCATTCAAAACAGGTGATAAAAGAACATAAATCTATGCAAAAATTGAATAAAAAAGTAAACGACATTGACGACAAAATCATCCGGAATGTAGGCCTATATAGATCTAATGTACGCTCCTTAAATCATGGATGTTCATTTCAAACCGACAATCAGTAACATTCAGATCTGCAACAGAACCATTTGCATTTACGATCCATTTTGATAACATGATAACGCAGGCCCTTAGGAACTGCGATTGAGGGGACACACGTCGACGTCAGGGGCAAAGCTAATTCAAATGGTGAACGTACACTTACTGGGAATGCGGAATGCTCCTCCGGAAAAAAATATGGGCTTTGGTGAATTCTGAGGACTTTTCAAGCAATCAAAATGAGTTAAACAGGAAAATACCAACATCATTTTAAATCTATATGTACCATTCGACTCCCAATAACATAATTCTTACCCCCTCTGATTGGTTTAAACACTCTTACTCTAGTGGGGTCCGGGCATGCTCCCCCGGGAAATTTTTAATCCTAGATGGTCTGTGGTGCGTTCTGAGGGCGTTTCCCGCATTCAAAGACTATGTAAAAATTTGACTAAAAATAACAAATTATTGATTCTATGATAATGTTTTTTTTTCTGACAGCTTGTCTTCCAGCCTTTGATCTCTACCCCCTGCCCCCCTACGATTTTTATTGCATTTTTGGACTTTTCAATTTTTCTTTTTTTTAGGACAATGTGTACGCAGTTGCGTTTTTTGCGTACAGGTAGCTACGCGCCTGAATGGTCATATAGATCTAGATCTAAAATGCGCCAATCTAAGTGTCTAAAGGTTATCTAGATTTAGATCTATGTAGACTGCATATTTTGTCACTTTTCACGAGTAGTCTTTGAATCTTTAAATAATAACAGACACGCAATATATAGTCTACTCTGGCTGTAAACAGAAATCTGCAGTTTTTCTTTTATTACCCCCCTTTAATAATTTTTTTTTTCATCTCGAAATAACTATCCAAATGTATGTTAGTATTTCACATTTTTCTTATAATTTGAACTAAAATAATGTGAAATTCATTGTTAAAACTATAACACTTATCTTCGATAAATTCGGAAAAATAAATCCTAATTGATTGTAAATATTGATTTTTTTAATTGAATTTAAAATGTAACGATAAATCACTCTTGTATCATCACAAAATAGTGACATTTTACTGTTACAAATGCAAAAAGGGGCATTTATATGTAAGGTTTTCTAGTTGACACATAGTTTACGCCCCCTATTCGTTTGCGTAAAGTTACGCTTGAAGTTACGCAAGTTCGTAGCTGCGCAAATGTTAGTTAAACACCCCATCGTAAAGTTACGTAAAAACTTACGCAACTTAAGAGTCACGCTAGCGTAAGTATGTTAGTAAAACGGTACCCTGGTATCAAACTCTTTAATTAATCGTCAATTACACGGCCCGCGTCGTTCTTATGTGTAATGTACATCACTAAAATTAGATTTAGTGACTTCGGAAAAAATCTCGCGTTATTATGCAAATGAATACTATCCACCAATCAAAACTTGCGTAATTCGAGGATGCTGGGGTGTTCCCCCAGTGTAAAAATAGCCGGTGTTAAATTTCCCATCCTGCAATTAATTTCCTCGACAACAATCAGAACTGAACAAAATGGTCGACCGATTTTTTACTTTTAATCTCTAATGCTGACTTGAAAGTACGTTTTGACAACATTTGTAAAGTTTAACTGAGCTCCGGAAAATCCGTAGACACGCGCACATGGATTCTGCCTCCGTGGCACAGAAAAATACGTGTACAAACGTAAGTGTAATGAAACAACATATAGATTCTACTGTATTCCATTTTCTGAAAATGAACATTATGTTACCAGCACATGTTGATATGGAGATCAGACGCCGAGTAACTGATGCTCGTGTCAATGTTTCTATAATCAAAAAGTGTACTGGTCATACACTTCTGTATGAGTTTGAGGACTTTTAATATGTTGTTGACTTTTTAAATAGGAATGAATAGAGAAACGAAACCGTGACCGTTTTCAAAATAACAACAGTCATTTTTCTTGCCCCTGGATTAAGCGGTCACCTGTCTTTAGCAGCCAATTTGGCTGCTTCCCTTCACTGGCCGCTTAAGACAGGTTTTACTGTAAATTGAAACAATTTTTTTCAGTGGATGAATAAATTAAAGTCGTAAATAGGCATATTTATGGGGTAATGGGTTAAGCAACAATTTGTTAGAATGTAGAAAGTTCTTTCTATAGTTCTTTCAGGTCAGAGTATAATCATAAAAACAATTTTTTTTCATGAGAACAAGAGCCGTATACGGCTCTTAGTCGCTCACCTGGAACTGTTGATGTAAATGTAACATATCTTGGAAAGCTGAGAAGTTATGACAATGCGGTTGTGCCAATTGCTGATTGGATGATGCCGAGTGCAAAATAGCTAAGCTTAGGGTACCACAGTTTATGAGAATATTATGAGGTCTATATAAGGATCAATCCTGCCAAGTTTGGTAAAAATCCATTTAGGAGGAGATGTCGTTTAAAGAAATTGTTGACGACAAACAAACCAACGAAGGACACAGGGCGATCAGAATAGCTCACCTTGGCACTTTGTGCTAGGTGAGCTAAAAAGGTAATGGCATATTTACTATAAAGGATCACATACAAGCAGTTCAAGGTGATTACCTACCGTATTGAACACCAGAAACTTGGTGGCCATGCCACGCTTTAGTTGGAGTACATTCACTTCTGAAATAGGAAAAGCAAAATACTGTCTAAGAAAAGTCCAAATTGTTACAGTGGAAGCACCAGAACTGTAAGAAAACATCATTGACTATTTAAAAAAAATTATTTCTTTTTTTTATTTCTTTTGATTTTACGTCGCTCTCAACAGTATTTCAGTCATATCGCGACTTCCAGCTAATTACAGGTGGAGGAAGACCCTTGAAGTCCTTTATGCACTGCTTCAGGCACAAATCGGCAACTGGGTAGAACCACCGACCTTCTGCAAGCCCACTGGAAGGCTTCCCCACATATTTAAATCATTGACTATTTAATCCATGTTTCTTGCTTTGAAAACAGGTGACCACTTAACCCTTTACCCCTTATCCAGTTTCTAGTTTTGAAATTTAGGGGACTACTTAAAGCAGGTTCAACATCTCCTCCTAAACTCCTGGATGGATTTTTACTTTCAGCCTGCTTTAAGTTACCACCTTCTAGAAGTAAGAAAATATTCCTTCTTATACATATACATGACTTCATTGTGTATATAGATTGGAATTATTTTCTTCCGCGGAGTATTAAACGGAAAGCTTCTACAAGGTAAAGGGTTAAATTAGGTTTAAAGGAAGCAGATGGTAGCTTAAATCAGGTTGTACAGCTTTGCTTTCAGCCTGCTTTTAATTTAACATCTGGATGTAGTAAATATTTCTTATGTTGCATATACATTGTACTTTTCTTTATCAAATGGAGCTAGTGGTATTTTCTTCAGCGAACAAGTGATAAATGCTTAAAAAGATGCATTTAGTGCTTATTTGACTCTTCTTCATAATAACAGGACTGTACCTTCTTTGGAGACTCCATCTATGTTGAACTTGATCACCGGATAGAACTTTACCGGCAATGACAAGGCACGGTTAAGCCTGATGAACAGCCCATTGTTAGTGTCAAACGACGCTGCCAAATACCCATTTCCTGACAGGTAGAAAAAATTAAATATTTCAAATCATCTGAAAAACATTTTCTTTTTCTCCATTTGTTGACTTTATAGCTAATGTCAGACTTTTTAAGAGCTTTAGATAAGATGGTGCTCTTTACATGCTGTAGCAATATTGTCATCCGCAAAAGTTGTCATTTTCTTCTATTTACACAAGATGTGTTTGTAAATGACTATGCCCCTTGATGTGACCATGACCTTGAAATGCCTTTGACCTTTGTTTTACATGATGATGTACTGGGTTTATTGGGAAAGAATTACATCCCCACTGTAATTACCCAAGAGTTAGATTCTATCATTAGCTTAATAGCATAATTAGCCTAGTATAATACATCATGTCACTTAGTCTAAATCAATACTATTCTATCCAGACAATTAATAGATAATAATACATCTTATGCAAATCAAAAATGATAAGTAGTACAGTAAAACTCGGTTATAACGAATTCCAAGGGACTTGAGGATTTACTTCGCTCTAAACATTATTCGCTATATTGATAGTACGAAATTCGTTATAAGTTATCATCCTGGTTTGCGACTGAACTTTATATTCAGTGCCATATTGAAATACGTCGCCATAATACATGTACGCGGTCACATTCTATATTCATACACTGGTTATTATTTACCTTGACTACCATTTAATCTTGGAATGCAATTCACGATCTATGTCACATCTTCAAGCGAAAAAATGGAAAAGAAAAATATGCAGCGATAACGCTATTTGTTAGCGCATATGCCGTGTATTCTCTTAAACTGCAATGATACCAAACACGTAAATACACTAGTGTGTACAGTTTGATTACCACGCGAGCTGTCATATGCTCATTTCACTTGAGTTGTTATAAATATTAAGGATTTAATATTCCGTGATAATATTACCGACCTCTAATTTTTAAATCATTGAGATTCCGTTTACTTAAATCTTCTGCTTCACCTTTTGAGAGTTATCATGTTTTTCTTTATTCTTTTAAACATCCAATCAAACAAGTCGAAATAATCAGACCCGGTTATGTTAATGACACGACAATAGGATTACTTCATCTTTTTCGTCTACACGTAGGAAATGGACAAGATATGGGGCCAGTTACATACGCATATCTATAATTCGACACGGACAAAAATAAACGTTTACACGAGAACTGAAAGAAGATATGCATAGTTACAACACGTACAGTGAAGCGCACATTATGCTTCCAGGACTAATGGAGTTAACAAAGCATTACGATTATATGGTTATTATACCGTATCGTAATTACGGATCAATTCACAAGTCATCCAGATCTTATTGTGTGTTTTAACACCTATGCGTCACGGTGTTTATCGCGAGAATTACATAGGTGACTGAAGACTGAAGCAAGATGAGACTTCGCTTTAACGAAGGTATTTTACACTGTTTTGTGAATAAAGGTACTTCAAAATCAGTTCGCCATAAATGAGAATTCGCTATAACCGAATTCGTACTAAACATGATAGTCAACATAGAATTAATGCAGAGCTCGGCCGGGGAACGAAAATAAATTCGCTATAAGCCGAAATTCGCAGTATCAGAGTTCGTTATAAAAAAGTTTTACTGTATACAGTCAATCAAGCTTTCATTTACAGGTTTGTTTCTATATTCACTTGCATGGTTGTATGCATAGTTGATAAGACATTATTATTTCCCGCTTAAACGCAAACAAAGCGCAAACGCAATACACTAAAATGCAGAAAATTCCAATATTTTCCCAAATTTCTCACAATTCATTTTAATCTGAGTTACAAACAATTTGCAGCCAGATCAGACGCCATCAGACGACATTATTATTTCCCGCTTAAACGCAATACACTAAAATGCAGAAAACTCCCAATATTTTCCCAAATTTCTCACAATTCATTTTAATCTGAGTTACAAACAATTTGCAGCCAGATCAGACGCCGTGTTTCCCGGCGTTTGATCTGGCTCCAAATTGTTTGCAATGGAAAATAACAGTTTTAGCGTAAAAGCATTTAATTGGGACATAATATTGTCTTCTCAACTCTGGAATGTACCTGCATATGGTGGGTAAAACTTCTGGCCATCTCCCGGTGGAACATTTGTTATTACCGCATCCAGCTCACTAAGGGCTTTTCTCAAGGGCACCAATCTCTCATTCATACATGGTATGTGTACCACTCTGTCTTGTAGAACTGTAAGTACAAGTACAATAAGAGACTTTTAACCCATTACCTCAAAAATACGCTTTTTTAGGCTTCAAATTCAATCCTTCACTAAAACGAGAGCACCGCAAACGGGTGCTGGACGCTCGACTTTCATATACTTGAGACGGCTATATTTTTCAAACTTAAAGAATGTGTATGGGTGTTTAATGCCCTATTGATCATAGAAGTTTGTAAGCAACAACAACTTAAACATACTTGGACAGTCTACATTCCACTTAAAGTAAACTATAAGTCAAAAGAAGGACAATATCTTTGCCTGCTTTACCTGCCTTGCTTTACCTGCCTTGTTGTAATGCGTTGCCCTTTTGAAACTAAACAAGTATTCAAATATATTGGAAGTTTGAAATTAATAACTTTCTATGGTTACTGAAGAATTTCATATACAAATTCTTAGTCAAACAAGGGCAATAACTCTGCAATGACAAATCCCATGGTTATCTGCTGTGTTGAAAGGTGATGCCCTTTTGAAACTGAACAAGCATTAAAAGTTTCAAGTTAATACCTATGGTAATTATTGAGAAATTTCAATTTACAAGTTTTATGTAAATAAAAACAAGGGCAATAACTCTGGAATGGCACATCCCCGGTCACCTATCTTGTTTGAATGAGTTGCCCTTTTGTTATAACACAAGTATTTAAAGTTTCAAATTAAAACCTTTGACAGTTATTAAGATATTTCAATTTACAAGTTTTAAGTAAATAAATCAAGGGCAATTACTCTGGAATCACAAATCACAGAGTAACCTACCTTGTTGTAATGAGTTGTCCTTTTGATACTTAACAGGTGTTTAAAGTTTCAAGTTAATATCTTTCATAGTTATTTAGATATGTTAATTTACAATTTTTAAGTAAATAAAACATGGGCAATAACTCTGAAATGACAAATCCCTGGATTACCTGCCTTGTTGTAATGAGTTGCTCTTTTGATACTTAATAAATATTCAAAGTTTCAAATGGATACCCCTTATAGTTATTGAGATATGTTAATTTATAATATTTAAGTAAATAAAACAAGGGCAATAACTCTGAAATGACAAATCACAGGGTTACCTGCCTTGTTGTAATGATTTTCCCTTATGATACTAAACAAGTATTCCAAGTTTCAAATGGATACCTTTGATAGTTATTGAGATATGTTAATTTATAATTTTTAAGTAAATAAAATAGGGGCAATAACTCTGAAATGACAAATCCTAAGGTTACCTACCTTGTTGTAATGAGTTGCCCTTTTGACACTGAACAACTATTCAAAGTTTCAAATGGATACCTTTGATAGTTATTGAGATATGTTAATTTATAATTTTTAAGTAAATAAAACAAGGGCAATAACTCTGAAATGACAAATCCCAGGGTTACCTGTCTTGTTGTAATGAGTTTTCCTTTTAATACTGAACAACTATTCCAAGTTTCAAATGGATACCTTTGATAGTTATTGAGAAATGGACTCTTACAAAAACCTTAAGCAAAAAACTTAACCGACGCAGACGCTGACGCAGACACTGACGACAGGGCGACGACAATAGCTCGACTTTTTGAAAAAGTCGAGCTAAAAATAGTTCAAATTTATATACAGTAGTCATGAATATGTATCATAAGGAATAGTTTCTACATTCTAGTAGATGGTACATGTAACTTAAAGCAGATCGATAATAAAACCTTACGGCACATTCTGTTTAAAATTCATCCTGGTGTAAGTAGTCACCTGTATTCAAAACTGGAAGTAGTCTATGATATTAATGGTTAACTCATCAAATCGAAACTCCATATGGATGTATTCCAGTTTCCTTTAAAGTCTTATCCATTTTTCACTATTTTTGGTATTTTTTGAGAATTTATTGATAATTTATAAACAGAATAGACCAAGATCAGAGGGCTCCTGTGTCCTGTGTCATATATAAATAAAACAAGGTTGCCTTCTTGCCATTTTTTTAAACTACGGAAGTGCTAGATATTTAACCCTGACCTGGCTAACACACAGTTTTGTACAGACATTTCGGGAACCAGCATATTGTTATTCTCCATTCTGTTTGGGACTGGTTCCCGAAATGTCATTACAAAACCGCACGCTAGCCGGGTCAGGGTAAAATATCTAGCACTTCCGTAGTTTAAAAAATATCGGCACTTCTGTAGTTTAAAAAATGGCGAGAGGGGAACCTGGTGTTATTTTATATATGACATGGGAATTCAGGCTTGTATAGAAATAGAGATTTTGGGCAATCTATCGTAAGATTTGGACAAAGTAAAGTGTTTTTCATTCACTTATACTGATTTAATCTGTTCCTGTCATCCAGTGCCCGTGCCCTGAATTACACACCTGGAATAATTTCTGGTTGACGACCAAAACCAAGCAGTTTGGGCACTACGAAGTAAATGAAGAGAAGTCCAACTAGGAGGCCAAGTATAATTTTCCTGGATCTGAAAAATATACAAAAACAAAATTAAAATTATTCATAGAAGCAAATTTAGCCCAAGTGTTCGTGTTAGGTTTGATTCCATGAGTCCCTGGGATTCAGCAACATGTGGGTCAGAAAAAGATGAGTTCCATGCTATAAAGGTTTTTTGCATTGTTGATCAATTAAAATTGGATGAAGCTATTTAAAAACATGTAACATTTTAACAGCCTTTGTGTTTATGACCTAATCATATCAAAGCAAACTAGAACTTAGCAAAATTCTCTGTAGACAATTTGATTTCGACAGCACGTCTAATGTCAAACGGATGACAGGTGACAAACTAGTGTCCCCATTTTGAAATCACAGCTGCCTGTTGTAAAAAGTATTTTTTGCATTTGTTTCCACCCATAAAAGGCAGCACATTTAATTTTGTTTATATCAGTATTGTTTTCTTTTACTAAGCAGTTTTTTTTAAATGTCATGTCTTTAAGCCACACATCTAAGTTTTATGTGGGTTTGGGGTTTTTATGCAGGTGCCATGATTACTATAGAGAACAACTGCTTCTTGATTGTTTACAAAAACAAGCACCGCAAACGGAAGAGAAAAATGTTGCCAGTCTGATACAGACAGTGACCATACATGTAAAGCGACCACCGAAAGAAACATAGTGATTGTTAGTGATAGGTTGCCGCTTAATGCCTGGCAAAAAACAGTGCAGGAGGCTCCTTAGCCATCTGCACGGTCGATGGACAATTCGTCAAAGTGCAAACTCGTCAAAAAGGAGTAATAGCACAAAAGGGGTAATCAACTCGTCAAAAAGGAATTATAGTACAAAAGGGTAGTCAACTCGTCAAAAAGGTTTTTGTATACTGATTTAATTATACAATAAATATAACGATATTCCAGATAGGGAATTAAAATAGTATTAATATATAAACTTCTCTTTTCTAATATTTCGATCTCTAAGGGCAAACTTTCATTTAAAACAGTGTACGTAGACCCTGATCATAATTAAGGCTTCCGCGCTATCAGATATAAGGTACACAGTAACATCGTGCAAAATGACAATGTATTAATCTGCATAGAGAAATCAAACACTGTCGGGAGCCCTTTGGTCTGGATCTACACTGTTAACAAACTTAATGTTTATCATCTACAAATTTACATTATGGTGTAAACTGTCAGACAGTGTAGAACATGATCAGAAGGCTTCGCGCTATCAGGTAAGTTCTTATCAGTATCCAAACTGTTCGACACATGTTTGATCACTGAGCAATACATTCCAGTGTATTTTTGCCTATGATAATTATATTAATTGGTTTGCTGTTTTAACAGTTTAATACCAGTGCAGATATAACCAGTCGAGTAATTGCCAATCGATCAACTTTTCGTACCGGATAAACAACAATGTCCAGCAAATTAAAGTTATTTGCATGTGGCGGTAGAGATCTACCATTTCTTATTAAAGCATTGCTTCTGTGTTAATTTTAGCATTAGATCAGGGTCTAAATCATATATATCCAGACTCAATTTTTTAAAATAATTTTAAATAACACATTCTGGGATATTTGCTTAATGTATGGACGAGGACATAGCTGATTTCTGCATTACTTTTGCAGAGGCGCCGCTCGCCGCCCCAATATTTCAACAAGCAACGGCGATTATTTTTTCTTCGTAAATTTGTCTAAATCAACATATTTCTGTTAAAGTGGCAAACACAACGAATGCCAGATTCAGCAGTTAACACAACCACTTTATGACATGTGTATTGCCGAAAATAGGTGCGATCGCCGATAGCAATAGCATCGTTATCTTTAATTGGCAATAAACTGTTAATCACGGATATTTGAATTTGAAAGCTGAGTGGCCTATAAATAGCAACCCCAGCTGATTTTTCAAGATATCAATAGTAAATCAAAAACACATCGTACAGATAGATCTATTTTCAAGCTTTTCAAATCTGTTTTCATTTTATTTCTATCTTAAAAAATAAAAAAGTTATGACAAATTTTATCGTTCAATATTTCGCCATTTTTCAGAAAAAATGAGCTATTATTTCAACTGTATTTTTTCGCGACGCACGGCATCGATTCATCAAAGCCGGTCATCATTATTTCAGTGACACAGTCATAACTCTTTTGTTTTTAAATATTTTTTCATGAAATTTTCAGACAATCTTCTTTGAATATTGTCCTTTCTATTGTTTTTAAAATATTTATTATAATAATGTTTTCTGTTTTGTTTCAGTAGAAAAGAAATCAACACATACAAATTTTTTGACATTTATTTTTCTATATTTTTTCCATATCACACAACTTCATCACACAAATAAATGAATATATATGCAAAGACACAGACTCACAGTTGTAAAAAAGACCTTAACTATAGAAAATACCTCTAATGAGTTCTATGATGTTTCAAGTGAGCTTGATTTTAAATGCATTTTTACTGCATGACTCATGAGATTTTATTAGGGCTCGTACTAAAAAAAAAAATTATTTATTATCTCAGGCAGTCTAGCTGTACTTTTAGACTATCTCTGAATATGGTATTTCAAATTAAAAGGCAAGAATGATATAACAAGTTAATTTAAGCAAGCAATGTTATTTTTTTGCAAATAAATAACATTGCAAACTGGCCATCAGGATAACGACAAACAGTGCAGACTCTGGTCAAAGAGCTCATGCGATCACCATCTGAACTGGGTCTTCAATGTTTGCATAGGACAAGTATACTTGCCATTAGTGCACTGTTGATAATAATATATGTTTCACTAGGTGTGAATAAGTTAAGATATATTTTAAATTAAATCCTTGTTTGCTTTCGGAATATAGACAACCTGTCTCTACAGAGTTTGCCATGCTCACTACACGTTGCTTCATACTGTAGTCTTTCAGGTCTGTACACAGTCATTACAATGAAAAACACGACTGAAACCTTGGCTGACAATATATCCCCAGTAGAAAGAGTAATAGATGTGTTCGCAATCTTCTGCCTTTTCCTGGTCATTCCATCACGACATATGCACCAATTTTCCGCATTTGCCAACTTCTCTGAAATGTCATTTCTGGTTGATTAAAACCTGAAATAAAAGTAAAATGGTAAATTAAAGTTTTTAAAGTTGAAAATAAAAATTGTGAAGGGATCTGACTTGTTTTATTTATTAACCCTTTACTCCTTAGACTCCATATTTCTAGTTTTGAAGACTAGTGTCCACTTAAAGCAAATTTATTTGAGCTATAACGCGGGTTTATATTAGTTGTAACAGAAGTATCTCGTTGTCGCTGTTTATAAAATATTCAAGATGGCGGCCGTCAGTCACTCGCTAACGCTGAACCGACTCCGGGTAAAATCGCCAATTTCAATTTAAAAGCCTGCGCTTAATTTACATCATATTTCAGAATGGTTGATAGCAATAGAAAGAGAAAAGTATATTTAATACGATCGTACAATTGTTTTTTATACTCACCATGAGATTTTTATGAAATTTGACCCAGACTTCAGGTCATCGTAACTTTTTTGTTTGTCAACATAGGAAATAAACGAAAATTCCGGAGCAAAGATAGATCTCTTCTCTGATTGGTTAAAAACAACTTATGAATATTTATAGCGCCCAAATGATCCGTACAAAGGTCACGCGATGTACATGCAGAAATTTCATGTAAAAAATTACCGATTACGCAAAACTGGAAAAATGGGCGATCCACAGTGGATTTAACTTGTGATAACATCACTATACCTTATACTACAGAATTGTTAATCACACCATTAAATAGCTTGTTTAATTCCGATTCATATGATATATAATTTTATGCACTTTAGAAATAATGGATAATAGAAAAATGAAGTTTTGTACAGGTGGTATCGATTTTTACCTAAATTCTTAAGTGGCTAGGCTTATCAGCTGGGGTTGCTACTGTAAAGGCTGGTGGTCAATGCTTGTTCTACTTAACTCTTTCCTCCCTAAAACTTTAAATGGAAAATTCCAGTTTCTATTTTAGTCTAGTCCATTTCTGACTTTTAAGGGTGGTTTTTGTCAATGTTTGGAATTATGATAAACAGTGAAGACCCTGATCAGAGGGCTCCTTTCGGAGCCCTCTGATCTGGGTCTTCACTGTTTGCATAGGACAAGTGTACAATTCACATGTACACTGTTTGAAAATAACGCCTATATGCGGGACTAGGGTTCAAAGGGTTAATCGGTTACAGGCTGGTGATCAGTGTTGTTGTAATTGATTGATGACAATTAAGGCGGCTAGATCTTATAAACTATTTGTGCAATGCTTTAATCTACATCTGCATCTATACGGTTCATGCAGGGCTGCACTAAATTGACATGAAAAATCTTAAGATTTCAAAATTTGCATTTTTCATGTGCGATTTAACGAATCGTACCTTTACCCCATAGCCTTTTTCTTGTTTTGTTGACATGCGACCACTTAAAGCAGGCTGTAAGTAAAGCAGAATGCGCCTTAGGGTGCGTTCTGCTTTACTTTCAGTCTGCTTAAGCTACCATGAACTGGGGAAAAATCCGGAGATTTAGGAAAAATCCGGAGAAATGGCAGCCCTGTTCATGATGCCGACACACTTGACTATTATTGCGTGTTGGTCTGCTAAAGGAAAACACGAACCTATACTGTAATTTGCAAAGAAATAATTCAATTGATATGTGTGTTTATGGACACAAGTGGTTAATGCGAATGTCAGCGTATAAAAAATAGTACACAAATGGGTGTCATTACATGGTTTGTAGGTGCGAAACATAAACGGGACTTCTGTGCGAAACGGGTCGTCCTGATACTTTGTTGGTCCCTAGTGATATACCCCAATACAAAATCCTTTTTGACAAATTGTCTTTTGCCTTTACTATATATTGCCTTTTTGACGAGTTTGCTCTTTGACGAATAGTCCGTAATTCATCTGCACCACTTCTGCCACTGCACCAGGTTAGATTTGAACTGTGAGGCCTACTCTCTGACTGTCGTGGAATGGCACGCATTCCACAACTTGTCGGGACGCTAAACCTAGGCAGAAACAACAACAACATAGCATTGCCCCGAGTCTAGAAACAAGACACCCGAGACTTGTAAACAAACTTTGACAAACTACAGTCCCATCATTGGATGTCTTGTACCTGTTCAGAGAATTGATTTTGTTGACAGTATTGACAACCGTTGACTTCCACCACATGTTTCGAAATCGTAGAGCTGGATGAATATCACCACAAATACAAATGCAGAAGTTATACAGCGCCGTCTTCATGTCAACATCTCGGCTAGCATCTAGAGTTGGCCATGTTGGCTTTTTTTCAGTCTCACAGAAACGGGTACGGATACTTCCTGTGAAATATCACCGCCTAATAAAAATAACTGCACATTTATTCAATAATTTCTAGGTTGAAAAGATACTAGGAAAATATTATGAAATATTTGGAAAAAGTTCATCCAGTGTTGTTTTTTTTTTAATAATTTTTATAAACTGCATTCGCCTCGGTTCAGTTTCCGCTAAAAATTGTTTTGGTTGCCGACGGGTTGAAAGAGAAGTTGCATTGAACTTGTACAGCGTACAGGTTTGACAGTTTGTATAGCCATATCTATTTAACAAATAACTAACATAATCAACGAGTTTAATCTTTATTGAGGTTCGTTTATGATGTTGCTGGACAGTCTGATCAAACAAACCCGAATTTTTCAAAGAATGCTATACCCCACCCACCAACCTAAATGGCCTATTTGTATACTGCTGGTGTCACAGGGGCATATATGTGATATTTTCTTGGACCCAAATAGGGAGATTTGGAAATTTTAATAGGGAGATTGGGGTGCCAAATAGGGAGCTTTTTTCGCGACAAAACCAGGCGCAGACGATGAAATTCCATGTAGTTCATGTAGTATCGAGGCCGGATGCATCTAAGGATGCATAAGCGTTTTCCACTTCTTTGGCCCTTTTGGATGCGTTTTCCTCCGATGAATTTTCTTTTTCGCTGCGGTTGGCTTATATATTCACTTCACTTTTTTAATATTGCTCCATATATTTATTTTCATTTAACGGGTTAAAATACATTTATATCTATCTGGAACTTAAGAGCTCCCTTTTATTATGTACAATCTATTTACACTGGTTATATAATGTTCATATTGTAGTCGGTTTTTACATAATTGGAACCAAACTATGGGTTAAAGCACTCGGCATAAAACTTATTAGGTTTATTGGTGACCCCCCAGTACCCATTCAACCTTGATTTGAATGTATTGAGAGTGGGTGCTTGGACTACACTGTTTGGGAGGGAGTTCCATAGATCAATGACTCTATGACTGAATACACCCCTTCTTAATTCTGTTCTTGCTCTGGGTTTAATGAGTTTCATGTTATTCCCTCTTGTTATATTGTCACCTCTTACTAATAGTAGGTTGGCAGATGTTTTATCTAACCCATTCAATATTTTATAAGCTTGGATTACATCTGCCCTGTCCCTCCTGTACTCCAGGGTTGGAATGGCTAGCTGCCTTAACCTCTCACTGTAGCTACTGTCTCTTAGATTTTTTAGCATTCTTGTCGCCCTTCTTTGGACATTTTCAATTGCAACGTTATACTTTTTGTAGTGAGGGGACCATATTACTGATGCATACTCTAAATGGGGCCTCACCATAGCTTTGAACAGATGGAGGAACACGTCCCTTGAAACACACGTGAATGTTTTTGCTATTAGCCCTAGAATACTATTTGCCTTATTTATCTTAGTATAAATGTGTTTATCAAATTTTAATTTGTTGTCAAATTCGACTCCCAAGTCTTTTTCTGAGGTTGTTTGAGTAATTTTTTCTATGCTTTTATCGGGAGAGATCATAAAATATTCATTTGCAAGGGAATTTCCTATGTGCATTGATTTACATTTTTTTATATTAAAGATCATTTGCCATTTTTCTGACCATCGACATGCGTCAAATATGCTATTTTGTAGTTTTTCTTCATCCTTTGTTTTTTCCTGGATTGAATATAGTTTTGTATCATCTGCAAAAAGTTTAATTGTGCATTCTATTGCATCTGGCAAATCATTTATGTAAATTAGGAAAAGTAACGGCCCTAATACACTACCTTGTGGGACTCCACTTGTTACATTTTGCCAGGAAGATTTTTCTCCCCCTACCACTACACGTTGCCTTCTGTTGCTCAAAAAGTTTTCTAGCCATGAATAAATTTTTCCTTTGATCCCCAGACTTTTTACCTTTTCCAAGAGTCTTTTATGGGGTACTTTGTCGAATGCAGCTTTGAAGTCTAAATAGACGATATCCGTTTCTTTATTTTCATCAAATGCTTTGGACCAATCTTCAATGCATTCAAGTAATTGAGTATTGCATGATCTATGCTTTCTAAAGCCATGTTGGTATATTGATAAGAGGGAATTTGTTTCTAAGTGATTCATTATTACATTTCTTATTATTTTTTCCATTAATCTACAACATATAGAAGTAACGCTTATTGGCCTGTAGTTCTCTACATTTTTCTTTTTCCCGGCCTTGTAGATAGAGCTCACATTGGCATTCTTCCATTCATTTGGGAGTTTCCCTTCATCCAGAGATTTCCTAAATAACTTGCATAGGGGTTTTACTATAGATTCTCTGCAATCATGAATAACTCTAGGGTGTATCCCATCCGGTCCCTGTGCTTTATTGGTGTTTAGTTGTTGAATCACTGCCATAACTATTTCCTCATTTACTTCAAGATCCATTAGTATGCTATCAGTTTTTTCTGTTACTCTTGGGATAGTGGTGTCCTCCTTTGTAAACACAGTTACAAAGTGTCTATTGAAGGCCTCTGCTATTTGTTTATCATCCTGAATTGTTTCCCCATCTACTTCCACTACATCAACTCCTGTCGGAGTTTTTGTTTTAGATCTGACATATTTCCAAAACTGTTTAGGATTATCCTTAATGTTTTCTGCTATGCGCTTTTCATGATTGTATTTTGATTTCCTTAGTTGGTACGTTGCTTTATTTCTTGATATTTTGTATTCGTTAAAGGTTATGTGGTTCCTACAGTGTTGGTATTTAACCCATTTTGTATGTTTGTTTCTGATGGCCGACCTAGTTTCACTGTCTACGTGCGGGTTCCTATGGCTTGGATGGTTTGTGCTTAATGGAATATTTTGCTCAATTATAATGGAAAGGTGCTCTGCAAATACCTCCCACGCCATTTGAATCCCCATGTTATCCAGTAATTCCCAGTCGGTTTTTTGTATTTCCCTAGTTATAGATTCATAGTTTCCTTTACTGTATTGGTATTTTGGAGATAAATTCTTTTTACAGTTTAGTTTACAAACTAAAGCATACTCTAAGACCACATGGTCACTCTTCCCTATACCTGGTTTATATATAATTTCTTCAACCATATTTTCCTCGTTTGTGAAAACTAAATCTAGTATTGATGGCTTATTACCTTCTCTAAATCTAGTAAAGTTTTTGACATGTTGGTGTAAGTATAAATCCTTTATGCCTTCAAGAAATTTAAACTCACTGTGATTTATTCCCTTATCTGTTGACCACAATTCCCAATTTATTTCTCTATAGTTAAAATCTCCTACCACCATTATTCTAGAGTAATTTGATTTAACTGCTTTTTGGAGTAATGATAAAAGATTGTCATTATTTGTGTTATCACTGTTAGGACTTCTGTAAATACATCCTAACAGCAGTTTATCGGCATCTGGCATTTCGAATTCCAACCAGATTGCCTCTTGGAATTCATTTTCAAATTCTATTTCATTGGCTCTCAAATCATTTTTTACATATATCTCTACTCCTCTACCTTTTGTTTCTTTAGATTTAAATATGTTATATCCCTGTATCTTATACATTTCATCTAATTGACATGGGTTATTTGTAAATTTCGGGAATATTTCTGTAACCGCCAATATGTCAGATTTAGTTTCTATTACTAAGTTTTCAAGTTCTAATATTTTACTCTTTGTCAAGCAGTCTGCGTTTGTATATAGTATCTTAATGTTATCATTTGGTATTAGAGTATGACTTCCATCTTTGTAAATAGTTCGTTTGTTAATCACGTTAAAACTTTTACCCGTATGTACATTGTTAAAACAATCAGTGGTCACACTGCTTATCTGTCCCCACGTTTGTGGTTTCAACACAATCCTTACTAGCCACACTGGCTGTCCTGTAAGTGTCCAACTGGATTCCACCAATCACAGTTTTCTCATGTAGAGAGCTCAAATCCATCACCGTTTCATCACCAAACGGGTCTGCCCCTTCTTGGGATAAGCTCGATATATTACCGTTGACTACGGAGTTATGTAGCCTTTCTGCTAATCTCCTATTATACGGTGGATGTACTTCCATCTGTCTTTCATTTTCCTCCCGATTGGCTGTTCTCTCCCGCTTTGTTTTTCTTTCGGCTCTTTGATCATCAGTCAGGTCTTTAAAGAAGATTACTCTTTTGTATTTGGGCAACGCTTTGTTTTTTATTTCTTTTGAATTATCAAGTAGAAATTTCCTTTCTTTAGGATTTTGTACTACTAGTCTAAGTGGTCTTATTTTAGTTAACTGCCTTTTACCTAATCTATACTGTGTTATTAATTTGATGTCGTCAATTCCTATGTCAGAAGCTATAGATCTTATAGCAGACTCATCTTCCTCCTTGTTTTTTATGCCTTCTTTGTGCAAGCCCTCGGGTAGATTGAAAACCATCACATTTAACTCTCTTCTTCTTCTATCGTCCATTTCTTTGGTCCTTTCGTCCACCACTGTCTTTATTCTCTCATCAATTTCACTTAAAATTTCTGATTTTGTACCCTTCATTTTCTCTTTTATGGATTCCTCAGTTTTAAGGTCCATTTTCTGCAGCCTGTCTTCCATTTCCTTGAATCTAGTTTCATTGTGGCTATTCATAATAGTCAATTTCTTATCAATGTTTTCCAAAGTTGGCATTGTGTTTTTGCACCACTTACATTGATAAGTATAGTCAGGGATTGCACCTGATTTGATCATGTTCAGACCTACAACTGTCATACCTGTACATTTAATGCAGAATTTTAATCCACAGTTTCCACATTCCACCGTATTTTCATTTAGTGTTCTTTCACATTTTACACACAGATTAGTCATTTCTGGGCTCATAAGCCTTTTTCTTTTAAGCTCCGTGTCTGCATTATTGAAGAGTGACCTTCTATCTGCTCCTGATTGAACAGCACTATTTCCCCTTAAGGGAGTACTATGGGTGAAATCTCCACCAGTTGCCATTTTTATTCCTTTACACCGACTTAACCTTACTAGCTTCTTATATTAATATTAAAACAGTGGTACATCAGTTTGTCACACACTGGGTTCAAGATATCTGCTTTACCATATGTTTATTACTCTACATTTAGTCTACATTTAAAGCAGTGGTACATCAGTTTGTCACTCACTGGAAATTTATGCACACTTAAGGATTATGCAAATTCCATTTATGGTTTCAATAAACGTGATTCTCCATCTGGTCTACAGATCAGCATGCGTTCGTTCAGTGGTACATCTGTTTGTCACACACATGAACTTTAACAGTGGTACATCAGTTTGTCACACACTGATTACCCATGCTGAAATGCTAATTGGTGTGTAGATAATTTTCTAAAAAAATTGGGGGGGGGGGGGGGGGGGGGGGGGTTACGGTGGGGTTACGTTACTTTATTTCTGCTACTTATACCCTAAGTTGATTTTATTCTTTTATGAGGATACTGATTGAAGTATTTTGATCATCCACTTTTTTGCAACTATGCCAATTGGATGAACTCCGTCTTTTAACAAAATTGGGTCCAGATTGATTTTAGTTTGTGCCTTTTTCCAATAATTTTATATATTTTCATAAGTTAATTACTAGATCTAATTGCTTTTTTTTTTTTTAAATAAGTGAATAAAGAAGTCTATAGACCACTGAGACAGAGATAATTTTCACCCAGAGATATAGTTCTTATATCATGGAGGTACCAGTTTCAGTGCACTTAACGTTCAAACTGATCATGGTGATAACAAATCATAAAAGTCTATGGAACTATTATTCCTACCTTTGTAATCATTTGTCTAGGTTAATTCCCTGTAAAAATATTTCCAAAATATTCTATATTTAGCGCAATCGCCACCGTTTCAATGACGTAGTCATTTTGTGCTGAGAACATTTTGTTGTACCTATTTCAGTGAGGGTTGGTTTTATCGAAGTACAGACTGTATCAAAAGTATGTGATCAATAAAAATATTGTAAGAATCATTCCTGTAATGTTTCCTACCTATATAAATATTAAAGATTAGGATTTTCTCCCTTTTGAATATATAATTTGGTTCCTTGTCTATACTGCCTCTCTCCCATTTGAATAAGAAAAACAACAACAGTACATTTTCAGTCATTCCTTTATGAATTATGTTGGTCTCTGTTCCAATTCAGTTCGGCAAGGAGTGGTCACATAATTTTGACAAGTATACCCTGTAGGCTATTTTCGTCATTTTTATTTCTTCAAAAGAGTCGCTTAAATAATGTAAATCTAATCACAATATCAAGCCATTCAAAAAATAATTTACCGAAAAACAGTTTCTGTATATAAGGAGAGCATACTTTTGTAAGTGTACTGTACATGAAACAAAATAGACGGGACCACTTATTTCATGTGATTTTGGTGTAGAAGATAACAAAAAATGCATACCACTACAAAATTATGAAAATCAATTGTAAAAAGTGTTATTTTGGAACATGTGTTTTCGGAGTGAAAACGGACATAAGGAAATTGGTTCAAATTGCTATGCTTTATTTTTTATAGTCAATAAATTATCCGTTTGCATCAAATTTTGGATTTTTTTGGACAAAGATGACAGGAAAAGTTTACTTTGCCGATAGCATAAAGTGATAACGTAATTGAGCTCTTCAGAAAGAAGATAGAGTTGTCACAGTTAAGTGCACCGAAATAGGTACCTCACTGAAACAGGTACACTGACGACTGACATGGGCCTATTATTCTAGTATTTTAGTACTGCAGAAGGATGGTTGTGTAAAGCTGGCTGAAAGTAAAGCAGAATACTCTTCAGGAGCATTCTGCTTCAGCAAAAGTTTAAGCCTGCTTTAAGCTAGATCTACAATCTGCTAGGATATAAGAACTATTTCCTATTATGGTTCTTATATTATTCCTGACTAGTAAAGATAAAGCGGAACTATATCTATTTTCTTGAGAGAATGAGTGAATTAGTTCAAATGGACTAGATTTCTATCTATGGAGTAGATCAAAAAAGAGTTAGCAACTTAACAATTTGTTATTAATTTTGCAAACAGTATGGATCCAGATGAGACGCCGCATCATCTCATCTAGATACAAACTGTTTGACACTGATATTTTCTGAAAGAAAATGCACAAAAATTAATTCAGACTATTGTTGCAGACGACAAAATCTGCAGACGACATTTACTAGCGCCATAAAATGGGCGTGGTTCTAGCAACGAAGTAACGCGTCTAAAATTTCTACCGCGAAAACTGATTGCAAATCAATTTTACGAGCGTAATTCGTCAAAAAATCTAACTTAATAAATATACATTTGCACAAATCTAACAAACAGAAGAATTTAGATCCAATGTTTAATTTTAATTGATTGTTAGAAAACGACGCTGGGAATACTTTTTAGACTAACAAAATATACGCAATTCTCATAGCAAATATTAAGGCGCCCCTTCATTTTGTAACGGTAAAATTTTCGAAGTATTTTTCTGTTACGTGAATATTCAAAGTATTTTGTGGTGGGAATCAATTCCTAAGTGTTAATTCTGATTAGCTTCATCTAAACGGTGTGTTTGTCCAGAACTTACGGAGCATGTTGAATGTATACCAGAATGAACCTTAAAGCACATTCTGCTTTACTTTCAACTGCTTTAAGCAGTCACCTGTCTTCAAAATTTATAAACAAGCTATGGAGTAAAGGGTAAATAATCACATCACTTAAACATGATGTCTCTTGATTGAATTGCAGATTTGTACTGACTCTAAGTACTACTCTTACTTTTATTTTCAGTTTAACAGGCAAACATGCTTGTGCCAATTTTCACTTTGAACTTGCGTCACAAGGTGAACTCTCATATGGTGACGATAGGAAAGTATGATGGACACCATACATCTTTAACATGTGCAACTACGGCAGGAAAGGTAAAATGAGTCTTCACATTTTCTTTGGGAAAATTTCGATATTTTATTAGTCCATTTAATAGTTCAGATGATAGATGCTTATAGTGGGTCTAGTTTTATATGTATGAATATTCAATATGAGCAGGGTTCATAATAATTTCATGATGCTTTGATTTCAGTTGTTGATGAAGATTAGAGATATTTTTAAGCATTGTATGTTTTGTAATAGAACTTTTAACAAATGAATCTAACATTGGCGTAGAATCTGATTTCAGTACTCTTGAGCAACACTCAAAATATGTCTTATTGTCAGTCTTTTAAGACGGGTGACAACTCGATGCAGGATAAAAGTAATGCAGAGTTGCAGACAGCTGCTTCTAATGAAAAGTCACTGCACAAATTTTGAAGAAGTCATTAACCCATTACCCCATTAATACGCCTTTAATTCATTCCTCTACCAAAGAAAGAATTATCAATTTATACAGTCATAATTATGTATAATTAGAAATATTTTCTATATCCTAGCAGATGGTAGCTTAAAGCAGGCTGAAAGTAAAGCAGAATGTGCCTAAAGGCACATTCTGCTTTACTTTCAACCTGCTTTAAGTGGTCACCTGTTTTCAAAACTAGAAACAGGCTATGGGGTAATGGGTTAAAGAAAAACTATTGGATGTTTCTTAATCTTACCTTGTTTAACCCATTACCCAAATAACCCACATGTCTAGTTTTGAATACAGGTGACCACTTAAGGCAGGTCAAAAATAAAGCAGAATACGCCTTATGGTAGATTCTGCCTCAAGCTACCATCTGCAAGGATGTAGAAAATATTTCTTATGGTGCATATTCATCACTGTATAAATTCAACCATTTTAGTCAGAGGAGGTATAAAGTAAAGACATTGAAAAGTCAACTTTACGGGTTAATTAGGTAAGACAGTGTTTGTACCATTTAATGTTTTTGTTCAAAAGTGAATCATTATTCAATAACTTACATGTATTTTGTTTATAGGTTCTGGTTCATAACCCACATAACAGAGCCCAGCAAGGGAGATTACTCAGCTCAGAAGGGGACATTGCTTTACTCAGCATCAACCAGCAGGTGTCTGCAGTGTGTGCAGGGCGACTGAACCCAAATGTCCAAAATGACGTCCTTGCAGTTGGAACCCAGACAAACCTGATGGTTTATGATGTTGATAAAAACACCGATTTGTTTTATAAAGATGTAAGTACAGTCAAACCTTATTTATTTTTTTGAAGAAGATCACAGGTGGTTAAATACAGATATCTGCTAAATGCAGGTTAATAATAATGCAGAAAGCTCCTGAAGGAGCTATCTGCATTATTTTTATCCTGCATTCAGCAACCTCCTGTCCAAAAGACTAATTTGCATTTGTATTGAATGGTTGTTGAATACAGGTTTGACTATTGTAAACTGGTGTCAGTGAGTAATATATACAGTAGAGAAAACTTTATTCTTTCCCAATAAATGTGTTTACGCTAAAACTATTCTTTCCATTGCAAACAGTTTGGGTAACCCGGCGTCTGATCAGGCTCCAAACTGTTTGCCACTCAGATTAAAAAGAATAGTTTGAATATTCAAAATATTGTCATTTTCTCCATTTTAAGTGTATTGTGTTTGCGTTCATTTGCGTTTAAATGGGAAAGAATAACGGTTTCTCCACTGTACCATACAATTGGCAAAATAAACAGAATTGTTTATATTTGAAAGAAATACAGAAATTAAAGATTGAGACCTGCCCCAGGCAAGGAAAACACAGTTTTACATGATAAAACACTATATATTATATAAGTACAGTGTAGCTCCATTACTTCGCGGTCCGCTATTTCGCGAAAGCCAATATATCGCGGTCACGGCTTGGACCCCATTTTTTCCAATATGTATACTAAAAGTCAATAAAAGCCGAGTAGCGATCATTTCTGTTTCGTTAATAATTATATCTTCCTTTAACAGGTCGTTATAATTGCGTAATCAGTGTCAATTATCACCATCTGTGGACTGCGCGTGTGTCATCCCGCTGCGTTGATTGACAGGTGCACTAACAAACAAACAATAGGCCTACTGAGTGAACTCGCGCATGCGCGGTTTCCCTCATTATTTAGCAATAATTAGCAAACTAACCTGATTGAGTTATAACTATCAAAGTCGACTAATCCGTATTAATAGCAGTGGAAAGATAACCACAGACATTAAAATCACAGTCATTCATATTTTGATACATCAATCAGACGCTTACAATCATAACTGCGATTCGTACCAGATAACAACGTACTCGAACAATGTCGGCCAAGAAATAAATTATATTTAACCTGTGAACTGATAATTGGTTTCATTGTTCTTTCAATTTCATATACCGCGCTACGTTTTTTGACAAGTCAATCGAGAAAATCTCATTTTATCCGCGTTCTAATCGCGATATAGACATTAAGTGTGAGTTCCACGATTAACTGATACATACGCACATTTTATTCAAAATGGCGGCCGTTGTCAAAAACGAAACTAGGCATTTGGTATAATACACATGAAAACGCTGATGCTAGAATATGACAGTGCATATAAAGACTTGTTTTGACAAGAAATAACAAGGTAATCAACCAAGAAACCGTGTTTATTGCATGACATTGATATAATAGCGTTTGGCAATGGAATATACAGCAGAATATAGTTCAGCTCAGAATTTGGCTATATCGCGATCCGACCACATCGCGGATTTCATTTCGTGGACCCCAACTTCCGCGATATAATGGAGCTACACTGTAGTTAATTTTTGAAACTGAATAAGGGTATTGGTGATTGATACATGTATATGTACAGGAATCTGTGAAATTTTAGTAGGGCAAATTTTTGAGGGTTGGGAATAAATGAAAAAAAACCCAGGAATTTTGCTTTTCTAAGAATTCTGCAATAAAAAGATGTATACCTAGATAGTATTGCTTGCCTCACATTAAATTTTGATTGTAATATAGCACTTATATTACATGTACCTATGTAAGGGGCTATGTTTCAATAAAGAAGAACCACTGGTCAGTTACAAACAGTACCTGTGGACATTTTACTTGCCCTAAGCAAACATTGTAGACCCAGATCAGAGGGCCTTAATGGAGCCCTCTGATCACGGTCTGCACTGTATATCATCTTGCAATAAATTGTAAAATAAAACCCTAAATAGTTAAAGATGAACCAGATGTATGGTACTGTCAGGCCTGTCGTAAGTTGATGAAAAAAATGCTAAGTTTTTAAAAAAATTATTTTTTCAAGCTCGATTTTCTTGATTATACCTTTAACCCATAGTCTGTTTCTAGTTTTTAAGACACGTAATGCCTGAAGCAGGTTGAAAATAAAGCAGAATGCGCCTTAAGGCGCATTTTGCTTTACTTTCAACCTGCTTTAAGCTTCCATCTGTTGAAATAAAAATCCGAAGATTTCGGAAAAATTCGGAGAAATGGCAGCCCTGTACTGTAATTGGAAATTATAATTTTCCATTTGTAGTTTCATAGGTGAATGAGTTAACCCATTCTCCCATAGCCTATTTCTAGTATTGAAGATAGGTGACCACTTAAAGCAAGTTAAAAGTTTCAACCTGCTTTAAGCTACCATCTTCTAGAAAATAGAAATTATTTCTTATGATATATATTCATAACTTTATAAATTAGAACTATTTTCTTCATTGGAGAAATAAATTAAAGGCGTTAAAAGGCGTATTTATGGGTGAATGAGTTAAGGTTTTTTTTTTTTCCAGACTCCGGATGGCTCCAATGCCATAGGAATAGGACAGCTTGGAGAAATTGATTCTACTATGGCTATTGTTGGTGGCAACTGCTCAATACAGGGATATGACTTGGATGGAAATGAGAATTTCTGGACAGTGAGTTCAAATTGAAATTGAAAACTCTTTTTTTTGCTAACAAATTATTAGAATAGTTATGTCTCCCCGTATGGTAAGACATACACTTATTTATAATATCTTGTTAATTTATTAGAGTTCCAGATAAGGGGATAATTTCAAACATTAAAATTTTTATTTCTGGATTAAACCCTATGGTGTTACTACTCATTAGAACCGTCTTTTCAAGACAATTCTAATGAGTAGTAACACCATAGGAGTTGGCGATGAAATGAGTGAGAATATGTTGGATTTGTTCTATTTACTCTCTCTATTTTCTGGAGTCCTGATTTACCAGCTTGTGTTTCCTATTGTATGGTATTTATCCAAGCAACACTTAAAAATTGGTCTAACAGTGATTGCTCTAATCAAACAGCCCTTTCAGGAGCTCTCTGAAATGGGTGAACACTGTCTGCACAGGAAGGATATATATATTGGTCTTGTCACAGTAAGAGTTAAAAATAACATGTATCTAACAGTATCAGTTTGAATATTGATGGAATGAAGATATTTTATGTCAGATTGCAATAGCTTTTTATTCTGTTTCAGGTTGGTACAGTCCAACCTGTATTAAGAGCACTTTCTTTGAAGAAGCATACTGATTATAAAAGACAAGTGACTGCTAAATGCAGGATAAAAACCGCAGAAAGCTCCTAATGGAACATTCTGCATTATTTCTGTCCTGCTTTTTAGCAACAACATTTTAAGAGAATGTTTTAAGCCATTCCCCCATAAATACACCATTTTATGTCTTTAATTTATTTCTCCACTGAAGAAAATAGTTCCAATTTATACAGTTATGAATATGTATGATAAGAAATATTTTCTATAATTTAGCAGAAGGAAGCTTAAAGCAGGCTGAAAGTAAAGCAGAATGGGCCTTAAGGCGCATTCTGCTTTACTTTCAACCTGCTTTAAGTTGTTACCTATTTTCAAAACTAGAAACAGGCTATGGGGTAATGGGTTAATATTGTTTATTGTGTTGAATGGCCACTTAGTACATGTTTGACTATTGGTATATATAGACTGGGATCTAACTTGCTGCTTATATCTTTGAACAGGTGACAGGTGATAATGTGTGCTCTCTCACACTCTTGGACTTCACATCAAATGGCCAAAATGAGGTATTTTGTTTTCTACAATTGGCATTCTGTGGGCGCTTTCATGTAAATCAAATTGATACAACTTGCAAATGATTGACTTCTATTAATATCTCTACTGCATTGAACTTTAAGGTTTTTTTATGCTCCACTAGGAAGTGATGCAGAACATATAATGTTACTTTTTGTCTTTAAGTGTGTACCTGTATGTCCATTTTGTACATAATTTTATGTATTTACATACAATATGTATATAGGATAAATTGTATTGTTGTTATAGTATTAATAAGGATTATCATCCCTCCAAACCCTCAATGGTACATCCTCTAATCCATTGAGTTAGCATTTATGGTTGAGATGCCCTCTGTGGAAGTTGTTTCAGAGATTTTGTAGAGACGTCAAGTATGGATAGAGGTTGAATCCCACTGCTGGAGTAACACCTAGTTATTTTACATGCCTGGTATAAAGCACCAATATATGGGAACGAATCTTAGTTGTTTTAGTGGGGCAGTAGGTGGTCGAACCAGTGACCCCAGTGTTATTAGCCTAGGGTGTTACTGTTAGACTAGGAAAGAAAGGAATAAAATGATGTAGGTATGTCTATATACAGTAAGGGTAACTGACTGTAAATACTTTTATTATTGCAGCTGATTGTTGGCTCAGAAGATTATGATATCCGTGTGTTCAGGGAAGATGAGATTATTGCAGAAATGACAGAGACTGAGGTAAGAGCTTCTAAATATAGCTACAAATTATGGTG
This sequence comes from Gari tellinella, assembly GCA_922989275.2. Classification (NCBI taxonomy): domain Eukaryota; kingdom Metazoa; phylum Mollusca; class Bivalvia; order Cardiida; family Psammobiidae; genus Gari; species Gari tellinella. The sequence goes on from OV277867.1 coordinate 52,536,505, forward strand.
TGTGAGGTATGGTTGTCTGTGCAGAGATCCAGTTAACCCTTCCCACCCATAGAAACGCATTTGATTTATTCCTCCACTGAAGAAAATAGTTTCAATTTATCCTGTCACGTGCCTATTTTCCTGACGGATAAAGGGGTGACAGATAAACTTTGCTTTATTATGCTAGTTGGTCACATGACCGATGTTATTATGTCAGTTGGTCACATGACCTGTAGCCGGAACTATTTTTTTTCCACTGAGACGCTTATTTTCCCGCTGTTAGGAAATGTATTCTAAAACTCATTCAACAGAGTCCGACGTGTAACGACGTTTATTCGAACCATTTGATGCAATCAAAGCGTTATAGAGTAGGCACCACCAGTGGCTTGCTGACATGCTTCTATAATTGTCCACCTTTTAGATTTCCTGAGTGAAAACTAGATTTTAAAAGGTTCTTTTATTTCTTTCAACGTAACTAGGGTGTGACGTCATCTATATAATAGTGCGCTTTCCTAGAGTAACATAGTTCTTTAGTGAGAATCTTATCTGGACCAAAAATGATTCTTGCTTTAAAAAAAGCATTCTCTATTTATTTTACTCTTGTGACAAGGATAAATAGAATATTTGGTGACTAGCTTTGAATGAGAAATGTTATCTGGCTCTGCTTCTGAAAATATCAGGTTCGCCTGCGGCTCACCATATCCGCCTTGCCAGATAACATTTCTCATTCAAAGCTAGTCACCAAATATTCTCTATATATGCATGAACCAAAATAACTATTTTCTATATCGTAGTAGATGGTAGCTTAAAGCAGGCTGTAAGTAAAGCAGAATGCACATTCTGATTTACTTTAAACCTGGTTTTAGTGACAACCTGTCTTTAAAACTAGAAACAGGTAAACAGGTGAAAACTTAAAAGATTTTTGAAGAAAAAAAACACTTCTAAACCAAAATCATATAATGTGGCCACTCATTTGTATGTTTATAAAGGACCTTTACCATATCAATACCAGAGACCTGTTTTGGAGAACTTTGCAAACAGTTTGGATCCAGATCAGGTCTAACATAATATTTTCAGTTGTAAAGCTAAGGACATTTTCAGGTAACAACAATTTCTCAGTTATGACCGAGTTGAGACATTTAAACTATCCATTTCAAAAGTGGTATCTGATATGAGTATACTCTGTTATTCACTCAGTCTTTGTATTTCAGGCTATTACCTGCCTGTGTCCTATGGAGGCTAGTAAGTTTGGGTATGCCCTGGCAAACGGTACAGTGGGTGTGTATGACAAGTCATCTCGATACTGGAGAATCAAGGTATACGACTTGAATCATGATATTAAGCTAATCTAACTCTTTCAACACCATGGACCTGTTTAAAATATACTCATTACATTTGAAAACAGTGAAGACCCAGATCAGAGGGCTCCTATAGGAGCCCTCTGATCTGGGGTTACACTGTTTGCTTATTTAGAGCAGTATTTATTAAACAACCCAGAATTCCAAGTAGACTGGATCATGTTTTGGTAACAAAAATGATCCACAAGGGAATATAATAACCCACAATAGTTACTTAGTGTGGAAAGAGTTAAGTCAAACCTACCTGTATAACTTTGGCTGAGTTTTGGTTTTAGTTTAACCATATTTTATTGCCCAATATTTGTACAAAAGTCCATATATTTCATACATTTTTCTTAAATGACAATAAAGATGAATAATAGAATAGAAATGAGAAAGAGATGCTGAGTTTTGGTAAATCAAACTCGTTTCAGTTTAAGTTAACCTTGTTTTAAAGTTAAAAGATGGTTGTGCCATGTTTTCATCAAGCAGAAGGAGAATACAGAAATGACAATACGAAGTAATCATGCAGAGAGTTTTATATTTTGCAGTCCAAGAATCATGCTATGGCTATTCACAGTTTTGACTTGGACTCTGATGGTGTGCCAGAATTGATCACAGGATGGAGTAATGGAAAAGTAAGTCAGTGTAGTACATTTAAAAAAAAGAAGAAGAAACTCATTGTATGTAGCTCCATAATAGATAGGAGTAATTGAAGAACTAGTCAGTGTTACATTTTTCTGAAATTGTAACTCAATGTATAACATCGGAATATTTTATGTAGTGTCATGAAAAACATAAGTAATGGAAAGGTGAAACATTGTTTTAAGTTGTTTACCCCAATAGAAGTGTAATTTGACACATTGAGTTATTCTTCATGGACTTGTCTTTTCATACTTCAACCATATTCTTTTAAAGAGACATGGGAACAGTTTCTGCATCCTGACAGGTAGTTCCTTAAAGCAAGCTGAAGTAAAAGCAGAAAGCTCCTAAAGGAGCTTTCTGCTTTACCTTCAGCCTACTTTAAGCAACTACCTGTATGGAACAAAAGAGTTAGTTCGAGATGATTACAAAATGAATCAGCCTATGATTACCAAACAAAATGTTTGGAGCATAATCAGATGGCATATGCTCTGGATCCAAATAGCTAAGCAGTGAACGGGTTTTAGTAGATAAAACCATATTGGCCCACTTGCTCAACTGTGCACAGGTCTGAGGACCTTTACCAATGGTAAGTATTACATTATAACAAGTTATGACATATAAATAGTTTGTAATTATGATGTCATTTGTTTACCTTTCAGATTGATGCTAGAAGTGATAGGACCGGTGAAGTGATTTTCAAAGACAACTTCAATCATACTGTAGCAGGAGTGGTTCAGGTATGATACACTCAAGTCTTGACTCATTTATCCCTGAAACTTTAAATGGAACATTCCAAACTCTGATAAGGTCTAGCCCATGTTTGTCTATTTAGGGGCGTTTATTACATCATTTGAAAAATAACAAACAGTGCAGACCCTGATCAGAGGGCTCCTAAAGGAGCCCTCTGATCTGGGTCTACACTGTTTGCAAATGAAATGAGTATATTTTAAACAGGTCCATAGTGCTGAAAGAGTTAAGTTATAGACAAGCTGTTTGCATAAAACAAGTGTACTCTTTTCAGGTATACTGTTTGTAAATACAGTCGAATACCGTTACCTCGATATTCGATACGTCGATACTTCGCTTACGTCGATATTTTTCACCGGTCCCGGCAAATTCCTTCTTTATCTATATAGTAAATCCCTCATTTGCTCGATATTGTTTCCTCGATATTATCGGTTACGTCGATGTAATTTTTCAGAACCAGAGAATTTTTCTCACCCTTACGTCGATATCTGCTTCACCGTGACCGCATATCGCACATTCGGAAAACATTGGATGGAGGTGCGAAAAATGGCTCTCGGCCACCGTGACTGATTGTAGCACCAAATGAGTGAACATGTCCGAAATTGCACTAATCAGCACGAAAGATAATCCCATCTTAATTGTACTGGATCAATATTATTAATGAATTCCCGAATAACTTTGGTTACGAAGTTTGCTTAAATATTTTCGATGACGATTCTGTCAAACCTGGGACAATTATAGCCGCGCTGTTTAAATCAGACTACAGAATTCTTTGTAGTGCAGACTGAAGGTGCCGTACGGTGAATAAGTGTAGTGAGATCAAACAAAAGTTACATTTCATTTCTGATTTATTTTTTATCTAAGTCAGTTCAAACACGCCGCTTCTGTTTGAAACGCCGAAATAATTCGCCGGCGTTTCGAAGTCGGACACACCCTTTTGAAAATTAAACATGTAAACATGTAAACAACTAACGCTTCCAGAGCGTCACCGGAAGTGTAAACAGTTCGCTGTGTTGGTGTGATGAAATGTGTAAACCTAATTTTATGTTATAAAAATTGTGTTAGCACCCATGCGCTGGATGTTTATGCTGATGAAATCAGGTAGATCTACCAAATGTATTAAAATACGAAAATTGTTTACTCGCTCCCGCATATCATATCTAATAGACGCGTAGATTCTCTACTTTTAAAAATACTGACCACCTTCATCAATTTGAAGATTATGAGTTAAGATTTTGTCAGATTCTACTTTCCTACGCATTTATTTTCAATTACCAATCAACTGTCAATAAACACTAGGATCAAGAATAACGTTAAAACTTCGATATGACGATACAGATCTCAAATGAGAAACTCCCATTAGCTCGAACTTCGGCTACGTCGATATTTTTTCACGGTCCGTTCAACTTCGAGGTAACGGTATTCGACTGTAATGAGTATACTCATGGCTTAGGAATGAATGTGTAAATACAAGATTGACTGAATATTGCAAATTTCCAATGATATTTTATGATTTCAGGGAGATTACAGACAGGATGGAAACCAGCAATTGATCTGTGTGTCCAGTGAAGGAGAAGGTACAGAAAATGCCTGACTGTCTGTTTGTTTGTCTGTCTGTCCATCTGTCTGTCTGTCTACAGTATTTGAAACCTTTCTCTTTATTTCTAGTGCATAGATTTTCTTAAAAAACAATTTTTTCTTGGCTCAAAACTGTTGAATATATTATGAACAGTGGAGGAGGAAAGGAAGGAGGTGGAAATCGTTTTGTTCGTAATTCCAGCCTTCTTCTACAGCCTTTCACAAAGGAATGATATCGGACGCTGCCGGGCGCTGCACATGGGATTAAGCCTTCACGTGATCAGACATTATTGATTTGATTGGCCCCTTCCTCCCTTTCTATCACGCAATGTGTGCATGTACCCTATCCCGATGCATGATGGAATGCAAGGGATCGAGATAGGTTACAAACTATATCGTTATTCGATGACATAAATACCTTTATGTTGTCATAAAGTTTATTTATGTGGCATACTTCATACGCTGAGCAACAAACAGGATACCAGTTCCACTTTGTATGGGGAAAATGAATAAGTTGACACAATGTTTGATATTTGAATGTGGGCATTTATTAAAAATGCCAGAAAATATATTTCCTCTATATAAGATTATTTAACCATATCTGGGCAGTAAAACCGCCACAAGTGAAACGGCCGCCACTAAAATCACAATATCGGGTTCAAAGTCTTGTATCACGTCCATATTCTGTCGTAATTTCCCCACTGTGGCACCAGGGAAACCAGAGTATTGTACAAGTTTCGCCTCCTTGAAGTTGAAATTGAATGCAAGATCGGGCGTGGCGCGAATAAAAGATTTAAGCCTTGTAATGTACGAGTGTCCAAATAGTTGCACTTTCGTTGGCGCCGCCATATTGTTTATTTCCGAGGAATGTGACGTCACAACGTTGCCTTCTCCGAGATGAATCAAAATTATAAAAACACCGATTCAACGTCTTAATCGAGTTGTAAACGCTACTGCATCTATCCGACGTTCGACTCGAATATACTTGTAGAACTCACACTATAATTATTTGTTGTATCTAGATGAATTTGGAAATGAAAATAGTTGAAATCGTTTTGTTCGTAATTCCAGCTTTCTTCTACAGCCTTTCACAAAGGAATGATATCGGACGCTGCCGGGCGTTGCACATGGGATTAAGCCTTCACGTGATCAGACATTATTGATTTGATTGGCCCCTTCCTCCCTTTCTATCACGCAATGTGTGCGTGTACCCTATCCCGATGCATGATGGGATGCAAGATTTATCTCACCATTATACAATGCATATGATTTTTATCATGGAAGAACTTTGTAACCTTTTTCAAAATGCTCAACCGTAGTACAAAAAAATGTCTGTATTATGTAGTGGTTAGTGCACCCTCTTTACACCAATGCAGTCCCAAGTTTGACTCCAGGTCAGAGCAGTATGTATGTATTGATCACCCATCTGGACAAGTGGGTTTTCCCCAGGCGCTCCAGTTTCCACACACAGAAATGGCCACACATGCCACCATTTGAGCTATCAAGAGTGACAAGTTGTTAGAACTTGTGTCATAATCAATGTTAAAATGAACCCATTACCCAATAATCTGTTTGTAATTTTGAAGACAGGTGACTACCTAAAGCAGGTTGAAAGTAAAGCAGAATGCACCTTAAGGCGCATTCTGCTTTACTCCCAGTAGCTACCATCTACTAGAATAAAGAAAATATTTGTCACAGTACATATTAATGACTGTATAAATTGGAAATATTTTCTTTTGTGGAGGAACAAATTTAAGATTTGAAAAGGTGTATTTATGGGGAAATGGGTTAAGCAACCAAGTGTATCAAAAAGAATTCAATGGAATTTAAATTCTCATCTGTCTCCGCTATGTTTGTTACTACACACATTTTGAGTTGATATCCTTTCATGCCCATAATGGGCCAGACTTCCTAAGGATATACAGTTGAACTTCGATATCTGGAACTCGGTTAAGTTGAACATACCCGTATTTCAAAGTTAAAACGTGGCTAAGCCACGTTTTAACTTTGAAATATGGGTATGTTCAAACTTAACCGAGCAGAGATAATGCAGTTCATATTTCGAACTATCGGATAGTTTGAGTTAAACGAGTTTGAGATATCTAAGTTCAACTGTATCTCTGTTCCAAGTTTGGTTGATCTGACAGCTACAGAGCTAAAATGAAAACTTATAGCTAAATCCGTTTGATGCCTACAACAACAACAACAAACTGCCAACATCTGAGTGTTACAAAAATTGCATTTGAACCTTCTATTGAGTTGTTGTTTAACTCATTATCCCATAAATATGCCTTTTTACACCTTTTAACTTATTCCTCCACTTAAGAGACTATTTTTTTTTTATACAGTGATAAACATTTACTACAATGTATAAGTAATATGTTCTATATCCAAACAGATTGTAGCTTAAAGCAGGATGAAAGTTAAGCAGGATACGCCTTAAGGTGCATTATGCTTTACTTTCAATCTGCTTTAAATCATCACTTGTCTTCAAAACGAGAAACAGGCTATGGGGTAATGTGTTAACATCATATTAAGTTAACTGTTTGTTTATACTAGTGCGAGGCTACAATGCTGCGTCAGAGGAGATGAGAGGGAACTTAATGGACACTAACATGGAACAGGAGACTATACGAGAACTGAGCCAAAGAAAACAGGTAGGGGGGAAATAAGTGAGAATATGTCAGCACATTGCCTGGCTGCTTCATGAGCATCATACTAGTGAGGCTTACAGTGTACATTCATTATATCCCCACAAACAAGTTTGAGATGGGGTATATTGGTAAATGGGTCATAGGTCTGTCTGTCTGTCCTTCCGACCGTGGCTCAAAAATTCTTGCGACACAAACTTCCTCTACATTTCCTTACCGATTGACATCAAACTTTACATATGCATTTATAATGAAGTACAGATGTGTGCTACATATTTTTCATGTGAGTTGTCCCTAGAAGGACAGAGTTATTGCCCTTGATTGGGCCTTTTATGAGTAAATTAAGATTATGACATGAACTACTTCTACATGTCTTTGCCGATTCACATCAAACTTTGTGTATGCATTTAAAGTGAAGTGCAGATGCACATGATTTATTTTCTATGTAATTTGTCCCAAGAAGGACAGAGTTATAGCCCTTGATTGGACTTTTTTTTACTGAATAAGGCTTGCGACGCAAACTACTGCTACATTTCTTTGCCGATTGACATCAACTTTTGCATATGGATTTATTATGAAGTGCAGATGTGGGTGAAATACTTTTTCAAATGAGTTTTCCCAAAAAGGACAGAGTTATGGCCCCAGATATGACTTATAAAATCTTGTGGTTTATATGAGTTATTGCCCCGGAATAACCTTAAAGAATATTATAAAGCAAAAGACTTGTACGAGATAGGCATGGCAAGGGAATTCATCACCATAACTGATAGTTCTAGTTTTATTGAGCCTGTTACTTCATAGATATTGTTTTTTAATGCATTTAATTTATTCCTGCACTAAAGAAAATATTTCGAATTTAAACAGTCATGAATTTACACCATAAGAAATTTGTTTTATATCCTAGCAGATGGGGACTTAAAGTAGGCTGAAAGTAAAACAGAATGCGCCTTAAGGCGCATTCTGTTTTACTTTCAACCTGCTTTAAGTGGTCACCTGTCTTCAAAACTATTGAGTAAAGGGTAAAACTTTAAGTGGTCACCTATCTTCAAAACTATGGAGTAATGGGTAAAACTATGGAGTAATGGGTAAAACTTTCAACCTGCTTTAAGTGGTCACCTGTCTTCAAAACTATGGAGTAATGGGTAAAACTATGGAGTAATGGGTAAAACTATGGAGTAATGGGTAAAACTATGGAGTTATTGGTAAAACTATGGAGTAATGGGTAAAACTATGGAGTAATGGTTAAAACTATGGAGTAATGGGTAAAACTTTCAACCTGCTTTAAGTGGTCACCTGTCTTCAAAACTATGGAGTAATGGGTAAAATTGCATAGTTTGACTTATACTTATACTTCAAAATTTGAACAGTTCGGCTCTAAATGACCTTTTTGTGTTGATGGGCCGTAAAACACCATTCATGCATTCATTCAAAATTTGAACAAGTTTGAGCTGTTTAGGTTTGATTATATTGTATATTTTCTAAATTATATATCATTTCAGAACCTAATGATGGAGTTGCGAAACTATGAAGAAAATACTAAAGCTGGTGCCCTTGCATCAACAATTCTATCGGCACGAGCCTCGGCATCAGGGGGCGGGCCAGTATCAGCAGAGAGACCATTTCCTCCAGGGATGGAGTATGAGAGTTCAGAAATGGGAGTTATACCAGTAAGTATCTACTACTACTACTATCGGATTTATGATTAACGTGCAGGCTCAGGGGCAAAATCCACATCAGTGGGCCCCCTTCCAGGCAGCTTGCTTGCTGCACGCATGGCAGTTCTTACACCTGATCTCCAGGTGTCTCTCTCTCGAAGGTCGATTGCAGTAAGGTTCCATTCTCTGCAATCCCTCTCTGTCATCTGTTTCCATGTCATTCTAGGCCTTCCAGGCCCACGTGTGCCAGCAACATGTGTGTTACAGGCTGCTTTCAATGCCCCGCTGGATATCTCCACGTGACCGTACCACCTCAGCCTTCTCTCTTTCAGGATGATGTCTAGGCCATCCAGGCCAAGCTGTACCAGGAGCTTTTTCGATCTGGTTGTGGTAATGTCATGTGGCTTGATGTTACAGATTTGTCTGATCATAGCACGATCATATCGCAGGAGACGATGAAGATTCGGTTTTGACAGTGGCCATGTTTCGCTGGCGTGAAGCATCACACTTCTCACACAAGTGCTGTATACTCTGCCACGTGTCTTGTATGAGAGGTGACGTGATGTGAGGATTGGTAGCAACTCCTTGAATTTTCTCCATGCTGCTTTAACTAGGGTTATGGTACTAAGTTCACAACCACCTCCAGTTTGTCCTGTCTACTAGGATCTCAGTATGTGGTCTCCCGTCGAGTGGCCTTGCTAATCCCCTACACCGAGCGCATATGAATGTGGGGTCCTCTCTTAGGCGCTTTAGTCCACTGCACTTCTTGTGGACCCAGTTCCTGCAGCTGCTGCAGAAAATGCTGCTGTTGCCAACTCCAGTACAACAGACTGCACACGGGAACTTGCCTGAGCTCTCTAGCACATCTAGACCAGTGCCGCAAATCATGATCTTCGTCTTCTTGGCATTGACTCTTAGGCCTTTCTTCTCCATGCCTTCCTTCCAAGCGAGAAGCCTACTGACACACTCCTCGAGGGATTCAGCGATGATGACAAGGTCATCTGCATAGAGGTCCTTCAAGGCGGAACTCGCATGATAGGGCTTCGAGCACTATGATAAAGAGAAGTCGGCTGAGTACTGATCCCTGGTGTACACCAACCTTCACCTGGAACTCGTCGCTGCATCCTTCACCTACGCGGACACAGCTACGTGCATTGGCATACATGCCTTGGACCAGTCGCACAATCCACTCCTCCACACCCAGTTTTCTTAGCGCCCACCAAATGACCTTCCGGGGGACTCGGTCGAAAGCCTTTTCTAGGTCCACAAAGGCCATGTACAGTCTTTTGTTGACAGCGAGGTATTTCTCTTGTAGCTGTCTGACTACAAAGATTGCGTCCGTTGTGCCTCTGCCTGGGACGAAGCCAAACTGTGACTTGTCGATTGTAACAACCTTCCACAATCCTCTCAAGGACTTTCATGACCTGTTCGGTGAGCTTTAGGCCTCGATAGTTGCCCCTGTCCTACGCATCACCTTTGCCCTTGCATAGGCAAACAATGACACTCTGCTCCCAGTCTGCTGGAACCTTACCATCCCTGATGATAGAGACTGCAAGGTCACAGATCATGGAAGCCCCAGTGTCATCTGCTGCTCTGATCATTTCTGCAACAATGCCTGATGGTCCCGCTGCTTTGTCCAGCTTCATCTTAGAAATAGCCTTCTTAACCATATCCAAGGTCATTGGGATGGGCGGGCCCTCCACTGGTGGCTCATCAGACAGATGTGCAGGGTCCCAGTCAAACTCTACATTGAGAAGCCATTCATAATGCTCCAACCAAGCCTTCTGCTTAGAGTCCTCGCTCAGGTTTGATTTATCAAGATCAACTAAGTACACACAAGGTTCATATCCCCTGCCAGACCAAGTCCTTCGGATGAGACTTTATAAACCGAGGTCCGATGTATGAGTGCTTTACACTTGGCATCTAAAAGAACCAGAGAACTCTTTCGATAATAAGAATAGGGTATTGTGCCCGGGTTCTCTGTATCTGCTCCCCTCTCTCTGGGCCATCCAATTAGCCCATAGATGGCAGAAATGGACATTAAAAAATAAAACCAAAACTAAAACAATTCTTAAACCACAACATAGATTTCAATGAAAACATCTATTTGCATGTATATGTGGTACATTCAAAATCAATTTAAAAGATTTGTTTAAGAAATAATAATTTTTTACCAGTGTTTTATCGTGGCAATAAAACACGGGTAGGAGTTGAGATGCGTAGTAATTAAATCACAAGGCTGAAGGCTGAGTGATTCAATTACCAGCATCTCAACGGCTATCCATGTTTTATTGCACGATAAAACACTGGTATTAATTTATTATTTCGATTCTAACAGTTCAATTTAACCAGGTAAACCACAATTTGCACCAATGCAACAGCGGTACATTTCTTGGCGTACGCATTTTTGAAGCCATATGACATCACGTTAAGACGTTATAGCGCCTGCATGTTTTATTGAGAATTCAAACACAGATACGTCCCTTCTTTGTTTATATAAGGGTGTGCGCGAAGTGTATTAGAATTGAGTATTTTCTCTTTTAGTGTAAATACACCATCTGATTTTCAGTCTTTAAGAGATCATGCATGTATGATGCTGTTCTATTTTGATGATGTTTTATGCACATTTGCTTGAAATCACTATGCCATATTCCTCATCAACTGCATGCACTCATTTCTCAGAAACTACTCGCTGGAATCCATGATTAATATTAGCATATAACAGCTTCAATGTGTAGAAAGTGTGAACTCATAACCCCATGAATACACCCTTTTACTAATTTTATTATTTTTCCAATGAAGAAAATAGTTTAACCTTATACAGTCATGAATATTTGTAATAAGAAATACATTGTATTTACTATATTCTAGCAAATAGTAGCTTGAAGCAGGCTGAAAGTAAAGCAGAATGCGCCTTTGGGCGCATTCTGCTTTACTTTCAATGTGTTTTAAGTAGTCCCCTGTCTTCAAAACTAGAAACAGGCTATTGGGAAATGAGTTAAATGAAATGCATAAGCGATAATACACATGTATACAACACTTGTATTTCAGGCGTCGACACAACTCCAGACAACCCTAACAGTCAATCCAGGAGATGACAACAAGCCAGTAAGTAGACTATCCCAGTTTATCCCTTCTCCCCTGACATTTCAAATGGACAATTCCAGTCCCAATAAAGTCTAGTTCATTTCTGACTTTGTAGGGTTGTTTTTTACAAATTATTTGAAAAATGACAAACAGTGCATACCCTGGTCAGAAGAGCCCTCTGATCAGGGTTAACAATAATTTTATAGGACAAGTGTATACTTCAAAGCTAAAACTATAAGTTATCAAGACTCAACTTTATAGTAAATAAAATCTGTGCAGCTCATACAATCTAATCATGCAATGTTTTTACTGTTATTGAAAGCTAAATTTAAAGCAATTTCGTGGGCATTGACTTGTCCCTATGAAGGCCTTCCTGTTTGCCTGATCACATAAAACTTAGTTGACATGAAAGCTTGTACAAAATGATAGAAAAAAATATTTTTGTTTTCTTTCAGCCTCATGTGGAGCTTATAGTTGCCACAACTAATGGTAAGTAGAAATAGCAAGTAATAACTTATAATCTTGTCATCAAGGCAGTGTATCAGTGAATAATGTATTATCCATCGCTAGACTCTGAAGTACGTTAATTCGGTACCATAGAAATATAGAGCGAGTGGTCTGAGGGGTTTCCTTTTCGTGTTTGTCTCTGCAATGGAGGGTCACGGGTTCGAATCCCGCCAGATCTTCTTCTTTTCTTTTTTTTTTAAATGATTTTTTGACAGAATTTCTTATCCTAAACTTAATCTTACCCATTTATATAAACATTTGACATATATTTACAAATTACTATTCTTAATGCTAAATCCGGTTGCGAGCCTCTTTAAACCCTCAAGTGTCACTGCTCATTAGAATTGCTTTTCGAGACGATTCTAATGAGTTGTAACACCATAGGATTTAGGGTTGATATGAGTGAGAAAATGAGGGATTAATTCAGTTTACTCCTTATCTGGAGCCCTGATTTCCAAATCTAAAGTACCTGGTACTGATTTCTGCACCAAACCTTGTGCTGTGACTAGTAATTAGAATTTTACACATCCACACAGACGGATGCTTAAAGCAGACTGAAAGTAATACAGAAAGCTCCTATTCTTGCATAAGCCCGTTTATTTGGAAAGAATATTAATGTTAACCAGTGTCTGATTTGGCTGCAATCTGTTTGCAACGGAAATAATAGTTTTATCATAAACACATTTATTGGAAAGATTGACATTTTTTATGCTGTGGATGATCTGTTACACAGGTTTGTTGGGTAATGCCTACTAGATTTGTTCCTTGTCTGTATTTCAGATACCATCGTGCGTGCAGTTCTCATATTTGCTGAAGGAATTTTTGATGGAGAAAGTCATGTTGTGTAAGTCAATTTAAACCAGTGGACCCTAATGAATAGTAATGATACTAATTATATGCTTCCTTTACAAACATTGCACCTGCCAAGAAAACGTTTTTTCAATGCAAACAGTGTAGACCCTGATCAGAGGGCTCCTGTTGGATCCCTCTGATCAGGGTTTGCACCATTTGTCATTTTGCATCATCATGAAAAAACAAACCTAAATAGTCAGAAATAGTCTAGACTTAATTGAAAATCGGAATTCTCCATTTGAAGTTTCAGGGGAGAATGTGTTTATTTAGATATTTTGGACTCAAGAGTGTAGATCTACCATTGAATAATTAATATACACATATTCATAGCATTAGAAATATCTGCCTCTGACTTGATAGGCCTCTTTTGTCTGTTTAATTATCTCCAAGACTTATTATTGAATTGGTTGCTTAACACAGGTTTTACTGAACTCACCTTATCTTAAGCTGTTTATTCTCTTGCAGTCATCCTGGTGCTAATAACCTCAGTAACTGTGTAAAGGTGCCTGTCATCCCACCCAAAGACATTCCTGTAGATCTCCACATCAAAGCCTTTATTGGATACAAGAGTTGGTAAGTACTACAAACTCACTGAAGGAAGTTAAGTACTTTCACTACAAACACTTCTTTTATTAAACTCATTATACTATAAATATGCCATTTTACGCCTCTAATTATTTCTAGACTAAGGAAAATATTCTCTACCTAGGAAGTTCTGAACATAAAACAGAGAAGGAACTTCCAGTATATTTCCAGATGATAGCTTAAAGCATGTTGAAAGTAAAGCAGAATGCTCTGTAAAGAGCATTCTGCTTTACTTTCAATCTGCTTTAAGTTCTCATTTTTGGTGGGGTGGGCTGTAATTACAGTTTATTTAAATAGTTCAAGCTAGTCTTAGCCACATTTTAACTTTGAAATACATGTAACTCAGTTTAATTGAAATGAGTTGAAGTCATTGGGGTTGGCATGTATTTATCAGCTATTGGTGTTTCTCTGTTTAGCTCCCAGTACCATGTGTTTGAGCTGACAAGACAACTACCCAGGTTTTCTATGTATGTGTTATGTGCCCAGGAGACACAAGAAGCAAGGGGGTCCTGTGTGTTCCAAGTCAATGAGAGAGTGCAAAGGGTAGGAACAGCTTTAACAATTTCCTCCATAGAAGCTCGTTTTAGCACATTTAATTTATTCCTCCACTGAAGAAGATAGTTCCAATTTATGAAGGCATGAAACATTTACCTTACACAATATTTTCTATATTCTAGATGGATGCTTAAAGCAGGCTGAAAGTAAAGCAGAATGCGCCTTAAAGCGCATTCTGCTTTACTTTCAACATGCTTTAAGTGGTCATTTATCTTCAAAACTAGAAATAGGTTTTGGAGTAAAGGGTCAACCATTTCCTCTTCATGAGCATCACAGAATCCAGAGAAGTATTAAACTCATTGTAAGAGACTTCAAATAATTCATTTTAAGGCATGCACTTCAAAACTAAGTATCAATGTTTCTTCCATAAATTTTATTGTTTTCTAGATGTTTCAGACCTTTTGAGCTGAGTCCTTTTTTGGCATCCAGTTCAGTCTTTCTTTTACCGCAACATGGCATCCAGTTCAGTCTTTCTTTTACCTCAACATTTGTCTGCTCTACATCTCATATTTTGCCTGCTGTTTAGCCTACATATTTACCTTTTATTGACAGATTGTCATGTGGGCCAACCAGCAGTTTTTATTGCAAGAAGATGTACAATGTGATGCTAATGGCTGTATAAACCTTGCCTTTCTATCCTTGAGGGGCACTGGACCTCTACACCTGAAAATGGAAACCAATGGCACAGTATGTCAACTAACAGTATATCTAATCTTGTATAAATCCATTGCTTCATAAACACACCTTTTTACGCCTCCAATTTATTCCACCATAAGGCACATTCTTCTTTACTTTCAGCCTGCTTTAAATGGTCACCACTTCAAAACTAGAAATAGGCCATGGGGTTATGGGTCAAGCAAATAAGTCAAGAGCTTTCTACAGTATTTTTATCCTGCATTAAGCAGTCCCCTGTTGTAGAGAGATCTGCAGGCTACTTCAAATAGTAACCACTCAATACAATATTGAGTGCATAAAATCCCATTATTGTAACCACTTAACGGTATACACCAGCAATTCGTGAGACACCTAGTGGCTTTTAACGAAGTCCGATAACTCAAGCATCGTTACTCAACGAAATCGTGCATATCGGTTACCTCCCGTAGATACTTTCGGTTTCAAACAATCTCCATTAATCGCGTAATAAAGAGGTTAAATGCATGAAAGTGTACTTGATAAATGAAAGTACGTGGATCTTGGTAAATACTCTATCTAATAAGGCTAAGTTAATAACCCAAAACTTCAATCAAATTTAATATGAGCGTGAACCCGAGATCACATAGAAAAAGCCGTCGGCTTATTTAGGCCATTGGTATATGAATGAAAGTGCCTATAGTTTCAAAAGAAGCCTTATAACTTATGCTTTTTTTCACCATTGTCTTATTATTCACACCTATAGCTTTTATTGTGAGAAGTTTCATCAATTTATTTCGGGCAGATTTTGATTGAGTTAGTGTTTTCATTGAATTGGAGCCGAAAACAATTTAGACAAGAAATATCTTTAAAAAAGATATTCCGTCGCAGGTTAAAGGTTTTTTTGTGGGGTACAGTATTCACTTAACCAGAGACTATACACTGTCTTTCGTAAACAGACTTTCCCACATGCTAAATTTAGAGCTTATCCACGCTAAATTTAGAAATGATGACATTGTAACACGCAATAATTTAGACTGCATCTCATTGTTTTGCCAGGTTTACACTCGCAAGATAGATGTGAAAAAATAACAGAACGCCAGTCTAGGCCATTGGCCGATAAGAGTTCTGCATTTCAAGCACGTGGTCATTGATCAGGAATTCTGATCATTCCTGATTGGTTAAATGTTTTCATAGAGTTGCGGTCAAAAGACAAAACAGACCCGTCTGCGACGGGAAAAAATGCATATATTTCGGGCAACAAACCATACTCTTTGCATCATACTTTCAGTGAGCATCACTTTTTAACTTTTTTAATGTTTTTTTTTGTGCCACTTATAACTTTAAATCATTTTAGAAAGGCAAAATAACGCATGCCGACTCTTTGCCGAGAATGGCTACATCATACATTTCAAAAACTCATAGACAAAAAAATACCATTATAACCTATGTTTTTCTTATGCCATTGTACTTAGATATGTTTGAAGAACCTATGCTGAAATTTTCATAGAGATCTATCGGAGATTTCATTTGGTATCGTATGTCCTTAAATGATTGATTGTTGATTTGAATTAACAGTTGACAGCTTTTCCACTGAAGAAAATAGTTCCTATTTATACAATCAATAATGTATATATATAATGTTTCCTTTATTTTAGCAGAAAGCAACTTAAATCAGGCTGAAATTAAAGCAGAATGTGCCTTGAGGGGCATTCTGCTTTACTTTCAACCTGCTTTAAGTGGTCATCTGTCTTCAAAACTAGAAACAGCCTTTGTGGTAATGAGTTTTGTTTGTACTTTTCAGGTGACCATACGGACAGACGACATGGACTTGGCCGGTGACTTGGTACAGGCTATTGCTCAGTTCCTCAACCTTGATGACCTTCACACAACAATAGACTTTCCTGAAGAGATGGAGAGACTCAGGCAGATTCTAGTCAAAGTAAGGCTGCAGCTCAAATAGAGCATATGATTTGCATAGATTTGGAAATAGTAGAAATTTAGAAGCTAAATGAGGTCTATTCAGTTTTTAGCTCGCCTGTACGTAGTACATGACAAGCTATTGCTATACCCCCGGTGTAGTCGTTGTCGTCGTCGTTGTTGTCGTCGGCGGCGTCGTGAACGGCGTAAACAATTTTAAGAAAATGTCTATAACTTCTATGTCCCTTGAGGTATTGCTTTCATAGTTGGTATGTGTGTGTATATGGACAAGACCTTTCCATGCACAGAAAGATTTTGACCCCTGTGACCTTGACCTTGAACTTAGGGCCTGCGTTTAGGTTTCGAAATCTGCGTTTAGGTTTAGAAAAATGCCTTTAAACTTCTATGTCCCTTGAGGTATTGCTTCCATAGTTGGTATGTGTGTGTATATGGACAAGACCTTTCCATGCACAGAAAAATTTAGACCCCTGTGACCTTGACCTTGAACTTAGGGCCTGCGTTTAGGTTTCGAAATCTGCGTTTAGGTTTCGAAAAATGCCTTTAACTTCTATGTCCCTTGAGGTATTGCTTCAATAGTTGGTATGTGTGTGTATATGGACAAGACCTTTCCATGCACAGAAAAATTTAGACTCCTGTGACCTTGACCTTGAACTTAGGGCCTGCGTTTAGGTTTCGAAATCTGCATTTAGGTTTCGAAAAATGCCTTTAACTTCTATGTCCCTTGAGGTATTGCTTCAATAGTTGGTATGTGTGTGTATATGGACAAGACCTTTCCATGCACAGAAAATTTTTGACCCCTGTGACCTTGACCTTGAACTTAGGGCCTGCGTTTAGGTTTCGAAATCTGTGTTTAAGCTTAGAAAAAATGCCTATGACTTCTATGTCCTTTGAGGTTTTGCTTTCATAGTTGGTATGTATGTGTATATGGACAAGACCTTTCCATGCACAGCAAAATTTAGACCCGTGTGACCTTGACCTTGAACTTATGGCCTGTGTTTAGGTTTCGAAATCTGCGTTTAGGTTTTGAAAAATGCCTTTAACTTCTATATCCCTTAAGGTATTGCTTCCATAGTCGGTATGTGTGTGTATGTAGACAAGACCTTTCCATGCTCAGAAAAATTTAGACCCCTGTGACCTTGACCTTGAACTTAGGGCCTGCGCTTAGGTTTCGAAATCTGCGTTTAGGTTTCAAAAAATGCCTTTAAACTTCTATGTCCCTTGAGGTATTGCTTCCATAGTTGGTATGTGTGTGTATATGGACAAGACCTTTCCATGCACAGAAAAATTTAGACTCCTGTGACCTTGACCTTGAACTTAGAGCCTGCGTTTAGGTTTCGAAATCTGCGTTTAGGTTTTGAAAAATGCCTTTAACTTCTATATCCATTAAGGTATTGCTTCCATAGTCGGTATGTGTGTGTATATAGACAAGACCTTTCCATGCTCAGAAAAATTTAGACCCCTGTGACCTTGACCTTGAACTCAGGGCCTGCGTTTAGGTTTCGAAATCTGCGTTTAGGTTTCAAAAAGGCCTTTAACTTCTATGTCCCTTGAGGTATTGCTTCAATAGTTGGTATGTGTGTGTATATGGACAAGACCTTTCCATGCACAGAATTTTTTTTACCCCTGTGACCTTGACCTTGAACTTAGGGCCTGCGTTTAGGTTTCGAAATCTGCGTTTAGGTTTCGAAAAATGCCTTTAACTTCTATGTCCCTTGAGGTATTGCTTTCAGAGTTGGTATGTATGTGTATATGGGCAAGACCTTTACATGCAAAGAAAAATTTAGACCTGTAAGACTTTGACCTTGAACTTAGGGCCTGTGTTTAGGTTTCGAAATCTGTGTTTAGGTTTCAAAAAATGACTTAAACTTCTATGTCCTTTGAGGTGTTGCTTTCATAGTTGGTATGTGTATGTATGAAGACAAGACCTTTCCATGCTCAGAAAAATTTAGACCCCTGTGGCCTTGACCTTGAACTTAGGGCCTGCGTTTAGGTTTCGAAATCTGCGTTTAGGTTTCGAAAAATGCTTTTAACTTCTATGTCCCTTGAGGTATTGCTTCAATAGTTGGTATGTGTGTGTATATGGACAAGACCTTTCCATGCACAGAAAAATTTAGACTCCTGTGACCTTGAACTTAGGGCCTGCGTTTAGGTTTCGAAATCTGCGTTCAGGTTTAGAAAAATGCCTTTTACTTCTATGTCCCTTGAGGTATTGCTTTCATAGTCGGTATGTATGTGTATATGGACAAGACCTTTACATGCACAGAAAAATTTAGACCCCTGTGACCTTGACCTTGATCTTAGGGCTGTGTTTAGGTTTCGAAATCTGTGTTTAGGTTTAGAAAAATGCCTTTAACTTCTATGTCCTTTGAGGTATTGCTTTCATAGTTGGTATGTATGTGTATATGGACATGACCTTTTGATGCACAGAAACATTTAGACCCCTTGACCTTGAACTAAGAGCCTGTGTTTAGATTTCGAAATCTGCGTTTAGGTTTAGAAAAATGCATTTAACTTCTATATCCTTTGAGGTATTGCTTTCATAGTTGGTATGTGTGTGTATATGGACAAGACCTTTCCATGCACATATAAATTTGGACCCTTGTGACCTTGACCTTGAACTAATGTCCTGTGTTTAGGTTTTGAAAAATGCCTTTAACTTCTATGTCCCTTGAGGTATTGCTTTCATAGTTGGTTTATGTGTGTATATGGACAAGACCTTTCCAGGCACAGCAAAATTTAGACCCCTGTGACCTTGACTTTGAACTTAGGGCCCATGTTTAGTTTTCGAAATCTGTATTTTGGTTTCTCAAAATTTTTATTACTCCTATGTCCATTGAAATATTCCTTTCATATTCAGTTTGCATGTGTATATGGACAACATCTTTCCTTGCATGCAAAATGTTTGAGCCCTCTGACCTTGACCTTGAACTTAGGACCCGCGTTTAGGTTTCAAAGTCTGCTTTTAGGTTTCTCAAAATTTCTTTAACTCATATATCCATTGAGATATTTCTTTCATATTTGGCATGCATGTGTATATGAACACGACCTTTCCATGCATGCAAAAAAAATTAGCCCAGTGTCCTTGACCTTGAACTAAGGTCGCGAAAGGTTTTAGGTTTCGAAATCTGCGTTTAGGTTTCAAAAATGCTTATAATTCCTATGTCCCTTGAGGTGTTATTTTCATATTTGATTTGCCAGTGTATATGGACAAGACCTTTCTTTGCAGGCAAAAAGGTTGACCTTTGTGACCTTGAGTGTGCTTTTAAGTTTCTAAAGGTGCCGGTGGCGAGCTTTGTTGTCTCTCTGACAACTCTTGTTTGTGTAAATAATGTTTATCAATGATTTTAACCCTTTTTGTATAGTTACCCAATATACATACATGTACATGTACATGTATCATTTTGAATATCATCTGGAAACAGCCTTAAAGTCCAATTGTGTTTTCAGACCTTTTTTAATGTCTGAAATACAATAACGGTTAATAATAATGTTTGAACATTCTTATGGGCCAAACTGATCTATGAAATGTTGAAGACAGACCTAAATCACCAAAAAGAGCAGTTTAAAACCATAACAAACCGAAAATAGAACGTCTGACATAAACATTACTACACGGCTTAGTGATTCAGCCGGGATCAACTTCACAGTTAACTCATTGGTTAACCCTGTGCCTGCTGGTAGTAACTTTACGGAGTTTACCAACTGTTTCAATCTAGAACAGACGCCGCTTATCTGGATCGGAATTGTTTGACAATCGTCTTAAAGTTTGTTTAATTAAAACTATGCATAAATCTAAACTAAACAAATTTTGCACATGACAATTTCAAAGCAGACGTCTGCAGAATAAGGGTTAACCACTTCTTTCCAGTGCTCCAGATAAGCGGAAGTAAACTGAACAAATCCAACATTTTCTCACTCATTTCAGCACCGAATGCTATGGTGTTAGTACTCATTAGAAATGACACCATTGGTTTTAAAGCAGAAATAAAGATTTTAGTTTTCGAAAAACTCCCCTTATCTGGAGCCTTGTATTTACAGAGTTGTCCTTCTTTCCGTTCGCAAGGTCAAATTAATGGATGTTTCATCCATAAATTAAAAAAATAAAATAAAAAGCGAATTTCTTAGATAAAGTCGCTTTTTGTGAAAGAATCACGTCCCATGTAGTTCTAATGGGATCCCAAACAACAGTTTTATGCAGGTTTCCCAAAAACACAATGCGGCTTTAAAATATAAATTGTTGTAGTTGTTTCAAAAAAAATTTTTTTATACATGTAGCACCAAATTGTAATAGTTAAGTCGGCTTTCTGGAAGAATCAAGCCATAGAAGTTTGTATGTGATTTAACCTGGCCCTATGTTTTATAGCATTTGATGCTCAATTCTGACCAATCAAAAGTTTGAGAAGATCTCAGACTCATCTCAAACGCTATATAACCAAAGGCCCTGTTTCTTGTGCTAGGTGGATGAATATCATGCTGTACGACAGAAGCTAACAGCGGAGATGGCAGACCACTCGAATCTCATACGAAGTCTCGTTGTCCGAGCAGAAGATGCTAGAATCATGGGAGATATGTAAGTTAAACAACTACTATCTTTTTCCTATCATAATTTCTATATGCATTATGGCTGAACCCTTACCCCTTAGCCTGTTTCTAATATTTAAGACAGTTGACTACTTAAAGTAGGTTAAAAGTAAAGCAGAATGTGCCTTTAGGCACATTCTGCTTTACTTTTAGTCTGCTTTAAGGTACTATCTACTTTAATATAGAAATTATTTCTTATGGTTCATGTTCATGACTGTATAAATTTGAACTATTTTCTTTGGTAGAGGAATGAAATGAATGGGCTAAAAGGGGAAAGGGTTAAATATAAATATAAGTTAATGCAGATGGCACACAACATCCCAGCAATAAAACAGTTTATATACCCAGCAACAGAACTAGTGAGCATGTTTGGAGGGGCGCAGAAAGATGCACTGGAATTGGTCTCTGTCTCTCTATCTATATGGCCATCTTAAAGCAGGCTGAACGTGAAGCAGAATGTTCCTTAACTCATTATCCCCTGAAACTTCCAATGGACAATTCCAGTTTACAATAAAGACTGATCCCTTTTAGACTATTTAGGGTTGTTTTTCTAATATATTGCAAAATGACAAACAATGAAGTCCCTGATTAGAGGGCTCCTACAGGAGCCCTCTAATCAGGGACTTCACTGTTTGCATTAGACAAGTGTACTCTTTACAGGTACAGTTTTGGTAGAGGACTCACAAGGGCACAATGAGTTAACCCATTACCCCATAATACACCTTTTTACGCCTTCACTTTATTCCTCAACTGAAGAAAATAATTCCACTTTATACAGTAAAAAATAATTATGTATCATCATGTATATTTTCTATATTCTAGCAGATGGCAGCTAAAAGCAGGCTGAAAGTAAAGCAGAATGCGCCTTTATGTGCATTCTGCTTTGCTTTCAACCTGCTTTAAGTGGTCACCTATCTTCAATACTAGAAACAGACTGGGGTAATGGGTTAAGGAGTATTCTGTTTTACTATCAGCCTGCTTGAAGTTTGTACCTACTAGAATATAGAAAATACTTCTTATTGTGCATATTCACGATTATATTAAGTGGAGCTATTTACTCCAGTGGAGGAATAACTCATTACCTCATAGCCTGTTTCTAATTTTGAAGACAAGTGATCACTTACAGCTGGTTGAAAGTAAAGCAGAATGCACCTCAAGGTGCATTCTGCTTAACTTTCAGCCTGCTTTAAGCTACCATCTGCTAGGACATAAATAATATTTCTTATGGTACATGTTTATGGCTGTATAATTTGGAACTATTTTCTTAAGTGAAGGAATAGATTTAAAAGCATTCAAAGGCGCTTCTATGGGGGGAAAGGGTTAAATGAGTAAACATGTGTTTGTATGGAGTAAAGGGTTAATCTTTCGACACAGTAGACTTGTTTATTTCACAGGGGCAATATGAAGAAGGGATACACAGAGCTGTACAACATGAACCGAGATCTCATCAATGGCTACAAGATTCGCTGTGGAAACCACCAGGAGCTGCTCTCTTCCCTTAAACAAGTCAACTTGGTGATACAGAAGTCAGGAAGAATGAGAGGTAGGAACACTGCCTGTACACAAAAACAAACCCCTATGTCCACCTGGAGAAGGCATTATTTTTTCCAGTTTAAACGCAAATTAAACGCAGATGGAATACTATAAAAAAAAAAAACAAGAAAATGACAATGTCTCACAAGTTTTGATGACTCATTTTAATTGGAGTGGCAAACAGTTTGGAGCCATATCAGACGCCGGGTTACCCGGCGTCTGATCTGGCTCCAAACTGTTTGCAATGGAAATAGTAGTTTTAGCATAAACACCTTCTTTGGGAAAGAATAATGTTTTATCCTCTGTAGGTACACTACCGAGTCACAAAAACAAACCGCTTTATGTCCATTGCAAATGATAACTGTCATAGTACTCCCCTCCTTCATTTACCTTTTTCTCATGTTACAGGGGGGATAGGAATTAACATCGAATTTTACATAAATACTATACAGTGAAACTTCTCTTTTACGACCTCAAGATTTTGTTAATTACCATGTGTTTTTGGCAGATGATGAGACTCCGAACTCTGTCCCTGTTTTAAAGAAATTTTGAAAATTCTCATCAGCATCCATACTGCTTGACACCGTGACCTTGCTTTTAAACCATTACCCCGTCAGTACACCTTTTCACGCCTTGAATTTATCCTCAACTGGAGAAAATAATTTCACTTTTAACAGTTATGATTAGGCACAATAAGAAAAACTTTTATATATTAGCAAATGATAGCTTATTGCATGCTGAAAGCAAAGCAGAATGTGCCTTTAGGCGCATTCTGCTTTACTTTAAACTGCTTTAAGTAGTCACCTATCTTCACAACTAGAATACTGGCGGATGTAGTCGAGGGGTAAAGCACCCGCTCATGACGTCAGGGGTTGTGAGTTTGATCCCCCACCGGAGCAAGTCCTTCGGTTCAGACTTTATAAACCGAGGTCCGATGTATGAGTGCTTTACACTTGGCATCTAAAAGAACCAGAGAACTCTTTGGATAATACGAGTAGGGCATCGCGCCCGGGTTCTCTGTATCCGCTCCCCTCTCTCTGGGGCGTCCAATTAGCCCATAGATTGGAGAAACGGACATTAACAAACAAAACAAACAAACAATCAAAACTAGAAACAGGCTATGGGGTAAAGGGTTAATAGAAATTGCTGTGGGTTCGAATCTCGGTCTGGGCATTTGGATTTTTCAAGTGGGGAAGCCATCCATCTGGCTTGCGGAAGGTCGGTGGTTCTACCCAGTTGCCAATTTGTGCCATAAACAGTGCATAAAGGGCTTCTTGGGGTCTTCCGCCACCTGTAATTAGCTTAGCATCGCGATATGACTGAAATACTGTTAAAAGCGTTGAAAAATCATAAAAAATAAAATAGAAATTTTAAAAAGTTCTATTTTTAGAACAGTAACAGACAACAATTGTTCCAGACGGAAATGCTACCAAGCATGTCAAGTTACTAAGAATGATACTTTTTGCTCTTGCAGTGGGGAAGTACAAGACAGCAGTAATCAACTCGTGTCGCCAGGCCATCAAAAACAACAATGTTAACGCCTTGTTCAAAATCATCAAGACTGGCGGCAGCTGAGGACAGTATAGTGTGAGCGATGACAGACATTCCGTCCAAAATACCAGCAATCACCATGTCAGATCATAGCTTCATGCAGTGGAGAAGACATTCCTGGTTCAACTCTTCCAACACCATGGACCTGTTTGAAATATACTCATTACATTTGCAAACAGTGTAGACCCAGATCAGAGGGCTCCTATAGGAGCCCTCTGATCCGGGTCTACACTGTTTGTTAATTTAGAGCAGTATTGATTACACTACCCAGAATTCTGAGTAGATTTGTTCATGTTTTGGTAACTAAAAAGATCCACAAGGGAACCTTATAGCCGATAAGAGTTACTTAGTGTTAAAAGAGTTAAATACAAATGAAAGTCCAACGCATTGCAATAAAATGTAGAAAATTGCAATTGTTTGAAAACTCTGTTTATTTTAATATGAGAGGCAAATAGTTTGGAGCACGGGTTACCAGGCATCTGATCTGGCTCTTATCTGTTTATAATGGATATCAGCATAATCAGCATAATTATTATTCTATATTCACATATTTAACAAAGGGTATTTTAATTTCAAAACAGGCTCAAGTTAAAGATAACTTATTGGTGGTGATTGACTGATGGCAACTTAAATCAAGATAAAATTAAAGAGCCAATTTTACCTACATTGATTGCTTAATCCATCCTTTATCCATTTGTTGTGAAAGATTTTTGTACGACCAGACTTGTTTTCTGTGCTCAAGGCTGCTTAACCCATTACCCCATAACCTGTTTCTAGTTTTGAAGATAAGTGACGACGTAAAGCAGGTTGAAAGTAAAGCAGAATGCACCTTAAGGTGTATTCTGCTTTACTTTTAGCTTGCTTTAAGCTATTATCTGCCAGGGTATAGAAAATATTTCTTATGGTACACATCAATAATTGTATAAAAGGGAAATATATTTTCTTCAGTGGAGGAATAAAATAAAAAGCATAAATAGCCATATAATAATGTTACCTCTATTATTGTCATGTCACTGTTTTGTTAATATCTTGGGAGCAGGCATTTTATAATGTTGTAAAATCTTGTAGCCCAATCCCCTGCATGTATATTATATGCAATAAATATGTTTAAACTAGTCGTATTTATGGGGCAATGGGTTAATTCTTTCACCTCTGAAATTTCAGATGGACTATTCCATTTTCTGAAAAAAAGTCCAATCTGTTTTTGGCTATATAGGATTGTTATTTGCAGTATATTGCAAACTGATAAAAAGTGCAAACCTTTATCAGAGGACTCCTCTAGAAGTCCTCTAATCTGGGTCTACACTGTTTGCATAGACTGGGTGAACTCTTCATAGGTACACTGTAAACTATGAGTATACTCATGGCTAAGGACTCAATGGGAACCCATTACCCCATAGCCTATTTCTAGTTTTGAAGATAGTTGATCACTTAAAGCAGGTTGAAAGTAAAAAAGATTGCGCCTTATGGCTTTACTTTCAACCTACTTTTAGCTGCAATCTGCAAGAATATAGAAAATATTTCTTGTAGTAAAAAGTCATGACTGTATAAAGTGAAACTATTTTCTTTAGTTGAGGAATAAATTAGAGGTGTTAACAGGCATATTTATGGGGTAAGGGGTTAAAGCACAAAGCTTTTGCTTTATGATCTCTTTAATCAAGTTATATTATCATCTGCTACTAAAATAGAACTTTGGAGAATCAGAATAACAAACTGTTTGCAAAGGTGTTTATGTCTTTATTCGCTAACCTGCAAATTGTACACACTCAGCGAGTAGTAACTGAAACTTAATTTTGCAGTATGAACTGGAATATATTAACCCTTTCCCACATAGCCTGTTTCTAGTATTGAATATAGGTGTCCTCTTAAAGCAGGTTGAAAGTAAAGCAGAATGCACATTAAGTGCATTCTGCTTTACTTTCAGCCTGCTTTAAGCTATCATCTCCTGGAATATAGAAAATAATTTGTATGATACATATTTATGGCTGTATAAATTGGAACTATTTTCATCAGTGAAGGAATAAAACTAATGCGCTAAAAGGCGCTTCTATGGGGGAAAGAGTTAACACATTCAACCCTAGTGGCAAATATACTCCTCATTTACAAACTGTGTACAAGTGAAGAGTCACTTGTGCTATGCACACAGTAAAAACCCAGATCAGAAGGGGGCATCTAATCAGGGTCTGCACTGTATGTAAGTTTACAATAAAGTGTTTGCTATAAACAGTAGAATAAAAAATGAGTAGAACGACCATAGATATATTGTTTAACAAATCCCTAATTCGTCAAAAATGGACTTTACTTAGTTGGAAACTGGAATTGTCCATTAGATGCTTCAGGGGTGAATGAGTTATCTTATTTATTGTCTGTGATAGTATATGTAATTCAGGGCTCCAGATATGGGGAATATTTCAAAAACAAAAATCTTTAAATCTGCTTTAAACCCTGTGGTGTCACTACTCATTAGAATCCTCTCGAATAGATGATTGTAGTGGGTAGTAATACCATAGGATTTGGTACTAAAATGAATTAGAAAAAGTTGGATTTCTTCAGTATACTCCCCCTTATCTGATGCCCTGTGTATGCAAGTACAATGTACTTTAATGTATCGACTGAATCATTGATTAAAATTTGAATCAAATTTCTCATTGAATTTGTATTTTGTTATATCCAATTTTATAATGAAGATAACACTATTCAAAATAGGGAATTAAATCTTTCACTGCCAAGCTTTATCCTCTGTTTTAACCCTCTTACCGAAAAAATATCATATGCGCTGGTAAAGTCATTTGCTTTATGTTTTAAAGTCAGATTCAGGGATGGGTTGTTTTTATGCCCCCGGCATCGACAGATGCGGGAGCATATAGTAATCGTCCTGTCCGTCCGAGCGCACGAAAGGTCCTTTATTGGGTAGGGAGAACAATAGATTCCATTCATTCCGTGATTGCCCTATTGTTATTGCTGGGTATATTAGTGTACTGTTGGGTACTTTTAAACAAAAAATATACCCAACAAATGTCCAACTGTGAGAACGTCCGTCCTTCCGTCCGTCCGTGCAGCTAACTTGGAGTAAGGGGCCATTTTAGTGGACTGTGAACAAATATAGGGCTATTGGCAGTTAAAGGGCCATGGCCCTTAACTGGTTCTAAAAATTGCAAAAATGGTATCAGAGGGCCTCAAGGGAGGTAAAAAATAAGTTTTCAAATTAAGGCCTTTTAGTACAAATGTCCATAATCTGTCCATATGTAGGGGGTGACTTTAAAGGGCCATTTTGGTTGCTCAGATAATATCAATGGGTCACGAGTGGCCCTTTAACTTGGACAAATGGCCCTTTAAATTTGGCCCCTTAGCAGGCTGGCCCTTAGACCTAAGTTAGTAGACCGTCCGTCCGTCCGTAACCAGGTTAAGTAGATTTTACCGTTTCGTCTAGCTTCAACACCACTTATTCAAATGCTTAGATACTTATACAGTTGTTGCCGTGGACCATTCCCTAGCCACCAATAATACCCAACCTTGATTTTGACCTTGACCTTGACCTAATTTGGACTTAGAATATTTTGAATGGGCTATTTCTTGGTTAACTAGATTTTACCGTTTCGTCTAGCATCAACACCGCTTACTCCAATGCTTGGATACTTATACAGTTGTTGCCTTGGACCATTCCCTATCCATCAATATCACCCAACCTTGATTTTGACCTTGACCTTGACCTACTTTGGACTTAGAATATTTTGAATGGGCTATTTCTTGGTTAACTAGATTTTACCGTTTCGTCTAGCATCAACACTACTTACTACAATGCTTCTATACTTATACAGTTATTGCCTTGGACCATTACCAACCCACCAGTAATACCCAAGCTCAGTTTGACCTTGACCTAATTTGGACTTAGAAAAGATTCAGAATATATTGTCAAGGATGCCACCGGGGGCATACCGGTAAGCGTTTATTGAACGCGCAGTCTTGTTTTAAACTGAAGCGATATCTATATGAGTGTCAAATAGTTTAGATCCTGATCAGACGATGCAATATGCGGCATCTGATCAGGATCTGTGCTGTTTGGAAAGTCACCTTTTGACACCATTGACAGTGAAAGAGTTAAAAAAGTATTAAATTATAGAATTGCTCTGGCTATAATTTAATACAATTTTGTTCGGCAAATGAATGCCTGTGAGAAATTGTACTCTTTTAAAATCCTTTAACCCTTTACCTCAAAGCTTGTTTCTAGTTTTGAAAAGGTGACCACTTAAAGAAGGTTGAAAGTAAATCAAACTGTTCCTAAAGGAGATTTCTGCTTTACTTGAAACCTATTTTAAGCTTCATTCTGGAAGGATAATGGACATGCCTTCTGTGTTTTATTTACAGAACTTCCTAAGTGGAGGACTGCTTGCATTTTGATACAGGGCTGCCATTTCTCCAGATTTTTTTTAAATCTTCAAATTTTTATTCCAACAGATAGAGCTTAAAACAGGCTGAGAGTAAAGCAGAATGCACCGTAAGGCGCATTCTGCTTTACTCTCAACCTGATTTAACCCTTTCCCCCATAGAAGCGCCTTTTAGCGAATATGATTTATTCCTCCGCTAAAGAAAATAGTTCCAATTTAATCAGCCATGAATACATATTATAGCGAATATTTTCAAGAGTCTAGCACATGATAGCTTAAAGCAGGCTGAAAGTTAAGCAGAATGCGCCTCAAGGCGCATTCTGCTTTACTTTAAGCCTTCTTTAAGTGGTCATCTATCTTCAATACTAGAAATAGGCTATCAGGTAAAGGGTTAAGCATTACCGGTCTTAAAAACTAGAAACAGACTATGGGTTAAAGGTATAATCAGAAAAATCGGGCTTGAAAAATTAAAATTTTTGAAATCTTGAGGATTTTTTTATCAACTTATGGCAGGCCTGTTGATACGTTTGATCTAGCATTAAAAGTAGTAATATGTAAATTTGTGTCGGACGCTTATATAAATAAGTAAATATTAGAATAGTTTAGGATAAGTAATTCTGATTTGAACCTGGACCCCTTCATGCAAGAGTGAAAAAGACATAGTTAGCAAAGCGGGCTATTCAATAAAAGTGATCGATATAAACTACCTTACTGCTTCATGGGCGAACAGATTCAATTGAGTCGAAGTCACAGGTACTTGACACATAGATCTAGATCTATTACCAAAAATAAAACAATTTTTATTATGCCCCCAGCATCGACAGATGCGGGGCATATAGTAATCGTCCTGTCCGTCCGTGTGTCCGTCCGTAACACGGTTAAGTAGATTTTACCGTTTCGTCTAGCATCAACACCGCTTACCCAAATGCTTGGATACTTATACAGTTGTTGCCTTGGACCATTCCCTATCCACCAATATCACCAAACTTTGATTTTGACCTTGACCTTGACCTTGACCTAATTTGGACTTAGAAAATTTTAAATAAGCTATTTCTTGGTTAACTAGATTTTACCGTTTCGTCTAGCATCAACACAACTGACTACAATGCTTTGATACTTATACAGTTGTTGCCTTGGACCATTACCAACCCACCAATATCACCAAACTTTGATTTTGACCTTGACCTTGACCTAATTTGGACTTAGAAAATTTTAAATAGGCTATTTCTTGGTAACTAGATCTTACCGTTTCGCCTAGCATCAACACAGATGACTACAATGCTTTGATACTTATACAGTTGTTGCCTTGGACCATTACCAACTCACCAATAATATCCAAGCTCAGTTTGACCCTGACTTTGACCTAATTTGGACTTAGAAAAGATTCAGAATATATTGTCAAGGATGCCACTGGGGGCATTAAGCGTTTATTGAACGCGCAGTCTTGTTGTTTTTTTACTAGACTTATACCAAGTTAATACCAAACTCAGATACAGAGTCTGGGTTGTTGTTGTAGTTGTAGATTCCTCCGTTGACTTGTCGGAGCACCGGTGCTCGGTCTGTATAATGTTGCAATGCAATAAGGCAGGTTTTGTCATGGCACAGCTCAAATGTATTCAAACCACATTGTTATTCAACTCATTTGATGAAGTTATTACATTGTTTTTTAATCAGGATACAGAATAACATCTGCCTTAAAACTACCGGTATAACAGAAATTAAATCTGTCTTTCAAATTAACCAAGCAATGACATAGATATGGACACTGTCAATGGTATTTCCCGGCAAACGAAGCATATATATCATCAGAAATATTTTATATATTCTAGCAGATGGTAGCTTAAAGGAGATTAAAAGTAAAGCAGAATGCGACTTAATGCGCATTCTGCTTTACTTTCAACCTGCGTTATGTAATCCCGCTTGAAAAATAGATAATTTGAAGTCTTAGGATTTTTCTTGATCAACTTATGGCAGCCCTGTAAAATGGTACCTTTTTTAATTAGTGACTTCAAATTTATATGTAAATATTTCATAATCACTTAAACGAACCAGTTAGTCTCTAGCTAATGGAAAACGACATTGTGTGTTTTATTTTGATGTCATTGTAGACATTGGATGTACAGCGCTCCCTCTCAACAACGACACCCAATGGGAGACAAAAAATGTGTTCGTTGTTTGGAGGGAGTCGTTATATGGAGGGAAATTGGCTTACATTTGCAAACAGCTTGAATTCAGATCAGACGCCGCGTCACGCGGCGTCTGATCTGAATTCAAGCTGTTTGTCATTCGTAATTAAGCTTTTCTGTCAAAAAGTCCATTATGTAATTTTTAGAAAAAACAGCAGACGACAATTTAATCAGACGATATTGCAACAGTAAAAGCGTTAGAGATAATAGTCCTGCTTCGGGAACTGTGACAAGGATCGTTGTAAGGAGGGAGTCGTTGCTGAGAGGGCCGTTGAAGGGAGGGAACACTGTATAACAAAACGTCATTCTTAAACATTCAAAGTTAAGCATATTCTATAATAATTTAGCCCTATCATGAGCTAACCTGCTTTATTGTATTGCAAACAGTGTAGATATTAAGGCCAGGTTAGCCTTTATATCTAGACTATATGACACCCACATGTATGTAAAGCATGTTATTTAGCTGTATGATATAGGGTAGTGTAGACCAAACATTGATACAGAGCATGGGATGAAAACGATGCTTGGTCTGTACAACGTTGCAATAATAAGGCAGGTTTTGTCATGACCCGGCTCAATTAAACACTGGTTTCTTTTAAGTTTAAACTATTTTGACTGATTTAATCATTTAAAGCACACGCATCCCATCTTTGTCTGTCGTATGTCGTGAAGAGTCCATGAACTTTTACAATTCGAAATTAAACTCAGATTCTACCAAACCAAATGTGTTGCAACTTGCTAAAATAGTCAGGCCTTCCATATCTGCGGATTTTTCCGAAATCTTCGGATTTTTTTTTTAATTTCTCCGGATTTGGGTGACAAATAGTTTAGATCCAGATCAGACGCCGCGTTATGCGGCGTCTGATCTGGATCCAAACTGTTTTCATAATTATGTTAGGGTTAAAGAACCTGGCAGCTAAAGGGTAAAAGGTATGTTTCCTAAAATCGCTCTTGAACATTTGGAAATCTTAGGATTTTTATGAGCAACTTATGGTATCCCTGAATGGTAGGTGCATGTCCCTACTCCTGACTAAACGTTGTAACAATAATGGTGATTTAAAATCAAATTTGGTCGCAATAGGGGCAGACAGGCCTAGTCCTTAGCTTCGAACGTAAGATTCCGCTCTGACATACTTAACTTTAAACCACAGGGTACCGTCACAATGAATTCTGAACCCAATACAGGGTGTCCCAAAAAAACCGGAACCATTGGTCAAGTATGCAATATATCCATTTCCTATCAATATCGATACATAAAATGTACATAGATAGGTAGACACGACATTTTGCCATATGTCGTCCAAATTTGGTCTAAAAATGTTCAGCAGTTTTTAAGATATGAGCATTTTTAAGGGACCAATCGAAGGCCCGTTTGTTCATGATATCGAATTTTCTTTACACTTGGCGCACTTAGTTCAGCCGTTGTCACTGTACAGTGATTTGACGTCTATCCACATTTTACGCCTTTGATATACTGAGTCAAACAGCATGACTATCACGAAAATCACGTATCTTCAATAACTAAAAAACGGACTTAATTACGATTTTATCGTACAAAACAGTCATTAAAACACACCAAATAATATTCTTTAAAGTGATGTTGCTTTCGACATTGAGACTTCAGAAAATGCTATTCGGTTTTTTTAGCTCCTGAAAAGTTGTAATTTTTCACATTTTTCTTATACGCATTTTGCGCAGAACAGCGACGATGTACTATTTTAATTTGATTTATTATATTGTCTGTCAAGTGACAGTCACTTTGTAATAAATTCATTAAAAAAATATAAGATAACTTAGTAGACTCAATTTGCATGTGCAGCATGTATATGTGTTGGTTTCTGGGACAATTGGTGCGTAAACAGGTAAAGAATAAAACAGTTGAACGATTGTTTAGACCGTGCAAAAGCTGCCGTGTGTAATCACAAAAACAAAATATCATGGTCAAACGGATTTTAGGGCGCTTCATTTAAATGCTAATAACTACGGAAGCCGGATAGTGCCACTTTTACCATGTTTTATTTATTTTTTATCTTGAAAATTCAAGATATTATCTTGAAAATTCAAGATAGTATCTTGAATTTTCAACATACTAACTTGAATTTTCAACATACTATCTTGAATATTCAAGATACTATCTTGAAAATTCAAGATATTATCTTGAATTTTCAACATACTAACTTGAATATTCAAGATACTATCTTGAATATTCAAGATAATATCTTGAATTTTCAAGATAATAACTTGAATTTTCAAGATACTATCTTGAAAATTCAACATACTATCTTGAAAATTCAACATACTATCTTGAATTTTCAAGATAGTATGTTGAAAATTTAAGATATTATCTTGAATTTTCAAGATAGTATGTTGAATTTTCAAGATAGTATCTTGAATATTCAAGATAATATCTTGAATTTACAAGATACTTATCTTGAAAATTCAACATATACTATCTTGAAAATTCAAGATAGTAACTTGAATTTTCAACATAATAGAGATGGGATAAATCTGTTGTATGGAAGGTGGATAGTGTCACTTTAAGAATTCATAGAAGGCTGAGTCTCGTAAAAATATACAATGAGGAAATTATTAAAGGCGTTTATATAAGGTCAAAGGGTTAAAATACAGATTAAAGAGAAAAAGTTTATTTTATTTCTAACTCAGCTAATTACAGCTCGGGTTGAGGTTTTGTGATCCCTGGAATGTCCTTTGTGCATCGTGCATCTTTGTCAATATTCTTAGCTCACCTGAGCTTATGTTCCGTGTGAGTTATTGTGATCGCATTTCGCATCCGACGTTCGTCTGTCTGTCCGTCCATCAACCACTTTCTGTAAACGAATTCTTAGCTGAAAACCAGTTGACCAGCTTTTATGAAACTTGATCCTTACAAAAAGTATTCAAAGAAATTGAATCCACTCAAAACTGTGGTTGACATGGCAATGTTTTAAAGTGTTCTGCTCTATAACCTTAAGGCCTAGGGCATTGATAATTGGTAACTGGTATGTAGCATAACGGTGTGTAGTTGTCCTCTACCAAGTTTGTTCAAATTATACACCTGGGTCAAAATAAGCCCTGCCCTAGGGTTCACTTGTTTTCTCTGAAGCTAGTAGAATTTCTTAGCCTAAAGGTGGGCGATTTAAGGTCCAACATGGCCCTCTTGTTTTTAGTCTTCTCTGTGAAACCACTGGATAGATTTTCACCAAAATTTACCTGAATGATATTTATATATTAGTCTTATGCAAATTCCTATTGTTTATGGTATTACGTGAAAAATAGTGGTTGTCATGGCAACCAACCACTTAAAACTTTGAAAAATCTTTGAAAACCTTTCCAGAAATTACTGAGCTAATTTCTACCAAATCTCCCAGTTTAGTGATGCTTTTAAGCTCACCTTCACGAAGTGAGGGGGCTTATATGCTATACCCCGACGTCAGCGTCCGGACTGGATATCATAAACTATAATCAGTACAGCATTGTAAAACGTAGTTGAGTGACATTGACCTTTGACCTTGACCTCTGGGGTTAATGTTAAGGTTTTGCGTTAAAGTCTATTCATAACTTAGAGTCTGTTCTGGCTGATTCGCCTGTATGAGTAGACCACGATGCACCGCAGTTTGGTGACCTTGACATTTGGCCTTTACCTCTAGGCTCAACGTTAAGGTTTTGCGTTAAAGTCTGTTCTGTGCAGGATGTGAGCTTCGTAATATTTGATTAGAAAGACAGACGCTGGACAAAAGGTGATCATAAAAGCTCACCCGGAGCATAAACTCAGGTGAACTAAACTGTTTACGAAAGATGCAAGACAAAGCTGTGATCAGATGAGCTAGAAATAAATGCAACTATTTCTCTTTGATCTGGATTTTAACCCTTTGACCTTTAAAAATGCCTTTAATACTTTTCCCTTGAATATTTATTCGAGCCTACTATGAATTCTTAAAGTGGCACTATCCACCTTCCGTACAACAGATTTATTCCAGCTCTATTATGTTGAAAATTCAAGTTACTATCTTGAATTTTCAAGATAGTATGTTGAATTTTCAAGATAAGTATCTTGAAAATTCAAGTTATTATCTTGAAAATTCAAGATATTATCTTGAATATTCAAGATAGTATCTTGAAATTTCAACATACTATCTTGAAAATTCAAGATAATATCTTGAATTTTCAACATACTAACTTGAAAATTCAAGATATTATCTTGAATATTCAAGATAGTATGTTGAATTTTCAAGATACTATCTTGAATTTTCAAGTAAGTATGTTGAAAATTCAAGATACTATCTTGAATTTTCAAGTTATTATCCTGAATATTCAAGATAGTATGTTGAAAATTCAAGATACTATCTTGAATTTGCAAGATAATAACTTGAATTTTCAAGATAATTTATTTTTAAAAAATTGTAAAAGTGGCACTATCCGGCTTCCGTAAATAACTTTAAAACCAGTGTATATTTATACATACAATTTGCCAGAAATATGCCCAACTGAAATATCTACAAAACTGTATATTTATCTTTAGAAATACCTGTCTACTTTAGGAAAAATACACCTATAAGTTAGGGTTCCTTTTTTTTTGGGACACCCTGTAGAAAAACAAGAATATCGTTCCCAACGATGGATGCTCCCCACAAAGAAAACCCCCAAGGTATAGCATGTTTAGTAGGTGAACACAGTATCAAGTTTCATCAACTTATGATGTAACTTTCAGGAGATATGCTTCAGACAAAAATGATTTTTTATGAAAAAAGGAGGCACTTAAATATTTGGAGATTACAGTTATAATTCTTGTGTACTACACTTCTTTTTGTCATCCTCTAACACAATATCAAGTTTCATCAAATTACAGTGCGACAGAAAATTTGTTTTGTTTTTTTAATTTTTATGTAGAAAAAGGGAGATAATTCAATATTGGGAAATGGCAAAGTTATGGTTCTTGAGTACAGCACTCCCTCTTTCACCCTGTCACACTGTATCAAGTTTCATCAACTTACAATGCAATGCTCAGGAGATATGCTCCAGACAAAATTAGATTTTTTTTTAAATAGAAAAGGGGCGATAATTAAATAATGGGAGATGACAGAGTCATGGTTCTTGTGTACTGCACCTCCTTATGTCACCATCTATCACTGTATCAAGTTCCATTAACTTACGGTGTAGCAGTCAAGAGATATACTCCGGACAAAATTGTTTTGCATTTTTAGAAAAAGTGAGATAATTCAATATTGGGAGATGGCAGAGTTACCGTTCTTGTGTACTGCACTTCCTTCAGTCATCTTCTATCACTGTAACACGTTTTACCAACTTACAGTGTAACAGTCCAGACATATGCTCCGGACAAAATTGATTTTTTAATGAGAAAAAGGGAGATAATTCAAAATTGGGAGATAAGAGAGTTACGGTTTTTGTGTACTGCACCTCCTTCTGTCATTCTCTACCACTGTAGCAAGTTTCTTCAAGTTACTGTGTACCATTAAGGGGATATGCTCCGGACAAGAAAGCGTGACGGACGGGCGGACAGACAGACAGACAGACAGACAGACGGATGTTCTTACAGGAGGATACTTATGTGGCTATTTTCTATTGTTTTCTTTTGCGTGGCTAGCCACACAACTGACATTTTCTTTTTGCTCTAACTTGAAAAATAATGATCTGAAGGCTAACCCTACCCCTAACCCTATGTCCCACAGCTGGCCAGGTTAATGTCACAAGAAATGGCCAGGTTAATGTCACAAGAGACGGCTAGGTTAATGTTTTTCAATTATGGGGCTAGGAACTTTAGCCACGTAAGTAACCTCTCGTAAGCACGGACGGACGCATGGACGGACGTTCTAACGGGAGGATACTTATGTGGCTATTTTCTATACCTTTCTTTTGGGTGGCTAGCCACACAAGCAACAATTTATTTTTGCTTTTACTTGGAAAAAAATGATCTGAAGGCTAACCCTACCCCTAACGCTATGTCCCACAACTGGCCAAGTTAATGTCACAAGAAATGGCCAGGTTAATGTCACAAGAGACGGCCAGGTTAATGTTTTTCAATTATGGGGCTAGGAATTTTAGCCACATATATAAGTACCCTCCCGTAAGCACGGACGGACGGACAAAGCGGCGACTATATGCTCCCTCCTAAAGAGGAGCATAAAAATGTACCATCATTAGCTCACCTGAGCCAAAGGCTCAGGGTGAGCTATTGGGATGGCCCTGTGTCCGTCGTCGTGCGTCGTCCGTCGTGCGTCGTCCGTCGTCGTTAACAATTGCTTCAAATGACATCTCCTCCAATACCGCTTGACAGAATTCAACCAAACTTTACAGAAATGTTCCTTGCGTCAAGCTCTTTCAAATTTGTTCAAAGAATTAAAAACAATGCAGAACTCTGGTTGCCATGGCAACCAAACTGAAAAAATAAGGAAATCTTAAAAAATCTTCTTGTCAAAAACTGCACGGGCCAGAGCTTAGATATTTGGCACATTGCATCATCTACAGGTCCTCTATCAATTTTGTTCAAATTATGCCCCTTGGGTCAAAATTGGCCCCGCCCCGGGGGTCACAGTTTTACATAGAGTTATATAGTGAAATTTTCAAACGTCTTCTACTCTGAAACCAATGTGGCCAGAGCTTTGATATTTGGCATGGTGACACTTCTAGATGTCCTTGACCAAAACTGTTCAAATGGTTCTGGTCAGTTGCATAACTAGGTCACAGGAGCTAAAAATAGATTTTTTCAATGAAAACTTAAAAAATCTTCTTGTCTGGATCTACAAGGGCCAGAGCTTAGATATTTGGCACATAGAATCGCCTACAGGTCCTCTATCAAGTTTGTTTAAATTATGCCCCTATGGTTAAAATTGGCCCCGCCCCGGGGGTCACAGTTTTACATAGAGTTGTATAGTGAAATTTTCAAACGTCTTTTTTTCTGAAACTAATATCGCTAGAGCTTTTATATTTGGCATGGTGACACTTCTAGATGTCCTATAACAAAATTGTTCAAATGGTTCCGGTCTGTTTCATAACTAGGTCACAGGAGCTAAAATAGATTTTTTTCAATGAAAACTTAAAAAATCTTCTTGTCTGAAACTACAAGGGCCAGAGCTTAGATATTTGGCACATATAATCGCCTACAGGTCCTCTATCAAGTGTGTTCAAATTATGCCCCTGGGGTCAAAATTGGCCCCGCCCCGGGGGTCACAGTTTTACATAGAGTTATATGGGGAAAATTTCAAATGTCTTTTTCTCTGACACTTATATGGCTAGAGCTTTTATATTTGGTATGGTGACCCCTTTAAATTATCCTTTACATTTTTTCTTCAAATGGTTCCGGTCTGTTGCATATCTGGGTCAGTCCTGGACATAAATCATGATCTCCATTTTTTCAGGTATTCTCAGGTGAGCGAAATATGCCCCCATGGGGCTCTTGTTTTTATATTTGGATTCAGACCTCATTATGATGGTCAACTGTGGTTTCTCTTATAAATATAGTTTACTGGTCTAGTTTAGCTTGGATGGCAGTGAAGTTACCTCTTGTTTCCCGAGTTATTGTCATAGTCCCATTTAAGCACTTCTACGTTCCGACAAAGACTTTTTACATTAGACGCAAGGGTTGGTAATACTCGACTAGTTTATTGTAGCAAGGTAAGAAATCTTACAAATCACAAGTGTTTGCTTGATGACGTTTATCCCTGGAAGCATACTTAATTGGCACGACTAGTGGAAAGAAAAAACCAGGAAAGCATTATTTCACTGTTTGAAACCGTTTGTTTATTAGATAATAATCCAATAAATATATTGTTATCCGGTTAACCACCGGAGTGCGTGAAATTACATTTTCAAAGCATTTATACTATGTCTGTTTAAATCCTTTTGCTGAAAGTTCGGAACCATTCTTATAATTTCGATGAGTCCATTTTTCACTAAGGGGATGTTTTAAGCAAATCGTTTTTATTTGTAGTATATATGTCATAGAAATCCCTGTAAGCAAACAATGCAAACTCAGATCAGACGCCGCATTATCCGGCGTCTGATCTGAGTCTGCACTGTTGGCCTATATGTCCCATTTACACAATACAAGAATAACAAAATTCAATGATGCACTTCTATCAATTCCCAACTTTTTATTGCTTCTACAGCTTTTAACAATTCCGTTTAAACGAAACACGATGTAATAAAGTTTTGAAAATGACAATGTAAAATCTGAGCGACAAACAGCCTGGGTCATGGTCACACTGGTAAGACGTAACGCCCCGGCTGCTGTTCTATGTTCCGGCTGCTGTTAACGCAACGCTAAAGCTATGGAACAAAACTGGCTGCGCCCATGGTAATCAACGAGGTAAGGACAAGAAAATATTGTTTACGAGAGTCTTTCTTTAAAATACCAAAAAAGGAGTAGTTGCACGGAATATCACGGTTATACCGGTATGTGCATGCTCCGGCGTTGTGTTCTCGTTGGATACTCGCTTAGTTTAACCCGATAAAGTTGCGACAGATACCGGATGTCTTGAACATTTATGTGTATGTGTGTAGACCTCCGAGAAAGCTTCGTAAAGCTGGTATATAAGATATTCGGCAATGCCATCAAAACCAAAACACTCCCTGATAGTGGACCGTATTGATAAATTAATATAACAATGTCCCCTTTAGTGGATATAAAACTTTTATAGGTTATTTTTGAAATACAACATTCCTCGATGCCGGATATGATACTTGCACAACTTTACGTCTTACCAGTGTGATGGTGTGTGTTTTATTTCCATTATCATGCTGATGATTTACTTACGACCTTAATCAAGCTTTCAGTGATTAAAAAGCAATGTGATTAGACATGTTACTTTAGATTATGGTTATGGAACACCATTTAGGCTCTCCTATATATTTTATAAAAGTGTTTCTTTTTCAAGATCAAATTTTCTCAACATTTACAGCCTAGCAAGGTGCAATTCTGTATTTTAGGCATCGGCTAAAACAGGGACAAGTCATTCCTACATAAACCCCTTCTAGGACAACAGAAATGCCTCGTATCCGTTCCCTAACATCCATATATTGCATCATAAGCACAAACACGCGAATGTCGAGTGACAATAAAAAGCCATTTTGTTGCACAAATTATCGCCACTATATCTCAAGTTTGGTGTTCCATAACCTTAATTACAAGCTCGATAACTAATGATTAGCGTGATTACCGATTATGTTCCTGATCCGATTAATAAAACAACGAATCGTGAATCAAGATTCTGATTTAGAATATGGTAATAAAACACCCCCAGATCAAAGCGAGTTCTTTGGTACATAGTGAATCTAACACCACCGTGAGTGTCAGATAAGAATATCCCACCCGAGTTTGAAGATATTTTTGGAACACGAGGCTAAAAACCCTAAAAACGCGTTTAACTTGCTATAGAGTGGCGAGTTGTATTTTAAGGCGCTAATTCATGCATGACGACGTCATGACGACGTCAAAACAACGGCAATAACAACCAATCATAAGATAGTTCCATTAGTTCGGCTTGTCTGTCCGGACAGATAAGGTTTTCTCACCTCTCGGACAGAGGTATCCCGAAATCTAGGGGGTGTGAGATTAATAGAATCAAGCACGGCTTTTGGTAAAGACGGGGAATTCTATACCCAATGTTTGTCTGTTTCCAGTCGGAAACGAGCTTTAGAGAGTTTCCGACAGGAACAGACAAACCGAGGGTATGGAATTCCCCGTCTTTACCAAAAGCCGTGCTTGCTTATTTTTCTCGCTTAAATTACCTTTAAAACGAGTTAATTAAAGGAATTGTAAAGACCTACTTTTTATCCGAATCACACATTCCATATCCAATAGCAACAAACAGCTGTTTAAAAGTCGCGCTATTTCAGCTTGGCTTTAACATTTATTTGTACACACGTTTTCAGAAGAAAACATGTCCCATTTTAGATCACAACTCAGAAATACAAACGTTTTTATTTAATCCAAGCGATTTTGAATAGTAAACGTTATCAAAACGTCCATTTCTTCCTTTATATGCGTTCTACTTTCAAGCCATAACATCAACCGACGTCAACGACGTCATATAAGAACGTGACCTTACGTGTATACTCGATCATGTGAAACAATCAACAACAACAACATAAATTATGGTTTAAACATCGGATCATTGAATTGTCGAAAGCCACAGACAACTATAGAGTCTACTGTAAAATTATCGGTTTGATTTCTCTCTATAATCGTAGTTTGTGGTCCATTTAAGTTTTAGGGAATTTCTGTAGGAGAAACGTCCCTTTCCCTTGCTTTTAGCCAATCGGGCGGAAGGATACCGTACCAGACAAGGTTTGCCGCACTACTATTTATAGTAACAAAATGTGGTCTAGCACCCCTGAAAAGCGAGAAAACCTTTTCTCGCTTTTTGGGGGTGCTAGACCACATTTTGTTACTATAAATAGCAGTGCGGCAAACCTTGTCTGGTACGGTATTCTTCCGCCCGAATGGGTTTAAGCAAGGGAACGGGAGGTAACTCTTACAGAAATACCCTAAAACTAAAAATTGACCTCAAGCTACGTTTACAGAGAGAAATGTAATCGACAATTTTACAGTAAACTCTACACTGGCTGTGGCTTTCGACAATTCAATGATCCGGTGTTTAAACAGTGATTTATGTTGTTTTTGTTGATTGTTTCAAATGATTGAGTATCCGCGTAACGTCACGTTCTTATGTGACGTCATTGACGTCGGTTGTTGTTATGGCTTGGAAGTAGAACGTATATAAAGGAAGAAATGATCGTTTCGATAACTTAAACTATTCAAACCGCTTGGATTCAATAAAAACCGTTTGTATTTCTGAGTTATGATCTAAAGTTGGGCACGTTTTCTTCTTAAAACGTGTGTACAAATAGATGTCAAAGCCAAGCTGAAATAGCGCGACCTTCAAACAGCTGTTTGTTGCTATTGGATATGGAATGTGTGATACGGGAAAAAAGTAGGTCTTTACAAATCCTTTAATATACTCGTTTTAAGAGGTATTTTAAGCGAGAAAAATAATCAAGCACGGCTTCTGGTCAAGACGGACGAGTCTAGACCCTCGGTTTGTCTGTTCCTGTCGGAATCTCGCTAAAGCTCGATTCCGACTGGGAACAGACAAACCGAGGGTCTAGACTCGTCCGTCTTGACCAGAAGCCGTGCTTGATTCTATTAATCTGTCCGGACAGACAAGCCGAACTGATGAAACTATCTTATGATGGGTTGTTATTGCCGTTGTTTTGACGTCGTCATGACGTCGTCATGCATGCATTAGCGCCTTAAAATACAACTCGCCACTGTATAGCAAGTTAAACGCGTTTTTAGGGTTGACGAGGTGAGAAAATAAATCTAACACCACAGTTGAGTATCAGATGAATATCCCACCTTCGTTTGAAGATATTTCCAAAAGTATCTTCAAAACTCGGGTGGGATATTCTTATCTGACACTCACGGTGGTGTTAGATTCACTATATCTCACACACCCTAGATTTCGGGATACCTCTGTCCGAGAGGTGAGAAATATGTGTCTGAATGTTCGCAACTGACGTTACTACAAATGTGTCACTGGTTATTTGAAACATTTATACAGTGATCCCTCTCTACAACGGCACTCCGAACAACGACTCCCTCCTTTAAACGACCCATGTCACTGTTCTCCAAACAAGACAAAAGTTTGTCTTATACAGTAGAACCTCTTATAATGGCCATTTAAATGAAGGTTAATTGTCCGTATGAATGACAGGTGACAGCTTAAAGCAATGTGAAAGTGAAACAGAAAGCTCCTGTAGGAGCTTTCTGTTTCACTTTCACATTGCTTTAAGCAGTCTCCTGTCTTAAACGACTAATATTTGACACAACTTAGTGGTCGTAGTAGAGAGGTTCTACTGTACTTTCACTTCGTCTGCTTATAATTGTCGTTTGCTAACTTCCAAAAGTCATACATTGGACATTTTGACAGAAAAAAACCAATGACGACTGAAAACAGCTTGGATCCAGGTCAGACGCCACGTTACGTGGCGTTTGATCTGGATTCAAGCTGTTTGTAAATGTAAG
Source organism: Gari tellinella (assembly GCA_922989275.2). Lineage (NCBI taxonomy): Eukaryota > Metazoa > Mollusca > Bivalvia > Cardiida > Psammobiidae > Gari > Gari tellinella. The sequence goes on from OV277867.1 coordinate 52,579,533, forward strand.
CAAAGTCTTAATTTTCCCTCCCTAAAACGACTCCCGCCGAACAACACACACACTTTGTGTTTCCCATTGTGTGTCGTTGTAGAGAGGGAGTACTGTATTGTATGTTAACACGTGCACAGTTATTGGGCTACAACTTATTACACTATCGTTGATCCTTTACGTTGATATGTATACATACAGCGCTCCCTCTCAACAACGACACCCAATGGGAGACAAAAAAAATATGTTCGTTGTTCGGAGGGAGTCGTTATAGGGAGGGAAATTGGCGTACATTTGCAAAAAGCTTGAATTCAGATCAGATCTGATCTGATCTGAATTCAAGCTGTTTGTCACTTGTAATTAAGCTTTTTCTGTCAAAAAGTCCATTATGTAACTTTTAGAAAAACAGCAGAGGACAATTTTAAGCAGACGATATTGCAGCATTAAAAGCGTTTAACATAATAGTCCTGCTTCGGAAACTGCGACAAGGATCGTTGTAAGGAGGGAGTCGTTGCTGAGAGGGTCGTTGAAGGGAGGGAACATTGTACATACAAGAGTGACATAGCACAACAAAGCAAAAAAAATGAATAGTTATCAAAAGCAAAAATCGGTGGCACAACCGAAGCGTTGATAATACGTGTTTACTTTTTTGCATATTATTTGAGTATAATACTATGCAAACAGTATAGAACCAGAAACGAATGCCCCATTAGGAGCCATCTGATCAGGGTCTACACTGTTTGTCATTTTGAAAAAGTATATTGTAAACACTATTTTGGACTTTTCGTAGACGATAAATTAGAAGCAGACGACAATTAAACATGATAAAAGTTAACAAGTTAGTGGTGAATGAATAAAAGTCCACTGGTTGGTTTGAATGTCCTTTGCCATCAAATCTTGGAACTTATGAAAATCGTGTTGTCATGGTTACCATAACCGCCAACACCCTAGTCCATATACATGTACCACCAGACCCTAGTTGACGTCACAAACATCTAAAGAGATTGCCTGATTGATGGGTAATTCTGAAAAATAAAAATAACATGTATAGTTCATTCATTCATCCCTGAAACTTTAAATGAAAAGTACCCATTTCCAATCAAATTTAGAGTATTTTACCCATTAAGGGTTTTTATTTGCGATACTTTGCAAACTTCATGATTGATAGTGTAAACGCAGACTTTAGGGCCCCCCTGATCAGGGTCTACACTGTTTGTATATGACAAGCCTTCTCGTCACAGAAACACTGTTTGTCAAAGACAAGAAAACTCGTTGCTAGGGTTGATGTTACATTTTTACTCAAGAAAGATAATAAAAACGGTTGTATAGCAAAAGCCCTCTTTCACACCATCATAAGGAAATAGATCCACCTTGTTTTAATGAATTATTTCTATACAAGTCTTCTGAAATACAAATTACAGAAGTGAACATTATGTCCCTTTCTATTTAACCCTTTCTTTATCGCAAGAATTTTACCCCTTCACCGTTTCATCGTCGTCTGCTTCAATATAGTTGTCTGCAATTTAGTTTCAAAATAAATTGAAGGCAGTTTGACTGAAGAAATTTAAACAATAATGTCAAACAGTTTGGATCCTGGTCAGACGCCGCGTTACGCGGCGTCTAATCAGGATCCAAACTGATTGCAAATGCGCTTTATGGTTAACGTTCTGAAATACATTTTACAGAAGAGAGCACGTTTTCCCCCTCCCCTTTAAACGAATTTAAACGCAAACGTTTGAAAATGTTTATGGTTTATTTTTATCTGAGTGTTAAACGGTTTGATGTCTGATCAGACACCGGGTTACCCGGCGTCTGATCAGGCCCAAAACTATTTGCAACGGACAATTTTCTTTATCATAAACGCGTTAATTTTGGAAAATAATAGCGTCTTCTTCACTGTAACGGACTAAAAGACAGATTGATGGCCATACAGACAATGATTAGAAAACAAACCAAGTTTTCTCACATAAATCTGAATAAGGGGAGATCCTTTAAAAGCACAGAAAACAGAGCAAATACTGAAAATTGCAGACTCGGTTTTAAATGATTGAGTCTGTTCATGAGCAATACTGAAATATGCAACAGTTCTCACGCCCCCTAGCACCAGCTTAAGCGGAATTCAACTTTCAATTATAAATGCGCTGAAATCAATGATTCCAAAGGACCAGAAAGTATAACAACACAGAATGAAGTACGGGGCGACTTTTTACAGGCGCCACACAAGCACTTAACATCTGCTGTTGTGAATTATATAAATCTGAATAAGGGGAGATCCTTTGAAAGCACAGAAAACAGAGCAAATACTGAAAATTGCAGACTCGGTTTAATTGAGTCTGTTCATGAGCAATACTGAAATATGCAACAGTGCTCACGCCCCCTAGCACCCATAGTCTACCATTGTTTTCTATAGCGATCAACGACGACGAATATCCTTATCTCCAACATGTGTGAGATCATTTTGATGAGGTCACTATAACGTCATTATTAAAACGGCGTTTTGACGTCACCGGTGTTCCAAACAAGAGCCTCATGGGGCATAATTCGCTCCCCTAGAATAGCTGAAAAAATGGAGATATTGATTTTTGTCCAGGACTGACCTAAATATGCAACAAACCGGAACAATTTGAACAAAATATGTAAAGTATATTTAAAAGTGTCACCATACAGAATATAAAAGCATATTAGTGTCAGAGAAGAAGACGTTTGAAATTTTCTCTAAATAACTCTATGTCAAACTGTGACCCCCGGGGCGGGCCTTATTTGAACAAACTTGACAGAGGAATTGTAGGCGATTCTATGTGCCAAATATCTAAGCTCTGGCCCTTGTAGTTTTAGACAATAAGATTTTTTAAGTTTTCATTGAATTTTTTTTTATTTTTTGCTCCTGTGACCTAGTTATGCAACGGACCAGTACCATTTGTACAATTTTGGTATAGGACATCTAGAAGTGTCACTATGCCAAACATCAAAGCTCTGGCCATAATAGTTTCAGAGAAGAAGACGTTTGAAAATCTCATTATATAACTCTATGTAAATCTGTGACCCCCGGGGCGAGGCCAATTTTGACCCCAGGGGCATACTTTGAACAAACTTGATAGATGACCTGTAGTCGATTCTATGTGCCAAATAGCTAAGCTCTGGCACTTGTAGTTTCAGACAAGAAGATTGTTTAAGTTTTCATTGGAAACGTCTATTTTTAGCTCCTGTGACCTAGTTATGCAACCGACCAAAACCATTTGAACAATTTTGGTAAGGACATCTAGAAGTGTCACCATGCCAAATATCAAAGCTCTGGCCGCATTGGTTTCAGAGAAGAAGACATTTGAAATTTCACTATATAACTCTATGTAAAACTGTGACCCCCGGGGCGGGGACAATTTTGACAACAGTGGCATAATTCGAACAATAGAGGAACTGTAAATGATGCTATGTGCCAAATATCTAAGCTCTGGCCCTTGCAGTTTTTGACCAGAAGATTTTTTAAGATTTCCTTATTTTTTCACTTTGGTTGCCATGGCAACCATAGTTCTGCATTGTTTCTAATTCTTTGAACAAATTTGAAAGAGTTTGACCCAAGGAACATTTCTGTAAAGTTTGGTTGAATTCTGTCAAGCGGTATAGGAGGAGATGTCATTTGAAGCAATTGTTAACGACGACACACGACGGACGACGCACGACGACGGACGCCAGACACATGGCCATCCCAATAGCTCACCTTGAGCCTTTGGCTCAGGTGAGCTAAAAATGCATATTGCTTTGAAAAATAACTTAAATCGTTGGTTATGTGAGAAAAAGAATCTGTCACTCGTCGATGTGTAAGACAAGTTGATCTCAAACTCGTTTGAATAGAAAAGTTATCAAGCTCGCCAAGGCTCGCTAAATAACATTTCGATTCTAGACTCGTTTGTGATCAGCCTGTCTTAATACCAGTATCTGTGTCGACTTGTAACTGTATTAGAGACTTCGGCAGACAAGCACCACAGTGACCTCCACATACACCATGGACATGTCCCCTGTCATTCTCAAAAACAGACTTGACCGGTTCATAGCCGTAAAGTTCCCATTCAGTCTGAAAAAAGAAATGTATCTTTCAAAACAGATATTCAACGGAGTGCGTGGTGCAAGTTATGTTGTAGGCGGGTGTGCAAAAAGTATGAAATTGAGGGTTTCAAAGAATTGTAACACATTGGATTGAAAAGTAAAAAATTCAATTACATGAACTTTTATGTAAAATATAGCATAGCCAATAAAAAGCTATAATCTACAGAATTGCCAAACGAAAGTTTAAACCTTATCCTACTGATCTGAGATTCTCATTGATCTACTGTGCTTGAAACAACTATTACTCAATCAGTTATCATATTTAAAAATAGAAACATGCTGTCAAAGCTATTGCAGACTGTGCCTCTTTTTATTTCACAATTAATCTTCAGTAAAATTGTAATTGGGTACATAGACCAGCCTGTCCCCTATCCAATCAGACCATGCAATTTTAAGAAGGTTAATTAACCACTTTTTCTGCATTTATCGTTAGTTGCAAATGTGCAAATGCTGGGTCTAAAAAGATATTATACAGCTTCGCTGAAAATGAAATTTGACCGTGTTCGCAAGGCTTCAGATAAATCTGAGTCAATTGAACCAGGGCTGCCATTTCTCCAGATTTTTGCTAAATCTTCGGGTTTTTTTTCTGGTACATGGTACAAATGTATTTTAAAGCAGGCTGAAAGTAAAGCAGAATGCGCCTTAAGGCGCGTTCTGCTTTACTTCCAGCCTGCTTTAAGTACATGTAGTCACATGTCAACAAAACTAGAAACAGGCTATGTGGCAAAGGTAAGATTCGTAAAATCGCACTTGAAAAATGCAAATTTGGAAATCTTAGGATTTTTCATGCCAACTTATGGCAGCCCTGTTGAACAATGTCAGTAACTGTTGACTTCTGCACTCTGCCTATGAGAAAGCGTCATTAAACAGTGAAAAATAAAACTGGTGTACTGTATTGGACATAAAAACTGGTAAACTGTAAAACTGGTTGAATTCAGACTGTTCTAATTCTGGGCGACCATGAACAGCTCGGTCTTAACCCGTTCTTCCATAACTTGCCTCTAGTTTTGAAGACATGTGATTAATTTAAGAAGGTGGAAGTGAATCAGAATGCGCAATAACCCTTTACCCCACCGCCTGTTTCTAGTTGTGCAGACAGGTGATTAATTAAAGCAGGTTTACAGTAAAGCAGAATGTGCCTTAACGCGCATTCTGCTTAACTTTCTGCCTGCTTTAAGCTACTACATGTATCTGTTAGTATGAAAGAAATAGTTCTTATAGTGAACAATATTAGTTATTATACTGCAAAGTAAATTCCTCACTTCTGATTGGATAACAAGCCGTAGGCGTAAACCTGTGCACCATGAGCGTGTTCACCTGAGAGCCTCGAGTCGACCCGAGTTCCTCAGGTTACAGGTGAACAAACCGCGTTCGTACTCGAATGACGGCATATGACCTCTGAACCGAACTCTAGGCTAACCTAGTCCTTGCGCAGGGTTAGTCGAGTTTCAAAATGGCGTCCGAGAATGACAACACAAAATCCCAATAGTAAAAAGCTAAATACCGTATAATTTACGCATGTATAAGAGTGTTTTAATGAACAGTCCTGTAACTGTGCTATAAGGTAACAAATAGTTAGCCTAGGGTTGCATTGTTCGACATTATAATCATAAAATTGCCATTATTGGTCCGGGTTGGAATGGTTCCCATTTTGTTTTAGGCCGTAATTTGACCCATTACTTACTCGTCTGAAGGGTTTGTCGTTCTGCTGAAAGATGCGTGCGCATTCGGAATTTAGCGCCATTTTACGTCATTTGATGAACTCTACTAGACTCGGGAGTCTCAGGTGAACACGCCCCATGTGTGTGCTAACAGGGTACACAGAAATGCAGACTTTTCATTGGCTGACAGGTCCCCCAGCCTTGCTTTACAGGAAGAAAGATGGTCGACTGCTCGACAGGATTGTGCGCATTCAATCGTGCAACTTCCGTTATTAAGTCCACATCGGCTAAGGAGGGCCTTCGTTGTCTAGTTGTATAGTCTCTGTACGTGACTTACATCACTTAGCTTCTCATCGCTGTGGGTTCGAATTCTGGTCTGGGCACTTCGGATTTTTCAAGTGGGAAAGCCTTCCAGCTGGCTCGCGGAAGGTCGGTGGTTCTACCCAGTTGCCGATTTGTGCCTGAAACAGTTCCTAAAACGCTTCTGGGGTCTTCCTCCACCTTTAATTAGCTGGGCGTCGTTATATGACTGAATTACTGTTAAAAGCGGCGTAAGCTCATAATATAACAACATCTCGGCTAAGAACAAATCGGGGTTTGGATCTTTGAACAATCGGCCTTTTCTTTCTTTCTGGAAAATGTTGCCACCGACGTCTACGAGGGTGCCAAATGTCGTTTGAATAACAACCGTCAGACGTATGACGGCATTCAGGCACGTCATCTGTTTTGACGCGATTTGTAACTTATTACTGAGCGCTGCACACGACAAACTTTGCCAAAATGGTTGGAAATAATTCGTTTGAACAATGCAAACTGTGCGGTATAATAAATTCGCAATACATTTTCTTCCCAGGGTATGTAGGGATTTTTCCCGGCTGAGGAAAATCATGTTGCCCGAACCGTTAAGTTCCAACCATTTCGGCATTTGTCGTGTGCAGCGCTCAGTAAACAGTTAAAGCATCGCGTTTTGAAATTGTGATTTGTTCAAGAGACTCTGATACTATAATACCCCCTTTCCACTAGACGGCGCTCGATGGCGATCTCCGCGCTCCGACAGAGCGCCATAGGTCGCCTCAGAATGAGGCGATCTAACGGCATTTACGATCCGATTGCGATCTGATAACGCTCCGATGGCGATATGTTAGCGATCTGCAAGATCCGATAGGGACTTCATGGTCATTGGTCACCACCCAATTCATTAGATATGTTGCGACCTTGAATGATCAGATTGCACTCCGTTGGCGCTCAAAGGCGACTAAGATGCGATCCACTGCGCTCTGTTGAGCGCCACAGGACTTCATAGGATATATCCCTAATCAGATCAAGTAGAGCGATAACAGAGCGGTAATGGATCTCCATCGGTCGCCGAAATCGCTATCGGATCTCTTTTGAGCGCCATAGGTCGCAGTTGTCGACATCGGAGCACCAATGGAGCGCAATAGATCGCATCTTAGTCGCCTTTGAGCACCAACGGAACGCAATCTGATCATACAAGAGCGCAACATTTTTATGAATTGGGTGGCGACCAATGACCATGAAGGCGCTATCGGTTCTTACAGATCGCTTACGGATCGCCATCGGAGCGTAATCTGAACGCAATCGGATCGTAAATGCCGTTAGATTGCCTCATCCTGAGGCGACCTATGGCGCTCTGTCGGAGCGCGGAGATCGCCATCGAGCGCCGTCTCGTAGAATAGGGGTATTAAGAGGGATTAAGTTTGTAAGACTCAAATCGATGACCGTCCCAGATTGTGGGTCGATTCGAAAAACGTATGTCGTTTCTCCTAACGTGTCGTTTTCTGCTAAATTGTAGACAGAGTTCTAATTCACTCCGTCAAAACCAATGACGTTGTGCTTTTAAATAACGTCATCTTCTGACAGTTGTTATTCAAAAGAAAAATGTTCACGCTCGTAGACGTCGGCGTCAAACATTTCCAGAAAAGAAATAAAGGCGGCTGTTCAAAGTGCGTCTTAGCCGATATCAACTTTATAATGGAGGCTGTACAATTGAAGACGCATAATCATGTCGAGCAGTCGACCATCCATCTTTCAGTAAAGCAAGACTGATGGGCCTGTCAGCCAATGAAAGGGCAGCATTTCTAGTATCCCTGTCCGTACACAGTGTACATGGGTTCACGTATACGGCTTGTTATCCAATCAAAGGTAAGGAATTTAATTTGCAGTATAATAATCATGACTGTATAAAGGAACTATTTTCTTCAGTGGAGGAATAAATTAAAGGCGTAATTGTGTTGAAATGGGTTAAAACTGTCCATGCTCTCAGTCTCAACGTCTTCTTCTGGTAGCTTGCTCAAGACCCGAACGTTTGTAGGAAGAAGGAGTACTTGTTACAAATAATTTTGTGTATGGAACAAGATACAGTGGAGAATGTGTTATTCTTTCCCGATAAACGCGTTTACGCTAAAACTAGTTTTTCTTTTACAAACAGTTTGAAGCCAGATCAGACGCCGGGTAACCCGGCGTCTGATCAGGCTCCAAACTGTTTGCCACCAAGATAAACATGAAATATCATAATTGTCCAAAAGTTGTTCTTTTCTACGTTTTAGTGCTTTGCGTTTGCGTACGTTTGCGTTTAAACGGGAAAGAATAACAGATTCTCCACTGTAGCAACCATATGTCTCAATACTAAAAAACAAGCTACAGGGGAAAAGGTTAAAGTACAAATGTTTTTGTCAGATAGGATGGTTTCATCAGAGGCTGGTGCATTTAAATACGGATATACAGTACAGGGCTGCCATAAGTTGACATGAACAATCCTAAGATTTCCAAATTAGCATTTTTCAAGTGCGATTTAAAGAATCGTACCTTTACCCCATAGCCTATTTCTAGTTTTATTGGCATGTGACTACTGAAACAGGCTGGACGTTAAGCAGAATGCACCTTAAGGCGCATTCTGCTTTACTTTCAGCCTTCTTTAAGCTATCATGTACTAGAAAAAAATCCGAAGATTTAGGAAAACACGGAGAAATGGAAGCCCTGGGTTAAAGTACAAATGCACTCTACATACCGTTTCAGTCAGCATAAGGCCCGTTCCGTCCAAGTTGATCTTAAACTCGCCTCTCCTGTCTTGACCGTTAAAACAGCTCGCATAAAAACAGTCACTTCCCTGCCCATACAGGAAAGGGTTCGAGAGGTAATTTATATCACCATCACCATGTCCCTCTTGTGTAGCATAGGTATGGTCGTCTAGAACTACCAGGCTCTGAAGTAGTATCGTAAATTCTGGTCATGCGCAAATCATACCATTTTTCTCAGAGATTCAAACAAACCAATTTATAACTCTGTGCACATGTGAACTAGGGGTGAAACTGTTACACGGCGTCTGATCTGAATCCAAACTGTTTGCAAATAACCATTGCGGTCGGGGTAAGGCAGTGAAGGGGTTAAGTATTACCCTTAGATGAATGTCCTTCGCAAATGTTTCATAAACTAACATTTTCTGATGAACAATGATATTGAAGCAGACGACAATATCGCGATGCAGGGGTAAAGAAAAACCTCACGCAATTTGGCGCGTTAAGGTAGCGCGCTAGTAAGCTTACTTTTTATGAAAGGTGCAATAAAACTTTGCTTGAAGAATAATACTAGTCTAAGAAACAATCTGTGCGAGTATAGGCAAAACTTATTGTGTAAAAAAAAACATTGCAATGGGAACCTTGTCTGTCTGAACATAGAGTGGGAAGGGCTATACCAACGGAATGCACTTTGATGTGGAAAACTTCTCTGTAGCAGAGAAAGTCTGTAGATTTAGAAAAAAAAGTTACAGAGATGTTTGTAAGGAGGGGAGGGGAGTGACGGCAGGGTTGCCATGCTCCGACTTTTTCCGAAATCATCAGATTTTCATCAAGCTCAAAGCAGGGTGAAAGTAAAACAGAATACTCCTTATGGTGTTTTCTGCTTTACTCACAACCTGCTTTATGTCATCACGTTTGAAATATTGAAGAAAGAAATGAAATCTCAGGATTATTCATTATCTACTTATGGACGCCCTATGACGGGATATACAGGTAAACAAGTAAAATCCCTTATTTATTTAATTAGTGTTAGGGGTGCCGGTCGGATTTTGCGCCCAAATGGTCTTCTTTACTGTATATCATTTAAATAAACATTAAAAGTTTAAAACATGTGTGGAGCAAAGCTTTCTCGTTACATTCGTTATACATGAGGCATTACCATGTATCTAGAGGTTTCGGTGTTGTTGTTTACAGTGAACCCCATTTAAACCGGACATATGGTGGGACATAAATGTCCGGTTTAGAGGGGGTTCGGGTTTAGAGGGATTTAAACTTGTGTTTAGTATGGAAGATAGCTGATCACTTAAAGCAGGTTGAAAGTGAAGCAGAATGCGCCTTAATGCGCATTCTGCTTTACTTTTAACCTGCTTTAAGCTATCATCTGCTAGAATGTACAAACTATTTTCTTCAATATAAGAATTTACCAACGACGTAAAAAAGGTGTATTTATGGTGTGTAATGGGTAAAAATAAAGACGGGTTGGTCCTGAAAAAAAACCCACACTTTTGTCCGGTTTAAAGAGAATTCCGCTTTTTATAGAGGTTCCGGTTTGGAGGAGTTCCACTATACATTGAAAAACCACTAACAAATGAGTGTGTATTGCTTTACATTAAATTATTTACAGCTGTGGTGATAGATATCAAAACTTAGAGCAATCGATAATCGATAACTCCGAGGAATATACATGGCTTAACCCTTTGAACCCTAGTCCCGCATATAGGCGTCATTTTCAAACAAAGTACATGTGAATATTAAACTGCCCTGTGCAAACAGTGAAGACCCAGATCAGAGGGCTCCGAAAGGAGCCCTCTGATCAGGGTCTTCACTGTTTGTCATAATGCCAAACATTGACAAAAACAACCCTTAAAAGTCAGAAATGGACTTGACTAAAATGGAAACTGGAATTGTCCATTGAAAGTTTCAGGGAGGAAAGAGTTAAGCATATTTTAATCCTTCACTCCATAGCAAAGTTGTAGTTTAAAGGTCAGCGGATCAGTGTCCAAGTAAAGCAAAGTGCGTCTGAAGACGCCTTCTGTTTTACAGTAAGACTGTTTTAAGCTATCATCTTATTATTAATAGAAAATATTTGTTACAATCAATATTTATAACTCTATAACATGGAACTGTTTTCTTCAGTGGATTGATAAATAAAATGCTTTATACTTTAGGCCTATATTGCAAAATGACAATCAGGGAAAATTCCTGCTAAATAAGAGGTATCCTTGCCCTGCGATCTCGGTCTGCACTGCATAGGACAAATTTACTTTAACCCATTACCCCATAGCATGTTTGTACTTTTGAAAATTGGTGACTGCTTAAAGCAGGTTAAAAGTTAAAGCAGAATGCGCCTTAAGGCGCATTCTGCTTTTCTTTTAGCCAACTTTAAGCTATCATCTGATAGGATAAAGAAAATATTTCTTATGATACATATCCATGGCTATTAAGATTGGAACTATATTTTTCAGTGAAGGAATTAACTGAATGAGCTAAAAGGCGCTTCTATGGGGGAAAGGGTTAAACGCGTAGCTGTTGGTAAATGAAGCGTTTTGTGGCACTAGTGTTTACAGTGCTCTTTCTCGAGTACAACAATATCCAATGGCAGACAAAGAGTGTGTGTTTTGTTCAGAGGGAGTTTTTATAGGGAGGGAATTAGCTTACATTTGCAAACAGCTTGAATCCAGATCATACGCAGCGTGCTGCGTCTGATCTGGATTCAAGCTGTTTGTCCCTCGTCATTATGTTTCTTTCTGTCAAGATGTCAATTATGCGATTTTGAGAAAATCAGCAGACATTTTAAGAAGACGATATTGCAGCCGTGAAAAAGGTTGGACATAATAGTGTTGTTTGTGGAACAGCGGCAAGCATTGATGTTAGTAGGGAATCGTTGTTCAGAGGGCCGTTGTGGGGAGGGAGAACTGTAATGTGTACATTTTATAACTAATTACTGTATGCCATGTCAGGATTGTTCAAATGAAGTTTGACGTATTACTTCGGCAACAAAGGTCAAACGCAAATTATTCATGGATGGGTTCGGTCATGTCTGGTTAAATGATTGTGTTGAAAATGATAGGTTGTTTAGATCTATGCACTTTGTAGGCAAAGGTTCATTGATTATTGAAACACTGAGAATGACAATGTTCAGTTGCTGATTCTGGGCAAGGGAAGTTTTACACAAATATATATGAACTCAAAACAGCAAACTATTTGTAAATCATAATTTACCTTTGGAATTCAGAACTTTCACTTGCTTGATTTAGATGGTCTACTCAAAAATTGATGGTTGGAATTGATAGATATGGTAGTATGCCATTATTAACCCTTTACCTGATAGCCTATTTCTAGAATTGAAAATAGGTTACTACTTAAAGCAAGTTGAAAGTAAAGCAGAATGCGCTTAAAGCGCATTCTGCTTTACTTTCAGTCTGCTTTAAGCTATCCTGTGCTAGAATATATTGAAAATTTTCCCTATAATATATATTAAATTATTAAATTGGAACTATTTTCTTCAGCGGATGAATAAATCAGATTCGCTAAAAGTCGCTTCTATGGGGTAAAGGGTTAAATAGAGTGTGTCTGTATTGTGACAGTTATTCAATTGATGATGAGTTTCACTTCATTGTGATACAGTGCCACCATTCTACAACGACACCCAATGGGAGATGAAAACTGTGTGCGTTGATCGGAGGGAGTCGTTATAGGGAGGGAAATAAGCTTAAATCCAGACCAGACGCCGCGTAACGCGGCACTTTATCTGAAGTTTTAAGCTGTTTGTCACTCGTCATTAAGTTTTTTCCTGCCAAAATGTCAATTATGTCACTTTGAGGAAAACAGTAGTCGACAATTTTAAGCAGGCTACATAGCAGCCGTGCTTAAGTTTTACATAATTGTCCTTTTTAGGGAACTGAGGCAAATATCGTTGTAATGAGGGAGTCGTTGTTTGGAGGACCAATGCAGGGAGAGACCACTGTAATTAAACCCTCTGTATAGAGAACAAAGACATTCAATATATCTTGAACCATAATGGTCAATGTAACACCTACATATAATTTATTTATCAGCTCTTTTGTAGTGATGTAAACACAGTCACGAACGTACATGTATCACAGTTCATATAATACGCATTCAAACTGAGAGCGGAGCGTACCATTAGGTAAAAGTATTAAAATATTAAAATGAGTTTATACTCTGGTATGAAGAGTAGTATATCTCTGTACATATAATCCTTGTTTATACATGTACTAGTACTTTTTCTCAGAAGGAACTGCTTTGGTTATTATTGCGGTTATGAAATAAAAAAAAAATATATATAAAGACTCCTGATTTATATACGAGGCGCATTTGAAAAATAATGGCACTTGATAAATAACTTCAATATAATAAGTGCAAATTACATGTATAATATATCATTTTAAAGAACAATTGTTTGCCTACACGATAGTATAAGGCACGATGAGATAACATAAGTTGATAAGTCACAACATGAACCTAATTGAGCCCTACTCAAGGATACTGGACCTTTTTGTGTATTGTTGAGGTAATTTTTAAACAAAATTTGATTATATTATTATCATTTCGGCTTTACTATTTTGAATAAGTTTATGAAACTTTCTGTCAAATAAAATTAGACAATTATTTTAGTTTTGTTTGTTAACGTCCATTTCTGCCATCTATGGGCTAATTGGGGGTCCCAGAGAGGTGGCAACGGATACAGAGAACCCGGGCGCGATGCCCTACTCTTTTTGTCTAAAGAGTTCTCTGGTTCTTTTAGATGCCAAGTGTAAAGCAATTATACATCGGTCCTCGGTTTATAAAGTCTCATCCGAAGGACTTGGTCCGGCGGGGTATCGAACTCGCAACTCCTGACGTCGTAAGCGGATGCTTTACCCCTCGGCAATTAAAAACAACGACATAGTTTTAAATGATACTAAATTGTATTTTATAAAATAAAAAGATATATAATAATTTTTTTAAAAATAAGAAATAAAATACATGTACTTTATAAAAAAAAAAAAAAAGGCTGTAATTGAAGCCATTTAAAAAGATTTTTATGTTTTAAAATCAAAATGGAGATACGTTGATCCAGAAATGATTTATAGCGTTCGGAAACACATGTCGATTTTTGTCATGAGAAAGATAAGAAATGTTATTTTTGAAAAATTGAGATCTTAGACAGTTAACCATTCCAATGGTAATGAAATTTTATTTACATTAAAATACAAAATACAGACATAAACTTTCTTATTAAAAAAAAAAGATATTTTGAGAAGTTTTTAGGTCAAAAATAATGTATGACAACTGCTATGTTCCAGTGTTCTGGAGTAGGGGTCATTTAGGCTCATGTTGTTACTTATCGACGTATGTGACCTTATTGTGCGTTATACCATCGTGTAGGAAAGGAAATGCTCTTAAAAATTATATATACCACATATATGCATTTTTCACTTTTTATATTTAAGTTATTGATCAATTGCCATTACTTTTAAAACGGCCCTCATATGTACTAAATCCTATTTATTTTCATTGACTATATATGCAGGTACTGTATATACTTTGATGCATATACGTCGTACTTATAGCAGTTTTGTATGTATTATGGGCCGATGACCTAAGTTGCTGAAAAAAAGATATTGTCAATGTCATTGTAAGTGCAAGAGCATGTCAAACACAGTAGACTCTGATCAGCACCGTCAGAGATGCGGTCATTCGCCTGTGTCTACACTGTTTGCTATGTATTGCGCATGATTTTCTCATTACAGTCGAACTTCGATATCTCGAACTCGCTTAACTCGAGCTATCCGATATGTCGACACATGAACTACATTATTTCATGCTCAGCCACGTTTTAGCTTTGAGATACGGGTATGTACGACTAAACCGAGTTCGAGATATCGAAGTTCGACTGTATATAGCTTGAATATTAAGGCTGCTTACGGTTATGTCAATTCGAATTTTGCTGAAGCTTATTTTCCAGCTATAAACTGAGTCGAAGCACATCTCATTAGTAGGCTTCTCATGAAAGCCATAATTAGTTTCCTCATCGACTGAAATGAACTCCATTGGTGACCCAGTTTGCAAGCCGTGACAGTATACCTTCACCTTGCCACCATTTACATGTAAGTGGGTGGGGTACAACCAGTACTCCCCGTCTGTAGGATTGTTTTTACATCGTTTTACCTCATCACAGGTTGTGGGCGCTGAAAAACAAATAAACAGTCGAAAATCGATAGTATCTTAAAACGAATTCATTCGTATGTAATAAGTTGAATTTCGGTAACTCAATTTCGCTTAAATCGAACATACTCATATTTCAAAGATAAAACGTGGTGGAGTCATGTGTTAACTGTGAAATACAATTGAGTTCGACTTAAGCAAGTTCGGGTTATCGACTGCCAAGATATGCAACACACATAATGTACAAGAACAATGTCAAAGTTCTTTGTTAACGAGACAGATTTCAAGAAAACTGAAATACTTTAAAAACAGCATCTGTCTGCATTTATTTATATCTGAAATAATCAATAATAGTGTCTGTGTTTAAAAATGACCTCCATTTCAAAATGACGCCAGATCGACCTTTTTGCGCCAAACTGTCAGATTGATGACATTTAATGTTAACAATGGAACTTATTTTGCTGCGTTCGAATACTTCGCAGTAAAACCTCTCTATAACGACCACTAAAATAAAAGCTAATTAGATTTATAAAAGACAGGTGACAGCTTAAAGCAAGGTGACAGTGAAACAGAAAGCTCCTTAAGGAGCTTTCTGTTTCACTGTCACCTTGCTTTAAGCTGTCACCTGTCATAAACAAAAAATAATTTACAAAATTTAGTGGCCGTTATAGAGAGGTTTTACTGTATTATTGTTCATCATATAATGTGTAGGAAACAAACAGTAGAACGTGCTTTTACAGGACTACTGAATTGTGAATATAAGGTAGATGTTAGATATACATGTACATAAAGCCAGAGACGAAGCAGTAGACTCTGCACATGCCTATACAATGTTGGCAATATATAGTCAAGGGCAAAGGATATGATACCAATGTGTACAAGGGGTAAATGAAACATAAAAAGTGAATACTTCGCAGCTCCAGTAATGCGGTGATGGCTGTTCCTTTCACGGTACACATTGTTCATGTATTGATTAAAATCACAGGCAAACTAACAAATTGTTCATTAGTTTTGGAAATTTAAGCAAATATAATGTAAATACATGTATAAGAAATTAACTGATTTTTTCGTTTAATTTCTTGGAAAATCAAAACAATGCAAATAACTGGATGTCGTAAATATGTATTTCTAATAAACAGTATAGTTTTTTTTTCTTTGTTGCAACACCAAAACGTAATTGAACGTATACCGTCTTGTTTGTTTTACACGTTCAAGTATTTGATGTATTTTGACTTAACCCCTTAACTGCCTTACCCCGAATACACTAGTTATTTGCAAACAGTTTGGATCCTGATCAGACGCTGCGTTACGCGGCGTCTGATCAGGATCCAAACTGGTTTACACTCGTTTCAATATTTCTTAAGTCAAAATACCTAAAAATTATTTTTTAGAAATAGAAGCAGACGACAATTGTTTAAATTTGATGACGTCATGGCAGTGAAGGGTTAACCCTTTCCCTTATAGAAGCGACTTTTAGCGCATTCATTTTATTCATCCGCCAAAGAAAATAGTTCCATTTTATACTGTCATGAATATGTACTATAAGAAATATTTTCTATATACTAGCAGATATTAACTTAAAGTAGGCTAAAAGTAAAGCAGAATGTGCCCTAGGGCACATTCTGCTTTACTTTCAGCCTGCTTTAATAGGTCACATATCTTAAATACTAGAAACAGGCTATGGGTTAAAGGGTTAAGCACTATTATGGGTGCGATACAGTTTGGATCTGAATCAGACGCCGCGTCACGTACTAACATAAGTAGAAACATGTTACAGATATTGCGGCTGTCAACTCCCTCGCTTTCTGACTGCATACAAACCACATAGTGACCCAGTTTCGCTCCATGTTGCGTTGCCGTCGCAAATGATGATATCTTCCGTCGTTACACGTCTACCAGGCAGGCACTGGATCCTCACTTTAGTCCCGATTGACGTCGTTGTCATGCCCAATCTTTGTAGACCATTCGAAAGGCTCTCACATTCTAAAGTTATATTATTGTTCATCATAAAGATAAAGATATAATGTGTGGGAAACAAACAGTAGAACGTGCTTTTACAGGACTACTGAATTGTGAATATAAGATAGATGTTAGATATACATGTACATAAAGCCAGAGACGAAGCAGTAGACTCTGCACATGCCTATACAATGTTGGCAATATATAGTCAAGGGCAAAGGATATGATACCAAATGTGTACAAGGGGTAAATGAAACATAAAAAGTGAAACAGTGTTCCCTCCCTTTAACGGCCCTCAGAACAACAACTCCCTCCTTACAACGATCCTTGCCGCAGTTATTATTATGTCTAACGCTTTTACTGCTACAATACTGTCTGCTTAAAATTGTCAACTGCAGGTATTTTTTTTCAAAGTAACATATAAGTGGACATTTCGTCAGAATAAATATAATGACGAGTGACAAACAGCTTGAATCCAGATCAGATGCCGCGTTACGCGGCGTCTGATTTGGATTCAACTGTTTGCAAATGTAAGCCAAGTCTTAATGTCCCTCCCTTTAAAGACTCGATCCGAACAACACACCCATATTGTGTCTCCCATTGGGTGTCGTTGTAGAGAGGGAGCACTGTAGTAGTACATTTGTCTCTGAGCACATTTGTCTTACGATGTGTGACCGATGTGCTCTAGACATTCATATTTGCGTAAAATCGGAAATGAGACAGATGTGTTCGACACACAAAGGAAAGGACACTCGAAGCACATTTGTCTCACATACTATAAAAAATTCTTACCAAATATTTATCAGACTTTGACAGCTAGATATACCTATTATCTTGGAGACGCATTGGCTCAAAGAATACCAAAGGCCAACGAGACTGAATCGTGTTATGTGCGAAAAGAAATGAAGTAGATTACATAAAACTGTCTTGGAAAAAACGGACTGGGATGTGTTTAAGGACACTAGCGTTTCTGCGGTTACCATTACACATACAAATACTAGTTGTCAAATATTGCTTAAATGATCCTCATTTAGATTTGATTTATCTAGAAAGGACACATGAGCTTTTCATGCCATTGTTTGGGATAATGAACTGCTAAAGTACACTTAACAGGTACACTTTTTCAAATGCTAAGATACGCATTTCTTACAAATTGCTTCATCCAGTTAGTACATTGTATTGTTTTATTTATGCTTTTCGGTGGATTACCACGAAAAAGCAGTGGATGATCACTTGGTAATCCACTGCAGTGGATTATCACCAATCGCTTTTATTATGAATTTTCCCCGTAGGGCTCCCCAAGAATCGTAGTCAATCGTGTCTTATCGTTAAAATCCGGCAGTCCGATTTGTCGCGAACTACTCACCGGAAGAGCACGAATCCAAACTCGGGAGCAACGAAGTAATTCGGATGACGTCATTATACCGCCAACTGTCACGCCACATGTGTTCGACATAAAACGTGGGGCTCAACACGGGATAAATAATGTACGTTCGCTTTCAATTTTGAAACAATTTCGTTTAAAAAGTGGCTTTAAAGCATAAATAAATAGAATAACTGTGTTTTTTCAGTGTAAGATCGAATTTAATCCATTTCGTGAACATCAGACTGTTAAATTTTCACTCGTGGCTTCGCCACTCGTGAAAATATAACGTCTGATGTTCACTCAATGGATTAAATTTCGATCTTACACTGAAAAAAACAGTTATCCTCTATATATTGTTAATTATTTGTTTTGTATGAATTGCCTTTTGTTTTATGCACTTGTATATATGTTGAGGGCCTCATGGAAGATTGGTTTTTACCAAATGAGTTCTCTCGTTAAATAAAGTCTTTATTATTATCATTATTATCATTATTAATTACCACAAATACACTGTCCGTCTGTCCGTCCAATTACTTCAAACGACTTTTTCTCTGAAATCAATAATCTCAGGGTAACCAAACTCAATTTAAAGTATAAGTAGTGTTGGGGAATGACACTTTGTTAAAAGAAACCGTGTACGGTATCTTAAAAATCGTCTTCTCAGAAACTAATTGTCCAATTGCAATTTGGTTTTCATCAAAATGTTTCTAAATCAATAGATTAAAATAAAATCAAAGAATTTTAATCCGTCAAAACATGGCCACCAGAGGGCGTGGTTAGTTTCCGTGTTCGGTAATATTGAATTAAAAGTAAAGAATATTCTAGGAGATTTGGTCAGTATCATGTCCTTGATATAATTGATGTCATACATGAATATGAGCCGTGTAACAGGGCTGCCATTTCTCCGGATTTTTCCTAAATCTTCGGATTTTTTTTCTAGTATATGGTAGCTTAAAGCAGGCTGAAAGTAAAGCAGAATGCGCCTTAAGGCGCATTCTGCTATACTTTTAGCTTACTTTAAGCAGTCACGTGTCAACAAAACTAGAAACAGGCGATTGGGAAAAGGTACGATTCGTTAAATCGCACTTGTAAAATGCAAATTTGGAAATCTTAGGATTTCAACTTATGGTAGCCCTGGTGTAATGAGCAATTTAGCCTAATTGCATTTCAAACAGTGTACTTCCAACTATAAGGATAACGAGACGCAGTCTAGGATGGGGGTTTGTATGGTAGAGAAAACGATATGAGTCGAGAAATGAGAAAACCTGACTTATTGTATTGCAAAAAGTGTATATCAATGCCAGCCGCCGCGTATTTTACGCGGCGGCTGGTCTTGATCTACACTGTTTGACATCCACATGTATCTAAAGCATTTTATGTAGCTGCCTCATTTATGGTATTTGACAGTGTAGACCAAACAGAGCCTTGGATGATAACGCTGCTTGTTATTTGCAATGTTGCAATGCAACAATGCAGGTTTTGTAATGGCGCCGTTTAATTCAATGTTATGTAGGGTCATAAAGGAGTCAGTGCATCAATTTAGGATCTACATTTTCTGTCTTAAATTCATGAAGTATATATTCATGTTTTCATGTTTCTCAACAAGATACCATACTATTCTGATTGTCTCTCCTTCTCTCCGTCCGTCTGCAACAGAGTGACCCAAACTAAGTGACATTCTTGTTTTCGAGGGTTGACAATTTGAATGTCACGCAAACTGACATCTAATATTTATTTTATTACACCGAGCTTATCTGCCCTGGCTTTGGAATCGTTTTATTTGTCTTAAATTATAAAATGTGTTGTGAATACCAATTTAGCGCGGACATGTACATAACGCGGGAAATGACGTCACCGTCTTACGACGTCACATTGTTTATAATAATTATATTACAAGAAACAAAGAAGAACGTTATGATAAGTAAATTGAAGAAACAGCGTCTTTACATTGTCTAGGTGGCAAATATCCTCTTCCGAAATGGTAGGTAAATCGTTAAGGAATGGGCAAAAGGAAGCAACTTGTACAGAAAATGCCAAAAGTTGATAAAAAGTTACCACTCTTTAAAACGTTCTAATATCGCCAATAGCGAAATTCATGTCAATGCTGACAGTACGTTTTCGGACGGAGAAAAAAAGTAATGTCCTTTAGAGTGACGTCACAAAAAGAATATATCATAAAGAGTGACAGTATATTTTGGATAGATGTAAAAGACATGCAAAATGTTAACTGTAGGTCTATGGAAAATTAACATTGCAACTCAAAGCGAGGTGTAATAAGATTTATTATCATGTGTGTGTTTGTGTGTTTATAAGCATTGTGTACATGATAAATATCTAACAATATTTCCTTAGTGCATTAGCATGAATTTTACCTAAAATGCAGGTCCTGAGTGCTAGGCTTGCCGGGCTCCAAATAAGAGTGAGTAAACGGAACAACTCTTCTTGCTTGTTTCAGCACCAAATCATATAGTGTTACTACACATTAGAATTGTCTCTTGAGATAATTCTAATAAGAAGTGAAATCATAGGGTTTAATGCACTGTAGAAAAAAAATTCACTGTATACTGCCATGAATATGCACCATAAAAATATGTTACATCTCCTAGCAGATAGTAGCTTAAAGCAGGTTAAAAGTAAAGCAGAATGTGCCTTAAAGCGTATTCTACTTAACCTTCGACCTGGTTTTACTGGTCACCTGTATTCAAAACTAGAAACAGACTACAGCAAGACACTGAGGCAAACATCGTCCAGTGGTAATGCACTAGATTAAGATGCCAGGGGTTGTGAGTTAGAACCATCCACCAGAACAGGTCCTTAGGATGAGACTTTAAGTTTATAAACAGAGGTCCTAACAGTGCATTTCACTAGGCGTCGACAAAACCCAACAGATAATTGTGTTGATAATAAAAGTAGGGCATCACACCTCAATCAGACTGACCGAGGAATCCTGCGTAAGCACTGTGACCACGGTCTGCACTCTTTGTCATTTTGCAATCCCTGGTGGGTATTGAATTAGAGATGCTTGCCTGACAATTCAATACTGTAAATGGAATACGTCATTCCTTGTCTCTTTGTTTTGAGTATATAGGATGTTACAACAGTGGAACTATTTTCTTACGTGGAGTAAGAGTTTAATAAAAAGTAAAGAGGTGTATTTATGAGGTTATTGGTTAGAACAGTAAATATTTGTTACGAAAGTTAATTGGAATTTAGAGTCCCTATAATTTGAGCGCACAGTTATTGTTGCTTTTTCTCAAGTATTTAAAATTTAATGCTCAAACAACAAATTCAAAGATTTTTAATGTTTAGCTCACTTAAGAGCCAACAGCTCAAGATGAGCTTATATGAATCGCCCATGGTACTTTCTCGGTTTTGTCAACATTCTTTAAAAAAAAAAGAAACCTCCTCTGAAACCATTGGCCTGTATTCAATCAGGAGTATTAGTAAGGTGGGGAAATAAAATGATGTTATAACATTGTGGGTGGGATAATTTTTAGAGCTCTCATCTCCATGAAGTGAGGGGGCTTATGCTATATGTCGGTGTAGGGACTGGATATCATAAACTGTAAGGGCTATGAAACTTGAACAATAGATGCGCATTTTAAAATCTTGTTGGGTTTTGCATTACAGTAAAGTCTGTTCTGAGCCAACGTTTAACTGTACCTACAGTCACAAAACTCCATATGCTGATAGGCCTCAATAAGTGGAATATGATGCAATACAGTTTGGTGACATTGACCTTGACCTCTAGGGTCAACAATATGGTTTTGAGTATAAGTCTGTTCTGAGCATATGGCTGCACCTTCAGTTATGAAACTTCATATGTTGATGGGCCTCAATGAGTAGACCATTTTCACTACAAATTAGTGACATTGACTTTTGACCTTTCTAGGATCAAAGTGAAGGTTTGTGGCATAACTACTTCACATAGGGTCAAGAAACTTCATCTGCTGATGCGCCTCAATTAGTAGACCATGAAGCATGGCAGTGTGATGATCTTGACCTTCAGGATCAACGTTAAGGTTTTGTGTTAGTCTTTTCTGAGCAAACAACTGTATCTTATAATGGTCACAAAACTTAATATGCTGTTGCACCTCAATGAGTACACCATAATACTCATCTGTTTGGTGACATTGACCTGTAGGTTCAACATTAAGGTTTTGCGTTAAAGTCTGTTCTGAGCAAAGGACTGTATGTTCAACCCAGAACTTCATAATTATGCTAATGTGCCTCAATGAGTAGACCATGATCCATCACAGTTTGATGAACTTGCCCTTTAGGGTGAACGTTAAGGTTTTGCTTTAAAGTCTCTCCTGACCAAACAACTGCATCTACAGTCACGAAAATTCACATGATGATGCCCTGAATAAAATAGACCAAGATACACCATATGCTGGTGTTCTTGACCTTTGACCTTGACCTCTAGGGTCAACATTAAGGTTTTGCATTAAAGTTTGTTCTGGCATAACTACTGCACAAAGGGTCAGGAAACTAAATATATTGATGTGCCTCAATGAGTAGACCATGATGCATCACAATTTTATGCCCTTCACCTATGATTTGGTCTCTAGGGTCAACGTTAAGGTTTTGCATTAAAGTCTGTTCTGAGAAAATAACTGCACCTAGGATCACGAAACTCCATCTGCTGATGAGCCTAAGTGAATAGAATGTGTTGCACTGCAGTTTGAAGATTTTGACTTTATCCTCTCGGGTTAAGGTTTTGCGTTAAAGTCTGTTCTGGCATAACTTCTGTCCATAGGAATGGGAAATTTCATATGATGGTGTGCCTAAATGAGTATTCCAAGATACATTGAAGTTTGGTAACCTTTACCTATATTTTTGTTCAGTTGCTTTTTAAAAGTATGATCTTCATACAAATTAGGTTTTTTGGTTTGATTTTCAAACTTTGCGGGAGATGAGCTTCGTAATCAATGAATACCTGTTTTAATTCTGGTTGCCATCGCAAACATGCACACAATCTAGATTTTTCTTCCCAAGAACATCAGGTCTGATTTCAGTTTGGTTTCCACAAAATTGTTTCTCATTTAATAGACTTTTAAAAGTGTTCAAAGAATTTTTATCCATAAAAAATGGCCTCCAGTGGGTGTGGTCATTTTCTGCGTTCAGTTATATGGAATTAAAAGTTATTGTGGCTTAATTTACCTTTATAAGGTTTGTCAGTGTTGTGTCATTGTTAAAGTTAAGATCCCTCATAATCTAGGTCATATCGGGTAATAAAGTAGGTCAGTAGATAAAATTGCAGAAAAATCTTTGGCCACTCCAGGGGTAGTAAATCTTGGCAGTGTGTGAATATTGGTTATAAAGGACAAAAACTAGGTCAGTAGGTCAAAACATAGAAAAAGCTTTTAAACACAATGAGCCATATTTTTAGCCATAATTATCACCTTTTAAGGCAATGTATTTATATGCATTACTCCTCACCGCTGTGAGTTCGAATCCCAGTAGGGTCATTCAGATTTTTCATATGGAGAAGCCTTCAAGCTGGCTTTCAGAAGGTCGGTGGTTCTATCCAGTGGCCGATTTGTGTCTGAAACAGTGCATAAAGGGCTTCTATGGTCTTCCTCCACCTGTAATTAGCTGGACGTCGCGATATGACTGAAATACTGTTAAAACTGACGTAAAATCATAACAAATCAAATCAAATTATATGCATTACTTGATGTCAGAAAGTGGATCAGTAGGTCATATCATAGGAAAAGCTTCAAAGTACTCTAGGGCCCACATGTTTTGCCATAATTTCATGAAGCTAGCTAAGTATAATATCAGCATTACAAAATCTAGTCAAGTTATTAATCATTTCTGTAACAAACTGTTAACAAACCCTTGCCCGTCTGTCATTTCATGCCTTTCATTTCACTACAAAGCATATACTAGAATTACCATGATAAGTGTATTACATTATTGTTCAAAAGTGTTTCAATAGGCTGTCTACTTATAGAGATAGGGACTGTCATATTCAGGCTTAAAGCGACTCGCAACCGGATGGTGTATTTGCAAAAATAAAATAAAATGCTCAAATAAAACCAAATGTGTAGCATTATCGTGCATCTGGAATTTATAAAATATGATCAGTCTAAAAGCATCCATAAGAAAGGTCTTGATAGATACGGAGGCATATAGTAATCATCCTGTCCGTACGTCCGTCCGTGCGTGCTTACGGGAGGGTACTTACGTGGCTAAAATTCTTAGCCCCATAATTGAAAAACATTAACCTGGCCGTCTCTTGTGACATTAACCTGGCCATTTCTTGTGACATTAACTGGCCAGTTGTGGGACATAGGGTTAGGGTCAGGGTTAGCCTCCAGATCATTATTTTCCAAGTTAGAGCAAAAAGAAATTGTCGCTTGTGTGGCTAGCCACCCAAAAGAAAACAATAGAAAATAGCCACATAAGTATCCTCCCGTTAGAACGTCCGTGTGTGTGTGTGCGTCCGTCCGTAACAAGGTTAAGTAGATTTTACCGTTTCGTCTAGCATCAACACCGCTTACCCAAATGCTTGGATACTTGTACAGTTGTTGTCTTAGACCATTCCCTATCCACCAATACCACCAAACTTTGATTTTGACCTTGACCTTGACCTAATTTGGACTTAGAATATTTTAAATAGGCTCATTCTTGGTTAACTAGATTTTACCGTTTCGTCTAGCATAAACACAACTGACTACAATGCTTTGATACTTATACAGTTGTTGCCTTTGACCATTCCCTATCCACCAATATCACCAAACTGTGATTTTGACCTTGACCTTGACCTAATTTGAACTTAGAATATTTTAAATGGGATCTTTCTCGGTTAACTTGATTTTACCGTTTCGTCTAGCATCAACACTGTTTACTACAATGCTTCGATACTTATACAGTTATTGCCTTGGACCATTACCAACTCACCAATAATACCCAAGCTCAGTTTGACCTTGAACTTGGCCTAATTTGGACTTAGAAACGATTCAGAATACATTGTCCAGGATGCCACCAGGGGCATACGCGTTTAATGGACGCGCAGTCTTGTTTTCATTGAAATACATTTTTAAACTGAATATTACCAGCTCATATAAGCGTTTGACATATACATGTATTTGCAAATTACTACTTTAATGCTTAAACTGGTTGTCTCTTTAAAGTGTTAAATTTTTAAAGCACTGATATGATAGCCATGGCAATTTTATCAGTCTGAAACTACATGGTGATTAAAGCATTTACTGTGCAATAGATTGTTAGCTCATTTGAGCTAGCTCAGGGTGAGCTTTTGCAATCCTTGAATATTCGTCGTCCGTCATTAGTCGTCCACAATTTTCACAGTATGTAAACTCCGGTGTATACCTTCCGGAAGCTGCGATCAGCAAGTCGAGTTATTTACCGATAGTTTATCTGACAGATTGACTCCGACCACTTTGACAAGTAAGTTTGCCATAACAGAACACGCTAGCTTATATCAAATACACAATCTACGATGGTGATACAGTTTAAAAACATTCCACATAGCTCTTCCTACAATGACATGATAAATAAACGTTAAATCTTTGATTGATCATCGCTGCGTATCAAGAAAAAACGAACAGGTGCTTCCAAAAGTATCATAAATTCTGTCAATTGAAGCATTTCCGCACCACACATGATAAAAATGGCAAAATGAATGAAATACCTACCTGAAAAGTATAATATTCCAGGGAAAAATGTGAATTTTACACGAAAACTTCGTCTCAAATAAATCTGACCTACTTTCATTTACTGTATAACCAGCTGCAATACGACTGTATAACTAGCTGCGATTTATAATGGAAACACTTTATGATTAGCTGAGATCTCTGAATCCGTTACGAAACCAGTTCGTAGTGTTAAATTGTTATATATGTGAATTTAACAAATGAAGGCAACGACTATTCATGCAATATGCTCTTTATACATTACAAACCAGATTATTCTGACGATTGTCAAATGTTTAGACCGTGGTCAGACCAGGCACCGTTGTCATGACAGGCTCTGTACATGATTTTGATTTAAGTAGTAGGAACGTTTATCACAACCTCACCACCCGATTGAGTAGGTGGTGGGGTAGTGATAAACTTGGCCTCTAGTGGTGACGGCTGGTGCTATACTTGAAGGACCCTAAGAGAGTGACTGATAATGATAACCCTAATTGACCTCTTCTCAGGTGAGGACCTCTTAGGCCATCAAGTCATGCTTTTCATGTACTTGATTGACTCTGAGAGGGGCAGGGCTGCCATTTCTACGGATTTTTTCCTTTGTTTTAACATTCTTTTCTGGAATAGTTCCAACTTGTCCAGTTGCCCTTTGCGTGGGAGGATGATTTCAAGGCCATATAACAGTATGGGTGTAACATATGTTCGAAATATGTGCAGGGCTGTCTCCAGGTCTATCCCACCAGAGGCGTGAAGCCCCGATGACATAAAACTGTAGACTTTGGATATTCTGTTCCACATTCACCTCCGTGGTTATTGCCAGGTTTGTTGCCCTCTTCAGTCCTAGGTGGGTTGAGACTTCCGAGTTTGTTACATCTTTCTGCCTGAGGTGTTTTACTTCTTTTTTAAGGGAGAACTTTTAGAGCTTCAGTCTTCTTGGGCTGTAGTACATATCGTTCTCGGTTAGCGAAGTGCTCTGCTATGTTTATGAGTGTCTGGGTGTCTGCAGAGTTGGCGCAGTTAAGGGTAATGTCATCGGCGCATGCATATGCACGGCATTTAATATTTCCTATGTTACAACCCAAGTCTATGTGCTCTAAATTGTTAAACAGTGGGTTGACATAAAGCTTATAACAATCAGTACTGAGAATTCCCCCTTGCCTAACGCCTTGGCTTACTATGAAGGGGGTCTGACTTGCAATTGAGAAGATTGACCACACTGCTGGCTCCACGGTGTAGATCTTCAATGATTGTCCATAACCTATCCTTTACGCCAGCTTGGTATACTCTCCTCATAAGATGAGCGTGGTCAACAACGTCGAAGGCAGCTTTGGCGTCAAGAAATATTAGACTAAATGGCCTCCCTTCCTCCTTGAATTCTCTTGTAACTTCCTCGACTATGAGAGCTGCATGTAATGGAGATGTCTTAGCAGTAAACCCTCTTTGATAGTGACTTTGAGTCTTAAGTACTGCGGGTTGGATTCGTTAATTTATGATAGATTCAAGGAGCTTTTTAATCACAGGTAGCACAGTGATACCTCTGTAGTTTGTCACTTCACTACGCTCGCCTTTGTTTTTGAAGACTGGTGTTAAGAATCCTGCTTTCAACGAGGGTGGGACTTTTCCTATTTTAAGATACAGTATAACAAGTGAAGAATAGTTGACCGGAGTACTTGCCCTCCATGAATGATGCTTTCAACAGATAGCCCATAAATGTCAGCGGCTTTACCACGATTTAGGGAATTTATTGCGTGCTGTAGTTCTTCCATTTTGACCTCTTCTGCCTCTTCTACACTAGCGATATTCCTAATATGGCCCAACTCCATGTTAACAATTTGGTGATAGTCATCATCGAAGTTATGGTTTTCAGAGGGTTCAGCCAGTCTACTAAAATGCTTTCTAAATCCTTCGACGATCTCTTCTTGTCCTGAATGCATCACCCCATCGACATTTAGGTCCTCAATCAGGAAGGCTTTATTCTTTCTCTGTCTGTTAACTAGCTTGTGTAACAGGGAAAGATCCCTATGTCGAGTGCAGATGATATTCTCCTTGTCGTTTGACCTTCTTCGTGCAACCTCACATCTTATAGAGCTTCTTAGTTGCTTTTTCCGGGCTTTGAGGTCGGCTAGGAGAAGACTATCCGGACTAGAATACTTTTCATTATCCCTCCATGTATTGTATGCCTTTCTCACATCCTTTAGTGCGGTTCCTATTGTCGGGGTCCATACCTTTAGCTTTGGTTTTGGTTTATGAATCTTAATCTCTGAGTAGAATTCTCTCACTACTATCTGTACTGTGTCCATTAGTTTCAACGTATAGTCCTCTAGCTGAGGAGTATTTGTATTTTTTTGCCGTATCTAACCCTAGGATCCTTTTCTGGATTTCTTGTTCATAGAGATCGGTGTTTACTTTTTGCCAGTTAGTCTTATATCTCCTGACGGCTCTAATATGCTTACTCTTACTTATCTGTACATTCAGTTCACTTCTTATCAATATTGGGTGATGATCTGAGGTGTTTTCACATAGTCCAGACATCACAGTTTTAGGATGACAGGTTAGTGTCTGTGAATGTTTTACAAGAAAATAGTCAATTTCGGTGCAATCAGCGCCCGACGGTGATATGAAGGTTTTACCAGCATTGTTGTCGCTTAGGTTATATTCACTTATTAGATCTCTTGTTGTTTTTGGTCCATTTTCAGACAGGTACGTGTTTAAATCACCACCCACAATAAGATCGTGCGAGACGCTATATTTTTCGAGTATCTCGGAAAGGATGTCAACACACTCTTGGAATTCTTGTAAACGATTAGATACCTGCGTGTGGTTATTTGTTGTGTAGGACACTGGGCACCAGTCGGTTTATGGAAAATTACTGTCCGTCCCAAAGTACTGACGGTAGTATCTAGTATACACAATCTAATTACGCAGGCCTTACCTAAATCTTTATTCATGCTTGAAGGGCCAAATTATTATGTAAAGTGATACAAGTTTGTTTTTTTATCAACTTTCATCAAATAGATTCTGATTCTGTTTCAATAACAGACACTTCAGGTGCATTAATATATTCTCGCTGCGAGTGATAATTAATAATTTGATAGCAGAAATTTACTAAAGGTGTCACTGGAACAGTTTTAAATCACGCTTCCACGGTGCGTCGGTAAGCGGTGCCAGTGATCAGAAGCTTATTTCAGAGAGATCTTGCTTCAGATTCGAAAGATATTTGGTGAACTGAAAATAATTTATAATGCAAGTGTACTGGACCATATATTACAATTGTTTGTATACAAAGGGCTGTAAAATAAAGGTAAATCTTACCGGCTTCGCTTGAGTGTGGCTTATTTCGCGACATTTTGTCGACTCGCTGATCGCAGCTTCCGGAAGGTATACACCGGAGTTTACATACTGTGGTTTTAGTGTATGTAAACACTCTAGAGGCCACAATATTTATCCAATCTTTCTCAAACTTTCTCAGATTGTTTATTACCATAAAATTTCGGATGTTTTCGATTATGGTTGAAATCGGAGCAATGGATCAAGTTATCTACCTTTGAATTGCAGAAAAATGCCATATTTAACAGTGTTTATACTCTAGAGGCCACAATTTTTGTTCAATCTTTCTCAAACTAGCCCAGATTGTATATTAACTCTTATAGTTAAGGTGAGTTTGATTATGGTTGAAATCGGACTATAGAGTAATCTACCTTGGAATTGCTGAAAATGCCATATTTAAAGGTGTTTACACTCTAAAGGCCATCATTTTTATCTAATCTTTCTAAAACTTGCCCAGATTGCATATGACCATAAGAGTTCAGGTGAGTCCGATTACGGTTGGAATCAGACGTTATGTGCCTTTGAATTGCTGAAAATGCCATATTTTATGGTGTTTACACTCTAGAGGCCACCATTTTTATCCAGTCTGTTTCAAACTTGCTCAGATTGTATATGGCCATAAGAGCTTGAAAAAGTATGATTACTGATTGGAATCGGACGAATAGGTCAAGAGTTATCTGCTCTTGAATTGCTGAAATGCCAAATCTAACAGCGTTTACCCTCTTGCAACTACAGTTTTCAATGGATTTTGATTATACCTGCAACAGCAGACAAAGTATATAGCTATAAGTTCTGGAAATAGTGCAATTATTGTTGAAATCTAATCATTGGGGCAATAGTTATCTGCCCTTGATATACTTTGAAATACAAGAAAAGGCTTCATTTCAGTATTGTTTAAGGCTCTAGTTTTCTGCCCTTGATTAACTCTACTATTATATAATTATGAGAGTGTATTCCAAAACCTGTTTACATGCTAGGCCCTATACTACAAATATGGACGGATTTACATTAAACGGGTGAAACTCAAAGGTAATGCTATCAGGCTTAATTACAGCAGGTGAGCGATATAAGGGCCTTCAATGCCCTCTTGTTGATAAAACAGGTATTTGCTTTCTCTATCTCTCTGTTTAGTTATCAATAAATTTTTATCTGAACAAAAAACGGTTTGTTATGCACATTTTGCCCTCCTTTAAACTATATGCATAGAGTCCTAAATGTCAAGAAAGTCACCTCGAAGTTTCGGCAGAATAGATCGTTTGCTGTCTGTTTATGTTTCAGCCCAGTCCTGACAGTAGCTTATTCATATACAAAAGATTCAAACCAAAAACACTCGAAGAAAAATCCCTTATTATTCACTATTTCAGATAAATTAAACCTCTAATAACCCAGCACTATATGTCCTCTAAGGCCTTTCATTATACATATACAACGAGGATCCTAAGTTTTTATTTTCAGTTTTGTATCAGAGCAAAATCATCGTTGTAGAGAGGGAGTTCTGTATTAATGATGGGAATTTTCACCAAGCCAAGAGCAATAACTCCTTAATGCAAAAAATAATCTGAAACAATAATACGTTTCCAGGACGTTCATGTACCAGTAATTAAGAATATTTATTCCAAGTTTTATACAACTTTGCTAATCAGTTTCAGAGTCATAGCTACGGACGGAAACCGGACGGATGTTCTAACATTTCAGGTTTATGTGACTTTCCCATTGTTAAAAATGTGTGAAAAGCCACATAAAGAAGCCACATAAACCAAAAAAAACCACATAAACCCAACATGGACTAACGGAATGAACAGCTCTATTGTTTTCTATTGTTCTATGTTATGTCACCTAGTCCCATAAACACACAATGTTATACAAATGCCTGCTTCTAGATATCCTCATCAGTGTTATACAATGCTAATACCCCCATTCCACGAGACGGCGATCTATGGCGCTCTGTCAGAGCGTCGCAGTGCAGGTCGCCATGCAAAGCGCCGAGGTCGCCAGGAGCGCTACATGAGCGCAAATGGGTCGCTATCTGATATCCATGATCGCCAAGATCGCCGTCAGTTTACTTCCCTGCACGAAGATCCGTGGCGCTCCGGCAAGAACGCCATCAGATCGCTAATTGATCGCCTAAGTCGCCATCGGAGCGCTACTTGATCGCCAAGATCGTAACTAGAGCGCTATCGGATCACCTTACTACGGAGCGCCATCTTGATCCAACAAAGCAAATCAGTAGATACTTAACGCTCCGTGACGATCTGATAGTGCGTCTCTGCATTTTAAAATACCCGATAGTATTTCCTATAAATATACCCAAATTGCATGATGTAACGTCTCATCCGGATCCAAACTGTTATACACCCATGCAATGATGATACCGAAAAGTGTGTTAATATAATGGCGTTTAACATTGATTTTTTTGTAGTAACTATTAAATAAAAAACACAGATTTCTAGTGACTTGTGGCAGTACGAACGTAATGCAGAAAGCTCTTATAGGAATCTTCTGCATTACTATGTTACTGCATTGAGTGGACACAGGTCAAAAAGAAAGCAGCTATATGTATGGCTATTTGCCTAAATATCTGCTAGCGAATTTAAAACGAATGAGCGCGGCAGAGCGCCACAGGTCTTCATAGGATATCTCCCTAATCAGATCAAGTAGAGCGCTAACAGAGTGGTAATAGATCTCCATCGGTAGCTGACACCTCTATCGGATCTCTTTTGAGCGCCATATGTCGCAGTGGTCGCCATCAGAGCGCCAATAGAACGCAAAAGATCGCATCTTAGTCGCATTTGAGCGCCAACGGAGCGCAATCTGATCATACAAGAGCGCAATATTTTTATGAATTGGGTGGCGACCAATGACCATGAAGTCGCTATCGGATCTTACAGATCGCTAACGGATCGCCATCGGAGCGTAATCTGAACGCAAGAAATGCATAAGAAATGTGTCCACAGGTCACAGATGCCCCCGATTCAGCTGGAAACCGTACTCCCACCCCAAGGGAAAAAAAGAAATGTGTCCACAAGTCACTTCAGCTGCTTCATGCCTAATGATGAGTTTGAGGAAGTTTGGTGAATATCAATTGAAAACTGTTTGGGTAAGAGAGCGGGCATGCTTAAAAAATGGCAATTTTAACTGATTCAATGGCCCTTACTCAGAAATGCCTCATGTGATTCATCTGGTTATCGAACTTGACCGAGACCTTATGGGTATAAAATGTGTGCAGAAGTTCGCTGAAAATCAGTTGAAAACTGTTTAAGTTAGAGAGCGGACATGATTAAAAAATGCAAATTTTACAGATTCAAGGGCCATAACTCAGAAATGCCTAATACAATTCGTCTGGTTATCGAACTTGACCAATATTTTATGCGTATAAACAATTTGAGGAAGTTTGGTGAAAATCAATTAAAAATTGTTTGAGTTAGATATCGGGCATGCTTAAACAATGAAACTTTTACTTATTCTAGGGCCATAACTGAGAAATGCCTAATGCGATTTGTCTGGTTATCGAATTTGATCGAGATATTATGCCTATAAACATTTTGAAAAAGTTTTGTAAAAATCATTTGAAACTGACTATTTGAGTTAAAGAGCAGAAACTAAAAAAATGCAAATTTGACCAATTCAAGGGCCATAACTCAGAAATGTCTAATGCGATTTGACTGGTTATCGAACTTGACCCAGCTGTTAGGCCTTAAAACATTTTGAAGAAGTTTGGTGAAAATCAATTGAAAACTAGTTGAGTTAGAGAGCGGACACGGTAAAAAGATGCATTTTTCCGATTCAAGGGCCATAACTCAGAAATGCCTAATGCGATTTGTCTGATTATCGAACTGGATCGAGATATTGTGTCTATAAACATTTTGAGAAAATTTGGTAAAAATCAATTGAAAACAAGTTGAGTAAGAGAGCGGACACGGTAAAAAAAAATGCAATTTTTACCGATTCAATGGCCATAACTCAAAAATGCCTAATGCGATTTGTCTGGTTATCAAACTTGACCGAGCTTTTATGCATATAAACATTTTGAGGAAGTTTGGTGAAAATCAATTGAAAACTATTTCAGTTAGAGAGCGGACACGAAAAGTGTAACTAACGGCGGAACGGACGGACAGTGCGATCACTATATGCCGCCCCGTTGGGGGGCATGAAAATCATATGTTGGAGTGCATTTATTTATTTTTTTGCACTACGGTTATTTGGAAAAGGTGTGTCAAATTCGGATTTTTTTTTCTCAAATGTTGTCAAATTTAAAGTAAAACTTCAGTAAAATCTATTTTAAATAAAAAAAAAAACACGGTAATTTTGTTTTTCATTACGTATTTCATGTCTATGGAGGTATTTTCACATAATGAAACTAAATCAAGACCAAACAGGCACCAGACTTGAAAAATATGAATATCTGAATCAACAACATTGTTTTTACGGGTAGTGATACTTTTAAAAATAAATTCATATGAAAAATAGTAAAAACATATTTCTAGTATCTAGACCAGGCCGAAATTCAAAATATCTAAATGTTGAAGGCAAAGTGGGGTAATGCTTGGTATCCTAGTGTTTTAACCTAATTGAGGGGTGCCATTTTGTTTTTCATTTTTGACCTCTTAAAAGTCAAAATCCCGTTTGTTTTCCACTATTTTTGGATTCATCACACCTCAATTAGGTTAAAACACTATGGTACCAAGCATTACCCAAATATGCCATCACAACTTTCCCCCAAATCGATCTAATCTAACTTTTTCTGATATTGTACCAGATGAAGGCCCATACTAAGGCCAATTCAAATATGAAAAGAAATTGATAGGTTAGTGTTGAAAATTTTAAGTTATTAAAGAAAAAGAGGTTATCTCCCTTTACAAAATTTACAAAATAGTACCATATCAAAGATATTTAGAGCTTCATAAATTTCACATTTGGTGCCTGTTTTGTCTTTAATTAGTTTTTAAATGAGGAAATACTAACATAGACCTGGAATGAATAATACAAAACCAAATTACCATGTTTGTTTTTATTTGAAATAGATTTTATGGAAGCGGGCTCTTAAAAAAGGACAAAATAAGTTCGATTGTTTCTATCATTGTTACGTCATCACATTGGAATGTGGACACCTTTTAAATGTTCATTACCAGGATATTTCAAACGAATAGTTCGAGGAGGACATTTACGTTTTATGAAACACTTTTAACACGATAAATTATAACAAATGAACGATACTAATCAGGAGCGAACAAATAAACACGTAGGTCAGTAGCTAGGCATATCGGGTTATGGTCTATTTCGGTTGAGTTTGATAAACATATTGACCTTAATCTATCATAATTCAATGTCAATTTCATTATAAACGAGTGACAAGTGCCGTTGCACCTCGCATTGTCCATTTCACTTCCAGTCTGTGTTTACCATGGTGACGACGCGGGTGGGGTAATCAGTGAAAACAAAGCACAAAACTAGCATACAATCGATATCTGAGTTACATGTACGCATAATAATAGATTCAAGACAGTTTTTAATTAAGATTTCTTTTTATTTCGTGCAAAACAATTGCTTATTAAACAGAAAAAGAGAGATTGTTTACGCGAATCGACCGAGGAGAAAAATTTTAATCAGTCACTCGTGATCCGTACTACTCGGCTAGATCAAAGTGTACGGTCTCGTACACATTGGTTACATAAGCAGTTTCAGCCTGTCAGAGTCAAAGAATTGATGATGACTGGAAATAATAAATGGTTCTATGACAGAATAAATTATTTCATCACTATTTTTTATTTTTCTTATATATGACGTACTGATATTGGTTTCTTGTAATAGCCATACAAGGGAAGTAATTCGGTCGAAAACTGCATCAGCAGAGGAAATAAGCCTGAAAGATTTGCTTGCATTTCTTATGATTTTTTTTAAGTTAGTCATGTTAGAATCGGAATAATCGATGTTCTACCGTTGTTAAAGGGTATTCTACAATGGTTGGTCGTTGTGATGCGCAGGAATTGACCACTCAGGCCGAATAATTTTACAATGTCAATCTCAATGACTTAAAAAAGCACATTTGCAAACAGTTTTGATCCTGATCAGACGCCGCGATACGCGGCGTCGGATCAGGATCAAAACTGCTTGCCACTTGTTTTAAAATTACGTCTGTTGTACTGCCTTAAATCTAACTTTGAAACGATATTACAGACAACAATATTGAAGTAGACGACAATATGACAGTGCAGGGGTAAAAACCTCACGATAAATTTGTCATGAAAGGGTTCAACTGACCTAATTGTACAGTGGAGAAAACGTTTTTCTTTCCCAATAAACGCGTTTACGCTAAACTATTATTTCCCATACAAACAGTTTGGAGCCAGATCAGATTCCAAACTGTTTGCCACCAAGATAAACATGAATTATCTGAATTGTCCAAATATTGTACTTTTCTACGTACATGTATTAGCGATTTGCCTCGGAACACATCTGTCTTACGTGAGACCGATGCGGTCACATTTGTTTCACGTGAGACAAATGGGACCGCAAATGTCTTATCGAAAAAGCACATTTGTGTGACAAATGTGCTCCGATTGAAATTTCTAAGGGACAACAAAGCACATTTGTCTTACGTCACTTTTTATGAAATACAAGCACATTTGTCACATATTATTTCCAAATGTTAGAATCTAAATCTGCCTTTTTACCTCATGTCAAGTGTAATCAATAGATTTGATAATGTTTTAACTAAATCTGTAATATGCATACTAGGGCTGTATTTCAGTCATACAGAGGTAGGGAGATTTTGACGTTTCTGATTGACCGGAAGTGACGTAAAACGCTTTTTATAAATACAGAAACACACAGAACAATTACAACTGGTATCCATATGGTATGCGGGCGGACATAAATATTATCTTTATTTTAATGAATCCTGTAAATTACGTTTGATGATTTTAAACAATACTTAGTAATGTTTATGTTTTGTTTGTTTAAATTTTGGTAAAGATTTTGTTTTGATACAAAATTGAAAGTAAAGGTGTTAGGGTCCATATACATGTAGCTATAGCTACATGTAGGCGTTGTATATGAATGAAAAACTACATTGTAAATCTGTTTCTACATGCAAAAGGTATCATACAAAGTGAAATTTTCCCATATTAACACATTTTGAAAACTGACCCTCGTCTTTATTATACTCCAACACATTATCTTTGTTGAGTTCATAAGTTGCGTTCCTGAAAAGTTTGGGTCATGCAGTGGCAAACGGACGGAACTAAATAGGCAGAATATAACGCTATCTTTGTGAGAAACAAGAAAACATGCGTATCTTGTACATTTAATATAGTGTAAAATGGGTATATTTGATTCTTTTTACTGAACGCGTCAAAACCAAGTACAAACACAAGGGTCATGAGTCCCTGGGGCGCTCACCAAAGAAATGAAATTTAATGAATTAAAGGTAGAAAGTGCGAATCCTAGATAACTCTAAGGTTGTTCTTACAATTTGACCTACTATACCGACCCACTCTTTGACTACATCTAATCGATATTCTTACAATGCCTAGATGTCATCAACGTGGTCATTCTGCGAAAGGTTTAAGATTTAGCGGCTAAATATATAAGAGTTTTTCTATGTTTTGGCCTACTATC
Source organism: Gari tellinella (assembly GCA_922989275.2). Classification (NCBI taxonomy): domain Eukaryota; kingdom Metazoa; phylum Mollusca; class Bivalvia; order Cardiida; family Psammobiidae; genus Gari; species Gari tellinella. The sequence continues at coordinate 52,616,413 of OV277867.1, forward strand.
CTACTTTTGAATCTTATATAACCCATATCCAAACATTGCCTAGCTTTTGTGAAGGTGATCATTCTAAATAAGTTTCAAGCGGATTGGTTTGAAAATATGGTCCATGGAGTGACCAAAAGCTTATTCTGAAATTTGACCTACTGACCTACTTTATGATCCTACATTAACTACATTCATGTATGACATGAATGTTATCAAAGATACAATACTGACCAAATCGTATAAAGATACCACGCCCTCTGGTGGCCATATTTTTAGACGGATTGAAATACTTTGAACACCTTTTAAAGTATATTGTTTAAACACATTTTGGTCAAAACCTCATTGAAATTTGACCGGTGCAGTTGGAGCAGTCGATTTTTCTAGATACCATGCATCCTTGCCATGGCAACCAGATAAATTATTCGATCCATATTCTTTTAACAAATTTTCATTCCACACCTTATCGCGATGCTTTTGATGAAGTTTGGCTAGCCTGATGAGTTTTTTGCTCGTATTGTTGAAGTACAAACGGACGGAAGGATAAACGGACGACGGACGACATACATGTACAAGGTGGGTATCAGAAAAGCTCACATTGAGCACTTTGTGCTCCGGTGAGCCATGATGGACGTACTATGGGCAAATACCATACTATGTTAATACAACAGTTGCAGTCAAACAATAACTAAAATAGTCCTTTATTTCTAAAATATGGCAGTATATCTGTGATTTAATACCAACCAATACAACCCACTCTAAGAAGAAGCCAAGAATTAAACCATTTCCTGATTCTTATGGGGTTTTTTTTATATTTCTAACAACAATCCACTGTCTCGTCAAACAATTCTCGAAAGACATCTGACACTTACGGGTATTGGAGTGTGAATAATAACATTGGAGCTAATGTGGATTTGTCCTCGCTGGACGTTCATTTATCCCAAACAATAGCCTTTAACACGTATGTGTCCTTTCTTCAATAAATCTAAATGAGATATCACTTAAGCAATATTTAACAATTTGTATGTGTATGTGTAACGGTAACTGCAGAAATCTTAGTGTATTTTTAGGCATCCCAGTTCGTTTTTCCAAGACAGTTTTATGTAATCTACTAAGCATTTCTTTTTGCACATCATCCGTTTCAATTCCTTGGCCTATGTGTTATAACGGGCTTTGTGCCGTTTTCTTGTTTTCCTGAAGCCGATGCTTCTCTCTAAGATCATTGTCTGTTTCTGCATCACCAGTGCTGTCTAGCTGTTAAAGGTCTGCTAAATATTCGGTAAGAATTTATAAAAGAATGTGAGACAAATGTGCTTCGAGTGTCCTTTCTTTTGTTGGGCGAACACATTTGTCTCATTTCCAATTTGAATGTTTACGAGCACATCGGTCACACCTCGTGAGACAAATGTGTTCCGAGACAAGTGTGCTCCTACAGTGCTTACGTTTACAAACAGTTTGGAACCATAACTCCATTAACCCATTACCTCATAGCCTGTTCTCCAGAAGAAAATAGTTCCATCTTAGACAGTATATCCAAATAGATTGTAGCTTAAGCAAGTGGAAAGTAAAGCAGAATGCGCATAAATACGTATTGTGCTTTAATTTCAGCCTTATTTAGGTGAAAATCTGTCTTAAAAGCTACAAACAGACTATTATGGTAAAAGGTTACGATTGCAAACAGTTTAAAACCATTTAACTCTTTGTACCCTAGTCCCGCATATAGGCGTGCTTTTCAAACAGTGTACATGTGAATAGTACACATGTCCTATGCAAACAGTGAAGACCCAGATCAGAGGGCTCCGAAAGGAGCCCTCTGATCAGGGTCTTCACTGTTTGTCATAATGCCAAACATTGACTAAAACAACCCTTAAAAGTCAGAAATGGACTAGACTTAAATGGAAACTGGAACTGTCCATTTAAAGTTTCAGGGAGGAAAGAGTTAAGACACCAAGTAACTCAGCGTCTCACCAGGATCAAAACTGTTAAACATTGTGAAATTATATTATATTAGTATTTTAGAACAGTGAAACAGTAACAGACAAAACGTTTGCAGAGAAATGAATACAGCGCTCCCTCTCTACAACGGCCCTCTCAACAACGACTCCCTCCTTACAACGACCCTTGCCGAAATTCCCCAAACAGGACAATTATATCTAAAGATTTTTTGATGCAATAGCGTCTGCTTAAAATTGTGGTCTGCTGTTTTTCTGAAAGTGACATAATTGACATTTTGGCAGAAAATAAATTAATGACGAGTGGCAAACAGCTTGAGTCCAGATCAGACGCCGCGTCACGCGGCGTCTGATCTGGATTCAAGCTGTTTGCAAATGTAAGCTAATTTCCCCCTCTACAACGACTCCCTCCGAACAACGAACATATATTTTGTCTCCCATCGGATGTCGTTGTAGAGAGGGAGCGCTGTACTTAGTTTGAAAACTTGATTCCGAGATTAACCCATTAGTGCCTAGCGTCGAACAAATTGAACATAGAAAGCAAAGCCGACTCAAAACAGCCGTCACATGATGCGGCGTCTGATCTGAGTCTGTACTTTTTGCTAATAGAAATAGCTATCAAAACAAAAATGACTATTTAGATCAGACACCCTTTAAATGACAACTGGGCTCATCCGATATATACTCGTAAAAGAACCCACCTGGCATAAATGGGTTAAATTGCTTACCTGATTTTTCACAAACAGCCTCGTTGTTTCTGACCACACACTTCTCTGTGCGCGCGCATATGACTGATCCACAGCCCGTGTCAGGAAACTAAAAAATATAGAGGGAGAGATAACATTATTACAAACACATACACACGACGTTGCAGTTTACAAAACAATATTTTAAATGTTGTTATGTTCAATATTTTGTTTTATTATGTGCCTTCCTGTGATATAGAGCTTTTCCGTGTATATCGTCGTGGCCCTGTGTCGGTTAGGGACCTATTTCGGTGCACTTTACCTCGACAAAACTATCTTCTTTTTGAAGAGCTCAATTACGTCATCACGTTTTGCATTCAACAAAGTAAACATTACCTGTCATTTTTGCCCAGAAAATTCCAAAATGCAATGCAATCAGGCAAACTTTTACTGTATTTGATATAGCATAACAATTTGAACCAACTTCCTTATGTCCGTTTTCACTCCGAAAAACTTTGTTCCAAAACATCACTTTTAACAATCGAATTATCAATTTTGTAGCGATGTGAACGGTTTGTCATCTGCTGCACCACAGTCCCGTGACATAAGTGCCCCGCCCAAGCAACAGCGCCTGAAAGGTAGGTGGTGTGTTTTGAAACTGATCTAACTGTGTAATAATCATATAGAGCTCTGTAATCTATGTTAAACAAACATATAATGATATCACTGAATAATGCTATTGGACTAACGGGTAGGTTCAGTAAAATAACAGAATGAACATTTTGATAAAGTTGTCTATAATAAACAACCAAAGGAGCCAACAAGTGACTAAATAGTCCTGGTAATGTACTGTGAATTCCCGATAGCGTATCGTAGATCTATACCGGTATTTAGATCTAACGAAACGTCAATAAATCATGCAATTGACTTAACACACACGTTAAATAGAAAGTACATTTATTGCGATTATAACAAAAAAACTGTTTTCTTGCTATTCGGTGTCTAAACCGTACAGTTTTTTGCCTGAAACTGTGTCTACAACGTTCATACAATCAGCAATTCTAAGCCGTACAGTTTCATTTTCGCTAGGTGTCTAAACCGTATAGTCAGACTTTTTGTGTTAACGACTGATGGCCATTTCGTAAATAGTTTCGTGTTTCATGAACTCTTACTGAAGAAATTACTATAGGCTTTACACAATTCGTTTCTGAAGTGTTGATTTTTCCTTTTTGCCTTTAACTTATTTGCGCGCAGTAGATTCTTCCATGCATATATATTTGATTAGTTCATTTATTTTTATCTCAGGTGTGCCTTGTCTAAATTTCCATTTTAGTTTTGTTTAATATTGAAAATCCTATCAGCAAACAGTGTAGACTCTGATTAGACCGCGCCCGCATTGTGCGGCATCTGATCAGAGTCTACACTATTTGCCTATGTCCTTTTTATGGAACGCTATGCACGCATGGGTTAATCCTTTCACTGCCAAGTCCGACAACGCTATCATTGGTAGACAGTTCTGATCAGCCGCATACCTATTTGACATGCACATCAATTTATCAATAAAAGCAGACGTAAAATTAAGCAGGCGATATCATGACAATGGCAGTACAGCGCTCCCTCTCTACAACGACAGAAACTATGTGCGTTGTTCGGAGGGAGTCTTTATATGGAGGAAAAATTATGACTTTGCTTAGATTTGCAAACAGCTTGAATCCAGATCAGACGCCGCGTCTCATCTGGATTCAAGCTTTTTGTCTCTCGTAATTATATCTATTCTTTTGAAATGTCCACGTATATGTAACTTTGAGATAAAACAGCAGACGACAATTTTAAGCAACCGATATTGCAGCAGTGAAAGCGTTAATAATAATTGTCATGTTTAGGGAACTGCGGCAAGGGTCGTTGTAAGGAGGGAGTCGTTGTTGAGAAGACCGTTGTAGGGAGGGAGCGCTGTATTTGGAAGGCTATTATGTCATATTTGCAACGGGAGTGTTAAAACAAAAGTTCAATGGTTCTAAAAATTCCTTCTCTAATGCTTCTATATTATAGAGAAGGGCTAGTTCATCGTCTTTCATACATGTGTTTATCTTACCGCCTACTAAATTCTAGTCTTTCCATTGGTCAATTGATGTCACGTGAAAAACCAAAAAAAAACACGTGGGTTTAGTAAAATTCATATTGGGTTCTTAAAAGCTTAGGTCTTTACAAGAGTTTATTCCGTTGCTAGACAGACAAATGCTGTTCTCCAAGTTATAGTAATAATTTATGTTATTTCATATATACAGTGCTCCATACCTGCAACGGCCCTCCCAACAACGATACCCTCCTTACAACGACCTTTGCCGCAGTTCCCTATCAAGGACAATTATGTCTTACGCTTTTACTGCTGCAATATCGTCTACTTAAATTTGCAGTCTGCTGGGCATTTTGACAGGAACAAACAACTTAATGACGAGTGACAATCAGCTTGAATTCAGATCAGACGCCGCGTTTCGCGGTGTGTTTGTGTACCTGATATGGAATATACAGTGCGATAAAATGTTCATACTGGACTCAGCTTCGCCTTGTCCAATATGAACATTTTAACCCTGTATATTCCATATCAGGTACATCAAGCAAGTCATAACTTATAATAAACTGTTCGGTTGTAACAAGCAAAAAAGGAAATAGGCGAATTGGCGAAAGACAAATGCGAGATGCCCAGACTCTTAGATTTTCTTAATTAGTTCAAATGGATGTTAGTAAGTGTTTGGCAACAAGAGCATGGGGAATTAACCCTGTCCCCATAGAACCACATTTTACCGCATTCATTGTACATGTATTCCTTCGCTGAATATAAAATAGTTCATACAGTCATGATAATGTATCATTAGATTTTTTTTTAATTCTAGCATTTTGGTAGCTTAAAGCGGACTGAAAGTAAAGCAGAATGCGCCTTAAGGCGCATTCTACTTTACTTTCGACCTGCTTTAAGTAGTCACCTGTCTCAAAAACTAGAAACAGGCTATGGGGTAGTGGGTTAAATGCGATAAAGGGAATAGAAATAACACACCCCATCACACATTACCTGTTTGTAATCAGTCAGACTTGCATGCAAGACTCCACGTCGATCTTCAAGCCAGTCAGGTTTGCTGGAGCTGCTCTCCTCGCACAACTGGCACAGGCCGGCTGGAAACCGGAAGTAGTTGACGGACTTACACCTGGACTTTCTGATCCAGCACTCATACAGACACGTCGCCGGACTCACACCGGGTATTGGTTTGTATCCAGAATTCTTCAAAAACTTATTAAAAGCCGCGTTGTTTGGTAAATATTCCAAAATAACAAAACTGAAGTTTGATAAAAAGAGAAACAAGCTACATGTATTCATTTCTGTCTAAATTCTGCTGGTCTGAGAGCGTTCTCCCGAACCATTTGTAAATTCTAGTTTAAAACAGAAACTATAGGTGTTTAATTCTGTCCTGACTGCAAATTACTTCTTTTACTTCAGTCATGCATGACTATTGTATTGTTATATATCTTTGATTTATGTAATATGTAGTCTGTCTACTCGGTAGTTTGAATAAAATATTCATCATCATGTGCCGTTAAATTGTATACATGTACATGAAAAAACAGTCGATAGAATACGACGGTTAAAACATTACTCTTTCTAGTTTAACCAGTATCGTGCGGAATTATCGTCTGCTTCAAATATATCGTCTTCGAAAAAATTTCAAAACTAGTTAATATGGTTTTTGATCTGAAGAAAAGTTAATTCTGAGTAACAAATAGTTTGGATCCAGATCAGACGCCGCGCTCCGCGTCGTCTGATCTGCATCCGAACTGTTTGCAAATGTTAGCTGTATTAAATGGCAGTGTGTTTGCAATTTTCGACCATTCATTTTAACCAATAGAAGCCTAATATCTTCTGGAGACGACATAGGACTGGCCGTTTCTGGACTAGTCCTATTTTAACAATGGAAATCTTTTATCTGTATATAATGATAGAAATGATTTAGTTTTCAGCATATTGTGTCTTAATCAGATGTATACAGTCTCTGTCAATCAGTTCGCAACAAATCTGATTTGATGCGATATTCGATTTCTTAAACAATTTTGTAGTACTGGTTTGGAGGTACGGCTTGTTTGGCGTGTTTACATTTGTCAAATTTTAAGAATTTTCAAGTTTAATGAGGTTTTAGACAGTCATACATTCTATCTAACCAAGAATGGCATGAATGTGGGATTGACAGAGTCTGTTTGCTTTTTATGGTGTAAATACATGACATAAATTGGTGTGAAAATCATACATAAATGAGTGTTGTGACAGTATATGATCTTAGGTAATTACTCACTTAGCAAAAGCAGAGGACTAATGAGCCAGTCATTTCTGCTTTCCCTAAATGAATAGTGCAATTACATATATGTGTTATTTGTATTTAAGTTAATGCGTCATGAGCTGTATTGAGAAGACACATATAATTTGATCAGTCTCTGGTCATATTGTATATGTGTCTTTTCAGTTTAACTCCTTGTGAAATTGTTATTCAAAATCAACCCTATCTTGTGTGTGATATTTGACTTGTTGTTTTAATGATGGAGAGTTTGCTTAATCCAAGGGAAATAACTCATTTGGCCTAAGCATGGGACTAACTGATGTTGCCCATGCTTTCCCTAAATGAGTGGTGCAATAATATATATGTGATATTTGAATTCAGTTTAGTTAATGGGTCATGAATTGTATTGAGAAGACACATATGATCTGGTTTAGTCTTGGGTCATTTTCTACATGTGTCTTTTCAGTATAGTTCTTTCAGATTGCAATTCATTTTCAACTCTATCTTATGTGTATGATAGTTGATATGGGGTTTTAATGATGGAGAATTGCTTGATCCAAGGGAAATAACTCATTTGGTCTGAGCTTGGGACTAACTGATATTCAAATGGACCAGTTGCCTCAGCTTTCCCTAAATGAGTGGTGCAATAATATATATGTGATATTTGGATTCAGTTTAGTTAATGTGTCTTGAATTGTATTGAGAAGACACATATGACCTGTTTTAGTCACAGGTCATATTCTACATGTGTCTTTTCAGTATAGTTCTTGCAGATTGCTATTTAAATTCAACTCTTATCTAATTTTATGTGTATGATAGTTGATATGTTGTTTTAAAGTTGCTTGAATATAGTCTCTTATAACTCTGAAAAGAGTGGTAGTGTACTAAGTGATTATTGGTATGTTATGTTATTACTGATGTATTGTACACTGAAGAGAAATAAATAAAATAAAATAGTAGGCAAACAATAAAGGTTTGACCTTGAAAATCTTGATTTGTGATCTCGTTAAGTTTTGTCCTTGGAATTTGCTGTCAAGATAATTATGTAAGTTATTCAAGACCAGACATATATGTACGTATTTCACTTATCAAATCTCAAAGCCTCGTTTTCCTAAAATATATTCAAACCTTGGGTGGGATTTCTTTATCTGACACTAACGGCGGTGTTATATTCACTATGTACGTTTTTCACTTACCAAACTCAATCGGGGTTCAAAAATGGTAATCATGGAATATGTAACGGACTTTAATATCGTTGCGAAACTGTTAAAGCAAATAGGTAATTATCATTTGAAACTGTTTCTCAAAATTCGAGTTTGCGTATGTCACTGGAACAACAATGCTGTATGTGCCAGCCAGTTTGTAGCATAGAAACGCGTTAAATTCATTCCTCCGCTGAAGAAACTACAGTGCTCCCTCTCTACAACAACACCCAACGGGAGACAAATTATGGGTGTGTGTTGTTCGGAGGAACTCGTTATATGGAGGGAAGACTAATATCCTTGGAGTACATTTGCAAACAGTTTAAACCAAGATCAGACTTCGGATAACGCACTGTCTGATTTGAGATCAAACTATTTGTCACTCGTGTTTATGGGGTTTTCTATCAAAATGTCCAATACGGACTTTTGAGTTAAACCGCATACGACACGTTTAACCCCTTCACTGCCGTGACGTCATCAATTTTAAACAATAACCGTCTGCTTTTATATAAATATCAAATTAAAATTAAAGGTATTTTGACCTAAGAAAAATTGAAATGAGTGCAAAACAGTTTAGATCCTGATCAGACGCCGCGTAACGCGGCGTCTGATCAGGATCCAAACTGTTTGAAAAACACATTGACGCGGGATATTAATAATTATAACAAGGCAGCCAATGGGTTAAAGCGACGATATTGCAGCATTGAAATCGTTAGTTATAAACGTTGTGATTGCGGGAACAGCGGCAACTGACATTTTAAGGAGGGAGTTGTTGTTCGGAGGGCCGTTGTAGGGAGGGAGAACTGTAATTCAATTTATACAATCATGAGATTTTACCTGCTGTTCTAGCAGATCGTAGCTTAAAGAAAATTGGAAGTAAAGCCTTAAAGCGACTCGCAACCAGATGGTGCATTAAAAATAGTAATTTGTAAATATGTGTCAAACGCTTATATAAATGGTAAAGAATTAGTTTAGGATAAGAAATTCTGTTTAAAAAAATGTATTTCAATAAAAAAAAATATTGGTCTCTTGTGGGATTCGAACCCGGGGCCCGGCATTGGCTGACAGAAGGCAAAATATGGGAAACCGCTTAGACCAATGGACCACGGAACTATCCGTTTATCTCGGATCGATTTAACGTATTTCAATGTGTAGCCATCGAAAGTGCATACAACTTCGTAATTCGGCTCGTGTTTATGTCTGAGCCCGTGTAGAGAAGCAACAACAACAACTATACCGTCTACTAGTCGGTATAGAAAAACGATGGAAAATATCTAAAAATCTAAGATTCGGTGACGATTCTTGAGACTGTTTTTGGACTGATCATATTTTTTGAATGTCAGAAGCCAAATAATGCCACAAATTTGCTTTTATTTGAGTATTTTATTTTATTTTGACAAGTACACCATCCGGTTGCGAGTCCCTTTAAGGCGCATTCTGTTTTACTTTCTACATGTTTAAAGCGGTCACCTTTATTCAAGTCTAGAAACAGACTAGTTAATGATGGTCAGGGAACAGGGGACAACTTTACCGTGCCATTCAACAAGAGAAAGACATTTGGTGACAGAAGTTTTGGTACAGTGGGTCCGAAACTCTGGAATCAATTGCCAATTGAAATAAGACAGTCACAATCTCTGGACATTTTTAAAAGCAAGTTGAAAACTTACTATTTTAATGATTTTAACTCTCTCTTTTAAATTTTAGTGTCATGCTTGTATTTTAGTACTGATGTACGTGTACCAATTTTGTGTTGAAGTGAAGTATAGCCTAACTCATCCATCCATCCGAAATCATCAACCTGAAAAAATTCTTTTCTTGAAATCATCATCCAGAAACCATAATTTCATATCATAATCCCTCATCATTTGTCGGCGCAATACGGCCTGTTGTGTGTCGTAGTACCGTACAACCCAAGTCATCCATCCATTTAGAATCATCATTTTCCTGTCATCATCTTCCTTAAATCACCCTCCCAAAGTCATTAACCTGAAATCATCATCATTTGATATCACCATTCCTCATCATTCATCAGCGCTATATGACCTGCTTTGTGTCGCAATGCCGTACATCATAATCTTCTTCTAAAACTGTCATCATATCATCATAAGTCAGCGCTAAATGACCTGTTTTGTGTCGCAGTGCCGTACAGCCCCAATCAGAAATTCCAGAAATCCTGATCGTCCTTTTTCGTCTTAAACAAAGTACCATTTTAAGAATTAATGTATTTTCCATTATTGACGAGATTTTAAACCAGTCTTAAAGTAACATTTCTTAGAATTAATGTATATAACTTATTTTCAATTATATGATCAATGACATGCTAAACCTGTTTTGATACCATATATTTTAATATAAATGTTTACTGTATTTTATGTATTGTAAAACGCCATTGAATACACACAGTTGTAAAAACAGGCGTTTAATCAAATAAACCAGTTTCAGTTTCAGTTTCAGTAAACACGTTTATTTGGGAGGAATAACGTTCTCTCCACTTACAGTGTAAGTGAATCAAAATATTTGGTCCATGTGCAAATACAATGGAGAAAGATCTATTCTTTCCCAATAAACACATGCACGCTCAAGACATATTTTCCACTGTAATCAGTTTGGAGCCAAATCAGACGTCAAGCGACGTCCGACCAGATTCCAAATTATTTGTCACTAAGATTAACTTGGACCGTTAGAAATCTCTGGAAATTTATATTTTCTACACTTTAGTGCTATAATTGCGTTTGCATTTAAACGGGACAGAACAACGTCTTCTTCACTGTAGCATTCGCAGCGACATCATTGATGAGTTCAGTAAAGAAATTGATGGTCGTCGATGGCCATCGATTGGGAGTTGGCTACCGGTCTGAAATACAGTTGAGAAAACGTTATTCTTCCGTTCAAACGCAAACGCATTGCAATGAAATATAGAAAATGACAACTTTTTGACCAATCTGACTACCGATCTTAATCTGAATGGCAAACAGTTTGGAGCCTGATCAGACGCCGGGTTACCCGGCGTCTGATCTGGTTCCAAACTGTTTTGCAATGAAAATAATAGTTAAAGCGTAACCAACAACAACAACAATACAACAATAACTTTTATTTCTCAGATCATTATCATGACATATGAGAAAGGGAAATCTGTGACAATATTTATGTGAAAAAAAAAAATCTTTTCTCCCATCCAAGGCCGGATATCGATTGAGGTTTCAGAAAGGGCTGTGTTATTTAATATCGTATACTCGATTCCGACCTGAATGGGCCAAAAGAGCTCCGCATTATTAAGGTGCACAAACAGCAAATGTATCGGTAGTAAAAGGAAGTGCATAAGTCGGTAATGAAATGAAATTATGAATAATTTAGTAATTGCTAAGAAAACTTATTTTGAGGGAGGAAAGTGTTTACGAATTAATCGTATTAGAGCAGTGGTTGCAAATTAGACTGCTTCAAGATATGAGTTAAAGTGAAAATGGTTTATTATTATTACTATTGTTGCTATTCTTCTTCTTTTTATTATTATTTAACATGTAATTGCGTACTTTTTGTTAGACGATGTGAGACCAAGCAAGTTTCTGAATTGAGCATCTACTAAAATGGTTTCACATCGTCTCGCAAATAATACGCCGGAGTCAACATTGGTTTTGATAGTTGTTTTCTTTAATACTCGGATGCTGTTTGAGTTTACATAACAATACATTTCAACATAATACATACACATGAATATATTGGCTCGTTGGAGCATGCACCCAAAAAAAGGAAAAGAGGCAGCGACACATACAGTCAAACCCGAATAGAGCGGTCACGCTAAGAGAGACAATATGATTTACATGTAGATGGGTGGTAGCTTAGTACATGACAGAAACACTGCAGCCAGATCGCTGTCCTATACCAGAACAGGCCGCCCAAGACAGGTCCGACTGTATCGTCACTCCCGAAAATAATAGGGTGGTTTTTACATGTATTTACAATTTCCTACATATATACATAGACAAACATACATGTAATTACAAAAAAGGTATATATATTAAAGGTTTCAGGCACATTCTACTTTAACTTCTTCGCTGCCATATTTTAGACTGGTAGGGAAAGTTGTCAAATGCAGTGGTATGACAGGTTAATATTATTATTATTTATTAATTTTCAATTTTATAACTGTATTTTAAATGTAGATAAATTCAACGCAATATTTATGTAAAGAATAGATTGGAACCTGATCAGACACCTCGTGACACGGCGACTGGTCTGGGTCCAAGCTTCTAGCAATTGTATGTTAGGACAAATGAGCCGAAAGCAGCGAAAGAGCTAAAACAATACCCCGATTATTAGCGGGGCAAGATGTATCGGGTGATCCTTATAAAAGAATTTAGATGCTATCAGGGGTACCAGTCACAGAAACGATGACAAAAACAACAACGACAATAATAGCTAACCGCCATTATTATCATTATTATCACAATCATCAACACAATGTATAAACTATGTACCCAAATTGATCTCTCTAACGAAACGAAGTTTAGATAAGATCTTAGGTACGAATCACAGTCGTAATGACAACAACAACAACCATACTAGCGAACAGCTAGTATTGTTGTTATTATCGTCATCATTTTCACTGATCGTCACCATTAGAATCATTATCCATAACTTATCCTTCTTAAACATTAGCATCGACTATTATTATTACTACTGCCACCAAATTGCTTTCGTTTTATGTAGAACAGCAGTAATATAAAGACGTAATAAATATTGTTATTAAAATGTCTAATTGTATTGTTGGAAAGGGTTTGTACAGAGCGAAAGCAATTCTGAAAGCCCGTGGATTAGGTTTTCAGCTGTGCTTCTGTGCTGCACCAACTTACTTTAAAAAACTTTTGTTTAGTCGTAGTTTGTGGGACCATTATGATACAAGTCGCTCTGCAGATGAGGACATACATGTATATTGTAAATGGCAAATTTAAACGACAATTGTTTGATTGACAGCTAGCCTGTACTGTAAACCCTGTGGTAAGCGACCACAGACGATTCATTTCAGCTTTCAAATCAGCAAGGAGCTCTATGTATAGGCGGAAAATAACACAGAAATCCAAACCGTATAGCCTTCCATGTTACTTTCGTCCCTATTTAGAGTTTGATATCTCAAAATTCACTCAAGGATCCCATAGAAATGGTCGTCGAACGCAGGTTCGACTGCACCCGGGAGATAGAGTACAGGGGCCATTTCAAGTGGTCGCTCGAGCTGCAGGCGTGTGCAACAGTAACTCTTCGTGTCGGCTACTTGAGCAAAAAAGGGACTGATTTTCGGTGTTTGAAGCATGTTGTCAGGAGCAGGATGGAAACAGAGTAGGAAACGTAAGTATACCTCTTTTCCCATGCTTTCATCAACCACAATCTGGTTATGACATTAGATCCGACCATGTGTCTTAAAAAGGTATGTATGGCAAAGCGAGGTGTAACTGTATAACACGACAATATTTGTAGTAAGGTTCCCCTAGGGTAGCCTCACCACCACAAGGTTTGCAGCGTATAACCTAGTCCAAATTATTTAGACGTTTCGCTTGCTCTTTTTCATCAGCTTCAACGTCTAAAAGTTATTGGCTAATTCCCTAACGCATTTTCTACCTGAATCGATTTTCGTCATTTATCTCAGTTCATAGAGAATATGGGTTTCATTTGATACATTAAACAGTTTTATATTGTATACTGCCTAAAATCCATGTCACTCACTTTAGGCCATTCAATCTAGCCCAAAAAAGGGCTTGACCTAGACAAAATTGCAAAAGATTTTATTCTGTCATAATATGATCCCCATATACCTGTGCTACAACATACTAAAATTTGCATTTCCAAATATTGGGGGAAAGTTCGAAATTCAAGATGGCCGACAAAATGGCCGCCAATTATGTACATTATCACATATGGACAAGTTATTACCGATATTTACATCAATCTGAGGTACTTTGTGGTATTTTTACTTCATCAGTACTAAATTTCAATGCATATTTTACCATTTTTATATGAATTAACATGTATTTTAGATGAAAATACTCTTTATTCGTGGAACAGAATGGACAAAAAGACAAACTTTTATGACATATTCATGTTTTATTTGTGTTTTAAGTATATAAATAGTTTTGTTCTTCAGTTGCTTGTCAAATTTTATTTAAATACATTAATAGTTCATCATATTTATTATTAAAATATTTATAAACAATTACATTTGAAGCTTTAAAGTCCATTTAGTGGGTGGGGTAATTTAACCCCAGGAATAGTGGATAAGACCCTTTTATGAAACATACGTATTTTATGTGGTTTTTTATGTATAAAATATTTTTTCATGAATAACATGTCACTTTTTAATATGGTTATGGTTAACATCGCCATGAACAATTGCATTTGAAGCTTTAAAGTCAATTATGGTGGGTGGGGTAATTTGACCCATGCCATAGTGGTTGATTGAACGGCTGAGTTGGGGTTTACGGCACCGAGACACATAACATGGTAATATTTAGAATAGATACAGATAGCTGTCATTTAGACATAGATATGAAAATCAACATAATTAGAAAAATGTTCACGTTATTGAATGCATATTAATCTTTCTTTTAAACCGCCACCTCCTGCTGTTGTTGCGGTTATATAGGAATCCACATTTTTCGTCCGTCTGTCACGTTTTTCCGGGTCATTTGCCTTTTTCTTAAAAACTATTTATGATACCATCTTCAAACTTTGTACACATTATACAAGTTTCACAACTCTTGCACACAATTTCCCAGAATTATACCCCTTTTTAAATTTTTCTTTGTAATTGTGTCCCCTAATTGGGATATTTTGCTTGGGCCATGCCATTTTCGAGAAAACTATTTAATGATATTGTCTTCAGGCTTGGTACACATTATCAGTGTGATGTTTGGAGACTTTTTAAAGTATCATAACTCTTGCAAAATGTTTGACAGAATTATGCCCCTTTTAAATTTGAAATTTTGTTCCTTAGTGTGGACATTTTTCTTGGTACACAAATGAAATAAATATAATCTTTATAATGTAAACTTGGAGAATATTCGTCCAACACAATCCTGAAATGATTTTTCAAAAATATACGTTTACAAGAGAACTGAAAAAAAAATGCTTAGCTATAACAAGTACAAGAGCACATATGCTTCCGGGACTAAATGAGTTTAAGAATATACAATTCTAAAGAAAATGGTCAAATGTCCAGCACTATTCAATTTGATTAAGATTTTGTGTTTAACCCTTTAACCCATAGCCTATTTCTTTGTTTTGAAGACAGGTGACCATGGTTAGGTTTTTGGTTAAGGTCTGTTATTTGTATTCTGTTTCACATACATGTATACTAAGGAATGTCAAGCTTTTACTTGGTATTTATGACATTATATGGGGTTCGTGACAAGGAAGTTTAGGGTGGGGTACATGTATATGTTACCTTCAGTGATAGTTGTCTACTTTTATGCAGGCTAAGTAATAAATGCTGTCGATACCGCATTCCAAGGATAAGCGATTGTTGGACTAGCGTGCTTGTTTAAATATGATAAACATTGTAACTTTACACATTTAATTTCATTGCTAATGTTGTTCTCGACAGCCTCAACTTCATCATGTATGGGTTCGAAGACCCATCCATCTGAACAAACTACACCACAACACGGAGTAAATAAATACGGAGAAGAAACTAGTATGCCTGTGATTTATCTTGTCTTCCAAAGGACCATTCAGCGAACCGGTCGCGATTGATAAACTGCTCACGCACAAAAAAAAACTGCCTTCCGTTACAAAAACTTCAATAAATTTCTAATTTTCCTTACGATTCTGTAAATAATGGCCTTGATAGATAACCAAGACACTTATCTGTCGGTTACAGAAAAACATACAATTGTTCTTGCAGTAAACAAGTAGTTATATATATGGTGACCTATAGGGCTGTTGAGAATTACGTGTGTAAAACACACAAATATCCATTGTCTGCATTTTAAATTCATGATTGTGAGAGTATTTTCCAAAACAAATGATTAAAAATAATGTATGAAGCGAAAGAACAACAACATGGTATAATTGGTATTACAATAGAACAAATGTTGAGTGAAACGAAAACGAATCTATGTCTGTGTCCCTAAATATGATACTATTGTCGAGAAATCACCATTTTCACACAAATATGGCTTAGCGCAACAGATCATGATCTCATTAAGTTTCTGTGTTAAATTTAGAAGAAATACATTACAGAAAATGCACTTCTATAAACCCACAAAACCATATAGGTACATGTAGAATGATTTTTTTCTAGTCGCCATAATTGTGTTGAACATTGCATTTTGTCATAAATCTCGTTTATCCGCCAATCCATTTGGCAACACCTCTTACTCGCCATAAAATCTTTTTAGTTAAAAGAATAGACTCTCGTAGCTTTAAAGCCGTTTTAAGACCATTATTATGAAAATTATGCGAAAAATGAGGATTTTATATAACTTTAGCTAACAGTAGGTAATAATAACACATTGGTGTCTTCGGCGTACTGAATTATCGATTGATTGAGCTATGTCGCGTTTACAGGTATCGGATTACTAACGGACGACAAGGGTTTGGGGGAAATGCATAGGTTATATAGGTCATTTCTTCTCCGTGTGTATTTACTCCGTGTCCACGACACATGACACGTCTAGCGCAAACACAAGAAGACATCTTATAACTATTATTTTGTTTCAGTATTTTGTTTGTAAATAAAGGCACGTTTACAGCTTGAATGAATACACTAGTCACGTTCTGTTTTGATGTCGGCATTTTTACGCAAGCTTGCTCTGTTAAGACTCTCAGTTCCCTTATCCCCCAACTGGTTGGTCCCCAATTTCAGTAGCTGTTCTCACACATTGCATGTTTTATCCATCTGAAACAAGAACAACAATGCAATAAGTCAATATGATCGACACATTTTATCCTTAAGTACGATGCAACTCAAAAGACATTGGATAGATTTAAACTGAACCATTGTCGAAAGTGTCTTTTAAAACAAAACAAATAAGTATTAAGCTTTTCAGAGACATGTATACAAATGAAACGTAACTGTTAAATTCATGTTCTATCTCAAAGGATAGATTAAGCAGATGGGCGGCTAATTTGCATAGTTGGAATATGGTTAATAAGGAAGCAGTCAATGACTAGAACATATATTGGACAGAATGTTGTGTTTGTACTGTTGCGCAATTGTATAGATAAAATTGTATTTTAATCTAATAAACCAAGAAAATCCTTTTAAACATAAATACATTAGATTTTATATAAACGAAATATCCCCACAGTGTGTGATCCGGGGTCTTGTATCAGTTTAAGTTGGTTGTGTATTTTTCCAGACCTGGAATACACAAACCAATGAGGACTGATACAAGACCCCGGATCACAAACTGTGATAGTTTTCCTTTTATTATAAACATTACTTTAAATAATGTTCTTATTTTACTTTATCTTATTAAATAAAAGTTAATTTAAAACTAGCTAAAAATCTGGACTATATCTTCTTGCTCAATTGAATGACTAAATTCATGCATATGTTAAACTTATGTCATTCAAAACGTCATCATTTATATTGATGACGTAAATTGATTTGTTCTCGACTTGATCCGCTTATTTTCATCAGGTCGTTTGAGAAGTGTTTATTTCCAAAACTATGTCATTAAAGCGTTTTAGAGCATGCATTAAACTGTTTTAAGCTTTATCTTTTCGAGAAAAACGCAAGTTAAAGTGAGTGCTATGGATTATGCACGCTTCAAACGGAAACGAAATGTTCAAAAGTCATCAACGCTTGGTTTCAACTATAAAAAAAGAAATAGCATCAAAATCGGGAATACCGAACGTCATGCGCAAAGCTTCTTTATATAAATCAGAATAATGTGAGATAAGCATAATAGATTTACCTTCTACATAATGGTGTTTTCTGTTTGTCAGAGTTTAACTTTCATGTGCTGACTTCGACATAATAAGTTGGGCTACCAGTTTCTGTTAAAGGGACTCGCAACCGGATGGTGTACTTGTCAAAATAAAATAAAATACTCAAATAAAAGCAAATTTGTGGCATTATTTAGCTTCTGACATTAAAAAAATATGATCAGTCCAAAATAATTCTCAAGAATCGTCACCGAATCTTAAATTTTTAGATATTTTCCATCGTTTTTCTATAGCGTTAGCTAACGGTATAGTTGTTGTTGTTACTTCTCTACACGGGCTCAGACATAAACACGAGCCGAATTACGAAGTTGTATGCACTTTCGATCGCTACACATTGAAATACGTTAAATCTATCCGAGATAAACGGATAGTTCCATGGTCCATTGGTCTAAGCGGTTTCCCCTATTTTGCCTTCTGTCCGCCCATGCCGGGCCCCGGGTTCGAATCCCACCAGAGACCAATATTTTTTTTTATTGAAATACATTTACAGTGCCCCAGATAAGCTGCGTATCGGCGTATTTTACGCATTAAAAATGGCCAAATACGCTTTGAAAATCAATTCAGTGCGTATCAATTACGCAAGCCTTTTATACAATACACTAAACATATTACCGTAGATGCGTACAATTACAATCTAAGCCGATTTCGCCAACGGCTTTTAGTTTCATTTTCTTCGAAAATCGTTACCTCTCGGCTGATTTCCAACACCTTTTTCCGAGGGGCAATGCGGAAATAGCTGAAGTATTCCAATTGCTTGTTTTTGATAATTTTACCAATCCATTGCTAGATGCTTGCTGTTCTTTATCTCCATAAGCGTCTCGATAACTTGGTCAATTAGACTAATTGTCACTTGTTTTCGCGGTTTCTGTTAAAACGTCGCACCGCGGTCGAAATGGTAAGTAAAACATTCATTCTGATTTATAAAACCATCTTTTTTTTGTGTTATTTTCAATCTGAATCGAAGACTTCCCCAGCCAGTATAGTAAAGCTAGTGTTATTAATTGATTGTACATGTAGTTCAATCGTCAGTTGATAAATCAGAATCCCGATCAGACTAGATTCAGAGTTAAACATTACGTACAGCGTTCCCTTGCAAGATGAGACATTTTAGACGTTTCCCCCCTGGTTAGATATACGTGGAAATCAACGATAATGTGTAAACTGCACTTAATTTAAGTTTAACAATGTTTAGAATGGAGCCTAAATGATGCAGCAAGGACTGACGAATGCTGACAATTGAAAAATTAATTGTTAGATAACTGCTTGTATTAAACTGTTAGACTAGCTACAGTTTCAACTGTTAAACATCAGTTACAAATCAGTGTGTGTTTATGCAGCGACCATGTATACCAAATAGTTAATATAAATCATTGGTTTATGTCTTCAGTTGATTTTTACAAGACCAGCACTACATGAAGACAGAAGTTCAGTATAGTTATGTCTTTTCTATATATAAAAACAGCATACCTTTTAGATTAATGGATGCTAATTAATACTTAAAGAAACCACATTTTTCACTTTGAAAGAGCTTATTTTAGCGATGCGAGTTACGAAAACCAGCAGGTACTCTATTAGTTTTCATTTCACTCTATTAATTTGAAAGAGAGGAGTGAAGAACCTATTTAACAATTTCTTATCTGGGGCACTGCATTTATTTTAAACAGAATTTCTTATCCTAAACTAATTCTTTACCATTTATATAAGCGTTTGACACATATTTACAAATTACTATTTTTAATGCACCATCTGGTTGCGAGTCGCTTTAAATCTGAAAAAAATACACAAGTATAAATGACTTGAAATCCGTGCAAGTCAATTTTGTTGAAAACAATATTGTATCGCGAAATTCCAGTCGAACAAGAGGCCGTTTTATTTTCACCTTAATTTCGCTTTTATCGCTCTTTTACTCATAATTCTTATACCGATGTTCATGCCTTTAATACTATTACCCAATAACCCAGTTATTTCATAAAAAAAATTACCAAAACCTGCAAGATTGAAATCAACAAATGTGCAGGGAAACTCGCCATTTATTAATTTTCGTGTAATAATAAATACACAGACGAAATCATCCGTATTCAGTATTGTAATTGTGATACAAATGTAATAGTTTTGACTTACCAGTAATGTCCAGTATCGCTTTTATCGGCTTTTATGCGAAATAATTTACACCCGGAAGTAAATCTAAAGCCTTGCGATCGCCATTTTCTTAGGCATAATGATGTCATACTGATGACGTCATTAGCTTTTACGTCAGGAAATACTTCTATGGTATACTGTACAGGCCATCGGATTTTGCGTAAAGTAGAGCGGATTGAAATGGATTTTATTTAACTTTCCCCACCTACTCCAACTTCCAACTTTTTGCAATGAGATAATATACATATCTAGTTTCGCCGACAACAATCAGAAATTCTTTTGCAATTTTGTCTAGCTCGAATTTTATATTGAATGGCCTAGATCTACCTATTTATAGGTCAATAACGCTTGCAGTCAGTAATATTCCCAGTCGAAAAATCTTCAAACAGTCCGCCATGCTTATGATGACGTCATACGGCTACACAATTCATTTGAACGAAATAGCTTAAGAATGGAGGGGGAATTGTAATGGTGGATTTCGTTTAAATAATTAGTTTGTGAACCAACTTCCGGTTTACCTCATATGCAAATCAAGGGAATTCCCTATACTGATACTAATAATAGACATGGGTTACTAATGAAATGTGTAGGAGTGATTCAAATCAGATAAATAAACATAAAATGTGAGTACTGTAAACTATTTTGTGGCAAAATATGTTTGAAAAACAGTCATTTTACAGGACTAAAGTGAATTACGAGCTCAAACACACCTAATTTGTTCAATATGTCTCTTGAACCGTTCCGCTGTGATTTTCCGTGGGAACGATGTGCCGAGTTTTCATTGAAAAAGTGAAAGACGTTGCATATGCCAGAAACTGAAAACTGTAAAATATCACAAAAATGATGGGAAATGTTGATATTAGCATATGCAACGGCTTTCTATGAAGGACTACGTATAACCCAGAGTGTTCCGACTATTAAGATGATGATGACCGTGATTCACGTGCAATAACTACTGGATAAGTAATAGATACCGTTCGAGTTTCGCTTCAAAAGAGTCCGCTAACAAGGGTAAGAGTACTCTTTCGCGAGGAAGAACAACAAGGTGTCCGAGGCGAAGCCGAGGACATCTTTGTTGTTCGTCCGAGCGAAACAGTACTCTTACCCTTGTTAGCGGACTCTTTTAAAGCGAACGAGCATCGGTATCTGACTTATACGAAGATTTTAATAAATATTTTACACCGAGTCAATAATTATTGTGGTCAATTTAATATAGTAATTTAAAATATCCGCTTCTAAAATATTGAAATACACGTAAACCAACTATATTTTTCATTTGTCCTTTTTCTAACGTGCACGGGCATACCGTGCAGCCTGTGTGCTGGGTCATGCCTAAAATAACTACGTATTTGTTTGTCTACGCTCCGCGTTAGTACTCAGCTAGTAAGGTAAGCGCTCTATTTATCAGTTTAGGTAGCATTTCTTTCTAAGCATTTAGCAATAAGGTTCAATAAATATTTTAAACTCTTCATCTTAGCCCGATATAATTCATTTTCCACCCCATTATAATCAAACCAAGGGCCAAATATTTTTCTCCCGAACAGGCACACTATTAAATTGCGTTTTTTACTCTTTCACTGCAATATTGTCGCCTGCTTTGAAAATGCCGTCTGTATTTATTCTCCAACGCAAAATTTCTGGCTTTGACTGCATGAATATTGATACAAGTGCTATTAGTTTGGATCCTGTTCAAACGCAGAGTTACTGTGTGTCGATATTGATCAAAACTGTTTGCAAATGTTCGTTATCCCTTATCATGCTGAATTGCCATCTGCTTCAAATATATCGTCTGCGGAGAAACACAAAATCGTTCCTATGCTATTCAAATTAAATAAAAATTGAATATGAGTGCCGAACAATTTGGATCCAGATCACATGTTGCGTTACGCGGTGTCTTCTCCGGATCCAAACTATTTGCCAATGTTAGCCAAACGGTACTTACAGTGGAGAAAACGTTATTCTTTCCCATTTAAACGCAAACGAAACGCAAACGCGAATCGCTAAAATGTACAAATGTAGGCAATTACCGTTTTTGATATTTCTCATTATTTGTTTTAATTTGAGTGACAAACAGTTTGGAGCCGATCAGACGCCGAGTTACCCGTCGTCTGATCAGGCTCCAAACTGTTTGCAATGGAATCAATAGTTTAATCTTAAACGCGTTTGTTGGGAAAGAATAACGTTTTCTCTACTGTAGCAGTACAAGGGTTACCTCGTCCATTCCCGGACAGTGCAAGCGTTAAACAGGTGACATGCTCACCACGTGCATCACGCCCGTAAAAAGTATACAATAACAGAAAGTAAAACTGTCCGGTAACAGAAAAAAGTGTCCGGTATCAGATGTAAGAGGACACTTTTTGAATAGCTCTGCGGGGGTATCTGCGTATAAGGAATGTTGTTGACCATTTGTAGAATTTGTCAATGAAATAGCTGAGAAATTACAACTGTTGCGTTGTTTACATAGAAGAGGTACAGTGGGATCTATATACGCGGACGGCGTATGTTAGTTGATATTATCTACAACGCGTGCATTATAATTTTGCAGAATCGGGCTAGGTTATTCAGTGTGTTTGATGAGTTGGAAGACATAAGCTCCTTATATTTGAATCTATTCGGGTTGCAGGAGTAGTAAGGTTTGATTTGGTTCTTACGAATATCTGTGAAAGGGTCGCATACTAATAAATATCATAAT
The DNA here is from genome assembly GCA_922989275.2 of Gari tellinella. Classification (NCBI taxonomy): domain Eukaryota; kingdom Metazoa; phylum Mollusca; class Bivalvia; order Cardiida; family Psammobiidae; genus Gari; species Gari tellinella. The sequence continues at coordinate 52,639,324 of OV277867.1, forward strand.
GAAATTCATCACCAATACAATATCTGTTACAGAGGCTGCATTTTCGGTCCATATAATCTACAGAACTCCAACGGCCAGTTTCAACAGGGAGTCTGTGATTTGCTGTACGGAATTTTGCCAGGCAAATGGCATGATGTTTGTTTAAGGTAAGTAAATAGTTTTCAGTTTTTATATCATTTTTAAAGGATCTATAGTTTAACCCTTTTGATCAGTTTTGAAGAGAGGCGTACCATTTTTGGTGAAAATGATCAATCAAAACGTTTTTGGTAATTTTGTCTAAATTAGCTGTGTTGAAATTTTGTTGTGTGAGCCAGATACCTGGTTTACCAATTTCAGTGAGTATTCCTTTGATAGCGTCCGTCCACTTCGAATGAAAGCTTGGCTTATTGAGCAATAATGTGTAAATTTGTTTAGTTAATTTTCCTTCTTTGCTTTCAATAATTTTAGACCAAAATGAGATCATTCTGCATTTAATCGTAATTTCTATTGGGTAACGTCCAAGCTCTGCATAGACCATATAGTTCGGGGTGCTTTTTTTAGCATGTAGGATTCTCTTTAAGAAAGAGAGATGTATTCTTTCAAGTATTTGCAGGTTTCCATAGCCCCAGACTTCGCAGGCATATGTCATTATTGGGAGAATGGTGTGGTCAAATAGCTTAAGCTGGAGGTCGATGGGGAGATGGAGATTATTTATGCGTGAGTATAGAAAGTGCATTGCTTTTTGGGCCTGTTGAGCAATGTGTTTAAGTGTTCCTACAAAACTACATGTCCTGGAGAATATAACACCTAAGTACTTGTAATGGTTGACTGTTTCAATCAAAGAGTCATTTATCTTAAAATTAAATGTCTTTTTGGTTGAACCGAATACCAATACCTTTGTTTTACTAACATTTACCTCCGGGGTTATTTTGAAAGAAAACGTTTTCTCTACTGTACTCTGCACGCTGCACACGGGACACAAAACTGCTAACCTTAACAGCCAACAGTTGTAATTGAACACGCTATACATATCAGATAGTAATGTATGAATATTTTGTTGTTAATGTTTTGCATATACATGTATGGTATATTTGGCAAACAACTTTGATCTAGTTGAGGTCACTGATTCTTAAATGCGTTGGTGGTCTAGTTTGTCTGATTATCGTCTTCAAGAAACCACTATAATAGTTACACTTGTTGATGCTGTTTCGCTATATATATAATTAGTAATTTTATATGAATGTTAGATCTATGCACACATGTTAGATTCTACTTGTGCATTTTGTAGACATTTCGTAGTTTGCTAGTCTAGTTTAATTAGCAATTGACATCTTGTTTCCGAAGTGTATTTGTTAGTCCATTTTTAGCATTTCTACTTTCCAAAAAAAAGACGTATTGCAGCAAACTCAAGGTTTGGTAACACTTGTGTTTTTGTAGCAATGGAAGTCTTACTTATCATAAGTTTTTGCATCAGGAGTTTTCTCCCTGGAAACAAAACTAATTGACACTAATATTTTAAAAGAAGTCCGACAAAGTATGGTGATAATTTCACTGTTTGAAACAGTGAGTTTATATACAGATGGTATAGAGGATAACTGTATTTTTTCAGTGTAAGATCACATCTTAATTCATTGGGTGAACATCAAACGTTATTGTTTCACGAGTGGCGAAGTCACGAATTAAAAATATATTGTGTTCACGAATGAATTAGATTTTGACCTTTCACTGAATTTCAGTTAATTTATTTATGGCATGCCTTTAAACTACTATTTTAATTAAATTGTTTGTTGGTTTTAAAGAAACTGGGGAGAAATTCCTATCCTACATCAACACTCATGGCAGAATTCTTATAATGAAGTAGAAATGGCAGGTTCATTTAATTCCTGTACAAATGTTTTATTTAAAAAATATATATCGATGGCACAATCGAAGTGTTAATAGCTCGCGTTTTCTTTATTGCATATTATTCTTTAAACCTAGTCACCACTACTCTTCTTTGTGTGAAACTGTGTGGAAAATAGACAAGATCCAGATATAATTCGAAATTGGAATTTTGCATTAAAATGGTTCCAGGGATGAATGAGTTAAAATCACTAGTTTGTTTGAATGCGCAATTTCATCTCATCTTCAAGTCGTGGGTCTTTGAAACTATTGCTGTCAAGGTAACCATAACCGCCAACACCCTAGTCCAAACCACCAGAGTCTAGTTGACGTCACAAACCTCTAAAGAGATTGCCTGATTGATGGGTAATTCTGAAAAATAAATAGCATGTACAGTGGAGAATCTGTTATTCTTTCCCGTTTAAACGCAAAACACTAAAACGTAGAAAAGTACAACTTTTTGACAATTCTGATATTTCATCTTTATATTGGTGGCAAACAATTTGGAGCCTGATCAGACGCCGGGTTACCCGGCGTCTGATCTGGCTCCAAACTGTTTGCAGTGAAAATAATAGTTTTAGCGTAAACGCGTTTATTGGGAAAGAATAACGTTTTCTCCACTGTATAGTGTTAATTCATTCATCCCTAAAACTTTAACCCTTTACCCCAATCATAAGCGTTTGCGCCTTTAGTCTATTATTCCACTGAATCAACACTATACATGTAGTTTAGGCTTTTTTCAAAACTGGAAACAGGCTATGGGTACAGGGTTAATGGAAATACCAATTTCAAATCATGTCTAGTATTTGTTTTACCTGTTTATAGTTGTTGTTTACAATATTCTGCAAACTGATAAACAGTGTATACCCTGAACAGAGGACTCGTGAATGAGCTCTCCAGGGTCTACACTGTTTGCAGATGACAAGTTTACTAGTCACAGATAGATTATATAAATATCACATCTCACAGAGGGTGAGAGAACGGATTGGTCACCCGAGGCAAGTAATGTCAACCGAGGCGTCAGCCGAGGTTGACATTTACTTGTCGAGGGTGACCAATCCGTTCTCTCACCCTCTGTGAGATGTGATATTTATTTTATTATACCGAACAAAAATATAGATCTAATTACCACTGTTTTCAATACAGAACAACGATCTCGAATACATGTACTAAGTATCGGAACTATTTTATTTTTACTACTCTAAACAAATAGCGGATAAGTTATTTTTTAGACGAAATAAACACAATAAATAGATTTGCTAACCATTTGGTATCTACAAAAAAGAACAAATTTATTTAAAAAAAAAAAAATTTGGTTCGATCGGGAATCGAACTCGGACCGCCGTGGGCAGAGCCGACGATCTAACCGTTACACCACAGACAGATTACTCCATAACGATTTCATTGAATATAAAGTTTGTATATTGACGCGTTTTAAAAAAAATAATCAAATTGCAAGCAACAAACCTTAATTCTGAAAAAATATTGCCAACAAAAAGTTTACAAACACATATCCATTCGATATTTGTATTCTCATATAGCTCTACGCTGTTATAGGCCAATTCTACAATCGTCTCCAATTCTGTCTTCTATTTTTAGCAATACGGCACTCTAGCAACAAGTTGACAGATACTTTAGGTAGGCTAATAGACAAAGCAGAATGTCAGATTTAGTAACAAATTTTGACATAAATATTGAACAAGATGCAGAGTTTGAATCTATAAGAAGTTAGAAAAGAAACTTCTCCAAAATAATGAACGACCTTGATTAGCAACGCGAAAACTGGTGACACTTTGCAGTCGATTGTTTTGAAATCTTATCGCATGAGATGAAGCGTAAAGTATGGTCCATTTGATTTTGATTGTATAACTTTTCAAATTTGAATCGACTCACTTTTCCAGTTCATTGCCGTTACTTCACTAGAAGCGTTTTGATTCTTCCTTTTTTCTGAACTGCTCAGGCGTACTAAAACCCGGTCCGAATACAGGGCTGCCATAAATTGATCATGAAAAATCTCATGAAAGATTTCCAAATTTTCATTTTTCAAGTGTGATTACATAAAGCAGGTTGAAAGTAAAACGGAATGCGACTTAATACACATTCTACTTTACTTTCAGCCTGTTTGAAGTTGTCATCTGCTGGGATAAAATTAAGAAACTTTTGGAAAATCCGGAGTTATGGCAGCCCTGTGGACATGCGGGCCGATTGGTGATGTTATGCGGGCCGTTTGGTGATGTTAGCCAGGTAACATTACAGATTTTCACCTTTTGACGTCACATTAGGCTATATAGTAGATAAATCGAGTGAGGTATAATAATATGTTAGTCATAGACGAAACTCGTCGCTAGGGTTGATGTTACAGTCTTCACGAGAATTACATGTATAATGAAAACGGCAATATAGCCAAATCCCTCTTTCAAGACTCCCTGACAAAACTAGAAGTGTTAAACTTTTAATTAGCTTTTCAAAGTGATAGTCAAATCGGTTAATATATGTAGTAAGTACTAAGCTTGGGTATGATGAATCGGTTTATTTACAAAAAAAAACATAGTTATTTTCGAATGTTGAACATCAAATGGATATATCCACGGAACTATACAAATATACGTCCGTGCTGTTTCTATCGAACTTCATAACAAAATTCACATATTAAAATAAAAAGCAAGAAGCTAGATTGCAAACAGAGCTATGCTCGAAATCAATAACCAAAACCATTTTGTCTTAACGGAACTACCCACTCGTTGTAAGGGGAGATAACTTAGTGAAATGAGAAAATTCCGTACATCGATAGGGCCCCGTTACAAATTATTCTTTAAATGAAATTACTCGCAATTTATTTATGCTTTTCGGTGGATTACCACGATATAGCAGTGGATGATCACTTGGTAATCCACTGCAGTGGATTATCACCAATCGCTTTTATTATGAATTTTCCCCGTAGGGCTCCCCAAGAATCGTAGTCAATCGTGTCTTATCGTTAAATTCCGGCAGTCCGATTTGTCGCGAACTACTCACCGGAAGAGCACGAATCCAAACTCGGGAGCAACGAAGTCATTCGGATGACGTCATTATACACCCAACTGTCACGCGCATGTGTTCGACATAAAACGTGGGGCTCAACACGGGATAAATAATGTACGTTCGCTTTCAATTTTTAAACAATTTCGTTTAAAAAGTGGCTTCAAAGCATAAATAAATAGAATAACTGTGTTTTTTCAGTGTAAGATCGAATTTAATCCATTTCGTGAACATCAGACTGTTATATTTTCACTCGTGGCTTCGCCACTCGTGAAAATATAACGTCTGATGTTCACTCAATGGATTAAATTTCGATCTTACACTGAAAAAAACAGTTATCCTCTATATAAAGAAGGTAGAAAATAACAATTTCTTCAAAATGTTGACACTCATCTATACAAAATTATTTTCAGCTTTAACCCATTCACTTCTAAATTTACAGTAAGATTTAACCTTTTCAATGGTAAATATTTTGTAAGCGTTACCCTTTCACTCAAACTTTTAGTCATTTCGCGGTTGAAATTATTGTAAGCTTTTACCCTCTTACTGCAATTTATTATAAACTTTAGCCAATGCACGTCCATGCCTGTTCTAAATAACTTTTTCAACTTTATTTATTCAAGCATAAGTCCTGCATTGCAGGAAACATCAGCATACAAATAATAATAATAATTACTGTCACATGACAACCAGTATGCACGTGGAAAACGGCTTTTCACGTAAGCGAGTTTGTTAGATTGTACAAGATTGCATGGCCACATTTCAGCTCTAGGAACATGAATTTTCATGATCCGTGAGTGGTCAGGTGGCCATTTGGGTAAAGTTTTGGGTAAAGTAATTTAGAAAATTGCATAAGAATGAACATTCTACTTTTAAAAGTAACTGCGTATTTAGGGCAAAAAGGTAAATGTTAGATTTTTGGGTCTAAAAACCCGTTTTCATGTGTATTTAACAAAATAGTGAATTGAGACACTAAACTATTAGAGGGGAATATTTGTTTCTTATTGTTTTTGTTTAAAACTTTGTCAAATAAAGTTATGAGCGAGGGTACCCTGGTGCTCAATGTTCCGATATAGTGACATAAAATTACTAAATTATAAATGTATGTCAATATCCCAGAAAATTAAGACAACTGGTAAAGTTGTATTTTTATTGATTGATATACATGTATTTATAAAACTTTCATGTGAATTTACCTCAATATTTCTTTGATATGTCCATTGTCATATTTTATGATTAGTCATAAAGGCAATAATCATTTCTAGTTTTGTAATTCCGAGTTAGATCTTATACATTTAAACCTTTTTTTCATATACATTGACTTATAGACCAGGACATCTATAATTATCAAGATGTATAAATCAATGCTACCCGGGGATAGAACAATTAATTCAAATATGTACATTTCTGCTTTTCTGTAATAATTGTAATTTCTTTCAAAGCACAAACGCTATTATTACCGCTGCAGTGGCGTTTTTACTGTTGTAACAGCACTATGATTGCCGCAATAACAACTTACAGTAGAGTTGTGTTTTGGGCTGAATTGCGGGGACAGATATGCCACTGGCACTAGTTGGTCTACTGGTTCCTAACATCTAGCATAGGCTAATAACTATGACTTTCAAAGAAAGTCAAATATATTTAAGGCACCAAATATAACTAATTCTACAATTAGTAATATTACAACTAATGCACATGTAACTATTTGTTTCAAACGTCAGCAGGGTCCAAGATTACTCTCCAACGAAACGAGAAGTAGAAGACATAGATACATGGACTATAATGAAAATCAAATATAATATCTCTTTTTATCACATACACGTGTAAACTATAGAGGGCCGTAAAAATCGTATGGCCCACTGGGCATATATTTTATACTAATTTTCGAATCACCAAAATACTGTACTACTACGCCGACTGTAAATCAGTAAAGAGAATCTAGACAAACTTAGATCACCACTAGGTATTGAAATATTCCCAAGTGTCCTAGAAACATTATTCCGAGCAGTCCCGCAAACTCAGGCTGCAAATCAGGCTGCATAGAGCTCTAGTATTAACAGTGATTCAGACTGTTTTTTCAAATTCAGACGTTACAATGACAATGACGTCATGTTGCTCTAACGACGTTATTTTGAAAACGAAACTAGATTCTAAATGTCAACTGATCATATTTAGTCAATTACAGCAATTTTTAAATTAAATATTAATTTAAAATTGAATATGGTATAAGAGAAGTCTTTTCACAGCACATTGATGTTGATTTTCTTTATTTTAGTATGATAGGTGTTTTTCATTACGGATGAATACAACCGAATAACGCCTATGACGAATCGTTTCCTAAGAGTCGAGGGCAAAAGTGAAAGTAAGACCGTTCGGATTTTCGTGTCATTTTGGTGTTTATGTGATAAATAGGATATCAAATTCGTGTGTGTTCAGTCGTGAATTTATTGAACTCGTTGGATAAAATGATATGTTGCTCGCCAAGGCTCGCAACATATGATTTTATCCAACTCGTTCAATAAATTCACGACTGAACACACACTCATTCAATATCCTCTATGTATTGCTAAATTTCTTATCAGCTGTACTTATTTTGTTGTCAAATTCATTAATTAGCTTTAAATTTCGTCGTCAAATTAATTTTTAGCTTCAATCATTTCGTCGTCAAATGTATTATTAGCTTTAACCACTTTGTTGTCAAATGTATTTAACAAGAAATACCCGTGTTTCCTATGACATGCCCCTGAACAATTATAGAATCGGTTGGTCGAAAAATCTTCTCTTGTTTTCACGTACAATTATACATTTTAATTTCTGTTCAAATATTTGGTGTAATTATATCTATATGTATATATGAAAGTATAGGTAAATTTTGTGCGCTGAACCGTGACTGAGCTTTTCTATTTATAGAAGTTGCAACCATTCCATGCTATGGGTAAGTTAGGGTTTAAACCTTAACTTGATATGTAAACTAAGAGTTTGAGACCTATATGGCGTCGTGGTCGAGGTAGTAGAGTAGTGTTTTACTGGGTATGGTCATGAGTTCGATACCCAGTGATTCCTTTCTTTTTTCTTTTTTTTTTGGTTGGGAAAGACATTTTTATACTACACATGACCACAATGAACCTTTAGTAAGTGTTCAGTGTTTAAATAATATATATTATTTAATGTCTTATTACATTTAGTTATAACCACTTTGTTCAAACTAAAGATGCTACGACAGACAAAACCACCGCGTCAATAGTCTAAATTTCCATAGCAATTTTCCATAGAAAATGTCTACGAGCCTGTATGAAGGAGAAGCAGAAGCGATATAAATGTCCATTGGATCTAATCCGAATCCCACATAACTTATATGGGGTAACCCTAAGTACCTAACACATTGAACCCTAACGACAAGTATAATCGTCATTTAGAAAGAGTATACTCCACTTGTCCCATGAAAACAGTGAACACCAAGATCAGAGGGCACCTTAAGCAGCACTTTGGTCACGGCAACACTGTTTATCATTTTCCAATTATCATACATTAACTAGACTTAATTGGAAATTTGAATAGCCAATTGTCATTTCAGTGATAAATGAATTAATGCAATTGTTTTCTAAAAGTGAGAAACTGGACACATAGGGTAACATTTTACATACATTTTAAACTTCACAACGTTTAACGTTTAGTATGTCCATGACACATTTCGCATAATATGTTGAACAATTCAAATAAGTAATTGTTTGAAAACTTATGCTCTAATAGATAACAATAATAATTTTTGAAAAAAAGCAAATCCTACTGGGAATCGAACCCACACCCTTTTACACTATAGCAAGTATCCTAACCCGCTACCAATTACTCTAACTCGATTATTGATTTAGTTTCAATACAAAAGGCATTATATCCTTAGTATACCATGAAAGGTAGGTAACTCCTGAACAAATTCATGGTTTGTGATGCGTTTTACCTATACGGGTGGACTCGTCCTAAAGGTCACAGCTCACGGGTCAAAATCGGACTATAGTTATTCTGCAGAACCTTGGGTCATAAAAAAACAACAACAACACCTTATCTATATTCATTCAAATTGTTGATTTTATTGTTAGGTCGTCTTACCAAAACTACCTTTAAAATATAAAAAATTGATTATCGCTGGCATAAGAAAAGGCAAAGTAATGTCTTATATGAAAGATCAAATTGACGAAGTTTTGATCTTTGTTGTAAGCATGTCGAGTGTGCTAATGGTTTATTGAAAAGCAGGGTCCAAGGTTATAAAGCTTTTGAGTTGAGTCTGAATTTGTTCTCTAGCATTTGATTGGTCAGATTTGAGCCTAGGCTCAAATCTGACCAATCAAATGCTTGAGAATGACTTTAGACTCAACTCAAAAGCTTTATAACCTTGGACCCTGGGCATGCCTGCAAGGAATGTGCTTATGGCAGATTTAGATTCACACTCAGATATTTGCTGAATATTTTTAACAATTCATTTCTAAATTACTTAAATCAGCATTTTGAAAAAATGTGAGGAGAATAACTACTACTACACGATCCGCGAAAAACGAACGTCACATGCGCAGCATACAATGACCGACATTCGCGGATACAGTTTTCGAAAAATGAAGTTTAGGGTCGGGGTGAAAGTATAAGGCTGGTCGGGTTACCGGAAACACATGTATTTTTTTATTTGGCCTTAGCTTTAAACATTTTGTCGTCGAACTTAAAATCAGCTTTAACCATTTCGTCGTTAACCCTTTACCCCATAGAAGCGACTTTTAGCGAATATGATTTATTCCTCCGCTGAAGAAAATAGTTCCAATTTAATCAGTCATGAATATAAATTATAAGGAAAATTTTCTATATATTCTAGCACAGGATAGCTTAAAGCAGGCTGAAAGTAAAGCAGAATGCGCCTTAAGCGCATTCTGCTTTACTTTCAACCTGCTTTAAGTAGTAACCTATTTTAAATTCTAGAAATAGGCTATCAGGTAAACGGTTAAGTTTATTATCAGCTTTAACCATTTAGCAACATTTTTAACCAGTTTTCCGTTAAATTTATTGTAAGTTTTTACCCATTCATTCCCAAATTTATTGTAAGTTTTAGCTCTTTAACACTTTCCCTTATAGAAGCGGCTTTTAGCGCATTCATTTTATTCACCCGCCAAAGAAAATAGTTCCATTTTATACTGTAATGAATATGTACCATAAGAAATATTTTCTATATCCTAGCAGATAGTAGCTTAAAGCAGGCTGAAAGTAAAGCAAAATGCGCCCTAGGGCGCATTCTGCTTTATTTTCAACCTGCTTTAAGTGATCACCTGTCTTTAATGTTATAAACATGTTTATTGGGTAAAGGGTTAACAGCAAATTAATTGTAAATTGGCCATACACTTCCAAATTTATTGTAAGCATTGATCCTTCCATGCAAAACCTATTGTAAGTTGTAACTCCTTCCCTGCCAAACTTATGGTAGACCTAAGCCTTTTCAATACTAAATTGGTAGAAAGTGTTAATCATTTTACTATACAACTAATAAAACTGGTTGTCAGAATCGTTAAAAAAAATTCATTTTCTATATTTCATTGCAATGCGTTAGCGTTTAAACGGAAGATAACGTTTTCTCCACTGTATTCCAGAGCGAGTAGCCAACTCTCAATCGATGACCAACGACGGCCAATGATTTCTTTGCTGAGACTCATTGCTGTGTATGAACTACATTAGGGTTATTTAAAGTGGATACAGTCCTTTTACCGTTATATGGCCCCTGGGTAATGAAGCTTTTAAGTTGAGTCTGAGATCGTTTTCAGGCATTTGATGGATCAGAATTGAGCTTTTGCTTTATAACCCTAGACCTAGGTATGCTGTAGTGCCAATGACTGAATTGCGGATTCAAAGTTTGATTTTTGTGAAGAAATATCGCAAAATTATTTTTGTTTTGACACAATCATTGGATTTTATTTAGAGTGGTCATAAGAGCAAATGTGAGTTGTATCGTACGACACTGTTCAGTGTTTATTAAATGCCCGTCACCCACCCATCCGCTGACAGACATGTATAATATTATGCAGTGGAATCCCTCCAAACCGGAACCTCAAAATACCGGAATTATCTCCAAACCGGACAAAAACTTCGGTCCCGTTTCCAACCCTTCTTTATTTCAACCAGTTACACCATAAATACGCATTTTTACGTCTTATCTTTATTCCAACTCTGAAGAAATAGTTCCACTTTATACATTCATGAACATGATTCATCAGACATATTTTCTACATTCTAGCATTTGATAGTTTAAAGCAGGCTGAAAACAAGCAGAATGTGCACTTAGGCGCAATTCGTTTTACTTTCAACCAGCTTTAAGTGGTAAGCTATTTCCCCATACAAGAAACAAGCTATAATGAGTTTTAGCCCCTCTGAACTGGATACTCTAAACCGTAAATTTATGTTGTCCCCACAAATGTCCGGTTTAGAGGGGTTTCACTGTATTTATAACGAGTAGGGTATTTCTGAATCAATACTATATCCATACTGTAACAATACTTTAACGAAAGTAACAGTGGATAAGAGACTTTTCCCCCATTTTTAAAAAAACCGCAAACGCACCGCAAGCGGAAAATATTAACACATAGAAAGTAACTTTTGAAAATTCTGGCAATTTATTTTTGTCCTATTGGCAAACAATTTGGAAGCTGGTAAGACGCTAGATGACTCAGTGTCTGACCCCGTTTCAAACGGTTTGCAATAGGCATAAGGTTTAACTCTTTCCTCCCTGAAACTTTAAATGGACAATTTCAGTTTCAATTTTAGTCTAGTCCATTTCTGACTTTTAAGGGTTGTTTTTTGTCAATGTTGGCATTATGACAAACAGTGAAGACCCTGATCCGAGGGTTCCTTTCGGAGCCCTCTGATCTGGGTCTTCACTGTTTGCACAGGACAAGTGTTCTATTCACATGTACACTGTTGAAAAGGACGCCTATATGCGGGACTAGGATTCAAAGGGTTAAAGCATAAACACGTTTACTTTGAAAAGAATAACATCTTTTGCACAGTAGCGGACGGAAGGACTGACTGACTGAAACACAGATTGGAGGTTACATAGACAGACAAAACTTTCAAGGTGAAACCACATTGTTTACCATTGTTTGTGTCGATTTGAAGCTTTATTGGAGATTTCGGTTGACAAATGCCACAGTGACCTCCGCATATACCATGGACATGTCTTCTGTCATTTTCAAAAGAAGTTTTGCCCATAAGATAACCCCAAAAATTCCATTCAGTCTGAAATAAGAAAGCAGCGTAAAGTGAACAATATCTATTGAACTTTTGTACTCAGCATGTGGGAAAAATTCCATAGAACAGTGAATTATAAAACTGATGAACTTGTAAACATAGATGAAGAACTGGTAAACTGAATACTGGTATAAAATTCTGACTGCTCTGACAGGCGGACGTAGTCGAGGGTAAAACGCTCGATTACGACGTCGGGGTCGTGACCTCGATCCCCCGCCGGACCAAGTCCTTCGAATGAGAATTTATGAACCGAGGCCCGATGTATCAGTGCTAGGCAGCTAAAAGAACCAGATAAGTATTATGAGAGTAGGACATCGCACCCGAATTCTCTGTTTCCTCTCTTTCTCTATCTATCTGTATGTCTGTCTGACTCTGTCTGTCTGTCTGTCTGATTGTTTGTCTGTCTGTCGCTTTCTCTCTCTCTCTCTCTCTCTCTCTCTCTCTCTCTCTCTTTCTCTATATCTCTCTCTGTGTCTCTTTCTCTCTGTCTCTGTATCTGTATGTCTGTCTCTCTCTCTCTGTCTCTCTCCCTCTCTATGTATCTGTCTGTCTGTCTGTCTCTCTGTCTCTATTTTCTCGCTGTCTCTCTTTGGCTGTCACTTTGGCTCAGTCGGTATTTGCCTGTCTCTGTCTCTGTCTGACTGCCTCTCTCTATCTCTCTGTCTCTGTCTCTCTGTCTCTGTATGTATGTCTCTCTATCTCTCTGTCTCTCTCTCTGTTTCTCGCTGTCTCTCTCTCTCTCTCTTCCCTCTCTCTCTCTCTCTCCCCTTTCTCTCTCTCTATATATATCTCTCCGTCTGTCTGTATCCCTCTCTGTGTATTTCTGTCTCTCTGTATGCGTATATTTGTCTGTCTCTTTCTCTTTCACGTCTCTCTCTCTCTCTTTCTCTTTCTATCTCTCTCCCTCTTTCTCTCATTTGCTCAGTGTGTATGTGTGTGTGTCTCTCTCTCTCGCTCCCTCTCTCTGTTTCTCTCTCTCTCTCTCTCTCTCTGTTTCTCTCTCTCTCTCTGTTTCTCTATCTATATTTGTCTCTGTTTGTCTCTATCTCTCTCTGTAAGAGTTTCTCAATATATATCTCTGTTGTTTCTCTGGCTTTCTTTGGCTGTCATCTTAATTGGCTCTGTGTTTCTCTGCCTGTCTCTGTCTCTATTTGGCTGTCTTTTTCTGTCTATCTGTGTTTCTCTGTATCTATGTATCTCTGCCCCTGTCCCTCTGTCTGTCTCTAGCACTGCCTATCTGTAAGTCTGCCTCTCTCTCTGTCTGCCTGTATGTTTGTTTCTCTCTGTGTCTTTCACTCTGTCTCTATATACAGATGTCTCTATCTCCCAGCAAACATGGTTAATAGGGCCCCATATGGGCAGTCCATATTGATCCCATGCCGAAAGTGCAACCGGGTTAAAGCTGGAACCTATATGGGCTGCCCACATAGAATCTCCAAATCAATCAAATCAATTATATAGTAACCTTTTTCAGCAGTATGTGAGTATTTCAACATAATGGGTGTATTTTTTGTCTACAAAAATATTTTTCGTGAACAAATAGCACCTGAATGAAAGTGACATATACGGGCCCTATATAGATGGGCTTTGTATAGGATCCATAAAGAGGCAGACAGACAAAGACAGATAGAGAGAGAGAATCATAGAGAGACATAGACAGCGACAGAGAAAAATATGACAAAAAGTCAGAGAGAGAGAGAGAGAGAGAGACAAACAAACATATTAAGAGATAGAGAGAAACATAGAAGAGAGACAGGGACAGCGACAGACAAAAATGGGAGACATACATACTTAGACAGCAAGAAAGACAAATAAGGAGCGACAAACAGACAGGCATACAGAGAAAGAGATAAGCAGAGATAGAGAGAGAGAGAAAGAGAGAGGGAGAGAGAGAGAGAGCAGAAGGACAAACAAACAAATTGACAGAGGGCAGAGAGAGTGTGACAGAAAAAGAGTCAAAAAGAGACAGTGACACAAAGGCATAGAGAGAGAGGCACATACAGACAAATAGAGAGGCAACTCTCTCTCTCTCACACACACACACTTCTCCTTCTTCTCTCTCTCTCTCACTCTCTCTGTCTCTGTCTGTCTGTCTCTGTATCTCTTTCTCTGTTTCTGTCAGTCTGTCTCTCTCTCTCTCTCTCTTTCTGTATCTGTCTTTGTCTCTCTCTGTCTCTCTGTCTGCCTCTTTCTCTCTCAACCCTCTCTCTCTATCTCACTCTCTCTCCCCTTTCTCTATCTGTCTCCTCTTCTCTCTCTCTGTGTCTGCCTATTTCTCTCTCAACACACTCTCTCTCTCTCAATCTCTCCCAACTTCCCCTCTCTCTCCTCTCCTTCTCTCTCTCTATCTCACTCTCTCCCCCTTCCTATATCCTCTCTCTCTCCTATCCTTCTCTCTATCTATGTCTGTCTCTGTCTGTCTCTGTCTATCTCTCCGTCTCTCTCTGTCTCTTTTCTCTCTCTATCTCACTATCTCTGTCTCTCTGTCTCTCTCTCTGTATCTCTCTCTGTATGTCTGTCTCTATCTCACTCTCTCTGTCTGTCTGTCTCTGTATCTTTGTCTCTGTTTCTCTGCTTCTGTCAGTCTGTCTGTCTATCTGTCTCTCTCTCTCTTTCTGTCTCTGTCTCTGTCAGTCTCTCTCTGTCTTTGTCTCTCTCTGTCTCTGTCTCTGTCTCTCTGTCTGCCTCTTTCTCTCTCAACCCTCTCTCTCTCTAGCTCACTCTCTCTCCCCTTTCTCTATCTGTCTCCTCTTCTCTCTCTCTCTCTATGTCTGCCTCTTTCTCTCTCAACACACTCTCTCTCTCAATCTCTCCCCACTTCCCCTCTATCTCCTCTCCTTTTCTCTCTCTATCTCACTCTCTCCCCCTTCCTCTATCCTCTCTCTCTCCTCTCCTTCTCTCTATCTCTGTCTGTCTGTCTATCTCTGTCTCTCTCTGTCTCTTTTCTCTCTCTATCTCTCTCTCTATATATATATATGTCTGTCTCTCTCTCTGTCTCTGTCTCTCGCTCTGTCTCTCGCTCTCTCTGTCTCTCTCTATCTCTCTCTCTCTCTCTCTCTCTGTCTCTCTCTCCCTCTCTCTGGCGTTCAATTAGCCCAAAGATTGCAGAAACGGACGTTAACAAATAAAGTAAAACAATCTGACTGTTCTAATTTATATATCTAATTCATATATGCTTCAAGCAAACACCTCTCACAATACTGAATAAACGTTATAGGGGAAATGGTTAAAGTATAAATGTCCTTAGCAAATATGAGTTTTTATTTGAGGGTGCGTTTAAGTGGGTGTATACGGTAAGTGCATGTTACAAAGGGCGTGTTCGTTTATCAGTCCGGAATCTTCCGGATTGACGGAATCGAAATCGAATGGTCCGGAATTCAATTCCAGAACTGTTCTATCAATACTGCCCGAGGAGGTGGTGTGAGCAGAATTGTGACGTATCATCATGGTTCCCGGCACAATTTACGAACGTTTCGAAAGCAAAGTTGTAATAAGTAGGGAACCAGACTATCATATATGCAAGGGTTCAATTCCGTTTCTATTTGATTTACTAATTCCATGGAATCGTTCCAAACAGTTCTGGAACTGATAATCGAACACGCCCAAAGTTAAAACAAACCGTTTCAGTCAGCATAAGGCCCGTTCCTTCTAAGTTGATCTTAAACTCGCCCCTCCTGTCTGTGCCGTCAAAACAGTGCGTAGGAAAGCAGTCACTTCCATGACCATACAGGAATTTGTTCTTGATGTAATAGATATCGCCATGCCCCTCTTGTGTAGCATAGGTAAGATCGTCTAGAACTACCAGGCTCTGAAATGGTGTCGTAACTTCAAGCTTTCTTTTTCGCAGGTATCCAACTGAACCTATATCTCTTTGTACACTAGCGGTGAAGTAAGGGAGAATGGACGAGTATCTCTCCATTCTTGAAAAATAATGGAGACGAGGCCCCGAAGGGGCCGAGTCTGCATTATTTTTCAGGAATGGAGAGATACGAGTTCATTCTCCCACTTAAAATACACCTAACATGAATTTAGTGTTGTTAAATAACAAATGTATTCCCACTTGTACCCTCAGCTAAATATTGTGTAATTGCACTGTTAGTGATACTCATGCTGATGAGCATGCTTTTTTCAAGATATTCTGGCAATTAGAAATAACTCTACATTCCTTAAAGAATGCCGTGTACAATGACTGTGTACAGTGTTTTAGCTGGTCATTTCGTGTAAAATCTTTGTAGACAATGGATGACCAGAACCTATCTGGCTATTCTCAGTCTGTGTTAATATGACACCGGAAAAATATTTGTAAACGTTGGATTCATTTCATAATCTGGATTTTCTTTCTTTCAAATGGGACTTATGCTTGTGTATGAGTGATATTTAGCAGCTTGAAAATATCTTCTAAGTAAAATTAGTCAAACATCTTAGATCCGGATCCGTCGTCGACTTACCCGGCATCTGATCTGGATCTAAGGCGTTTGTTCATGTTATTATGGTCACAATTGTAAGTACGGGTTACAACCCATACCCCTTATATCACGACTACTATAAACAAAAGGCTAAATAGTAATTGATTGTATAAAAGCCAGGAGGGGCTTAAATAAAGATGAAAGTAAAACAGAAAGCTCCAAACGGTGCTTTCTATTTTACATCAACCTTACTTTAAGCAGCCACCTGGCTTAAAACACAAAGAAATTAAAATAACCTAGTTTAGTGGTCGTAATAGAGGGGTGTTACTGTATACCAAAGCCAGAAGTGTCTGCTAAAGTTATCGTTTGCTTCACTTTGAAAGCTGACCAATATCAGTTACACGTATATTTGAGGATATGGATCTATTAATATGGTGTAAACCAGTATGGATCCACATGAGACATCGACGTATTTGGTGTCAGGGCTGAATCCAAGCTGTTTGCAAATTTATTATAATCTGATGTCAAATTGATTGAATTCTGTTAAGGCGCCGAATTTGTCGGCATCTTATTACATTCCAAGCTTTTTGTAATGGTATTCGCTTTAAGTGTCTAGTCGTTTGTAGCTTGCTGAAGGCGACTTAAAATACAAGTGACAGGTAAAGGGAGATGTAAGTAAAACAGAAAGCTTCAAAATGATTTTTCTGTTTTACTTTCACTTTCCTTGAATGGATCTAGTCACCGGACTTATACACCGAATAGTAAACAAAGAATTAGTTGTAGTAATACGGAGGTTTTACTGTATACACAGTCAAACCTGTCTTCAGCTACCACTAGATATCGACATACAAGTATTTGTAGTTTTCACTGCAGGTTGCAGCTTAATGCAGGACAAAAGTAATTCAGAATGTTCATATAGGAGCCTTCTGTATTATTTTCGTCCTGCGTTTAGTAGCAACCCCCTTAAAAGATCACCCTGCATCTTCGGTCAGTGTCGCTTATCAGTCCATTTTTACAGTGGAGAATACGTTATTCTTTCCCGTTTAAACGCACACCAATCGCAAACGCATTGCAGTAAATGGAGAAAATGCCAATTCTGAGTATCCGTTTTAATCTGAGTGGCAAACAGTTTGGAGCCTGATCAGACGCCGGATTACCCGACGTCTGATCTGGCTCCAAACTAATTGCAATGGAAATACAATTGTGTAACTATTACACACTTGTGTAGGGAAAAGTAATGGAGACCTATTGTTCCGAACGCTCCATTCCTGAAAAATAATGGAGCGTTTTTGAATGGGATAATAGCACAGGTGAATTTTAAAATATGAAACACGGCGTCTGATCAGGATCCGAGCTGTTCCTCACTCGGGTCGATATCATAATATCATAATTCATAATACAATGTATCATAATCATAATCATAATATCGATAATCATGGACTACAGTGCTCCCTCTCTACAACGACACCCGATGGGAGACCGCGAGTATGTGTGTTGTTCGGAGAGAGTCGTTATAGGGAGGGACATTTGCTATCATTTGCAAACAGCTTGAATCCTGATCAGACGCGTCTGATCCGGATTCAAGCTGTTTGTCACTTGTAGTTATGTTTTGTTTGTCAAAATGTCCATTATGTAAGAAAAGCAGTACACAACACATTTAAGCAGACGATGGTACAGCAGTAAAAGGGTTAGACATCATTGTCTTGGGAACAGCGACAAGCGTTACTGTAGGGAGGGAGTCGTTGTTTGGAGGGCTGTTGTAGAGAGGGAGCACTGTACATTAAATCTTACTTTGAAACGCTTGTTCAAACATCAAAACTGAAGCAGACGACAATGAAACGGTGAAGGGATACAAATCTTACAATTGATTTGGCAGCGAAAGAGTTAAAGAGACTGAAAAACAGATACAGATTAAAGAAATTTGATTTATAAATATGTATTGGGCGCCTATAGCCACGTGCAGTGTTCCCTCGCGATAACGGCCCTCCGAACAACGAATCCCTCCTTACAACAACGCATTCCACTGTTCTGTTGCAATATCGTCTGCTTAAAATTGTTGTCAGCTATTTTCTTACATAATTGACATTTTGACAGAAAAAAAAACAACATAATTACGAGTGACAAACAGCTTACGCAGCGTCTGATTTGGATTTAAGCTGTTTTCAAACGTAAGTCAAAGCCCCTCCCTATAACGTTGACAGTGAAAGAGTTACAGATGAGATAAAATTTTAACAAGAGTTTTCTATTTTACTTTCTTCCAGCTTCAAGCCGACACCTGGGTCAAAGGTTATAATGCATTTAAGCTGAGTCTGAGTGTGTTCTCAAGCCTAGGCTCAAATCTGACCAATCAAACGCTTGAAAACGACTTTAGACTCAACCAAAAAGCTTTATAACCTTAGACCCAGCATTTACTACCCAAAACCGCATTCAGGTTTAGTTGTGTCTGATCTTCATTGTGCAGAGATCCAATGATGGGATTCAACTTTGTTAAAACAAACATTGCATAGCGAACATTGATGCCTGAACAAAGCGAGGAAAAGACGTTACGATCGCAATACACTACAATGTAGAAAAATGCAGTACTACCGGTATTTGGTTTTTTTTATATGAGTGACAAGGAGATTATGTCTAATTAGACACAGGGTTTACGGGCGTTTTATCTTACTCCAAACTGGTTGCAATGGAAATAAAAGTTTAAGCGTAAACGCGTTACTGGGAAATAATTCGCCTTTATGACACAAGGATTTGCCTCATAGGGAATTACTATTTCTCCCATTTTCGCCCATGCGAGATAATATAAGAATCCACCATGAGTGTTGATGTAGGATAGGAATTTTCTCCCCGAAGGTCAGAAAAAACACGCAGGGACGAGAATTGCCGAGTTCCTGTTGTGAAATTTCTGACCCGAGGGGGGGGGGGGGGGGGGGGGTCCTATCCTACATCAACTAAACGAATGGTGTTTTTTTCCTATTTAAATCATTAAAACGTGATACAAATAACGAATTAATTGCAGTTTGTGTGAACTTTTTTCCGCTAAAACACGACGTTGTTTATAGTAACGTCATAAAAATGACGTCATTTAGTTACCCGCGTCATGCAGTGCTTGTTGTGACGCCGCGCAAGCTAAGGTGGCACAACGACGTAACGTCAAATTGCGTCAAATAATGAGGGGGTTTACGTCAAATATGTACAGTCGCATGAGATATTACACGTTCATGTATATAAATAGAACTGTTTCTGTTATAATTTACTTTCAGCATATAATTAATGTAAACACATACGGCATATGATTCATTACAGTAAAACACATAAATAACTGAACATTCTGCATCACGTTAAATGTGAATGATAGAAAAAACTGCTGTATTAGACCTGGGTCCAAGGTGATAAAGAGTTTAGTTTGAGTTGAGTGTGAGATCGTTCTCAAGTATTTGTTTATTCATATCTGAGCTTTTGAAAACCGAGTAACCAAATGCTTGAAAAACAGTTTCAGATTCAGATCAAACTCTTAAATTGACATTTGGGGTTGGATATATGATAGAAGCAGGATGTAAATAAAGCGGAAAGCGCCTTAATGCGCATCTTGCTTTACTTTCAATCTGTTTTAAGTGGTAACCTATCGTCAATACTAAAATCAGATTTAAAGGATTTAAGACAGATTTCAGAATTCGCCTATGTATATAGTCTGATATCTGAATGGTGCCGTTTGACACGTCTACTTCATCACAAATATATATGACTTTTTGCGGGAACAGTTGCCTTAAAAAACTTATCTTAGCTTTGGTGAAACAAGTTATTGGTCAGAGCTTGTAAATAATTCCCATGTATAACGTTATGACCGGGTTGAAATTCTGAACCTCATTTATCACGACGCGGTTAGCGAAGTCTAACTTTATTGAGACGGCTCTCTCAGACGCCTGGAAACAACATAATTATACTAAAAATGCGCCTGGACGTTATTAACGTCAAAACCAGTAGGTGTGACATTTTCCTCAACACAGATAATCCTCGATTTAAAAATTACCTGTTATTCGATTGACTTAAAATTCGCAGTGCCTAAACTAGAGAAAACCCCAATTATGTCATTTTATTCTGAAATCAATAATTTACGTCCGTCGTGCATTTAACCACTGCTAATATTTGCATTACGAATAAAACCGTTTAATTTTAAAAAGTGTGACATTTTCCTCCACACACGTTTTCAGTGATTTTATAAAAAGTTTATATGCGAAATAAACATGCTTACGTCTGCGGCAATAAAAGAAAAACCCAATTTTATGGTTTAAATTTAAAGCCTCTCCAAGTAAAATAAATGCTTAAGAAGCTTACCATCGCCGCGTTGATGTTAGAAAAACGCCGTTTTTCTTACGTCTTACAAATTGTAACAGTAGATAAAATGCATTATTTCTACGTCGTCTTTAAAAATAACGCTTTCTCCTCCCGGGATTTTGAATGATGTCACATTTAGATCGTCGTGCATTCTTTTCCCGGTCAAAATCGTATACGGTTTTTTTGTAATCGACTTGAGACAACAGAGAGACGCGTTGAAGTGTTACGTCTCACGCGACGTTTTTTCTGAAAAGTTCAACAGTTTCTTCCTCGTAAGTCGCTACTGATCGATTATACGAAAAAAGTAATTATACCATAGTATACGCCTATTTAAAATTAAATTGTTTCAAAGAAAAATTAAATTGTTTCAAAGGTAGCTGGCATGCTCCACCCGGCAAGCGCTTTTGACGTTGTGCCACCTTAGCTTGCGCGACGTCTCTAAGCTGGGCAAACAATAAAATATGTCACGTGGTATGGAGGATAGAGTAATTCCACATGGGGAAATCCCTATCCCACATAGAGAGAATGAGATATTCTTCATGTTAAATCACTCTATCATCCATACCACGTGACGTCTTTTATTATTTGCCCAGCTTTACCACAAGCGCTGCATGACACGGGTTACTAAATGACGTAATTTCTGACGACGTCACTATCAATAACGTCGTGTTTAGGCGAAAAAAAGTGCACAGAACCTGCAATACTTTCGTTATTTATATCATGTTTTAATGATTTAATGGGAGAAAAAATCCATCGTTCGTTTTGTTGATGTAGGATAGGAATTTTCTCACCTTCGGGTCAGAAAATTCACGCAGGAACTCGGCAAGCCTCGTCCAAGCATGAATGTTCACACCCTCGGGGGAGAAAATTCCTGTCCTACATCAACACTCATGTTGGATTCTTATAATCATCTATAGCCGTGACGTCAAACGTTCGCCCTGCTAATGTACAAGTGCTGCATGGCGCCAGTCACTTATTGACATCATTTGTGATGACGTCACTAATTAACAAATTCATGTTTAGGCGGAAAAAGAGCACACAAACTGCAAAAAAGTGGTCATTTGTATCATGTTATAATGATTTAAATCGGAGATAAAATATCCAACATTCGTTGTTTGTTTATGTAGGATAGGAATGTCCCCCCTCGGGTAAGCAAATTCACACAGAGCTGTTCTTGTGTGAATTTTCTGACACTCGGGAGAGACATTCTTATCCTACAAACCCCGTGGTTTTTTTCCTAGAAGGAAAGTGTAGTGTATTATCGATATTATGATTATGATTATGATACATTGTATTACTCTTATATTCTCCGTCCCTTGTAAATATTTCAGTTAAACAGTAAAACGTTTGAAACTTATGTGAATGAGGTGCTTTCTCATTACATCCGTTATGCATGAAGCATTATCATATCTCTAGAGGTTTCAATGTTGTTGTGTTCATTGAATGGGCACTAAACAAATGCTTTAGTGTACATTGAAATAGTAATATATGTTACATATGTTAACTATTATCCTGCTGCAAAATCTTCTTTGAAATGTTCGTCTACAAAATTTGTTACATTTAGATTAATGCATTTTTAATTGAACAAGCCTAAAGACGAGTGTCAAACAGTCTGGGTATAGATCAGACGCCGCGTCACGCGGCGTCTGATCTGGATCCAAACTGTTTGCAAACCCGCTGAAGTCGCAATCAGCAGGCAAAGGGTTAAAACTACATGTAAATGTAGTACAATCGATAACGCAAAGATAAAAACATAGCTTAGACTCGTTTTAACTTTGAAATACAGGTACGTTTGTATTTTCAGCATAACCGTTTTCGCCATAGATATGAAGGAGCTGTCATGAGTCGATGTGTGAGACAAGCTGATCTCAACCGAGTCTAGAATTAAAATGTTATTGAGAAAAGCATGTTCACTCATTTAATTTATTCAACCCTGAAGAAAATAGTTCCCATTTATACAACCATGAATATGTATCAGAAGAAATATTTGCTATATATTCTAACACAATAATAATATGGGTCCAATCTATTTGACACTCGTCTATAGGTTTTCTTTACTTAAAAATTGTATAAATCTGAATGAAACAAATTCTGCCGACAACAAGTTCAAAGCAGACGATATTACAGCAGTGTAGGGGTTAACCCCGTTCACTCTCATGACGTCATAAAGTGCATTCGCGAACAGTTTTGATCCTGGTCGTAACGCGGCGTCTGATCAGGATCTAAACTGTTTGCCACTTGTTTTGAAATTACAAATGTACGTTAGTTATACTGCCATTGCAGACAACAATATTGAAGCAGACGACAATATGGCGGTGAAGGGGTAAAACTCTCACGATAAATTTGATCATGGAAGGGTTAAAGGCGTGCGGATATGTTCGACGTAAGCGAGTATGGGTTATTGAGGTTTGAATGGAAAGTTGAGCCATGTAACGAGAACCCAAGATATAGTGCATGGTAAAACAGTGTAGACCAATTCTAACTGTCTTCTCGGTCTTACCGTCAAATCAAAGGTTGTAACAGCTTACAAACTATGTGATTTAACTTATACACCCCTGAAATTTAAAATGGACCGTTCCAGTTTTCGGTAAAGTCTAGTCCATGTTTGGTTATTTCGAGTTGGCATATTGTGTATTAAATGAACGTTATTAGATAACTCATATGTATGCAGTAAACCACTCTTATACAGTTCCCTTGTGGATCATTCTAGTTACCAAAACATGAACCAGTCTACTTGGACATCTAGGTTGTTTTAAAAAAAACTAGCCGAAATCCGATCAGGGTCTATACTGTTTCAAATGTAATGAGTACATGTATATTCTAAACAGGTCCATGGTGAGAGTTAACCCTTTACCCAATAACCCGTATAACACATTAAATACAGGTGAACACTTAAGCAGTTTGAAAGTAAAGCAGAATGTGCCTTAAGGCACATTCTGCTTTACTTTCAGTCTGCTTTAAACAACCATCTGCTAGCTACATAAAAATATTTGTTATGGTAATTGTTCATGAGGGTATAAACTGGAACTATTTTCTTCAGCGGAGGAATAAATTAGATGCGCTAAAAGTCGCTTCTATGGGGTAAAGGGTTAAACAGGTCAGGGACGCGAGTGCTGGTCTAGGTCTACAATGTTTTTTGCCATGCATTGATCTTGGGTTTCTCATTACACTGCTTGAATTATAAAGCTGCTTACGGTTATTTCAATTCGAATTTTCCTGAAGCTTATTTTCCTTCTACCAACTGTTTCAAAGCACATCCCATTAACTTCCGTCTCATGATACCCATAGTTAGTTTCTTCATCGACTGAAATGAACTCCATTGGTGACCCAGTTCGCAAGCCATGACAGTATACCTTCACCTTGCCACCATGTAAGTGGGTGGGGTACAGCCAGTATTCTCCGTCTGTGAGACTGCTTCTACATTGTGCTACCTCAGCACAGGTTGCGAATGCTAAAAAAAATAAAGTCAAAACTCAATACTTCGAACTTGCTTAAAATGAATTTACCCGTACAATTCATTATTATGCTAGCCACAACTGTCAGTTACAATGGTCCCTGTCTTCGGCGACAAACTACTTGATGCGTGACAAACGCAGAGAGCTCCTTAAGGAGCATTCTTCATTCCTTTTGGCCAGCACCAAACTTTCACCTATCTTAAACAATCGCAATAAAGCTCGAGTGTCGTGAAAGAGAGGTTACACCGTGTACATATATTGTAGAGTGCTCCCTCCCTTCAACGGCCCTCCCAACAACAACTCCCTCCTTACAACGACTCTTGTCGCAGTTCACTAAACAGGATAATCCTGTCCAACCTATTCACGGTTGCAATGTCATCGGCTTAAAATTGTCGTCTGCTGTTATTCTCAAAGTTACACATCGGACATTTAACAGAAAAACACTTAATGACGAGTGACAGACATCTTAAATCCAGATCAGACGCCGCGAAACGCGGCGTCTGATCTGGATTCAAGCTATTTGCAAATGAAGGTCAATTTCCCTCCCTGTAACGACTCCCTCCGAACAACGCACATAATTTTTGTTTCCCATGGAGTATCGCTGTAGAGAGAGAACGCTGTATTTCCTTTCTATCAATTCTAACATTGGTGTTCAGTGTTTTATGTAACATTCCTCAGTTGCATGTACATTGTACCTGCTGTATTTCGTTTCCAGATCTGGGTTCAAGCTGTTGGTCACTCGTCATTATATTCATTCTATCAAAATGTCCACTTTCATGTAACTTTGAGAAAAACAGCTGACGACGAATTTAAGCAGGCGGTACAGCAGCCATGAAAAGGTTGGAAATAAATGTCTTGTTTGGGAATAGCGGCAATGGTCGTTGTAAGGAAGGAGTCGTTGTTGGAAGGGGCCGTTGTAGAGAGGGAACACTGTAATAGCAGGTCCTTGTTTAACCCCTTTATCGCCTAGCCTAATACTATAGTATATTTGCAAACAGTTTGGATTCTAATTAGACGCCGTTGTATGCGGCGTTTGATTAAATTCAAACTGCTTGATACCCATTTCAATATTTATATGTGAAAATAAAACAGACGTTAATTTTTTAATTGATTACGTCATGTCAATGGAAGGGTGAAGAACAAATGTACTTTCTTTTCAAAGGAAAACAAATGGCAATCCACTAAGTAGCAAGTTTTTGTAAAATTGATTGCAAAGTTAAGATTTCATGCTTAATGACAAAAGTTCACAGAGCGTTCTGAAATACGAAATTATTTACGAAATAGTCACGGATCTTTAATCCCTTCACAACCATGACGTCGTCTGGTTTAACAATTTCCGTCTGCTTTATTTTCTACTTTATTTCTTAAATTTGATTTTAAGGTTTATTGACTTAAGAACTATTGCCATGATAGTCAAACAGCTTGGATCTTGATCAGACGCCGCGTGACGCGGCGTCTGATCAAGATCCAAACTGTTTGCAAATAACCATTGTACTCGGGGTAAGTCAGTGAAGGGGTGAAATAAATATTTTGTCCAAATCATATCTCTTTGAAATCGAAACCGATCGTTCTACAAAAAGATGTGAACATATTAGACCAGTATTTTATTCAGCAAAAACAAACAATTAACTTTTAAAACGTTAATAAAATTATTTGAATGTGACCAATATCCCTTCGCTTTAGCGTCGATGTAGTTCGGAGACCGCAATTATTCGGTAAAAGACATAACCCCAGTCCATTCAATGATTGCCTCCCTACCCGCCATTGATTTATTCCTCCACTAAAGAAAATTGATCTACTTTATACTGCCATGAATATGCACCATTAAAAAAGTTCTTATAACCAAGTAGATGGCACCGTATACGATAGGCTAAAAGTAAAGCAGAATGCTCCTTAAGGAGAATTATGCTCTACTTTCAGTCTGTTTTAAACAACCACATGTCTTCAATACATGAGGTGAAAACAAGTTATGTTGGTTGAGGTTGATGACCACTAGTCAGATCTGGACAATGTCGTTCAATATCGGCACTCTACGGAGAGATATTCCCGTCAACTGTCGACCTGTTCCGAAGCGTGCTAAAGCATTGTTCGGAACAGGTCTGGAGTTGACGAGATTAGCCGATCGCTGTGCGTACAAAACCGAGTTTGGTCCAATCTCATTTAGGGTCTTCAACCTTAAAT
Organism: Gari tellinella; assembly: GCA_922989275.2. NCBI lineage: Eukaryota > Metazoa > Mollusca > Bivalvia > Cardiida > Psammobiidae > Gari > Gari tellinella. Next base: position 52,665,845 of record OV277867.1, read on the forward strand.
CAATATGTGATTTGATGTTATTTCTGTTCTACAGCATCTGAGTAGTTAATGTGACTTTACTTACTTTTCACTTGGGTAGACGTAAATATTTCCTAACATACGCGTTTATGCTAAAACCATTGTATAAATAGCAAATTATTTCCCGTAAATAGGTGCCCGTGGGTACTTTCGATTTCAAACAATCTCTATTAATCGGGTAATATAAACGTTCAATACATGGAATTGTACTTGGTAAATGAAAAGTACGTGAAACTTAACAAATACTCTATCTAATAAGGCTAAGTTGATAACCGAGAACTTCAATCAAGTTGAATATAAGCGTGAACCCGAGAACACATACAAAAAGTCGTCTGCTTATTTAGGGCATTGGTTTTGTGTGAAAGTGCGTACAGTTTCAAAAGAAGTATTTTAACTAATGCTTTGTTTACCATTTTCTCATTATTCACACCTATAGCTTTTTTTTTGGATAGATATTGATTGAGTGTGTGTTTTAATTGAATTTGAGCCGAAAACAATTTGAAAAAATGCATATATATTAGGCAACAAACTATAGTCTTTGCATTAAACATTTAGTAAGCATCACTTTTTAACTGTTTTAATGTTTGTTTGTGCCAATTATTACTTTACATCATTTTAGAAAAGAAAAATAACGCATGCCGACTCTTTGCCGAGAATGGCTACATGATACATTTCAAATGCCCATAGACAACAAGAATATCGTTCCCAACGATGGATGCTCCCCACAAAGAAAAACCCCACGGTATAGCATGTTTAGTAGGTGAACACAGTTCAAGTTTCAACAACTTGTGATATAACTTTCAGGAGATATGCTTCAGACAAAAATAAAAAAAATTATGAAAAAAGGGAGGCAATTCAATATTTGGAGATGACAGAGTTATAATTCTTGTGTACTACACTTCTTCTTGTCATCCTCTAACACAGTATCAGGTTTCATCAAGTTACAGTGCGACAGAAAATTTGTTTTTTAATTTTTATGTAGAAAAACGGAGATAATTCAATATTGGGAGATGGTAGAGTTATGTTTCTAGAGTACAGCACTCCCTCTATCATCCTGTATCACTGTATAAAGTTTAATCAACTTACAATGAAATTCTCAGGAGATATGCTCCAGACAAAATTAGATTGTTTTTAAATAGAAAAGGGGAGATAATTAAATATTGGGAGATGACAGAGTCATGGTTCTTATGTACTGCACCTCCTTATGTCACCATCTATCACTGTATCAAGTTCCATTAACTTACGGTGTAGCAGTCAAGAGATATACTCCGGACAAAATTGTTTTGCATTTTTAGAAAAAGGAAGATAATTCAATATTGGGAGGCGACAGAGTTAACGTTCTTGTGTACTGCACTTCCTTCAGTCATCTTCTATCACTGTAACAAGTTTCATCAACATACATACAGTCCAGAGATATGCTCCGGACACAATTGATTTTTTTAATGAGAAAAAGGGAGATAATTCAAAATTTGGAGCTGAGAGAGTTACGGTCCTTGTGTACTGCACCTCCTACTGTCATTCTCTATCACTGTAGCAAGTTTCTTCAAGTTACGGTGTACCGTTAAGGAGATATGCTCCGGACAAAAAAGCGGGACGGACGGACGTTCTAACGGTAGGATACTTATGTGGCTATTTTCTATGCATTTCTTTTGGGTGGCTAGCCACACAAGCGACAATTTATTTATGCTCTAACTTGGACAAAAGTGATCTGAAGGCTAACCCTACCCCTAACCCTATGTCCCACAACTGGCCAGGTTAATGGCACAAGAAATGGCCAGGTTAATGTCACAAGAGACGGCCAGGTTAATGTTTTTCAATTATGGGGCTAAGAATTTTAGCCACATAAGTACCCTCCCGTAAGCACTGACAGACGGACGTCCTTCCATTTTGGGCACTTGTTGGGGTTTTCTTTTGTTTAAAAGTACCCAATAGCAACAAGAAAAACACCAACAATAACAATAGGGCAATCACCGAATGAATGGAATCTATTGTTCTCCCTACTCAACAAAGGACGTTTCGTGTGTGCGGACAGACGGACGGAAACACGGACGGACGGACAAAGCGGCGACTATATGCTCCCCCCTAAAGGGGAGTATAAAAACGACCATTATAAATTTATAACCTATGTTTTTTCTTTTCACCATGGTACTAAGATATGTTTGAAGAACCTATGCTGAAATTTTCATAGAGATCCTTCGGAGAAAATCTTTTGGTCGCGTATGCCCTTAACCCCTTCACTGCCTTACCCCGAGCACAACAGTTTTTTGTAAACAATTTGGATCCTGATCAGACGCCGCGTTAAGCGGCGTCTGATCAGGATCCAAAATGTTTGACACTCATTATAGGAATAAACAACATATTTTTGACGTTCATGACGGTATGACTACATTAGCTTCGCAGGGGGTAAATTCCGTAAACGCCCGAAGGGCGTTTTCGATAAATTTACCCCCCGAAGCTAATGTAGTCATACCGTCATGAGCGGCAAAGAGATGTTGTTTATTCCTTATATTTATATTTATATTTTCTGTCTTGTCAATTTAATGTGTTTATTGGCCAGATTTGTTTTTTCTGTATAAGAATTTATCATATACCGGTCAAAGAGGTTTGATAGATGTAATGTCGATGTAATAGCCATTCCAGTTTCTAAATATGGTGAGAAAGTAGTCTCAACTACATGTACTGTAACTGTATTAAAAATTCAGGATTTTTTCCAGTAAACTTTCTCTCTGTGAATGGAAATGACTTACAAGGCAAACAAATAACAGTGCAACTTGAATATCTATTGCCAAAGCACATTCTAAAATTACAGGTCGCGGTTGTTTTCTTAACCCATTTACACACATAGCAACGCGATGGCAACGACCTATGGGTCTGTATCACTCCGCTAGTGTCATATTACCGTCGACCAATGGGAGCTTAGTGTTAAGTGCCCGATGTAGTCTATTTGAAGAAGTCCACGGATAGCACGGGGGAAATCCGAACTGGTTAAATCCAGATTCGAAATGTAGGTTCATCGGCAGATGACTGCATATTTTTTAATAGGATTACATAAGGACTTTACAGGTTGAATGTAAATATTTCATTATTACTTCAGTCAAAATAGCAAAATTAAATTTAAGAGATAAAAGCAGACGACAATTGTTTAAAATTGATGACGTCACGGCAGTGAAGGGGTTAAATGGGAACGAATAAAGTTTATAATAAAATATGTAACCAATATCGAGACTTTCAACACCTTTTGCTGACAATACAACTCACTGAAACCACATAGTAACCCAGTCAGACTCCATGTTCCACTGTCTTGGCAAACGATGACATATTCTTCAGTAAGACGCTTTAAACCAGGGACGCACTCAATCCTCACTATAGTACCGATTGATGTTGTTTTCATGCCCAATCTTTGCAGACAATCCGGGGGACTCTCACATTCTAAAATAATATATTTGCTTATCATAAATTTGCAGGGTCCACGTATAATAAAGAGTTTGAGTTGAGTCTAAGATCGTTCTCAAGCATTTGATTGGTCAGCCTAGGCTCAAATCTGACCAATCAGATGCTTGAGAACGACCGACTCCAGAATCAACTCAAACGCTTTATAACCTTGGATCCAGAGTCCAAGGTTAGAAAGCGTCTGAGTTGAGTCTGTTATCATTCTCAAACATTTGATTGGTCAGATGTGAGCCGAGGCTTACATCTGACCAATCAAATGCTTAAGAACTACTTCACACTCTACTCAAAAGCCTTATAACCTTGGACCCTGGTGTAATACAGCAGAAAACACTTTTATGATATGCTATATATATATATATATATATGATTTAAAAAAATAGATGACGTATTATAGGCTTTTAAAAACAATTTTATTTCTTCATAGCTAAATTTAAACCTGTTCTTAATTCTCAATAATTATTTCCCTTTAATAAAATGCAGTTATTTACCTTAGATGTACGTCAACAGAAAGTGACGACGTCGATATCATGACAACAACGTCATAGAACAATATTATTGCGCCTGATGATATGGTGAAACGCGTCGCGCATTGTTTGGAGAAATAAAATTGTGTTTTTAAAGCCTAATACATCATCTATTTTTTTTAAATCATATTTAAAGTCACTTTTTATCGTGTTCTGAAAGATTCATCTATTGAATCGAATATATGAACGAGCATTCGTTTAATATGACTAGTATCGTATACTTACATGTCCCCTGAATTTTCAAATACACACTTACTTATGTCTTCTTCGAACGCTATATTTTGGGACGATTCTAATGAATACAGTGCTCCCTCTCTACAGCAACACCCAACGAGATACACATATTGTTGTGTTTTTCGCAGGGAGTTGTTATAAGGACGGAAATTTTAATATCCCTAGACTGCGAAGCATGGCATGACTAACGAGTACATTTGCAAACAGTTTGAACCCAGATCAGACGCCGCGTAATGCGGCGTCTGATCAGGGTTCAAACTGTTTGTCACTCGTCTTTAAATCAAACGATTTTGCTATAGTGAGAGCGTTAGACATAAATGTATTGTTTGGGGAACAGCGGCAAACACTGTTGTAACTTGTAAGGAGGGAAATGTTGTTCGGAGGGTCGTTGTAGCGAGGGAGCATTTGAGTCACAATTGGAAGAAGGTTTGGTGGGGACATAAGGGAGTACATGTTGAAAACGACTAGTTTACGAGTTGGATCTGACCAGGTTTAAAACTGTTTGCCCATCAAATCAAATAAATTGTCCACACGTTCAGTAACCTATCATAGTTAACATTTATTTCTCTGTAAGTGTCGTTTAATCCTCTTCCCTAAAAGCTTGTTCTAAATATTCTTTTAAGGAATAATTCGAATATTTATTGTATTCATGGAGGTATGAAAAACTCTGGTCACATCATTTGGCGTCCTGTTTCATGCAGCGCTTGTTGAGAGCAGTTGGACTAAGAGAAAGTAGTCCCGATGAGGCGTGGCCTAATTTTTTTCATGGGGTTATGAAAATAAAATTACAGCCAATCACAGCTAACCAAAAGTGATGGAAATAAACAACATTAAATTATAAGGTGATAAAAGCACACTTAAATGTGTCCCTAGCGTCCTATAAAAGGGAGATAGGCAAACATTATGCGGCGTCAGATTAGAGTCTACACTGCTTGATGATAGGAATTTCAATATAAAAAACGAAACTGAAAATATTAGACCAGACATGCCTAACATTCAAAAAAGGACTAATCCAATATATAAGCATAGATTGCATCACTGTCCGCAAAAGGGTTAATTTACCTTCGTATGGAGAGCAATACAACTAGCATAAAATTCACAGGGGATTAACAATTGCTCTGCTAGCTCGAAATGTCGAGTTAAGGTTTTGTCAATTTGTTTGCTTTCTCCATACGAGTGCGAACCCCGATCGAGCAGCTTGATTTTATTTCTTTTAAATGCATTATGTTGATTTAAATCATATTAAGTAGGCCTAATATTTACGTTTGGTGCCTTACACATTTTAACATTAATCATGTATGTTCACAAGTGCTCTTAAGTGCTCTTAACACATGGAACAATAGCGCCGAGTATACTTAAGTAACAATCTATGTTCTACCGTTGTTAAACGGTATTCTACAACGGTTGGGAGTTGTGATGCGCAGGAATTGACCACGAAGGCCGAATGACTAACTTTAAAAAAAATCATAAGAAATGCAAGCAAATGTTTCAGGCTCTTTTCCTCTGCGGATGCAGTTTTCAACTGAAATACTTCCCTTGTATGGCCATTACATGAAACCAATATCAGTACGTCATATGTAAGAAAATTTTAAAATAGTGACGAAATAATTTATTCTGTCATAGAACCATTTAGTCAGATTAAATATATCTGAGACAAATCAGTAACAAAACATGAAAGAAAAGACCTTTTACGTCACATGACTGTTCATTGAAAAATGCGCTTTACCGCAGGGTGGGTGCAGGAAGAACCTGTTTAAAAGGACTATTTTCACAGCGTGGTAAAACACACTAGGTACATGTATACCACGGCGAACTTGTTTTTTGTTTATAGAGACGAATTCACGTGTCATGTTAGAATCATCCTTCACAAACAGTACATCTGTAAAGAGTATAGTTGTCTTATGCGAAACGGTGTAGACCCAGATCAGGTGGTTCCTGTTAGAGCGCTCTGATCAGGATCTGCATTATTTGTCACTTTGCAATAACCCAAAATAGTCATAACTGGAATTATCTAAATTGGAACATCTAAGAATCACTTTTAGTGCTAATTGTAAATGTAATACTCCTATTGATATTATCTGTCAGTCGGCAACCAGAACTGTATGAATAATTGAAAAAGAACCACTTTAACTTACATTAAATAGGAAAGCTCCTAATCAAATATACTTATCAATTTATAAATACGACTTCAAACTTGAATATGCTTCAATTGTCTGGGAAGGATGTTCATAAGACTGTTCAGATACACTGTAAATGTCAAAATGAAGCAACGCGTATTGTCACCGATTTGACAAGAGCAGTTCCTCATTAAAACCTAAACCGTAAATGTTGATGGGAGCCATGAGTTGACATTTTCATGGTCAAATTATTCGGGAGATTTTTACGATGCACCGCTTTATTGTCGTCTGCTTCAGTATTGTTGTCTGCAAGACAAGTTTCAAATTTAGATTTAAGGTTGTATGATTTAAAAATATCGATAAGATTGTCAAACAGTTTCGGTCCTGATCAGACACCGCGTTACTCGGTGTTTGATCAGGACCAAACTGTTTGCAATTTCGCTTTAAAGAGGCTCGCAACCAGATTTAGCATTAAAATAGTTTTAACTTTGAAAAAAGGGTATGAACAGAACAGAACAGAAAAACCTTTTATTTCCATGCCCGGTTACACTTGGTAACAACAGGGCTCTATATAGCCCAGTATTTACATTTCATGGGTATGAACATATATAAATATCAGAGTCATGCACAATGTTTTTAAAGATGCTCAGTAATTATTGTCTATACATAGGTATACCGTTTTGAGTAGTCTAAGATTGTGGGATATCTTGACAGTCTACGTAGAAACCGTAGGACTGTCCGTCCGTTAGACCTAACCGAGTTCGAGATATTGAAGCTCAACTGTAGTATATTTATATTGCAGAAGGGCAGGGCGTCCCTATTGTTGCCAGAACTTGTTGTCCAGCCCATTTTTTGCATAATTATGGAATAAAAACAAGTTTAAACTAATATAATTTGCTAACTGTGTTACGAAAAGCTCCCTTAACTAAGGAGCTTTCTGCTTTCCTTTTATTATGCTTAACCCTTTCCCCCATAGAAGCGCATTTTAGCGAATACGATTTATTCCTCCGCTGAAGAAAATAGTTCCAATTTAATCAGTCATGAATACATATTATATGGAATATATTCTATATTCTAGAGCTGGATAGCTTAAAGTAGGCTGAAAGTTAAGCAGAATGCTTTCAGTAGTCACCTATCTTAAGTACTAGAAATAGGCTATCAGGTAAAGGGTTAAAGCTGTTAAAACTGTCATTCTGCGTAGATAAGGGAATCCAATGGAGCTTATGCGGTGAAAATGGTAAAATTACTTACCTGATTTTTCACAAATAGCCCCGTTGGTTTTGATCACACACCTCTCTGTTCGCGCGCATATGACTGATCCACACTCTGTGTCAGGAAGCTAGAAAGTACAGATACAGAAACAATTATTACAATCACATACACGTGAAATTGCAGTTTATTAAAAATAGATATAAACATGTATATATGTTTTTGGGTTTGTTTGTTTTTCAAATTTCAAATTTGGTATGGATATTTTTGAGGGGTTAAAACATGTATGACCTTTTACCTTCTCTTATAGGAATTTCCTTTCAATGGCACATTATACAGTGGTATTTTTGTGTCATTTGGTGAATTAAGATCTTGATCTAGAAATTGCAGTCATATAATATTCAGCGAAACTTTTTTTAGCGCACAATAGTCTATATGATTAACTTTGATATTAATGTAGATCAGCTAGATCATAGTTTCAGTTTGGAAGAGGTTAATAAGGCTATTGCATCTTTGAAGCCGGGTAAAAGTGGTGGTGTTGACCAGCTTATACCCGAATTTTTTATTGAGTGTAAATCTGTGTTAACTTCGATACTATGTAAACTATTTAATTACATGTTTGATAACGGTATATACCCGGACAGTTGGGCACGGGGTATTATTGTTCCTGTGCCAAAGAAAGGTAATTTGAATGATGTTAACAATTATCGTGCAATAGTCCTGACTAGCATATTCTCTAAACTGTTTTCTATTTTATTAGACATAAGACTTCGTAAGTGGGCGGAGGATAACAGCGTATTATGTGACTTTCAATTTGGTTTCCGACAGCACAAAAGTACCACTGACTGTGTTTTTGTTTTACAATCTATTATAGACAAAATCATTAATCATGAGAAAAAGAAAGTGTACTTTGCTTTCATAGACTTTAGAAAAGCGTTCGATCTGGTTTATCGGAACGGAGTTTGGTATAAATTGATTAATTGTGGAATTTCTTCAAAGATCATAAAAATGCTACAAGCTATCTACGAGTCTGTGAAGCTATGTGTAAGAGCAAACGGTTCACTGTCGGACAATTTTGAAAGCTACATGGGCGTCAAACAAGGGGAACCACTTTCCCCGATACTTTTCATTTTCTTTATTAACGGCATGTATACCCACTTACAAATCGACATAATGGATTCCATTACTATTGACGAAATACAGCTATATTTACTATTGTTTGCTGATGACACAGTATTATTTTCATATACTAAAGAAGGTTTGCAGAACCTGTTAGTTAAAATATCACAATATTGTACGCAATGGAATATTCATGTTAACACGGATAAGACAGTAAAGGAATAATTACAGAGAGAATTTTGATATTCATTTTAATACAGTAAAACTTAAGGTTGTTCAAGAATTTACTTATTTAGGAATAACAATGTCTGCTAATGGTAAATTTTATAAAGCACAAAAAACTCTGGCAAATCAAGCCAGAAAAGCACTTTTTTCACTAAATTCCCTGTTTGAAAATATCGAGTTAAGCGTTTCAGAAAAGTTGAAATTGTATGAGGCAATGATATTACCGATTTTAAACTATGGATCACCAATTTGGGGGTTTCATAAGGGTCCAGATATTGAAAGAAATCAATTGAATTTTTTTAATCAAATTCTTGGTGTAAGACAACAAACACCAAATGCAGCTATTTACAGTGAACTAGGAAGATTTCCATTACAAATTTTGAGAAAGATTGATATGATTAAATATTGGTATAGAATAATGCAGTCACCAGATTCACTAATTTACAAGGTTTATGACATGAGAGACGAAAATGGTCAACACATTAATCAGTGGACTTTAGAATTAAAGCATCTGCTTTCTGAAACAGGTTTTAACTTTTTGTTTAATGTTGATACTGTATCAAAATTACAGATTGACAATGTAGCTGAACGTATACGTGACCAATATCTCCAGCACTGGTATGCAGAAATTAGAAATTCATCCAAATTAGATACTTATTCTGCCATTAAAACGACATTTGAATTTGAAAAATACCTACAATGCGTAAAAAATAATAAACACAGATTTGCTTTAACTAGACTGAGATGCTCCGCTCATAGGCTTGCCATTGAAGAAGGAAGATATAGAAACATCGATAGAATCGATAGAATATGTACTAAATGTAATATAGGTGCCATTGAATCTGAATTTCATTTTATGTTAGTATGTCCATATTACAGAGACCTTAGGAATACATGTTTAAACAGTTATTACTGTTCTTGGCCTACTTTACAGAAATTCAAATCTCTTATGACGTCTTCTCAGAGAGGCACAATTATTAAGTTGGCTCGATATGTTTATTTAGCAAACGTCAAAAGAGAATCAATTAATGATGTATTATAAGTCTTCATATAAACCCTTTTAATAGTCCATTTAACAAGGTAACAATGTATATATGTTGTAAAATAACATATGTATTTGTATTTGTTTAAAAAGATGTTGATTGCGCAATCCTGGATAAAGATGACGCAGAGAGTCCATGCACAGGCTCCCTGTGTTATTTTTGACCTGCATTGTGCAACTTATTATTAAATTATCTGCATGTGTTATATCCACTTAAATCTTATGTCAGAAATCGCCCAATCCGGGATAGAAATAACGCAGAAAGCTCCGAGCTTTCTGTGTTGTTTCTGACCTGAATTGTACGATAATTAAAAGTTTCAAAATTAAATCATCTACATGTGTTATATCTATTTAAATCTTATGACAGAAATCGCACAATTCGGGAAAGAAATAAGGCAGAAAGCTCCGAGCGTTCTGTGTTGTTTCTGACATTGAATTGTGCGATAAGTAGTGATTGCAATAGTAATTATCAAAGTTAATCTTAAATTAAAATACTTGCGCAATTCAGGATAAAAGTAACGCAGAGAGCTCATGCAGAAGCTCCCTGTATTAGTTTTCACCTGCATTGTTCAACTTACTGTCGAAATAGAAAGACAAAATCTGCACAATTCAGGATGGAAATTGCGCAGAAAGCTCCGACAGGAGCTTTCTGTGCTGTGTTGTTTCTGACCTGCATTGTTCGGTGAGTTGTATCACAATACAGTTTTATATTCACTTATGTCTAAAAACAAAAAACGCACAGGTGAGGACATAAATTTCGCCCAGCTTTCTGTGTGGTTTTTGATCTGCATTGTGCGGTGAGTAGTACTTAATGCAATAATACTTGTTAATTCTATTACTAGTGAAAGCGTTAAATACCTGTTTCAAAGCTCCACCAAAATTTGATCTTATCATAAATTGCCATTTGTAACAAGGAACCCTGGAAACAATCCACAAAGTGTTTCCCTTGTTATATGCATATCGCGAAATCGTTAACACGTCTTTCTAATTGCTTGATTCATGTATCCATGGGAAAGACTATTTATTATGTCCCTTGATACTACCTTCTCAGTTCTCTCCCTTTTCGCATGTTTCATCCTTGTATATGTGCATTATGTACACAAGCGATCGTAATAGCAAAGACTATTTATTATGTCCCTTTGGCGCTACTAGATAGTTATCTCCCTTGTTACATGTATTGTATGTACACAATGTACTGTGTGAGTGGGTTAGCCACTACATCACATTTTCCACAGGTATTAAACGCTTTCTCTTTGTTTACTACGATGATACAACATAATTATATGTAATTATACATTTGTATACTGATACAGACCTAGCGTATATTGATCAGATTAACTGCATGTATTTATATAATTTATTCAATCTTTTTGTATGTAAAATGTTATACTCTTCTTACTGCTATGAAAAATGTACCGCTTATGTTTACATTGTGTTTATGGCGATAAACCACAGGGCCCCGACACGATTAATTTTTAGGGGAAAAATTGTCAGAAAGTATAAATAGAGACAAGGGATACAACTGATTTTCAGTATATTCTCACCCCATCTAGACAAAACCGGGCATATCATAAATAAATATTGATGAAACGACATCTTTTTTGCATTTCTGTCTAGCTAATATGATACCCTTCCATAAAAACATAACATAAAACCAACTGTAAGCATACAATTTTAACAGTAACTGCGTCCACTCATTGAAAACACCGATTTTCGGAAAACGGGACAGGTGTTCGTTCATAGCCAACACAGCATTAGACACCTCTGTACGCTTGTTTAGGCGGTACTTTCGAGCATTACAGTAATGCAGTTCCATAGATATCAATTTTGACACATATAAAAGCTGATTTGTACTCAAATCATTGCCATACCATCAACAAATTAGCATGTTTTCATCGGCAGTAAAGTTATTCTTGTACATGTAAGCTTTTTTGGTACGGCAATGATTTAAGAAGAAATCAGCTTTGATCGGTGTCAAAAATGTATATCTATGCAACTGCATGACTGTCATGTTCGATATTGCCGCCTAAACAAGCGTGCAGTAGTGGCCAATGACTGTAATGCTCGAAAATACCGCCTAAACAAGCGTACAGTAGTGGCCAATGCTGTGTTAGCTATGAACGAACACCTGTCCCGTTTTCCGAAAATCGATGATTTCAGTGAGTGGACGCAGTTACTGTTAAAATTGCATGCTTACAGTTGTTTTTATGTTATGTTTTTATGGAAGGGTATCATATTAGCTAGACAGAAATGCAAAAAGGGTGTCGTTTCATCAATATTTATTCATGATATGCCCGGTTTTGTCGAGGTGGGGTGAGAATATACTGAAAATCAGTTGTATCCCTTGTCTCTATATATACTTTCTGACGATTTTTTTCTCTCAAAAAGCAATCGTGTCGCGGCCCTGTGCGATAAACATGCATATAGCATGTTTGAGCTGAAAATAAAAACTGAAACTGTACATCTACTTGATCATTCAGCTGTAATTAGTGTGTAGTGTGAATGTTTAACGGCATGCTTAGATTTCTAGTGTCAGTTTCTACTTGTTGCAGTCGTTAGAATGCTTGTTATTTGAGTTCCGGGTTATGTGACAGTTTAACTGCTTATACGGGGTGTCCCAAAATAAACGGAACCGGGGATAGATATGCAATAATTGCTAGCAATATCTATAAATAAAAAGCATATAAATAAGTAGAGACGACATTTTGACATATATTTTCCAAATTTGGTCTAAATGCATTCATCAGCTTTATTTTTTAGATATAGACGTTACGCACGGTGTTGGTACCAATCGCAGAATTGCAACGACAAATCGCATTTTAATGAAAGCAATCGAAAACCCATTTTAATTAAGAAATGAACAGAATTTTTTCGGCGTTTAAGCGAAATATATGACAGAAAAATGATCGGAAAAGTCTATTAATAGCGCTAGCCATTCATGGTAAATTTGCAACTCGGTTTTTTTGTCGTTTATTTCGCTTAAACGCTGAAAAATTCCAGTTAATTTCTTATATTTACATTACATTTTCAGTAATTTCCGATATTACATGAACATTTCGTTAGTATGCATGTATGTTTTATCCATATTAAAGGTTGTTAACACGAATAATGTGTACCCTGAAAGGAACAGCCATAACTGTCATTACACTATAGGAATGCCACAAAATGATTTGCGGAGAGCAAACCCATAAGCCTGCCTCCCACTGCGCAATATATGCACATGCCCCATCCCTAGATAAATTGCGTTAATAAATGTACGAAATAAACGTCATCTTCTTCAATAAAATCTAAATATCATGGTATCGATGTTTCAGGGCTGCAAGTTCTCCGGAATTTTCCTAAATCTTCGGATTTTTTTTCATTACTTGGTAGCTAAAAGCAGGCTGAAAGTAAAGCAGAATGCGCATTCTGCTTTACTTACAGCCTGCTTTAAGTAGTCGCGTGTCAATGAAACTAGAAACAGGCTATGGGGTATAGGTACGATTCGTAAAATCGCACTTGAAAAATGCAAATTTGGACATCTCAGGATTTTTCATGTCAACTTATGGCAGCCCTGATGTTTCTTTTACGTGGCGCGCACAGTAATACTGTCCAGTGATTTGATGAATATCACAGGGCTGCCATAAATTGACATGAAAAATCCTAAGATTTCCAAAATTGCAATTTCCAAGTGCGATTTTACGAATCGTACCTTTACCACATAGCCTGTTTCTACCTTTGTTGACATGTGACTTCTTAAAGCAGGCTTGGAGTAAAGCATAACGCGCCTTAAGGCGCATTCTGCTTTACTTTCAGCCTGCTTTAAGCTACCATGTACCAGAAATTATTTTCCTAAGTATTGTATAATAACGTTAGCTTGTATAAATGTAATCGTATGTACTTCTGGAAATAAATATGTTTAAACTAAAACAATCGAAGATTAAGGAAAGATCCGGAGAAATGGCAGGCCTGATATCCACGTTGTTCGCCTTTGATATTGAATCAAACACATCACACTCATTGATGTGGATTTATTTTTATATTTTATAATTTAATTTCATTTTTATCGGTTTTTCAACAATTTTTAATATTTTAAATGAAACAACCAATGTAACATATAAATGTAATTTTTATCACAGCGTCTCTGCATGACACGAGTATTTCAAGGTAACTAAGCAATGTAAAAATGCAAAACAAAAATGAAATAAGGTTCCAAGATGGATGTAAAAGTGTACATATTAATTGGTGATGAAATAATCAGCACATATTAATGATTGACTATAGATCTGACGAAGTGTAATATGAATTAAAGTTATGTAGCGTTTCGTACCGCCATTGGTCTCTTATGCACTGATCAGCATTATGAAATGCGCTCAAACGACAGGCAATTTGCAATTTCCTAAGATTTCCAAATTTTCAAGGGCGATGTCGCACTACAAGTCCTGATAGTGATGTGGGCCTTATTACAACAACACGTAAATAAGTTTCTATCTATATAATTTTACACACCCCGAAACCGTTAGATTCATTCGCCGTACTTATATGGCGACCGGCCTAGCAATAATGCTAAATAAACTAGTAAGTAATTATTTTTGTTATAATTTCATGTCTAATTCTGTGTGACCAGCCTAACGTCACAATGCTAAGTTAACGAAATGCGAAAACCCATGACAACACGGGAATGAGATAGAACAGCTACATAGAGATAGGTTCGTGAGTTCCGTTCCGTTCCTAAACCGACTGGTGAATGTTTTGAATGCCCTGCTTTTTAAAGGCATACAACTGTAGCATATGGCCAGTCTAACTAATTAGCTTTCAAAATTAATAACCAGATCGTGGCGGCCGTAGCGAGCACACCTTGCAGTAATGGTTCTATAATGTCAACTTCGTAGTTCAACAAGAATTGAGGGAGGCTAAACACAGGTCAGTAAAACAACATGTGCACTTAACCCTTTCCCCAATAGAAGCGCCTTTTAGCGGATATGATTTATTCATCCGCTGAAGAAAATAGTTCCAATTTAATCAGTAATGAATATGTATTATAGGGAATATTTTCTATATTATAGCACATGATAGCTTAAAGCAGGCTGAAAGTAAAGCAGAATGCGCCCTAAGGCGCATTCTGCTTTACTTTCAACCTGCTTTAAGTAGTCACCTATCTTAAGTACTAGAAATAGGCTATCAGGTAAAGGGTTATAGCCAGACGAGACTGAGAATTGCCTCGCCTTTAAAATTATAAGCTATACAGCTTGAAAGCAGTTTGAAAGAATGCACATTAACTCAATAATGTGACAGCGATTTTAGGAAACGTACCTTTAACCCTTTAACTGTCAGGTTCAATAACACTATCATAATTATACAAACAGTTTCGATCCAGATTAGACGTCGCGTTACGCGGCGTCTGATCTTGATCCAAACTATTTGACACCAAATCCGGAGAAATTAAAAAAGAACCCGAAGATCCCGGAAAAATCCTGAATTTGTAATTATTATTTATTTTCTTAAATAACAATAATGAGACGACGAAGTAGACTCAATTTGCATGCGCAGCATGTATGTATGTGTCTTGGTTTCTTTGAAAATTGATACGTATACAGGTGAATAATAAAACAATTGCATGTACATGCTTTATCAGGGCAAAAGGTCGTCGATCGTAATATCATGTCAGAACGAATTTTAGGGTTCTTTATTAGAAAACTCATAACTTTAAAGGGACTCGCAACCGGATGGTGTACTTGTCAAAATAAAATAAAATAAAATACTCAAATACAAGCAAATTTGTGGCATTATTTGGCTTCTGACATTAAAAAGATATGATCAGTCCAAAAAAAGTCTCAAGAATCGTCACCGAATCGTAGTTTTTTTCAGATATTTTCCATCGTTTTTCTATAGCGTCAGCTGACGGTATAGTTGTTGTTGTTGCTTCTCTACACGGGCTCAGACATAAACCCGAGCCGAATATGTATAACTCAATCGCTACCAGTGAAGTACGTTAATTCGCTACCATATAGATAGAGAGCCCCAGTAGCCGCGTGGTTAAGGCGTTTGCCTTTGTTTTCATGTTTGTCTCCGCATGGAGGGTCACGGGTTCGAATCCCACCAGAGCTTCTTCCTTTCTTTTTTTTTTGAAATGCATTTTGAAACAGAATTTATTATCCAAAACTAAATTTTACCCATTTATATAAGCATTTGACATATTTACAAATTACTATTTTTAATGCTAAATCCGGTTGCGAGTCTCTTTAAAACCAATGCACATTTTTAAATGCAACTTTGCAGAAATCGGCAAAAATGTAGTTTTGAAATACTCCCCTTATCCGGATCTCTGAGACACTTGGATTTAAAAAAAAAAAATTTGGGGGGGGGGGGGTGTTAAGAGATAAATGGTGAAGAAAATAATGTACAGGGCTCCAGATTAGAGGCAGTTTTCCGAACGAATCCAACATTTTCTCAATCTTTTCAGCACCATATCCTATGGTGTTACTACTCATTAGAAATGACTCGAAGAGACGATTATACTGAGTAGTAACACCATAGGGTTTAATGCAGAAATAAAGATTTTAGATTTTGAAAAACTCTACTTAACTGGAGCCCTGATGTTATTCCCACTACATAATACCTGTTTGTAATCAGTCAGACTGACATGTAGAACTCCACGTTGTTCTTCAAGCCAGTCAGGTTTACTGGAGCTATTCTCCTCACACAACTGGCAGAGGCCGGCTGGAAACCGGAAGTAGTTGACGGATTTACACCTTGACTTTCTGATCCGGCACTCGTCCAGACAGGTTGTCGGTATCAAACCAGGAATTTGTTTGTATCCAGTATTCTTTAAAAACTTATTAAATGCCGCATTGTTTGGTAGATATTTCAGAATAACAGGACTGAAATTTGATAAAAGGAAGAACGTAATCAAGAAGTTACATTTATTCATTTCTGTATAAATCCTGCTAGTCTGCGAGAACTCAGACGAACCATTTATCAACGCTAGTTTAACACAAACCAGGTGTGTTAATCAGTCTTGACTGAGGAATACTACTTCAGTCAAGCATAATTAATATACAGCGCTCCCTCTCTACAGCGACACCCAATTTGAGACAAAAACCATGTGCATTGTTCAAAAGGGTCGTTTTAGGGATGGAAATTGGCTTAAATTTGCAAACAGATTGAATCCATATCAGACGCAGCGTAATACGGCGTCTGATCTGGATTCAATCTGTTTGTTAATCGTCATTAAGTTGTTTCTGTCAAATGTCCATTTTGTAACTTTGAGAAAAAAGCTGAAGACTTAAGAATTTTAAGCAGACAATATTGAATTAAAAATTTTAAGCAGACTATATTGCAGCAGTAAAGGGGATAGAAATATTTGTTCTGTTTAGGGAACTGCAGCAAATTTCGTTGTAAGGAGGGAGTCGTTGTTGGAAGGGCCATCGTAGGGAGGGATCACTGTATTGTTAAATTGTTGATGCATTAAGTATGTGGGTATGTTTTCTTCTGGAGTTTGAATAAAATATTCATGTTCCGTTAAATTGTAAACATGAAAAAGAGTCGATAGAACACAGTTGCTCGGTAAACTCTTTGAATCCTAGTCACGCATGAATGTGGCCTTTGAAAACAGTGTACCTGTGATCAGTATGCTTGCCCTATGCAAACAGTAAAAAAAAAAAGTAAAGTACCAGTTAAAGTCTACTTTCAGTCCGATTGACCGCTCAGCCGACTGTACATTTACCCCCTGATCATTGAGCCGTCTTGCCTACAATATTGAGCACTGCTAACATATGGCGCTAAAGCAGCCGCAGTACCGGCTCAGACCCTCTCAGGTACCCATTTTAACCCCTGGGTGGAGAAGAGCAATTCGCGGTACATATCTTGCTCAAGGACATTCCTGTACATCATTAGGGATTCGGAAAAAATCCCCTAGTCAGACCGCTGGTCCGGCGGGGGATCGAACTCACGACCCCTGGTACCGTAGTCCAAGGTGTTAACCATTGGGCCACTACCACCGGTGAAGAACCATGTCAGCTCATTGAGCATCCCTTTGACCAGGGTCTACACTGTTATCCATATTGCAACTCATTGACGAAAGAAACCAAATAATCCAAATAAGACTAAATTGGGAACTCGAATTATCCATCTAAAGTTTTGGGGAGAAATGGGTTAAGGAAGTTAATTGTAAAGATAACGTTTTATTTATGCTTTTCGATGGATTACCACGAAATAGCAGTGGATTATCACTTGGTAATCCACTGCAGTGGATTATCACCAATCGCTTTTATTATGAATTTTCCCCGTAGGGCTCCCCAAGAGCCTTATCGTGTCTTATCGTGTCTTATCGTTAAATTCCGGCAGTCCGATTTGTCGCAAACTACTCACCGGAAGAGCACGAATCCAAACTCGGGAGCAACGAAGTAATTCGGATGACGTCAAATCAATAAATAAGTGACGTCATCGTACGGGAAACTGTTTCGAAAATGTGTTCGATATAAAGTTGGGGCTCAACACGGGGTAAATCGTGAACATCAGACTGTTATATTTTCACTCGTGGCTTAAATTTCTATCTTATACTGGAAAAAACAATTATCCTCTATATTGACAGTGGCATTAATGTTGATGACGTCATGGTATCGATTTTAATGTACGCTGATGACGCAATTCTGCTCGCATCGGATGAAACCAAATTACATGCAATGGTTAACAAATTACACGCCTGGTGCAAAAAGTGGCGTTTATCTATAACTGAAAAGAAAACAAAAGTTTTACACTTTAGAAATAAGTCAAAGGAAAGGTCTAACTTTGTATTTGAATGTGGTGATATCACTTTTGAATATGAGTCGACTTATAAATACCTTGGGTTCTGGTTTGATGAATTCTTAGATCTTTCTAAATCAGTACGTGAAATAACAAAATCAGCGAGTAGAGCGCTTGGTGCGGTGTACACGAAGTATATTAACGCTGGTGGAATGGCATATGACGTATACCAAAACTTATAGAAACTATTGTTGAACCTGTACTTTTTTATGGAGCTGGAATTTGGGGCCATCGTTACTACTCTGAAGTAGACACAGTCTTAAATAAAGCATGAAGATATTTCCTAGGCACCTCAAAGAACGCCTCAAATATTGCTATAAAAGGAGATATGGGGTGGGTTTCTTGTAAAGTAAAACAAAAAATTGAGATGGTTAGACTCTGGTGTAGAGTATAGAATATGTCTACTAATAGATTGTGTCGTAAAGTTCACGATTGGTCCTTAACGGTTACTCATTCTTGGGAGAAAAATATGATTAGATTCATAAACGACTTGCAAATAACTGATATTATGCTATGCGAAAGTCCTTGCAAAAGAAATTGTATTCAAAAAGTAAAAGAAAAATTGGCATTAAAAAAACATAGTGAATGGATGACACACTTAAATAGAAATGGAAATGAAAATAATGGAAATATCTAAGAACGTATAGATTATACAAAGATACACTACAGACTGAGCATTATGTCAAATCTAATTTGAGAAAAGACCAACGTAGAGTTTTAGCCAAGTTTCGTAGCTGTAACCTTCCTCTAGCAATTGAAACAGGAAGGTGTAAAATATTGCTGAAGATGAACTCATTTTTTAATAAATTGCGCATTTTTCGATGATTTAAGATATAATCTTTTCAGCACAGCTTCAAAGGGAAATAGATCTATATACTTTAATACACATAGTTCAGAACATAAACTAATATACCTTATGACTGCAGATCACTTACAATCTAAAATTGCATCATGTTTACAGAAAATGATGACTCGTAGAAGTTTATCAATTGTTTAACCCATGTGTGCCCAAATTCCTAATGAATCGGCCCGGTACATGATTATACGGCTCATTCAATACATAGCAGAAGCAATGAGTGTAGAACCTGATCGGACGGCTCCTGTGGGAACAATCTGATTATGGGTCTACACTGTTTGCTTACGTCCAAATTAAAGGACACTGGGCATAGACGGGTTAAATATATTTTGATGTTTCTGTATCACTACGTTTTATAAATACCTATATGAATAGTTAATTTTTACCTATGATATAAACACTTTTAACCTCTATTGTATGTGGAAAGTGCTAATCTGTTTATTTAGAAGCTGATTCTAGATATTACATGATCTCATAAAATCATTTTTTACTGTATGCGGTTGCATTATATACAAAAGTCAGAGTTTTAAAGATAAATTTCTTTTTAAATAGCTTTTATATAATTGAAAAATCTTCACCGGTTTTCCAATCATACCGATTAGCACTTACTACATTCGTTTTAATTGTTATATTATGTACATACATGTGATTATAGTGTCTCATAGGTCGACTAACGGCCGAGTATAAAAGTTTACCAAGAAATATTTATTGTAATTGAATGATGTAACTTTTATATGTGACACTTTAATAAATAATAAAAGTAAAAAGTTAAAAAGTATAAAATGTAGAAAATAACAGGTTTGAAAAGATATTAACAAAGCTGTGTAAACACGGCGTTATAAAATGTAGAAAATAACAGGTTTGAAAAGATATTAACAATGTTGTGTAAACACAGCGTTATAAAATGTAAAAAAAATAAAAGGTTTGAAAAGATATTAACAATTTTGTTAAAATATCAGTGGCAAACATATTGAAGTTTGATCAAAGCTGTTACAACGGGCATACAGTCGAAACTGGATACTTCGTACTCGCGCTATTTCGAACATACCCATATTTATTTCAAAGTTAAAACGTGGCCCGGCCACGTTTTTACTTTGAAATACGGGTATGTTCGACTTGATCAATATCGAATTATCGAAATTCAAATTATGGAATACTGGTACGATCGATATAAGCGAGTTCGAAGTATCGAGTTTGGCTTGAACCAGTATTGTTCTAGCAGATGTACGTTTGTTGGGATTGAAAATGGTTCTTTAGAGTCAATTTGGCTTGAGGTAAAAATACCGAATTCAAAAGCGTTTTTATTATCTAATGTTTACAGGCCTCCTTCATCCAAAATTCAATGGCTATTAGATTTCAATGTTACTGTAGACAATGCTTTAACTGACGAAAGAGAGTGCATAATTGTTGGAGATTTTAACATTGATGTACTCAGTGAATGTCCTCAGTCTAAAACATGGCTTGACCAGATGCAGGCGGTTAATTTTACTCAGCTAGTTAAATTTCCAACACGTGTAACTCAGGTATCTTCAACATTGATCGATCATGCCTTTTCTAATATTCCTGATCATATAGTTAATGTGTCGGTCCCGTCTTTCTCCATTAGTGATCACTTTCCGGTATGCATAACTCGAAAAGTGTCTTCAAACTACCAACAAGGTCCCGTTCACAAATCGATCTCTTATAGGTCTATGAAACACTTTAATGTAGATCAGTTTCTTGAAGAAATGTGTAATCAACCCTGGTCTAATATTAATTTAATTGAAGACATTGATGAGGCGGTCGAAAAATTTATTGATATGTTTAAGTCGGTCATAGACTCACATGCGCCTCTCCGGAATAAACGCGTGAAAAGGAATAACCAACCTGGTTGGTTTAACAACGAAATACTCCAGGCAATAAAAATGCGTGACTTCTACCATAAAAAGTCCGATATCGATAATTATAAAATCTGGAGACAAACTGTTAAACACCTTATTCTTGATTCCAAAACACGATTTTATCATGATACCATTAATTCTAATACCCACAACCCGAAACTTCTTTGGAATATTCTGAACACGCTAACGGGTATGAAGACAAAAATTCAAACTAGTTTTATAAACGATACAGATGGTAAACCGATAACATGTCCGAACACTACTGCAAATGTCTTCAATGACTATTTTGCTTCTGTGTTTAAGAGTTTCCAGGGTAACTCCTCTAGTAATAGTCACTGTGTGTTAAATACTTCAGCCGATCATGACAACTGTCCTAGTTTCTCAATTCCATCTGTATCTCTTCAGTTTGTTGAGCAACAACTCACCTCGTTAGATTGTAAAAAAGCAACAGGTTCAGATGGAATTAGCGCTAGATTTTTAAAAATATCAGCATCCATAATAGCTCCAACACTCACACAATTATTTAACCGAAGTATAGTATGTAGTGTGTATCCACAAGTTTTTAAGAAAGCTAAAGTAACTCCTATTTACAAGAAAGGTCCTAAAGAAGACAAGTCGAATTACAGACCAATTTCAGTTTTACCAATCATTTCCTTGATTTTTGAAAGACATGTTAGTTCCTGTTTAAAGAAATTCATAGAAAATAACAACTTATTCTACTCTAGACAATCAGGGTTTAGGTCCAATCATTCCTGCCAGACTGCCTTAGTAAAACTAATAGATGACTGGATTGCAGCCATCGATAGTAATGAGATTGTAGGTTCAATCTTCTTAGATCTGTCTAAGGCTTTTGACCTGGTTGATCACATGATACTCTTGGAAAAGTTAAAACATTTCAATATTGACCAAAAGACATGTTCATGGTTTGCCTCATACCTGCATAATAGATATCAACAAACGCATGTATCTGGAGTAACCTCGCAGCTAACTTCTGTTTTATCTGGTGTACCCCAAGGCTCAGTCTTAGGTCCTCTTTTATTTTTGATATTCATAAATGACCTACCATCTGCATGTACACATTCTGTTGCAGACATTTTTGCAGACGACACAACGCTGTCAGTACATAATGCTTCTCTCAACTTTGTAGCAAACTCGTTGAGTAAAGATCTATTTAATGTTAATGATTGGTGTGAAAAGAACAAAATGTCAATTAACGTTGCAAAAACTAAATCCATGTACATTACATCAAGATCAAAATCCGCAGGCATTCAAAATATTGCTCCGCCAATCCCATTTGTAAATGAAGAAATCCATTGCAGTCGTGAGGAGAAGTTACTCGGTGTCACTTTTGATGTATTTTTATCTTTTGATAGCCATATCAACAACATACTTAAAAAGTGTAACTCCTTATTATACCTCCTCTCAAGAATCAAAGTGTTTCTAACTATACCATTGAGAAAAATGTTTTTTAACTCCTACATCTTACCTCATCTCGACTATTGTTGCGTTATTTGGGGAAACTGTTCAATATCGCAAGAACAAAAAATCATTCGTTTTCAAAAACGTACAGCAAGGCTTATCCTTAATAAAGATAAAACTGCCCATTCAGCTGGTCTCTTTAAAGAACTTAAAGACATATTTGCGCAATTGAAATTTAAATAAGAATGTCTATATACTTTGTTAACATATAAACTTAACTATTCTAAGAAATAAAATAAAAACTATGTATTGGGTTGCCGACCTAAATTTTTAAATATAGGCTTTTGTAAATATGACCCATGATTTATTTGCGGACGCCGCTGAAAAATAATTTTCAAAACTGCTGTTGATCACCTTTATGTTTCTTTCTTTGTTAATTTGGTAATATTTAATGTTAATTAAGTTGTATTTCATAAAATTGATATAAATAAAGTATGTGAAATTGATTTTACTGGTAACATGAAACAATGGCATTGAAAAACTGGGAAGCAAAATTTACACCGACACTCTCTTTTTATAGAAATTTTTCCATTTTCAAAATAAAAATCTCATAAAAATTACTAAATTATCATAATAACAAATAATATTTTATTCCAACTTAGCATGAATGATGATTACACTAATACCCACCAGAAAATGTAAAGAAACCTAGAAGTCACCATGCTTATTTATGAAATATTGTCAAAATCCTAACTCTACCCCCTAGATTTTATGCTGCAAAAATACTTCCAACACTAGCCAAATTAGGTCTCTGTTGCCCTAAAAAAGAGAAATATGCACCTAATACTTGCTTAAAATGGTAAATATATGAATGTTTGTTAATAAAAAAGCCTTTATTAAATTATTAGTTACTTCAAGAATGTACATTGCTGCTGATAAAACAAAAACATGTTTTCTACAAGAAATGCCACTCTAAACAGTTTTCTCAAATCTTGAAACAGTGCCTGTACGGAAAGGGCTGTATTTCACATAATTTACCAGTCAGAACGTTTTAAGAATCATTTTTGTGTTTATAAATGCTTTGCAAACCAGAAAATATATAGTAATCAAGTTATTTAAGAAATTCATTTTTCAACAATTTTGCATTGTGCAAATATGTCTTTAAGGGGATGACTTTTCCAGAAAGAGTTACATTTCACAAAGCTACTCTAATGTTCAAAGTATTCAAAGGTTTGACACCTGTATATTTATATGATTTGTTCACACTAAAGTCAAATGTGCATGATAGAAATTTAAGGTCTTCATCAAATTCTCAGTTATATTCTCCTAAACCAAAGTCTGAATTTTTCAGGAGGTCGTTTGCCTATTCTGGAGCTATGGTTTGGAATAGCTTGCCTTTGAACATAAGAAATGCTCATTCACTTGCCTCATTTAAAACTTCATACCTTAAATGGGTTAAATTAGACAGATAGTGTAGTCACTTGTTATGCATCATAATGCTTCAAAATGTAATATAGTGATGAAAATTTGCTGCTCAGGGGTGAAAGTTCATTCCCACTATAGTTTAAATTTATATAAACAAGTTAGATTACTGTACATGGAATTAATTACAAGGCGCCAAGGTTTCTATACGCCGCATATTGTAGTTTGCAGCTGAAGTAAGCTGTTATTTACGTTTAATATGGGTTTATATCATTATTCCTAAGGTGCCAGTCTAGCCAACGCGTTCCTTGACCCATTACCACATATCGAAGCGCCTTTAAGCGCATTCAATTTGTGCAGTCATAATTATTTACAAAAAGTTAAATAAGAATATTTGCTAGATCTATACCTTAGCAACTTAAGGCTGGCTGAAAAAGCTTAAGGCGCATTCGTCTTTACTTTCAACCTGCTTTAAGTGATCACCTGTCTTCAAAACTAGAACTATGTCATGTGCGGTGAGGGGTTAATGTTGCGATTGTTTCATGTAGGCTTTGTTTTTGCTGCTGAACCCCTGATCGGCTGTTACACTACTAACCTTTAGCCCGCTAATTATGTCGATAGTAGTTTTTGCTGAAAGTGTAGACCCAGATGAGATACTTCCTTAAGAAGCTCTCTGATCAGAGTATACATTGTTTGCTAGAAGGAGAAATTATTCTGAAATAGACAACATTCTAAGTTTTCAAATACATTATATTCTACTTTTAAATAAATGGTTTGAATAGTATCCATAAAATGAGGGGTAATTTTTTGAATATGCGATGAGCTAAGGGTTAATGACTGATCAAGGCCTTAGCTGCTTGTAAGGGCTTCTATGTATATAAGTTATGATATAAATATGGATCTTGATCAAAACCTACATGTTGCTTTAACCCTTTACTACATAGATATGTTTCATGAAAAATGTTTTTTGTTCTCTAGTAGATGGTGACTTGAAGCGGGTTTAAAGTAAAACAGAGTGCACATTTAGGCTCATTTTGATTTACTTTCAACCTTGTTTAAGTGATCACCTTTCTTCAATACTAGAAATATACCATGGAGTAAAGGGTTTGAAGTATCTTTGGTATATTCCTTCCCGTTTGTTATGAAATTTCATTGATCTAGATCTTTGCTATTTGTTAAATCGTCGTTTTGTTTTGGCTTTATATTGTCTCTACCTATCAATATTCATGTATAGATAACAAAATTTGAATTCTCATAATGACACTTATGCATTATCATGTTCAGCTTAATCTTTAAAATTCTTTAAGTAAACAGAGTAGTCCCTGGGGAGAGCTCCTACAGGAACTGTCTTTTTAGGGTACACTCTGTTTGCAAAGGTTTAAAAATACTGATTTGTAATTGTGTTCCTTCGTGTTGTATATATGTTAATTTTGTTTGTGGACCATATTGAAAATTGGTTTGTTTGTTAGATACCAAATATGTAATCCACATGAAATAAAGTCGTTATTATTATTATTATTATTATTATTATTAAAAACGTCTTTTTTCATGGCACTGAACATGTAACAAAGGAAAAGTAAAGCGTTCATTATAATTACAAATTCAAACACATTCGAAGTTTGAAGAGAGTGATGCAAAAACATTGTTGTTAAAAATATACCAAATAACTACATATATAAATCCTAGAACACAAATCGCAATTTTATCCAGCGCCTTGTACAAGATGGGTGTGCAACGTGCAAACCGAGTGACCCAGCAAGGAATGTTCATGCAAGTATATGAAACCAAAGAGTTGGCACAATTTAAGCGCATATCTGGTTTTGCCTTCACCGCACGATTGCTTTCCCGATCGTGTTCAATGTTAGTTTTTCTTGTAATGTATTGTTTAGTCAAAAATACTTTCCTAAACTTACTAATACTTACGCGTTTATATAAATCTAGGCACTTGCCATCCTTTTACAAAAACATTTATCTAAGGCCAAATTTGGTTTCCAGTTTCTTTAATCCATTTGTGCCCACGATCCCATATATATGAGACATATGCAAACATTGAAGACTCTGGTCAGACGCCGCATTATGCGGCGTCTGATCAGAGTCTACACTGTTTGCTGATAGGAATTTCAATATAAAACAAAATGAAAATGTTGACCAGGCATCCCTTTGATAAAAAATGGACTAATCCAATATATAAATATGGAAGAATCCACTGGGCGTAAATGGTTTAATAGAAACAGTCTCTCCCAGAACACAATACGTTAACAGATTGTTTCACGATAGCCTCATATGGTAAGTTTGTAGTATGCAACTATTGTATCTGGGTGGCAGAGTGTCCCCTAACATTTAAGGTCAATGTAAACATTACATTGACATCTAATTATTCACAGCCTGTCCGGAAAATATTTCCAAAACCACATCAGCTACTGATACCTAATTGATGACATCAAAGCAGTGACGGTGGTTAAAGATATTTCCTCAGTCCATTGATCGAGTACCCCATTGTTCTCGATAGGCGAGAATAAGCATGCAGCATTAGCTGCCAGAGGGTATACCAATTTCAGTTTACCTGGTGAGGCCCAGATAAACTCATGCTCTAGAGGCTTTTCAATGGTTATTTCTAACCAAACTATTAAATATAAAGGTCGGGTCTCACATGAGACGCTTCAACGGTTCTTTACTACCGGCATGTCCACAAGACCCATGCTTTTTGCAAGGAAATTGTCTGGCAAGGCGTTATGACCGAAAGGTCGTCAGGACATGTCTTTAAGCGAGTGCGAGATATCGAAATTTGATTATCCTCTCTTTTTCAGCAGTTATGCTGAGTGGTTACTGAAAATCAAGAGACCCAATAACACATTGTCTTGTCTGTTTAACTTATGTATTAAAACCAGACCAGACGTCCATACTCGATAGTCACGTGTAGTTGAAAACAGCTATTATAAGCCATTGCAGTTACGTTTTGCTGACTTGCGCAATTTATTGTTCTGCATAATAGTGTTGCCTGCATCAGTATTATTTACAACTTTATGTATTTAAAATACAGCACTTCCTCTCTACAACAACACCCTATGGGAGGCAAAAATTGTGTTCGTTGTTCGGAGGGAGTCGTTATAGAGAGGGAAATTGGCTACATTTGCAAACAGTTTGAATCCAGATCAGACGCCTCGTATCGCGGCGTCTGATCTGAATTCAAGCTGTATGTCACTCGTCATTATATCAAAATGTCCACTTTTATATAAATATGAGAAAAAAAAGCAGACGACAAATTTTAAGCAGACGGTAATGCAGTCATGAAAATATTGGACATAAATGTCTTATTCGGGGAACAGCGGCAAGTGTCGTTGTAAGGAGGGAGTCGTTGTTGGGAGGGCCGTTGTAGAGAGGGAGTGCTGTATTTTCATTTGGCACTGTTGTAAAGCAAGCTACAGTAAACCTGTCTATTACGACCACTAAATGGGGCAACATTTAAGGTATAGGTGGCTTCTTAAAGCTTAAATATTAAGTAACCCCCCTCTATTGCAGCCACTAAAAAGACAGGCAACAGTTTAGGCCATTCAATCTAGCCCAAAATAGGGCTTGACCTAGACAAAATTGCAAAAGATTTTATTCTATCATAATATGATCCCCATATACCTGTTCTACAACATACTAAAATTTGCATTCCGAAATATTGGGGGAAAGTTCGAAAATCAAGATGGCCGACAAAATGGCCGCCAATTATGTAAATAAACACATATGGATCAGTTCTTACCGAAATTGTCATCATTTTCAATCAATTGAGGTACTTTGTGGTATTTTTACTTCATCAGTACTAAATTTCAATGCATATTATACCATATTTATATGAATTAACATGTATTTCAGAAGAAAATGCTCCTTATTCGTGGAACAGAATGGACAAAAAGACAAACTTTTATGACATATTCATATTTTATTTGTGTTTTAAGTATATAAATATTTTTGTTCGTAAATTGCATGTCAAATTTCATTTACATACATTAATACTACATCATATTTATTATTAACATATTTATAAACAATTACATTTGAAGCTTTAAAGTCTATTTAGTGGGTGGGGTAATTTAAGCCCAGGAATAGTGGATTAGACACTTTTA
The DNA here is from genome assembly GCA_922989275.2 of Gari tellinella. NCBI lineage: Eukaryota > Metazoa > Mollusca > Bivalvia > Cardiida > Psammobiidae > Gari > Gari tellinella. Next base: position 52,694,256 of record OV277867.1, read on the forward strand.
AGAAACATACTTATTTTATGGTTTTTTTTTGTATAAAATATTTTTTCCTGAATAAAGTGTCAACTTAATTTAACATGGTTAATTGGTTATGGTTAACTTCTTTATAAGCAATTACATTTCAATTATGGTGGGTGGGGTAATTTGACCCAAGACATAGTGGTTGATTGAACGGCTGAGTTGGGTTTTACGGCACCGAAACACATAAAATGGTAATATTTAGAATAGATACATATAGCTGTCATTTAGACATAGATATGCAAATCATCATAATTGAAAACTATTCACGTTTTTGAATTGCATATTAATCTTCCTTGAATACCGCCACCACCTGTTGTTGGGGCTATATAGGAATCCACATCGTTCGTCCGTCTGTCACGTTTTTCCGGGTCATTTGCCTTTTTCTTAAAAAAACTATATGTGATACCATCTTCAAACTTCGTACACATTATTCGTGTTATGAGGTTACACTCTGTTACAAGTTTCACAACTCTTGCACACAAGTTCCCAGAATTATAGCCCTTTTTAATTTGAAATTGTGTCCCCTGATTGGGATATTTTGCTTGGAACATGCCATTTTCTAGACAATTATTTAATGATATTGTCTTCAGACTTGGTACACATTATCAGCGTGATGTTTGGAGACTTTTTTAAAGTATCGTAACTCTTGCAAAATGTTTGACAGAATTATGACGCTTTTAAATTTTGTTCTACATTTTTGTAGCTACAAGAGAACTGAAAACAAGATGCTTACCCATAACAAATACACGTGCACATATGCTTCCTGGACTAAATGAGTTTAAGAATATACAGTTCTAAAGAAAATGGTCAAATGTCTAGCACCATTCAATTTGATTAAGTTTTTGTGTTTAACCCTTTAACCCATAGCATATTTCTTTGTTTTGAAGACAGGTGACCATGGTTAGGTTTTTTGGTTAAGGTATGTTATTTGTATTCTGTTGCACATATACTAAGAAATGTCAAGCTTTTACTTGGTATTTATGACAATATGTGGGGTTTGTGACAAGGAAGTTTGGGGTGGGGCTATAATTATATCACCTTTAGTAATAGTTTTCTACTTGTATGCAGGCTAAGTAATAAATGTTGTGAGTATCGCATTCCAATGATAAGCGATTTTTGGACTAGCGTGATTGTTTAGCTATGATAAACATTGTAACTTAAAACATTAAATGTCATTGCTGATGTTGTTCTCGACAGCCTCAACTTCATTATGTATGGGTTCGAAGACTCATCCATCTGAGCTAACTACACCACGACACAAAGTAAATAAACACGGAGAAGAAACCAGCATGCCTGCGATTTATTTTGTCTTCCAGACGACCATTCAGCGAACCGGTCGCGATTGATAAACTGCTCACGCGCAAAAAACATGCCTTCCGTTACAAAAACTTCAATACATTTCTAATTTTTCCTCCGATTCTGTAAACAATGGCAATGGCCTTGACAGAAAACCAAGACACTTATCTTTCGGTTATAGAAATACCAGAGTTTGTTCTTGCTGTAAACAAGTAGTTATGGTGACCTAATTAGGGCTGTTGGGAATTAAGTGTGTAAAACACACAAAGTACCACTGTCTGTAAATGGGTCATTTTAAATTCATGATTGTGAGAATATATTCCAAAACAATTATTTAAGAAAAACGTATGAAGCGAAAGAACAACAACATGGTATTACAATAGAATGAATTTTGAGTGAAACGAAAACGAATCTGCATTTCTATGCCTTTGTCCCTAAAAATGACAGTATTGTCGAGAAATCACCATTTTCAAGGCTCCACTCAACTGGAAATTACTTAACTAATCGGCTTAAATATGGCTTAGTGCAAAAGGTCATGATCTCATTAAGTATCTGTGTTAGATTTAGAAGAAATACATCACAGAAGATGCCCTCCTATAAACCCACAATACCATAAAGGTATAAGAGTTTTTTCCATATTGTGTTGAACATCGCATTTCGTCATAAATCTCGTTTATCGGCCAATACATTTGGCAACACCTCTTACTCGCCATTATATCTTTCTAGTTAAAAGAATCGACTGTCGTAGCTTTAAAGCCGTTTTAAGACCATTATTATGCGATAAATGAGGATTTTATGTAAATTTAGCTATCAATAATAACACACAGGTAAAAAATAACACACGGATGTCTTCGGCGTACTGAATTATCGATCAATTGAGCTATGTCGCGTTTACAGGTATCGGATTACCAACGGACGACAAAGGTTTTGGGAAAATGCATAGGTTATATAGGTCGTTTCTTCTCCGTGTGTATTTACTCCATGTCCACGACACCTGACACGTGTAGCGCAAACACAAGAAGACATCTTATATTATTGTCACTATTTGTGTCTGTATTTCGTTTGCGAATAAAGTCACGTTTACAGCTTGAATGAATACACTGGTCACGTTCTGTTTCTATGTCGGCATCTTTAGGCAAGCTTGCTCTGTTAAGGCTCTTAGTTCCGTTATCCCCCAGGTTTACAACTGGTTGATTCCCGATTTCAGTAGCTGCTCACACACAATGCAGGTGTTGTCCATCTGAAACAAAAACAACAATGCAATATGTCAATATGATCGACACATTTTATCCACAAGTACGATGCAACTCAAAGACCTTGGATAGATTTAAACTGAACCATTGTCAAAAGTGCCTTTTAAAACAAAATAAATACATGTAAGTATTAAGCTTTCAGAGACAGTAAAAAACTGTATAAAACATACTATTGTAATTTCTGAACTCATCTAGAATATAGTTAATAAAGAAGCAGTCAATGGCTAAAAAATATTGGACAGCACGTTTTGTTTGTACTGTTGCGCAATTGTACATGTATAGATAAAATTGTATTTTAACCTAATAAACCAAGAAAATCCGTTAAATCATAAATAAATTAGATTTGATATAAACGAAATATCACCACAGTGTGCGATCCGGGGTCTTGGATCAGTTTGAGTTGGTTGTGTATTCCAGGCCTGGAATACACAAACCAATGAGGACTGATACAAGACCCGGATCACAAACTGTGATAATATCCGTTTATTATAAACCTTATCTTTATATAATGTTCTTATCTTACTTTATTTTATTTAAAAAAAAACAACCTTAATTTAAAACTAGCTTAAAATCGGGACTATATCTTCTTGCTCAATGGAATGACTAAATATATGCATATGTTAAACTTATGTCATTCAAAACGTCATCATCTGTATTGATGACGTGTATTGATTTGTTCTCGACTTGGTCGGCTTATTTTCATCGGCTCGATTGAGATTAAGCTTTATCCTTTGGAGGAAAACATAAGTGAAAGCGAGTTCTGTGGATTATGCACGCTTCAAACGGAAATGAACTGTTCAAGAGTCATCAACGCTTGGTTTCAACTTTAAACAAAATTACCATCAAAACCGGGAATACCGAACGTCATGCGCAAAGCTTCTTTATATAAATCAGAATTATGTGAGATAAGCATAATGAATTTACCTTCTACATAATGGTGTTTTCTGTTTGTCAGAGTTAAACTTTCACGTGCTGACTTCGTGTTGGGCTATCAGTTTCTGCTAAATCTGAAAAAATATATAATAAGACTTAAGTATAAATGACTTGAAATTCGTGCAAGTCAATTTTGTTGAAAACAATATATATCGCGAAATCCAGTGAATTATGACAGAAATGTGCTTCCGTAGTTTTAAAAATCAAACAAGACGCCGTTTTAGTTTCATCATAATTTCGCTTTTATCGTTCTTTTCCTAATAGTTCTTATACCAATGTTCATATCTTTAATACTATTACGCAAAAAACCAGTTATTTCATAAAAAAGAAGCGAAACCTGCAATATTGAAAATCAACAAATGTGCGGTGAGACTCGCCATTCTATTAAATTACGTGTAATAATAAATACACAGACGAAATCGTCCGTCTTCAGTGTTGCAATTGTGATACAAATGTATTAATTTTGACTTACCAGTATCGCTTTATCAGCTTTTTTCAAAATAATTTACACCCGGAAGTAAATTTAAAACCTTGCGATCGCCATTTTCTTAGATATTATGATGTCATATTGATGACGTCATTAGCTTTTACGTCAGGAAATACTTCTACGGTGTACTGTACAGGCCATCGGATTTAGCGTAAAGTAGAGCGGTTTAAAATCGATTTTATTTAACTTTCCCCACCTACTCCAACTTCCAACTTTTTGCAGTGATATAATATACATATCTAGTTTCGCCGACAACAATCAGAAATTCTTTTGCAATTTTGTCTAGGTCGAATTTTATATTGAATGGCCTAGTTGAAAGCAAGGTGAAAATAAAGCAGAAAGCTCCATCAGGAACTTCCTGCTTTATTTTCATCTTGGTTTCAACTGTTGCCTGTCTTTTTAGTGGCTGCAAAAGCGATGTGTTTTACTTATATTGCGTATGTCTTTACTATAAGTATCTCTGGTCACGAGTTCCCACTATATATTTTACATAAATTTTAGAAATCATGTTCATTAATGGCTTAACCCATTTATACCCAGTGGATTCTTCTATGTTTATATATTGGATTTGTCCATTTTTTATCAAAGGGATGCCTGGTCAAAATTTTCATTTTGTTTTATATTGAAATTCCTATCAGCAAACAGTGTAGACTCTGATCAGACGCCGCATGATGCGACGTCTGATCAGAGTCTAATCTGTTTGCCTATGTCACATATATGGGATCGTGGACACAAATGGGTTAACATTATTGAACCGTTAACCATTGACGTAATATTTAGCAAACCAGTGCAGTAGTTCCCAACGCAAGGCCTTTATGAGTGTGCTGTTTGTTTTACGCTCATCCTGTTTGTATACGGGGAAGAAGAGTTTATAATTGCACAGTAGCCCAACGAAAGCATCAATGCGTTTTGATGAACTGCTTACATTTGCCAATAGTATCGATTACCATAAACACACAACTACTTAAACATGTATGAACAAGCAGTCTATTATGCAAGCGATAGCTGAACTCTTTGTATGCGGGGTAATTTTGTCGTCTGTAAAAGTATTCTTCTGCAAGTGTTCTGAAAATAGATTTTTCTAAATTACTTTTCAAAACAGGGTCAAAGTGCCAACAGATTGGATCCTGGTGAGACGCCGCGCTACGCGTCGTCCAATTAGGATCCAAGTTGTTTGCAAATGTTAATATGGTTCCGCCCACAGGTACTTGACACATAGATCTAGATATATTACCAAAAAGATCTATTACAAAAATTATTTTTGTTTTGTTTTGGTAATAGATCTATGTGTCAAGTACCTGTGGTTCCGCCACTAGCGTGGTAAGAGTAAATGAAGGGCAAAAGTTAAACTGAACGATCATTTCTGGTTAAACTTTTTGCACTGTTTGAAGTAGTCATCTGTTTTAGTGAACTGAATGTTTCGTAAAAGAGCAACCGCTTAGCACAAGTTAAATTCTTTGTTTCTAATACTGTTTTTGTTTATTCAGATAGCAGTTAAATGTTATCTGTTTACTCATTACAAACTGTCAAGAATACAAATAGTATTTGTTTAAAGAGATTCCGTGAACCATTTACTTTAATTAGTGTTGAGTTTACATAGCCTGTGACTGCCTGAAAGTATGGAACACAGTCGACCCATTGCATATATGGCAAATCAAAGAGTGTAAAGTAATAACCATCATTATAAACTCTGCAATCACTCAAATACTACGATAACCCAAACTACAACTACCGGTACTTAAGAAATAATAAATTGATACGTTGAGATGCTGGGGCCCGTTTCATAAAACTTCGTACGACAAAAACGATCGTAAGTCAAAACTGTAAAATACATTTAATTTCTGATTTCCTTATCTAATCCTGTCTTGTGATATCTCTTTGGAATCGTCTTTTCAAGACGATTCCAAAGAGATGTCACAATACAGGATTAGATAGAGAAATAAATAATAATTTAGACTTTTATAATCTGACTTACGATCGTTTTTGTCGTACGAAGTTTTATGAAACGGGCCCCTGGTAATTAAATCACTCGGCCTCGTGGTTTAATTACTACGCATCTCAACTCCTACCCGTGTTCTATTGCACGATAAAACACTGGGATTAACTTGTTTATTCGATTCTAACACTTCAGCTTAACCACAATTTGCACCAACGCAGCGGTGTTACATTTTTTGGTGCACGAATTTTCGAAGCCATATTACGTCACGTTAAACTGTTACAGCGCGTGCGTGTTTAATTGAGAATTAAATTAAACACATGCAAATGTGCGTTCCTTCTTTGTTTATACAGAGGTGTGTGCGATATGTGTTAGAATACTCGATCTACCACGATAACTCGATCTATACATGTACAGTAGAATCTCTCTATTACAACCTCTAAAACGAAGGATAATTGATTGTATAAAAGACAGGTGACAGCTTGAAGCAAGGTGACAGTGGAACAGAAAGCTCCTAAAGGAGCTTTCTGTTTCACAGTCACCTTGCTTTAAGCGGTCACCTGCCTTAAACATCCAATAAATAACAAAATTTAGTGGCCGTAATAGCGAGGTTTAACTGTACAATTACTTGATCTACTACGACTAACTACGATTAATCAAACTACTACGATTAATAGAACAACAACTATAACTTGAACTAATTACTTACTACGACTACTCAAAATACAGCCATCACTCAAAATATACAGCGCTCCCTATCTACAAAGACATCCAACGGGAGAGAAAAATTGTGTGCGTTGTTCGGAGGGAGTCGTTAAGGGAGGGAAATTGGCAAACAGATTGAATCCAGATCAGACGGCGCGTAACGCGGCGTCTGATCTGGATTCAAGCTGTTTGTCACTAGTCATTAAAAAAATTCTATTCAAAATGTTCATTATCTACATGTAACAGCAGACGATTCTTTTAAGCAGACAACATTGCAGTCTTGAATAGGTTGGACATAACTGTCCTGTTTCGGGAACTACGACAAGGGTCGTTGTAAGGAGGGATTCGTTGTTGGGAGGGCCGTTGTAGGGAGGGAACACTGTAGTGTTATTGACTTGAATTGTGAGTACCTAAGGCAAGTGACTAATGTAAACCAGAAATTTCCCCCCAAAGTACTGCCTTCTTTTCATCCTGTTCAATCTGCCTCGTTGTCATATTTAAATCAAAACAGGGACATCACATTTCAGTTGTAATGGGCCCGTCACACCATAACGTTCTGGCTAACGTTCTCTGAGCGTTTTAATCGTTCAATTTTCGAGCGTTCTGGAATGAAGATGACACTTCTGGCGTGTGATTAACGTGTGTCTAACGCATGACTAGCGTGTTTCTAACGCATGAGAAGCGTGTAACAGCGACCAAGTAAGATTCCCCGAAAACCATTAGCGTGTGCTAACGTGCCACTGGGCGCGCGACGAACGATTTGCCAACGTTAGACGAACGTGTTGAGCGTTCGACTAACGTGTGACTAACGTGTGACTAACGCCAGAATAACGTTATGCTGGCGTGTGATTTCTACGGTCGAAAGGGTACAAAACGCTGGTAATTTCGTTGAGAATTCAGTTGTTCTTGAGAGTTTGAACAAACAGCATCATGCCGCCATGACGTAAAAAGGGTGGGAAGGTGACTTCTGCTACTAGCGCTGCAGGTAAAGAAGAAGCTTCTTCCACTAGCAATGTCTTCTGGCGAAGAAGAACACCATAAGGAAGAGCACTTCTGAGAAGTAATGGACCATGTGACACCCCCACCCTGCAGACTTAAACACCCTGAAACCCCCAATGATGACGGTCCGACCATTGCAAAGAGAGAGAAGAAGCAGAGAAATGATTGTAAAATTGTTGACCGGGCGGTGGAAGAAGATAGTCTGGTCGAGTTTTCCCGCGAAAACGAACTGCTGTGGAACACACAGAAGACAGATTACAGGAACAAGTCAAAGAGGCAACGAATACTCGAGGGCAAGGCAGCTGAACTGGAGATGAGCGTGGACCACTTGTGGACCTGGTTCAAGTCAATCAGAGACACGTTCACAAGGCAAGTATTTACGTTGAAATTTTGGAAAATACTTCAAGAAATCGCTCTGACTTTAACAATAATGGAATTAATATACTTATAGTCAAACAACTAGGTCTGACGTGTCACGGAGTCGCCGAGTCCATTTTTAAGGAATAACAGCATTTCAGATAGCTTTGTCTCATTCTTTTAAAGTTAAAGCATAAACAATGAGCGAATTAGTAATCAGTAAACAAAGCGTAATGGATAGGTCGTAGGGCCATAAGCAAGTACCGGTATATGCTCAGGGAAATTTTATCTGGCTTGGGTTCGAATCTCGCATCAACCTAAAACTGTTTAATTTTGCTAAAACCTATTAAGGATTCTATACTTACAATGCACCTTATTTCCAATTTCATTTCAACCATCTTATACTTTCAATGCAATGTAGATATACATGTATGTAGATCTACGGTATAATCTGCATATCGACAACATTTGTCGTACGAAGTTTTATAAAACGGGCCCCAGGAGTGCTTGGAGGAGTCATTACATCAGGCAGATACTCATCAATGATAGCCCGGCACACTTCACAGTGAGGACGGAGACGGTGTGCTGTTTTGTCAATCTGTCCCTGACACGTCCACGGATTTCATCAAACATTTCCGGTGGCATGCGAGTGAAGTTGGTGAAGGTACTGAGATCAACCTTAAGTTGGTTGTACAGACCATGATTTACTCCAGCACTGTCGTCTTCGTCAGGGTCTTTTTCTCTGCGGGCGAGGTCCCTCAATGTGTTCAGCTATGTTCAAGTCCAGTACATCTACATGTACTTCATGCTGGGCTATATAACAAGAACATATAGCCTCCTTAGTCTTTCTGGATCCTTCACTGTAGGTGTTCTCTACGGTAGTCCCAAATCAAAAGAACCTTGCTTAAAAAACATTAGTTTATATACCCATATACATGGACGTTCAGAAAACGTTCGAATAACGCTAAACGGACGCAAAAGCACGTTCATTTGACTTTAGTCACACGCTGCGAACGCTAGGGGACCGTTCACCGGTCGTTGACAGGTCGCCAGGGAGTCGATCACTGCAAAGCAAACGATTAGTAACAACCAAGTAACGCTAGAGTAACGACTGACTAACGATAGCCGAACGCGTGCAACGATCGGTGAACGTTAGTTAAACGTTCAACGAACGTTCTTAAACGATCTCCAGCGTTTAACACCAAACGTTAGAAGAACGCTGGTCTCAGAGAAAACTTTTGTGCATGTTCAAAACTTTTTTTCGGACCAGCGTTCTCCGACGATTACCGACGTTTACCAGCGTTTACTAGCGTTCACACAACGTTCTTCTGGCGCTATCCCAGCGACCTTGGGCGACTACCAACGTTTCCTCAATCGTCAGAGAACGCTGGCCAGAACGTTATGGTGTGACGGGCCCATAACGGCCTATTATGGCTGTACGCCAAAATACAAGAGTATGACATGTTATTGTAGACTTTACGGATGTAGATGGAACCCAGATACTGCAGGACTACCATAAGTTGCTCATAAAACTCTTAAGATTTCCAAATTGTCAAGCGCGAATGAATTACACTTTTAGCTATATGTTCGCTGCCATGTTCTAAAACACATACACGGCGTCTGATCTGGATCTAAACTTTTTGACACCCATAGTTATCAATGTTTCCTAAGTAAAAACGCATCAAATTCTGAATTTTAGAAATATGAGCAGAAATCCGAAAATTTTGGAAACTTAATTCCGTAGGTCCGGGGATATTGAGAAAAATCCGAAGATTTCGGAAAATCCGGAGAAATGGCAGCCTAGCTGCTGTGAGAACGCTTGTTCTTTTACATGCTCGGTATATAGCACCCATGCATGTTTTAGGTCTCATCCTTAGGACCATTAGTTGTGTCAAGCAACGCAGCGGGCGATCGTACCAATAATGTCTTGACCAGGGAAAGCTGCTGCTTTGAAATGCGGCGGCACCGAAGATTGTCGATTCCGCGGCTGTTGAAAAAGATTCCTCAATATTGTTTAATGAAATTTACATGCCATATTTATAGATTATTTCCAAATATGCCTGAAATAATATTCACATGTTTCATGATAGGATTTAGGTCAAATCCGTTTTCTGGCCCTTAACTGTATTTTTCAATGCTACAGATCTCTTAAAAACAGTTTCAAATCTTACTATCAAACACATTTACAGTATGTTTTTATATTAGCAAAATCGGCTTCTCAAATGCCTTTGGCCATTTACAAATATATAAAGAAAAGTATGGCCAGGCCATACCCAGATAACATTCCGACGTTGGCCCAACGTTGGCCCAACGTTAACATGCCAACGCCAACGTTGTGCCAATATGCCGACAATTACCCAACGTTGGGCCAACGTCGCTCTGCTATCTGGGTACTGTTTTCGGAAAGTTCCCTATGAATCTTCTGATTTTTCTTTTTATTTCGTACAACTGTATTTCAGTTTGAAACCATGATCAGTTCTCTCAAGAACTTTGATTATTGTTTTAATAGTTAACCAACTGTCACACATCAATGCGTTTATTTGCAAAAGACCAGCGTCAATCTGTTTTCGATGACTATTACATGTAGTTATTGCGATACACGTGTCTGACACAACGATCTAAGCGCAATTTGCCGTATTTGTACGACAAGGAGAGTGTAAAGAGGATACAAAAAATACGGGCGCGATCATCCCTATACTCTTGTTAACAGAACGAAACGCAAACTAAATAAAATAAAATGTTAGACATGACAGCTATTTGGAAATACATGTACAGTCGAAACTCGACACTTCGAACTCGCGTTAGTTCGAACATATCCATATTTCATAGTTAAAACGTGGCTTAGCCACGTTTTAACTTTGAAATACGGGTATGTTCGATTTAAGCGAGATCTAGTTCTCGAAATTAGACTTCTGAAATACTGGTAAGGTCATTTTAATCGAGTTCGAAGTAGAGTTTCGACTTATAAACTTTTAATAATAATCCGAGTGGAACACAATTTGAAGCGTGATCAGACACATGTGGGCTACCCTGCGTCTGATATGGCTCAAAACTGTCTGCAATGAATTTTTTTTTCAGGATAAACGCGTTTATTGGTAAAGAATTATTTCTCGATTGCAGGGAATGAAAGCGTGTTATCCCGGCTCTGTACAAATGTAACAGCATGTAGAAATATCGAGAACAAAATAGGCAAATCAAATTTGGAAGTTAAGTTGACAATTTCATGGAGTCAAACGTTATAAGTTTACCTCGCTCAGTTTTAGACGCTTGGTAAGTATCTTTTAAAAATCCTCTTTTTTTTGTTCAACCTTTTCATGACGCCAAAAAGCGTGTTTGTAAATAGTTTGGATCCTGATCAGGATCAAAACTGTTTGCCACTTGTTTTGAAATACCGTCAGATTTTTTTTATTCTGCTTTAAATCTTACTTTGAAAAGATATTGCAGACATCAAGATTGAAGCAGACGACATTGAAACGATGAAAGGGTAACAATTATATTATCTCTTCTGTCGTAACGCGGCGTCTGGTCAGGATCCAATATGTTTGCAAAGGCACCTTTTGGCGTCATTGAAAGTGAAAGGTTTAAAGATGGTTCCTTCAGTATAAGGAACAGTCTGCTTTACTTTCAGTGTACAGTGGAGAAAACGTTATTCTTTCCCGTTTAAACGCAAACGAAACGCAAACGCATTGCACTATAATGGAAAAAATGACAACTTGACGGCAAACAGTTTGGAGCCTGATCAGACGCCGGGTTACCCGGCGTCTGATCTGGCTCCAAACTGTTTGCATGGGAAATAACAGTTTCAGCGTAAACGCGTTTATTGGGAAAGAATAAGGTTTTCTCCACTGTACCTCTAGCTACACTCTGCTAGGATAGAGGAAATATTTTATTACGCATATTCATGACTGCATGTATAAAGCGGAATTATTTTCCTCAGTAAAGGAATAAATTAAAGGCGCTAAATGCGTATTTATGGGGTAATGGGTTCCTGCAATTGGTGGTACAATAGGAATGTAGATTAATATGCATGCATCGCTTCCAGCCTAAAGAGAGATCTGCATTTCAACAATTAACTACACGATTCCAAATATGGGACATAAGCAAAAAGTGTATACTCTGATCAGACGCCGCATCATGCGGCATCTGATCAGAGTCTACACTGTTTGCTGATAGGAATTTCAATATAAAACAAAATGAAAATGAAAATTAAGACCAGGCATCCCTTTAATAAAAATGGACTAATCCAATATAATACATGGAAGAATCCACTGGGTATAAATGGGTTAAATCTTACTTAGAGATTATATCACTGACAACAAAATTGAAGCGGAAAACACTATTGCGATGAAGGGGTTTAAAACCTCACAATGACTATAAAAGGGTTAAAATTTGAACGTTCAGGCGTCATACGTTAATGGACTCAAGTCGATTGGATGTATACTAAAGACAATGAGACAGTAGCCAGGTCCCCGGATGTTTGATTATTTCATATATCGGTGATATAGGAGACCGGGAACCATACTAATGAGACAGTAGATATGAGAGGATCGAATCCCTTTTCCTTGGCAGTTCTTGTGCTTCATACCCTGAGCAAAGTATGTGGGGCTATCACAGCGACCTCGTTTGAAGTCAGCAGCATTGTCGGCGTTTCGTATGGCGAAGTTCTCTATTCAGCGACTCTAAGAAGTAAGACTGAATGTGTGTCGAATCGTGCAAGTCGGCCGTGTTCGATCCGGAGAGAATGGAATGTGAAGCAAATCGTTTAACACTGGATGTGTCAGGATTGGTGTGTGGGTCCGGAGCAGATTGCTCGAGCTCTACGGCTGTTTTCTACGCACAGAAGGCTATAGAGGTACGGTACCTTTAATGTCCTTTTCGCAACCTTTAACGCTTCTCTTGTTTTTGTTATAACAGGAAGAAAGAAAGAAAAAGACAGAAATAGACAGACAGGTAGCAAGACAGAGATATACGCAATTCCAAAAGAAACTGTGCACTTTTTATTTTCAAATATTTTAATATCTAGATGACGTATCGATTTAAAATTTCGCACACAATTTCTCATGTGTATTTGCCGTCCATCAATAACACAATTTATGTTTTATTGTGAAGAACTTTAAATTAATTGGAAAACACGTTATTTTGCATGTTTTGCACGTGCAGCCCAATGAAAATGCACACGCAACCGAAAACGTGCATGAGTGTAATTCGTATGTCTCAAACGAAGAAAAAAACACATTTTACTTCACATCGGTATTCAACGAACTTGCTGAGATTGAATGGAAATAGGCAAATTAGAGTCTTTGCAATGCTTGTTCATAACTACAACGTCTTTAACGTAGTAGGACGTAATGATACCAACGAAACACAATCATTTGGTTGGTCAAATGTATCCAACATACAAGTGGAATGGCAGATCGCCGCAGACAGTGCACAGATGCCTAGAACATCAGTTCAACAAACGAACTTGTAACGTTGACGTTACTTCGACGTTACTTCGACGTCGTTTTCAAACAGCGTCAAAGTCGGCAAGATAGTACGGTATCAGCTGACAGACCGTATTGTGTAGGCTCCGGCAAACTCGGATACCAATCTGGGCTAGGGGAGCCTTTGTGGGACTGATCTTGACAGCACGTCATTGGGCTGCTCGTTTGCAGCGAACATGACGTCATTTCCGTTTAGGGCGACAGTAATGGACTCGTATATATTCTGTGATAGTTCTAATAATATTCTCAGTCACCATGATGGTTGCACGATGGACTTTAGGAGAAAGGACCTTATGGACCTTGCAAATGCCCTAACTCAGGGATAGAAACAACGTTTCATTCCCGACGTCGTTATTAGACGTCACGTAAGGTCTACGCGATGTCTCATTGCCGCTTGCATGATGAGCAAAGATGGACATATACGATACTGACAAAAATTGTCATAAGATTACAACTAAACCGTCATAAATTCCCAACTGAAAATTGTCCGACTCTAAGAGTTACTTTGCAACCTTGATTTTAAAGGGACTCGCAACCGGATGGTGTACTTGTCAAAATAAAAAAAAATACTCAAATAAAAGCAAATTTGTGGCATTATTTGGCTTCTGACATTAAAAAAATATGATCAGTCCAAAAAAAGTCTCAAGAATCGTCACCGAATCTTAGATTTTTAGATATTTTCCATCGTTTTTCTATACCGACTAGTAGACGGTATAGTTGTTGTTGTTGCTTCTCTACACGGGCTCAGACATAAACACGAGCCAACTTTCGAAGTTGTATGCACTTTCGATCGCTACACATTGAAATACGTTAAATCGATCCGAGAAAAAACGGATAGTTCCGTGGTCCATTGGTCTAAGCGGTTTCCCCTATTTTGCCTTCTGTCCGCCAATGCCGGGCCCCGGATTCGAATCCCACCAGAGACCAATATTTTTTTTTATTGAAATACATTTTTTTAAACAGAATTTCTTATCCTAAACTAATTCTTTACCATTTATATAAGCGTTTGACACATATTTACAAATTACTATTTTTAATGCACCATCTGGTTGCGAGTCGCTTTAACACTTCGTCCTTTCTCGTTTAAAACAGTCTCTTTAAAGGACCGCATCTTAAAATTTGAAACAACTGCCATATTGTTCGTGAACTGATCTCAATTTTGGTACCAAATACATAGGCTTTCAGGAAAACAGTTCACGAATAATTACAGAAAACAAAGTGCACAGTTTCTTTTGGAATTGAGTATACAAATAGAAAGAAAGACTCAGGTAGACAGACAGAAAAACAGACATAGACACAGAGAGAGTCTTCGAGAAAGCGAGTAAGATAGATAGAAAAATACGCACGTTCTCACAGTTGGACATTTGTTGGGTATATTTTTTGTTTAAAAGTACCCAACAGTACACTAAAATACCCAACAATAACAATAGGGCAATCACGGAATGAATGGAATCTATTGTTCTCCCTACCCAACAAAGGACCTTTCGTGCGCTCGGACGGACTTATAGGGTTCCGTTATGTTTTATTCGCATTTTGTTATACCACTTATTCAAATATATGATATCACTAATTCAGTAGGTGTTAACCCATTTACAAATGTATACCCAGTAGATTCTTCCATGTTTATGTTTTGGATTAGTCAATTTTTATCAAAGGGATGCCTTAGGCTATAGTCAAAATTTTCATTTTCATTTTGTTTTATATTGAATTTCATATCAGCAAATAGTGTGGCTCTTATCAGACGCCGCATAATGCGGCGTCTGATCAGAGTCTACACTGTTTGGCTATGTACCATATATGGGATCGTGGGCACAAATGGGTTAACGCTCAATCGAATACGTGATATCGAATAGGTAACACCACCTTTTAAAATTGGTTATACATATCACAAAATTTAAATAAAAAGTAAAACGGCACCTTAGAGTGTCGTCTAACTTTAAATCTTGTTTTGGTGATATTGTAACGTACTAGTGCCCGACTCGAGTAGTTCACTCTATGTGTTGATTTTCCTCTCTGTCCTTTATTTCCCTTCTAAGATATCTGCATGGGTAGTAGGTACTTTCAGTACTGGGATTATACGTAAAAAGAATGCCAACGAACTGTTAATAATTTATTCTCATACATGTATACAAATTGTTAGAATTTTGAATGACATGGTGCATATTCATGACTGTATAAAGTGACACCGAGGGAATAAATCAAATGCGTAATATGGAGTAACAATGAGACGCAAGATAAAAACATCTATGGGGGAAATGGCAGGTATTTATAAATGTTAATTTATCAAACCCGAGTCACAAACAGTGGTGAGATATATTGAGAGTTTTGGAATCTGACTTACGACATTATTTGTCGCACGGCGTTTCATAAGACGGGTCCCGACTGTCAACATTAGACGTATAGCCCTCTCTCATTCTCTCAAACTCGGTAAGTTGAGCTAACCCGTAAATGAGCCGTGCCATGACAAAACCAGCCTTATTGCATTGCAAAAACATTATACAGACCAAGCACCGTTTTCATACCAGCCTCTGTATCTGAGTTTGATCCACAATGCCAACGAGCGCACCGCAAACGGTACGTCAACCGGAAAGGGAAAAGAAAGTTTTTATCAAAAGGTATTCCAATTTGTTGACACTGGAGTATAAACAATACTTAAATAAAGCCTTTCCTAGCATATCTGAGTACACCAAAGGCAGATAACTCACAATGATCCGATTTCAATAATAATCAAGTCTTTTCATGAACTTATACACTGTACTTATATAATTATACTATGGGCAAATATATTCAAAATCCATTCAAAACTGCAGTTGCTCAGTGTGTAAACACTATAGGAATAAACAACATCTTTTTGACGTTCATGACGGTATGACTACATTAGCTTCGCAGGGGGTAAGTTTCGTTAAACGTTAAACTTAACACCCCCCTCCCCCCCCCCCCCCCCCGAAGTTAATGTAGTCATACCGTCATGCGCGGCAAAAAGACGTTGTTTATTCCTTATTGTTATATTTATATTTTCTGTCTTGTCAATTTAATGTGTTTATTGGCCAGATTTGTTTTTGTGTATAAGAATTTATCATATACCGGTCAAAGAGGTTTGATCGATGTAATGTCGATGTAATAGCCATTCCAGTTTCTAAATATGGTGAGAAAGTAGTCCCAACTACATGTACTGTAACTGTATTAAAATTCAGAATCTTTTTCAGTAAACTTTCTCTCTGTGAATGGAAAAGACTTACAAGGCAAACAAATAAACAGTTCAACTTGAATATCTATTGCCAAAGCACATTCTAAAAATACAGTTCGAGGTTGTTTTCTTAACCCATTTACACACATAGCAACGCGATGGCAACGACCTATGGGTCTGTATCACTTCGTAGCGTCATATGACCGTCGACCAATGGGAGCTTAGTGTTAAGTGCCCGATGAAGTCTATTTTAAGAAGTCCTCGAATAGCATGGGAAAATCCGAACTGGCTGGAACTAGTTTCGATTTGTAGGTTCACCGGCAGATGTACTGCATATTTTTAATAGGATTACATAAAGACTTTACAGGGTGAATGTAAATATTTTTAAATAAGCCGTTTATAGCATATCTGAGTACATCAAAGGCTAAAACTTTGCAAAGACAAATAAATGAAACTCAAAGTTCAAAGTTGAAAATCTGGCGTACCCAATGACAAACGGATAAGTTCGAATAAAGTGAACTCGAACTGAAGCAATTCAACTGTTCAACTACATGTAAAACAAAATACAGGTACGTTCGATTTTGGCGAATTCAAGATATCGGAACTCGACTGTAATTTAAAAATGCTGGTATTTGCCCGAGAGTAGGGACCCGTCTTACGAAACGTCGTACAACAAAAACGGTCGTAAGTCAAAACTTTAAAGTATATACAATTTCTTATTTCTCCATCTAATCCTGTCTTGTGACATCTCTTCAAGACAGGGTTAAATGGAAAATAGTTGAGAATTTTAAAATCGACTTACGACAATATGGCGTACATCTACTCGGTCGAGGTTTGAACTCGCTGTCGTAAACTTGGGTATTTCTAGTGATAAACTCTAGTAAATGTCTTAAAAAAGATATCAAGTTGTTAGGCTTGTATCGGAGTATCATTCTGCTGAATCATTAGTTAGAAAAAAACTGTGTCTTTTGATAAACTACGAGTTACAAGTATTGGTCAGTACTGGTCAGTGTGTAAAGTGGTCACTCCATTGTGTTATACGTGGCGTGTTATTGTCGAGTTACGTGTCACTGTGAACATACGAACTGGATAACAGTATAAAGGAATAA
Organism: Gari tellinella; assembly: GCA_922989275.2. NCBI lineage: Eukaryota > Metazoa > Mollusca > Bivalvia > Cardiida > Psammobiidae > Gari > Gari tellinella. Next base: position 52,712,019 of record OV277867.1, read on the forward strand.
ACACTGGACCTGTATAGTATCTTCTATTTGGTGAGTGTTCTCTGAAATTGTTATATACCGCCAAAGAAAATGCCTAAGAAAGGTGACAAAGACCCAGAGGAGGTAGCAATAGATAAAGGAGATAAAGGAGACCCAGAGGAGGCGGGAAAGAAAGCAAATACTAAACGCAAGGGTTCTCCCAGTCTACACAAACATACCCCACTGAAAAGGCAAAATTCACTACCAGATATCTCTGCGATACTCAAGCAACCAACGTCCTTCTCTGACATGATGCTTATGTCTTTTAAGGAAAAGCAGTTTGTAAACACTTTCTCTCCGCTTTTGTGTGAAATGATCAGTCCCATTGTTCAGCAAGCAGTTAAAATTGCAGTAGAATCAGAACATGGCTCAGTGGTTGAAAAGATGGTCCAATCTAATAGAGAGCTACAGGAACTCGTTAAAATGCAGATGGACACCATTGATACTCAAAACAAATTAATACAAAGCCAAAAAGATCAGCTCCAAACTAACACAAAAGAGATAAAGTCATTAAAATCAGAAGTTAACATTCTAAGAACAACATTAGAGTCAGTCAAACTGCACTCAAACGACCTAGAACAGTATGGTCGGAGAAACTCAGTTCGTCTCTCAAATTTCAACGCAGGTATAAATTTGACGGAGTCAGATTACATCAACGAAATGGTGGACTTTCTTAACTTTAAGATCCTTTCCGAAGAAGAGGAAATCAGGCCATACGACATTGAAAGGTGCCATCCTATCGGAGGTAAAAACTTGCGAGGCAAGTGCCAGTTTCTAGTGAAATTTTCGAGCTACAAAGTGAAGGCCAAAGTGTTTAGTAAAAAGTCGAAACTTAAAAACAACAGTGAAAAGATCTTCATGACTGAAGACCTTACAAAGGCAAATCACGCTATAGTTCAGTCACTCATCCAATTGAAAAAGGCCGGTAAGATAAACAGCTTCTGGACGAAGAACGGCACTGTCTATGCTAAGGCAAAACCAGACGGTGCTCCTGTCAAACTCCGCAATCAGGCAGACGTTTCGAGTAATTTCGACTCTTAAACAGTGTTAAGTTTACCTTAAGCTCGCGAGACTGTTATGTGAACTTACATATATGACTATGCTATACATCTGGACCAACATTGTAAGTGTCTGAAGAAAGAGACTAGATCTAGACTAAACACCGGAATGCCGAGTGTCCTATCATGTTATAAAACTATATGTACATACAGGGTGAATACGATATCAATATCTAAACCCTCTACCTGCTGGTCGCGACTTTAATTAATACTGCAAACAGATTGGATCCAGATCAGACGCCGCGTTACGCGGCGTCTGATCTGGAACCAAATTGTTTGACACTCGTTTTTATCTAGATTTAACAAATCTTACAGACGACATTTTCGAATCATACGATTTTACCGCAGGATAAGGGTTGACTATACAAGTAACAGGTACAAGGCATGTACATAGGTTGTGATACTTGGTAAAATCAGATATCGGATTCTAAAATGTGTGTAACTGGTTCAATGCATGTACATACATGGTAAAATCAGATATCAGATTCTAAACTGTGTGTAACTGGCATAAGGCATGTGCATTCAAGGTAAACTCAGATACCAGGATCTTAACTATATTTTTTTATGTAACGGGAATAAGACATGTACATACAGGGTAAAATCAGATACCGGGATCTTAACTATATTTTTTATGTAACGGGAATAAGACATGTACATACAGGGTAAAATCAGATACCAGGATCATAACTTTTATGTTTTATGTAACTGGTGTAAGACACGTACATACAGGGTAAAATCAGATACCATGATCTTAATTATAATGTTTCACTTAACTGGTGTAATGCATATACATACAGGGTGAAATCAGATATCAGATTCTATACTGTGTGTAACTGGTATAAAGCATGTACATACAGAGTAAAATCAGATACCAGGATACTAACTATAATGATTCATGTTATTGATGTCATTGATATAAGGCATGTACATACAGGGTAATGTCAGATACCAGGATCTGAACTATGAGGTTTCATGTAACTGGTGGATCTAAACAATGAAGTTTCATGTAACTGGTATAATGGACGAAGATACAGGGTAAAATCAGATACCAGGATCTTAACTATAATGTTTTATGTAACCGGTATAAGGCAGATACATACATGTAGAAATCAGATAGTTTGAGGCATGTACATACATGAACAATTCAGATATCAGGATCTTAACTATTTGTAAAAGGTTTAATGTATGCTCAGAGGGTGAAAACTGATACCAGATCCTAAACTATATGTAACTGGACCAATGCATGTTCGTTCAGTGTGAAGTCAACAAGTTCATACTAATCCTAAACCCATTTCCTCCATTATTCCAAAATCACATTATATCGAATTGAATTTTTCTCCCCACTCTCCGTAGGTACCCGTTGTTCGCATTCTGATATAATCCTCAACTTAGGAAATGAATAATAAAGATAGAAATCATTTCATTGCCGGCAGTGCGGATCCAGAGCAGACGCCGAGCGTCTCGTCGTTTTATCATGATCTAAACTGCTAGTAATGTTCTGCATAGACTATATTTTATACAATGAAATGGTAAACATTGATAATTCCATAGCTGACTGTTCGGATCCAGAGAAGACGCCGTGTGACGCGACGTCATATCAGGATCCAAACTGTTCAGTAAAGTCAACTATGACCACGTATGGCGAGTTGCTCGTTCAGTAACCTATCTTTGAAATGCATCCCTGTTTTATGTGTTTCTTTTCGATTTCGTAGAAACACATAAAAATAACGGGGATTCATTCGCAAAGACATGTATTATCATTACCTAAAGTACTTTAGGTTATTTCACTTTTCTTGTGCAGAAACTAACTTAACCGACTGTTAAAGTGACACAGTATATTACTATATACACAAAACCTTATTGTAACCGGGTTTAAAGCGGAGCAGAATGTGGCTAGACTCTTTACGCTCTGATACTTCAAATGGACAACTCCAGTTTGAAATTAAGGCTGAAGCAAAGTAAACTCGTCATTATAGTTCATTGAGTAAACCATATTATGTTTGAATAATGTTCTGGGAGCCCTCTGGGTTGGGTCTTCACTGTTTGTACCAGTCAAGGGTTCTCTAGTGTTCAAGTGTTCACTAGGGCAAACACTGTGTTAACTGCATTATGTTTAAATAACAAACAGGGTGGACCCGTGCCTAGGAGCCCTCTCGTACTGACCATAATTGCCTGTAATTGATAAGTGACTTTCAGCATGTATTTACATATATATATATTTTTATTTTTTTGTATAAGCCACGAAAGCTCCTCTCTAAGGCTCATTGTGTAACTGCATTTTATGTTTGAACGACAAACTGAGTGGCTCCATGCTACAGGGCTCCTTCTGGAAGCTCTCTCGTATGGGTCTTCACCGTTTGTAATTTACAAGTGTACTCTTCACATGTACATTTTTATACAAGTCGAGCAATCTTTTAACTGGTATTCACTGAGTAAAAGGTATTATATGTAAATGACAAACAGAGTGGATCAGTGCCATGGTGCTTTTTTATGAGAGCAGTCTTGTATGGATCTACACTGTTTGAAACTTACAAGTGTACTATTTACATGTACATTTTTGTATAAGCTCAGTCAGCTCTTTGTAAATATTAGAAATAAGATATGTTCAAACTAGTCAACTCGTCCCTAGGGTTCACTGAGTAAATAGTATTACAGTGGAGAAAACGTTATTCTTTCCCAATAAACGCGTTTAACCTAAATCTATTACTTCCATTGCAAACAGTTTGGAGCCAGATCAGACGCCGGATTACCCGGCGTCTGATCAGGCTCCAAACTGTTTGCCACTCAGATCAACATGAATAGTCAAAATTGTCGATAAGTTGTCATTTTCTGTGTTTTAGTGCAATTGCGTTTGCGTACGTTTGCGTTTAAACGGGAAAGAATAACAGATTCTCCACTGTATGTTTGAATGACAAACAGACTGGGTCCGTACCATGGGGCTCTCTACCGGGATCCCTTTCGTATGGATCCTCACTGTTTGTAATTTACAAGTGTACTCTTCACAAGTGCGTATATGCAAAAGCCGAGTAAGCTCATCTATGCCATGAGGCTCCTTGCTGGGGCCCTCTGGTATTGGTCTTCCCTGTTCGTTATTACAAGTGTACTTCTCACATGTATAATTTTGTAAGAGACGAGTAAACTCGCCGCTAGGGTTTATTGAGAAAACGACATTTTGTTTGAACAACAACGTGGAAAGATCCATACAAATGGGCTGCTTTCTTGGAGCCCTCTCATATGGGTCTTCACTGTTTGTAATTACAAGTATATACTCTTAACAAGAACATTTTGGTAAGTAAACCCCTCGTTAGGATTTATTATGTAAACTGTTTTATGTCGGAATAATAAACAGAGTTGATCCATGTCATGGGGCTCCTTTCTATGCGTCCTTTGGTATGGGTCTTCACTGTTTATAATTGACAAGTGTACTCTAGGCATATACTTTTTGTATTAGACTAGTAAGGTTCATTAAGATTATTTTAGTAAACTATATTATATTTGATTGCCCAAAAGAGGGATCCAGGCCATGGGGCTCCTTCTTAAAAAACAACTAGCGTGAGTCTCTATTGTTTTGTACTAGATCAGATAGTGTACTCTATATATGTACACTGTTGCATAGGACTATTAAGACTACCGCTAGGGCTAAATGGATTAAACTGTAAAATGTAGAATGAATGAAAAAACAAACAGTGTGGATCCATGCCGAGGGCTGTTTCGGGGTGCACTCTGACTTGGGTCTTCACTGTCTGTAATATATAATAGATAAGTGTACTCTTCGCATGCTTATCACTGTATTGGTTCATTGAGCTAAACTACAAACTGTACAATTGTTAAATAACAGACAATGTGGATCCGGGACAGGGGGCTCCTTTCTGGGAGCCCACTGAGAATGGGTCCTCATCGTCTGTACTAGACTAATGTTCTCTTTGCAGGTACATTATTTTCTATAAAAGATGCATGTAAGTCGTCACTATTGTTAACTCATTTAATCTATAAATTGTAGAATGGATGAAAGACAGACAGTGTGTATCCGTGCCAGGACGCTGCTCTGGGAGCACTCTGGTATGGATCTTCACTGTTTGTTCTTAGACCAATGTACTCTACGCATAGTTTAGTATAGGAAGAGTAAGCTCAATGCGTCGTTGATGTAAATGACCGGTTGAGGAGGGCTGCACTGTGCTTCTCGTCTGCTAATGACAAGATCTCACTGTAATTTCAGATCAGCACGTGCTATCTTTTCACGGACACTATACGAAAGTCCTGCCGTAACTGGTCACGTGATCGTTTATAACACAGGCAGTGAAGTACAGTGGAGCCTACCTTCTCCGGAGTGTATACTTAAATTTAATCAAGAATATCCTTTAATTATAAATTTATACATATAGTACAAGAAGTCATTCTCTTTTTATACGCCCGTCATCGACGGTCGTATTATGGTATACCCAGCGCTGTACGTCCGTACGTCCGTCCGTACGTCCGTCCGTTAACTTTTCTTGTTAGCGCTCTCTCACCTTCATTTATTTACCGATTTTGATTAAACTTCCTACAAATAATCCATACCACAATAGCTCGGACGAGTTCGCGTTTCAGACGTTGGCGGCTATTTTTAGCAGAGTTATGCCCCTTTATTGTCAAAAATGGGCATTTTAAAAAAAACAACAGAACTTTTTTATTTTTTATTCAATTGATTTCAAATTTGATATGGTGATACACTGAATGAAGTTACTTAACATATATTACGGGTTTTTGGTTTGACTCCGTATTTTCAGAGTTATGCCCCTTCACACAAATTTTTTAACAATATATTGTTTCCTGATAATAATTTTACTTACATTTTGTCTATTGTAACCAAATTTCATATTTAGCTTTCTCATCATGCAGGGAAGGCACCTGAGAATTTTGGTTCCTGTTAAACTATTTTTCTATGAGTTATGCCCCTTTACATACTTAAAATTTAAAATAAGCCACACTTATGCCGTTAACTTTTCTTCTTAGCGCTCTGTCACCTTCATTTATTGACCGATTTTGATTAAACTTCCTACAAATATTCCATACCACAATAGCTCAGACGAGTTTGCGTTTCAGACGTTGGCGACTATTTTTAGCAGAGTTATGCCCCTTTATTGTCAAAAATGGGCATTTTTTAAAAAAAAAACAGAACTTTTTTATCTTTTATTCAATAACTATTGATTTCAAATTCGATACGGTGATACAATGAATGAAGTGACTTAATATATATTACGGGTTTTTGGTTTGCCTCCGTATTTCCAGAGAATGCCCCTTCACACAATTTTTTTAACAATATATTGTTTCCTGATAATAATTTTACTTACATTTTGTCTATTGTAACCAAATTTCATATTTAGCTTTCTCATCATACAGGGAAGGCACCTGTGAATATTTTGGTTCCTGTTAAATTTCAGATGTTGGCAACTATTTTTAGCAGAGTTATGCCCCCTTTATTGTCAAAATTCCGTGATATATCCAAAGTATGTAAATACGCCCAAAGAGCATTTGTTTATGAGAAAACATTTGGTAGAAAAACTATCGTGATAGTATTGCAATAGTTTCTTGACTATCGCAATACTATCGGGATAGTACTTGAGCTATCTCAATACTACAGCATAGTCTTTTTGAGATCAATAGTCGGGCCTACACTCCGGGCGACTTTTTCCAGTCGGCCTGAGTCCGGACGACTTTGACAGCCGCTGGCCATGACGGGCGTATTTTGCCGCACTGCGGTGCTCTTGTTAACTATATACTGTTGATGTTGTATGTATTATGGGCCAGAGGCCTATTTGTACAGAAAATAAACCTTTGTCTTTGACTTTGATTAAAGAAAGTGAACATGTTAATGACCAATAGGCGATGGACAGGTGTACTCTCAGACCAGCTGAAACATGAAAATGTACATGTATTTTAGTAAGCCTACACGATTACCTACACATTTTGAATCAATTTGAGGCTATCGAATAACTTACGATTGAAAAAGTATATATTACTCTTTAGGGCCGCACTATATTACCTGGTGAGGCAAGCACCGCCCCACGATGAATATTTATAGGACACGTGGTCAATTTTGGTCTATGAAATTTACAAAATTACAACGTGGGCGGGACAAGGTGCGAGCATGTAAAATAGCTTTACTGGTGCAGCCTTGAAGATAACCGATTGAAATAAACTTCGGTGATGGGTGGTGAACATCTGTCAAACGCCTGCTCATTGTTATCGTATAAAGGACAATATGTTCTTTATACACCTACTCATTTTGTATTTTAATGTTTCTTTATATGCGAAAAAGTGTATGTTGGTGTTCTTTATACGTGAAATTTTTTATTTGCAGTACTTCTTCTTTTTCTCATGTTCTGTCTTTAACTGTTTCTTTCTCTCTCTCAAGCATCCCAGAAGTAGGTATGTGCTGTTAAACAGACCCATTGGAGATTCTAACACATTGATTGTAATAGTGTTTCCACACAGGTAGTGATTTAAATTCCTGGAGAATCTCCATCGGTCTATTTAACAACAGGTCCTGTCGCTTCCAAAAATATTTGAACTTCCAAGCAACACTACACTTTTCTATTTTTAACATATTACTGTGGTGTTCAATTTATATACTCTCATGTTTATCCAGTCTATTTATAGGTTTAATAAGTATCACCAAAAACCTACAATTCACTTTATTGTTGATATTACTCATGTTACAAGATGGGGATATAGAAACTAATCCTGGTCCTTTTAATTTTAGTCACTGTTTATCCATAGTCCACTGCAATATCAGGAGTGTTAGAAACAAATTGGACTTCATAAAAGATACGTTTTTAGACTTTGATATTCTCTGTTTTACTGAAACACATTTGGATGGTACTGTATTTAACGAAAATTTAAAACTCTCAGATAAATTCGCACAACCTTATAGAAGGGATAGAACAAACCACGGTGGTGGGCTACTTGTATATCTTTCTAATGAACTGGTTCACTCACGGCTTATAGAACTTGAAGTTTTTTGTGATGAATCAATTTGGGTTAAAGTTAACTTAAAAGGCGAATCCTATTTAATAGGGCTATTTTACAGTCCAAAAACATCGGATGTAATCTTTTTTAATAATCTTAATAGAAATATAGAAAAAGCTCTAGACATTTCGAAAAATATTGTTATACTAGGTGATCTTAACGAAAACCTTATTAATAATCCATCAAATAACTTACAACACATTATATTGTGTAATAACCTCATTGAAACTGTAAATCAACCGACAAGAAATAATGCCTTACTTGACCCAATACTTATACCTAGTGATATGAACGTTTTAGATTCAGGGACAATTGCCACTCCTAGTCATATTAGTGACCATAAAGCAACCTTTATCCATCTGCCTTTCTTATATGAATTGAATTCTTCTTACAAAAGATTAGTTTGGCTTTACAATAGAGCCGATTTTGATACTTTAAACCATAATATTGCTAGTTACAACTGGAACTGTTTGAAAAATGGATCAGTAAGTGAGGCCTGTGACCAATTCACGTCAATTTTTATGGGATTTGTAAAGCAATGCATTCCGTCTAAAATGGTAACGGTGAGACCAAACGACAAACCCTGGTACGATTCTTTAATACGTAGTGTTTCAAGATCTAGAGATAGACTTAAAGCCATAGCAGTTAAATCTAACAAAACTTCTGATTGGTTGAAATATAAAAAGTTAAGAAACAAAGTTAATAACCTGAAAAAAAATGCAAAAGAAATGTTTTATAGCAATCTGGATGCATCTCTTTCTGAACTAAACCTAAACGATAAAAGAGGATTCTGGAAAATTATACGTCACTTTGTTAAAAACAAAGATTCCTCTGGGAATCACTGTCAGTCAGGCGTAATAACCAAAAATTGTGTTTTATGTACAAAGCCTTTAACAAAAGTGTCCCGTCTTATATCACAGACTTACTACCGTCGCAAAGAAATATGTCAAATTACCCACTAAGGGATAGTGAAAATTTTACTTTACCTTTTACAAGGACTAGTTTATTTAAAAAATCTTGTATTCCATCGTCAATAGTAATCTGGAACTCTTTAGACCCCAGTATCCGAAATATTTCTACTTTTTCATCCTTTAAAGCAAGGATTTGCGCGAATCCAAACAAGATAAATGTAAAACATCGTTATTTTCATGGTAAACGCTATCTAGCTGTCTTACATGCAAGGTTACGTAATAATTGCAGTGATCTAAATAATGATCTCTTTAATAATCATATTGCTATAAATCCTTATTGTTCATGTTTTAATGTGGTTGAAAATAGCGATCATTATTTTTTCCACTGTACAAAATATAGAGAACAAAGACAGCTCTTGTTGCAGAAAACCAGAATTTTCCAACCTTTAAGCTATGAACTTTTTTTATATGGAAATGATCAATTGTCTTACAACGATAACTTGGTGATTTTCGAAGCAGTGCACTATTTTATAAAAACAAGTGGCCGGTTCAAATATACATAGAAAACAACTGTTGGTCTCTGAACGAGCCAACGGTTCCTTAAATACTATGTTTGGATGCTCTCTCTCTCTCTCTTTTCTCTCTCTTTCTATCTATCTCTCTTTCTCATTCATTTACACTTTCTATCTCTCCCACTCTCGATATGCAGCAATTATATTATCATTCAGAAATTAAAATATAAGGTCTAAATATTACAAATGCGTGGCTTGACCATGACCTTCAAATTCAAATACTATATTATGATCTTATAATTTACAAACGAGTCTTGGTGCTCAGTTTATACATGCGAAATACAGTAGTTTAATGGTTTATTGGTACAAGAGGCGGATGGCGGCTGAATGCAAGACAATGGTAATGCAGTTGTTAGTCTGTATTACTTTTGCTTTGCGGTTAGCAGTCACCTTCACAAGTACATGCAACATGTTCACAAAGCACTATTTTGCCTTTTATACCTTATGTTTGCTGCATTTCCTACCTATATTGCAAATTTTGTTTTGTTTATATATTTATGTTAACAATGTCATTATTGTCCATTCTTTGTGTTATCAAACATTAGGGGGAGGGCTGTAACTAAGTGGTGAGCACTTGTAGCCCGACCCCATTTCTGTAAATATTCGAAATAAAATATGTTTAAACTATACGACAACAATTTTGTAAGACGGGTCCTTGTGTTCCCGATGTTATAAAATTTTTAATTTCAGTCTGATATCGTTCTCAAGCATTTGATTGGTCAGATTTGAGCAAAAGCTTTAGAACGATCCCAGACTCAACTAAAAACGATTTATTTCCCTAGACCCTGATGAACGGAATGGGCGAGATGACCAAATGATGCTCTTCTTTTTTAAGGCCGCCGTTAAACAGCCATGTCAGGATAATTCGGAGTGTCTGGTTCCATTATCAGAATGTAGACAGAACCAGTGTCTGTGTGAATCCGGGTACAGCTACGACAAAACCATTAACGAGTGTATTGCCTGTAAGTCAAGTGACCAAGTCATTGTTTTAAAGGGACTCGCAACCGGATGGTGTACTTGTCAAAATAAAATAAAATACTCTTTGTGGCATTATTTGGCTTCTGACATTAAAAAAGTATGATCAGTCCAAAAAAAGTCTCAATAATCGTCACCGAATCTTAGTTTTTTTTCAGATATTTTCCATCGTTTTTCTATAGCGACTAGTAGACGGTATAGTTGTTGTTGTTGCTACTCTACACGGGCTCAGACATAAACCCGAGCCGAATAATGTACTATCAATCGCTACCAGTGAAGTACGTTAATTCGCTACCACATATAGATAGAGCGCTGGTAGCCGAGGAGGTAAAGGCGTTTTCTTATGTTTCATGTTTGTCTCCGCATGGAGGGTCACGGGTTCGAGTCCCACCAGAACTTCTTCTTTCTTTTTTTTTTTTTTAAATGCATTTTTTAACAGAAATTATTATCCTAATCTAAATCTTACCCATTTATATAAGCATTTGACACATATTTACAAATTACTATTTTTAATACTAAATCCGGTTGCCAGCCTCTTTCAGAGAAATATTTTTATCATGAGCGTAACTTCAATTTTATTTGTTCGGGTTTTATTGATTGAACGCACTTTTTATAAACAAAAACACCATATTCTGACTTAAACCCATTTTTTACAAAAAACAATTATCTTAAATAGTACATGTAGATCTGTATACACTCATCTATCTATCTGTTCATACTGCAACACCCTCATATGAGTATTGCGTGCAGCTGCGCGTCTGTGCGAATTAGTTAAGAAAAATGTAAAAGTAAGACAGAAGAAAATGTTGTAATATAGTTTAAAAGTCTTGTTATTTTTTAGCAAGAATAGAATGTACAGTTAAAAGAGGATAAAAACACTGCTACTTAACTAACAGAAATGCTGCACACTGCCTACTGCCTGCTTGAATTGGTCAAGATCAGGCAATAGGACAATGAGCGCAGGTAACTTATTCCACAGTACGATGGTCGAAGGGAAAAAAGAAAATTTGTAGTAGTTAGCTGAAGTAAAAATCTGGCGAAAAGAGAGAGGATGCATATTGCGAGTCATTCGGGTAGGGTGCTGCAGGTATGAGGGTGCGGGGAGGGCAACTAGGCCGTGGACTATTTTGTACATAGTGACTAGTCGGCAGTCGGTCCGTCTGTCTTCAAGGGTCCGCCAGCCTAGCTTCTCCTGCATTCTTGTAACGCTGTCGTATGTCGAGTAGTTGTTGCTAGTCCACCTTACTGCTCTACGCTGGACCTTTTACACAATGTTTGATGTTATGTTGGGTGTACGGCGACCAGACAGATGAGGCATACTCGACTTGGGGTCTCACAAGAGTCTTGTAGGCCATCTCACGAATGTCTGGGTGTGCCGTCGTTATATTACGTCGTAGGAAGCCCAGGGTTCTGTTGGCTTGTTGGCTGATGTTCTTGATGTGACTATTCCAGCTAAGATCTGAGCTAAGTGTCACACCAAGATACTTACCTTCTTTCACTGCCTCCAGGACTTGACCATGCAGGATGTACTGGGTCTTAATGGGGCATGCTGACCTAGCGATATGCAAAACATTGCACTTGCTAGGGTTGAACCGCATGTCCCATCGGTGTTCCCAGTCCTGGAGTCTGTCAAGGTCAGCCTGGAGAGCAGCTCCGTCCTCTTCGCTGGATATGGTCAGGTAGACTGCAGTATCGTCTGCAAAGAGTCTTACCTGAGATGTTATACTTTCCGGCAGATCATTAATGTATATCAGAAAGAGGATCGGACCAAGGACAGAACCCTGGGGCACTCCCGACGTAACAGGGACTTGTGAGGATGAAGACCCATCGATTACAATTGTCTGTGTCCTGTTGCTGAGAAAGGCCTCAATCCATTTGTTGGTTTTGCCGGTGATGCCGTACGCTGTAAGCTTATGCAGTAGCTTATGGTGGTTCACAACATCAACGGCTTTACTGAAGTAGAGCAGTATAAGGTCTGTCTGTAGCCCCTGTGAAAGCTTACTGGCAATGTCTTCCACAAGTTGGATTAGCTGCGTTTCACAGGAGCGTCTGTCTCTAAAGCTGTGCTGTAAGTCGTAGAGAATGTCATGAGCATTGAAGTGTCGCGACAGTTGCGATGCAACAATGTGTTCCATGGTCTTGCACATTATACAAGTCAGGGAAATGGGCCTGTAGTTAGCAGGGTCGCTCTTATCTCCTTTCTTGTATAATGGGCAGACCATAGCCGTCTTCCAGTCGTCTGGTACTACACCACTCTCATAGCTTTTCTGAAAAATGACTGTGACAATTGGGGCAATGGCATGGTGCAGGTCCTTAAGAACTGTCGGTTTAATTTTGTCTGGTTCAGCCGCTTTATTTGGCTTCAAACCTGCGACTAACTTGGATATGCCACTGCTCCCAAAGGTAATTTCAGGAATGTCGGGATATAATTGAATGTGTTCTTGTCCGTCAGTATCAATGGGCTTGGGTAACGTGAAAACGGACTGAAACTGACGATTCAGTGCGCCCGCCTTGTCTGTATTGTCGGTCAACAGTCTGTTTGTCGTTTTGTCGAGCAGAGGTGCAATACCATGAGAGTCTTGTCGTGCGTTTTTTATCAGTGAGTAGAGCTTTTTCGTGGAAACCCCAGTTTGGCTGCTTTTCTCGCTGTTCCCAGTGGACTGATCGGGTGATGGAGTAATGCCAAGGATGTCCTCAATGTAGTTTCTGTATGAGTCTTTAATCTGCTTAGTGATGCTGTGCTTTAAATTTAAAAAGTTCTGCCTAACCTTGGGACTTTTTGACCTCTTATATTGTTGGAAAAGACTGTCACGTTTCCTAATACATCTCCTAATGTGCTGTGTTATCCAAGGTAGACTAGCCTTTGAGGACATCTTGCGTTTCGGGATGAATTTGTTAATACCCTTCAAGAGATCAGATTTGAACAGGCACCAAATTTCATTAACTGTTTTATTTTCACTGCCCTTAAGGATACCATTCTTGGACACCTCCATATAAGCCTTAAACCCTTCCCAGTCTGCCTTCCTGTACATTGGGACACTTCTTGGTGGTGTTTTGTTGATCTTTGCCTTAGTACCTACCTCGCATAAGACTACATTGTGTTCGCCGATGCCAGGCAATACTGCAACAGATGAAACAAGGGTGGGGTTATCTGTCAGAATGAGGTCAAAGAGGTTGTCATTTCTTGTAGGTTCCACTACCATTTGTACAAAGCTATGGTCTTCCAACAGGTTCATGAAGTCTTCGTAAAGTTGTGTGTAAGAGCAGCCATTTTTATAGTTGGCATATGGTCCGAGCTCCACGACAACTTGGGGTAATTGAAGTCACCTAGTATCCAAATGCTACCGTTTTGTTTGCTGGCCAAGTCTACAGACTTGCTAAATTCTGCTGAGCTGTGGGCGTCTCATTCATGGGGCTGTAGTAGGATGCGACATATAGTGACGTGGATCCAACAAGTTCAATCCTTACCCATACAATATCACACCCTGTTTGCAGGTGTCTTTGCTCGCTCGAGACTAGTGTGTCCTTGACTAATATGTTCACCCAGTCCCCTTTGTACCAGTATCACGGTCATTTCTGTATGGGGTGTAGCCCATGGACTTAGGGAAATACTCACTGTCCAAGTGTGCGGGCGTCAACCAGGATTCCGTGCCAACAACAATGTCTGGCTGGTGAGTGTCTAGGATGGCATAAAAATGTTCTTTCTTATTTACAAGTGATTGACAATTTATGTTAAGAACTTTCAAACTGTTAAATTTTATAGATTTCTTCCGAAAACTAGAGGCTGGCAGTCTTGAACATTGTATGTCTGTATCGTCGTCAGTAGTGCTAAGACTGCTGAAAACGTTTTGCGACTCAACGGAATGAAGGGAAAGGTTCGAGCTGTTTGAAAGGTTCACAATACTTGGGTGGTCACAGTTAAAACATACCCAAGAAAATGACAAATTACGGCGATTATATCATCGTACCTATGATGGTCAAATCCCTGACAATCTCATTGAGTCTATATAAAAGTAAAAAAAGAGCTCTAAGTCTGAATATGGTGTTTGATCGTAAAAAATTGTGTTTTATGGTTTTATTAAGGGGTTGTATTATTTTGGATAAAGCATGCGCCTGGTACCTGGCTCCAATGTTATAACGCTTTTGACCTGAGTCTGATGTCGTTTTCAAGCATTTAATTGGTCAGAGTTGAGCCTAGGCTCAAATCTGACCAATTAAATGCTTGAGAACGCACTCAGACTCAATTCCAACGTATGTGTCTGCAGTGGGGATGGTAATCGGTTGCTAGTTTGATCGGCCGATAATCGGTTCTATCGGTTAAGTCCCAATCGATAACTTTCCGATTCTTAACCGGTTGACCAAGAGGCAGCTTTACAACACAAATATTCTGTTGCTTCGTTCTCCAAATGTGAGGTACATTTGATACATTGTATTAACGTTTTCTCCCAACTTAAGCCTGTATGTGCCTTTTACCCTTTACCCCATAGCCTGTTTCTTGTTTCGAAACTATGTGACTACTTAATGCAGACTGAAATTAAAGCAGAATGCGCCATAAGGCGCGTGTTGCTTAACTTTCAGCCTGCTTTAAGCTACATGTACCATATGTTAGAATAAAGAAAATGTTCCTTATGATACATATTCATTAATGTATAAATTGAAACTATTTTCTTCAGCGGAGGAATAAACTGAATGCTCTTAAAGGCGCTTCAATTTGGGAAAGGGTTAACAAGAAATATATAAAAATAGAAACATACTGTCATAGCACTTGCAGACTGTGTCTATAATTTTGCACTAACAATGCAACTCCAGTAAAAATTGTAAAATGGTACAATAGATCAGTCTGTCCCCATATCCAATCAGCCCATTCAGTTTTACGCATGTGACTTTCAACCTTGATTTCTGACCAGTTATCATTGGTTGAGAATTTGCAAATGATGGGTCTAAATAGAAACTATTCAGCTCCGCTGAAAAACCAGATGTTTTGCCAGAAAAAATATATGTAGAAAATGGAATAGTTATTCATCCGAACCAAAAGCTACGTTTCTCATATAACTTTCAAAGCTGTTCCTTCGTTTGAAACATTCTAATGCATTTACGTGCTCGTTTACTACTACAATAAAAACCTCTCTATAAAGACCACAGTGTGGAAATAAACAAGGTGACTGCTTAAAGCAATGAGACAGTAAAACAGAAAGCTCCTTTATGAGCTTTCTGTTTTACTTTCAAATTGTTTTAAGCTGTCGTCAGCCCTTTTTACAATCAATAAGAACCCGTTGTAGTGGTAGTAATAGAGATGGTTTTCTTCAAACGATATATAGTTTTGTTTTTTATCTGAAAAATTGATAGTATTTAATTAAGTTTCGTATTATTTTCTGCATATTAGCCTATGTACATTTTCTTTTAAACCCCTACTTCATAAAAATGTAGTTTATAATACCTTTTTAAAAGTTATTCCTCTGCAAAAGATAATAGGTCATTCCACTGCATATTTAGTACTGAATGAGTATGCACCATAAGACATATTTTGTTTTTATTATATATATATCGATAAGAAAAGCAATGTTATTCATTTTAGACCACCTTCAATTAAACGAACAGACACTGTATTTTCAGTTGGAAATGATGCTTTCATCATGGTAGACAAATATGTGTATCTGGTTTTACTAATTGATGAATTTATAAATCTAAATGTAACAGCTAAATATGTGGCCCAGTCAGCGGGCCGGCACTTGGGCTATTAATAGCTAAATATAAGCAAAATGGAGGTTTTCCATATCATGTTTATACAAAACTATATGAGTCTTTAGTATGGCCAGTGATAAATTATGGAGCCTCGATATGGGGAACAAAATCATTCTCATGCATTGATGCCATTCATAACCGTGCGATGAGGTTTTTTCTAGGGACAGGTAAATACACCCCTAATGCTGCTGTCATAGGAGATATGGGATGGGATCCAGTCGGTTTGAAACTCTTGAAGAGTGTGTCAACATTTTGGGTTAGATGTGTTAATATGGAATCTGAAAGAATTAACAAACATGTATTTTTATTCTGTAACAATCAATCGGGCTCGGTGTGTAAAAATTGGGCTTTCAGAACCAAATGCATATTTGATAAGTTAGGCTGTAGCCAGTTTGCAAATGTTTGTAATTATATTTCAAAATCTGATATCATCTGTAAGGTGACTAATACATATATGGCTAAATACAAAGAAGAATGGAGAGATGCTATCAATAGGGAACTTTCAGTAACAGGATCCGGACGTAATAAATTAAGAACATATAAAGTATTTAAAGAAACCTTTGAAATAGAGTACTATTTTAAAAGTATCCTTCCATTTAAACACAGATCGGCTTTTGCTAAGTTTAGATGTGGAGTTGCTCCTTTACGAATAGAAACTGGCAGGTATGAAAGGCTGCCGTTAGAGTGCAGAACCTGTCCATTTTGTCAAAATGCTGTTGAAACAGAATTACATGTGATTACTGAATGTCTATTATATGAGGACATAAGAACTGAGCTCTATGAAAAGGCAACCAATATTATTGATAGTTTTATGTCGAAATCTGAATGTGATAAGTTTAAATTGCTGTTTTCTAGCCCACAACTTGTACGTTTTACTGCCAAATCCTGCTTTAATATTTTAAAACGTCGTACAAATCGTTTGTATGATACATAATGTGTGCAATAACAAATACAAGTGATCATCTTTAGTCCATGCAAATATGAAATTCTTATGATTGTATATAATGTAACATGTTTTGTTTAAACATATAGCTTATTATTATTTCGTCCATGTAAATTTTGCTAATCAAGTTATCATTGATCTGATCAATGGTAAGACTGGATTTCTTATAAGAATTACTTAAGTACGAATGTTAATGCATTTTTTGAAAATCAAGTTTTAAAATAAATTTTATTGCAGGTCTTAGATTTGAGATTAGCACTATTTACATGGTTTTAGTTTTAGTGCTAGGAGTTGCTTTGAATTACTGATACTTGAAATATGAGTTTCAGAAACATAGTGTGTTGTAATTAGTAATACATAGTCTCTTATAATTCTTATTTGAATGGCATGGTTAATGTTATGACAAAATGTATATTATGTTTGTATTATGAACCATGATGAGACTGAAATAAAGATATATATATATATATCGATGATTTATAGAGATTGCTCAGTTAGATCAATTTCATATCGTCACTGTTGATATCTTGAATTGAGTTGAGCGTTGATATCATCACTACATGTAGTGATGATATCACTTTTTGTGATGTCACGTCACAATTAGTTAAGTGACGTCGCGGTAATCAATTTTTGGTGTGTTTTTTCTGTAAAACGTCATTAAAATATATATAACAAATAGAATAATCAATTCATTTGAGTAGATATAGAAAATATATCACGAGAATGGGTTGTTATCTGGTTAAAAAAGAGTCCTGCGGACTCGTTTTTTAACCAGATAACAACACATTCTCGTGATATATTTTTCATATCAATCCAAAGAAATTGATTATCCTCTATATATTCCAGCATGCTGAGTGTAATAAAGAAAATTGAAAATTGCGACTTAAAGCAGGCTCAGAGTCGAGGAGATAAATTATACAGTGTTGTATTTCAATGATATTGTCTTGTATACTTGTATTGAATAATATTTATAATGTTGTATTGTAATTTTATAATATTGTATTGTGTAAAATTGTATTGTGATAATTTTGTTGTATTATGATATTTTTCTTCTTTTACAGCCTGTACATCGTACGGAAATACGTTTCAACCTGACCAGGAGAAGGTTTTGTATATGAACAACAATGTTGCGCTCAGTATTGCAGTAGTGGAAGATTGTTTGGCAGAGTGTGTCGCATGGACCTCGTTTGTTTGTAAGACGGTGGAGTTCGAACCCGGTACATGTATTTTGCAAGACTACACTAAGCTGGACCGCCCTGATATGTATACGTCCTATAGCGGCTATACGCTTTACACAAGAGACTGTCTGTAAAGAGAACTGGGGCCCGTTTTACTAAACTACTTACGCAAAATTTTAAATTTTATTTTATATTTTTTATTATCACTTGCTACAAACAGCAAATAGCCAGATCAGAGGACGCGCTTTTAGCGCGTCCTCTGATCTGGCTATTTGCTGTTTGCAAACGTTTATGATAAAAAAAATAAGAGTTAAACGATTTTGACTTACGCAAACATTTTGCGTAAGTTGTTTAGTAAAACGGGTCCCTGATCCCGAGGTCATAAAGTGTTTTACGTTGAGTCTGAGATCATTCTAAAGCAGTTGATTGGTCATATTCAAGCATAGGCCCAACTCTGACGAATCAAATGCTTAAGAACAATTCTACTCAACTCAATTGTCCTAGAAAATTTGGAAAATGTCCATAGTTATGAAATATTTTGAGTTTAGTCCGAGATCGATCGTTTTCAAGCATTTGATTGGTCAGATTTGAACAAAAGCTCAGCGTTAATCCAATCAAATGCTTGAGAACAATCACAGACTCAACTCACAACACTTTATAACCTTGGCCCAAGGACATTGAAACATTCATAAACACACCTCTTTAACTCGAGTTTGTGTAACCAGTGAGTCCTTAATTAATTGAATGCGTATTTTAACGCCTTTAATAAGGTAAAGAAAATAGCTCCACTAAAAGTTCTCATTCAAATGCACCATGGGAAATGTTCTCTATATCCTAGCCAAGATGAAACGGTTGTTTGAAGCAGTCTGAAAGTAAAGTCTTAATAAATGCGCATTATGTTTTACTTTCAACCTGCTTGAACCCATTTGTGCACCGTGGATTCTTCCATGTTTAATTTTATATATTGGATAAGTCCATTTTTTATCAAAGGGATGCCTGGTCAAAATTTTCATTTTCTTTTTTGTTTTATATTGAAATTCATATCAGCAAAAAGTGTAGACTCTGAT
This sequence comes from Gari tellinella, assembly GCA_922989275.2. Lineage (NCBI taxonomy): Eukaryota > Metazoa > Mollusca > Bivalvia > Cardiida > Psammobiidae > Gari > Gari tellinella. Next base: position 52,731,491 of record OV277867.1, read on the forward strand.
CAGACGCCGCATGGTGCGGCGTCTGATCAGGGTCTACACTGTTTGCCTATGTCCCATATATGGGATCGTTGGCACAAATGGGTTAAGTAGTCACCCGTCTTCAAAGACTAAACACAGGCTATTGGTTTATGGGTGAAGACATTCTCTTTCAATAAAATGCACATTTATGACACACATATTGTTCTTCTTAGATAACGAAACGTAGAATACAAGAATTTGGTGTCTTAGTCTTTGTATTGGTGCAGTGGAACCCCTTCAAACCGGAACCTCTAAATACAGGAATTCTCTCTAAACTGGACAAAACCTTTCCAACACTTCTTTATTTTTACCCATTACACCATAAATTCGCATTTTACGTAATTGGTTTATTCCTACACTTAAGAAAATAGTTTATACATTCTGGGAGATGATAGCTTAAAACAGGTTGAAAGTAAAGCAGAATGCGCCTTAAGGCGCATTCTGCTTTACTTTCAACATGCTTTAAGTGGCCAGCTATCTGCTATACTAGAACTGCTATTTGGTACTGCAATGGGTTAAAAAAACCTCTTAACTGGAACACACACCCCCCCCCCCCCCCCCCCTAAATCGGTACTTTTTGTTGTCCCCACACATGTCCGGTTTATGGGGGTTTTACTGTACATATTCACAAGCTGTTTTGCCTGAGAGCAATGACGCAATGATTGAGACTTGGAATTAAATGTAATTAAAATCAACAGTTGGACATGCATCAATATATAGCTTGGACTGGATGTAAATCATTCTTGGTAAAAACAACGGTGGAGATGCAAGTACAGTCGAACTTCGATATCTCGAACTCGATATTTCGACACATGAATTACACCATTTCATATTGTGTGCAAATTCGCTTTCTTTACAGATCGTGAGTTAGTTAGGCGCCAAAAGCGCTCTCTTAGTGGTACAGACTTCTTTCTACATGAGCAATGTCCACCTGAAATTGTTGCCAGGCGACGAAAATTGATGCCACAATTGCAAGCTGCCATCAAAGAAGATCAGAAGGCGTGGCTAGTGTATGATAAACTCTATATAAATGGCAAGCATGTTAAGTGTAACTAGGACCGGCCGGAGAATGGACCCGAAGTGCTTGTGTGGAATTGTAATGGCTTGACAGAGAGTAAATTGAAAGATCCTGAATTTGTGTCTTATATAACAAGTAAAGATATAATAATTTTGAGTGAATCGCGGACTGATAAAGACTCTGCCATTGACTTAGATGGATTCACCTGTCATAATTTTTACCGTAAATTTAAGCACAAAAAGGCTAAACGTAACAGCGGTGGTATTGTTATTTATATACGTAATTCGTGTAAACAGGGTATATCAGTGGTAAAAAACCATTTTGATTCGATAATTTGGCTTAAGTTAGATTGTAATTTCTTTAATTTTCAGACTGATGTTTATTTATGTGGGCTATACCTATGGCCAGATGACTCCCCAGCAGCAGGTTTAATTGATGCTGATTTGTTTCAATTGTTAATGCAAGACATATCTCATTTTGAGAACCTGGGAAATGTTTTATTAGCAGGTGACTGGAATTGTCGTACAGCAAAAAGACCCGATTTTATTATTTGTGATAGAACTGTAAACAGTTATGACGATGTCTATTATTTGCCAGACCAGTACCTAGATAGGGCCTCTCTCGATACTACTTGTAATACCCGAGGGGTAAAATTGTTGGACCTGTGTAAAGCGACAGACTTGAGAATTGCTAACGGTCGATTAGGGCGAGATTTTGGCCTTGGTGCATATACTTATTTTAGTCGTGGATGTAATAGCATAATAGATTATTTGCTGTTGAAAGAGTCCGATTTTCCTATAGTGAGCAGTTTTAAAGTCTGTCCTTTCAATATATTTAGTGACCATGCTGCATTGAATTTTGTTATAGACGGTGTTAAACCATGTCAATTACCTAATAGCGATAGTGTTAATAGCGACTCGCATATATATTTTAAATGGAATGTTGATCATAAAGACACATTTAGGCGTGGACTTATTGGAAAACTACCTGCCTTGAACAGTATTATCTTAAATACAGGCTCGGCCGAGCACGATCAAATCGATCGTCTGATAAATGACTTTACCACTATTATTTGTGATACGGCTGAACCTTTATTTAAGCGTACATTCAACAGGTCCAATAATTTGAAACGTAAAAACGATTCTTCATGGTTTGATAAAGAATGTATCGAACTTAAAAATGCATATAAAAATGCAATGCACCAGTTCAATTGTTGTAAAACTGCGACAAGCAGAATATTATTATGTGACAGAAAACGTCAGTTTAAGTATACTGTTCGCAAAAAGAAGCGTGCGTATAGGATTAAACAGGCGTCGGAGCTCATCGAACTTAGAAAACGAAAACCCCGTGATTTTTGGAGACATTTTAAACAGAATAAACAATCTGGGTGTGATATTACAGTAAACGAATTCCAGACATATTTTTCTGAATTATTCAGCGATATCAGGACTATGAATATTGAAAATGTAGAAAATTTTAATAACAACACTGACTTTAACATAAACGACCCAACTTTTGAAGAACTGAATATTCCAATTTCACAAGATGAGGTAATTGCTGCTATTAAGCGACTTAAAAGGAATAAGTCCCCATGCCCAAGTGATAATCTTCTCAATGAGTATTTCATAGAATCAGTAGATATTTTAGGCGGACATATAACAGATATTTTTAATAAAGTTTTTAACTCTGGTTATTTTCCTGAAATATGGGCACAAGGTTTCATTGTACCGATACATAAAAAGGGCGATAAGAATTCACCTAACAATTACAGGGGTATTACGCTACTGAGTAATCTCGGCAAGCTTTTCACGGGCATACTTACTGCACGGGTTGAAAAATGGTTTAGCGACCACAACGTTTTATCAGACGCTCAATTTGGTTTCAGAAAAGGCTGTAGTACAGTCGACGCGATATTTGTTTTACATAATTTAATTGAGCATGTACTAACACAAAAGTTAAGATTACCGTGTGCATTTGTCGACCTTAAGAAGGCGTTTGACTCTGTCTACCGCAATGCATTATGGTTTAAATTGTATAATATGGGTTTAGACAGTAAGCTCCTCGTAATGTTTAAAGCTATGTACTCTGTCGTAAAATCGTGTGTCAAACACTGTAACTCTTACTCTGACTTCTTCAATATATCAGTTGGATTACGTCAGGGACTTAACAATTCTCCAGCTATGTTCGCGCTTTTTCTAGAGGACATAGAACTTTTTTTGCAGGATAGTAACACATCTGGATTATCTTTTCACGATATTTGTATAATAATTCTTTTGTTTGCTGATGATATGATTTTAATAGGAAATTCAGTACAAGACTTACAGTACAGCTTAGATAAGCTTTATGAATACTGCCAATATTGGGGTCTTGAGGTAAATACAAGTAAAACAAAAGTAGTTGTTTTCCGCAAAAGAGGGCCAGTAAAACAGGATGAACGTTGGTTTTATAACAATGAGCCTCTAGAAATCGTAAACAACTTCAATTACTTAGGCGTAGTTTTCAATTACACGGGTTCATTTGTATTAAATAACCAGTATATTGTGGGTAAAGCTAACAAAGCGGATAATACGTTATTGTGTAATATTAACAAATATGAAATTAGCCCTTTGATAGCTTTACAATTATTTGATTCGTTTGCTGGATCTATTCTAAATTATGCTAGCCCTGTCTGGGGGTTTTCAAAGTCAAAAGATATTGAGCGGGTACACCTAAGATATTGTAAGGCTATACTAGGCGTTAAACAAAGTACAAGTAATGCGGCGGTATACGGAGAGTTGGGAAGATATCCTTTGTACGTTAACAGATTTGTTCAAATAATTAAATACTGGAACAATTTATTAAGTACTAACAATATAATTTTGAAATATATATATCAAGATGTCCGTATAAAATGTAAGAAGGGAGCAACTAATTGGGCCTCGAAAGTGAAAGGTTTACTAAATGATTTTGGTTTCACAGACGTCTGGGACTTCCAAGAACAAGTTGATTTTAAACGTTTTCTACCAGTATTCAAACAGAGAGTTATAGATTGTTTTACACAACAATGGCACGCTGATTTAGAAAACAATACTGTTTTAAGTCACCTATATGTATATATTAAAGAAGATTTTTGCCTTGAAGATTATTTGAACACTTTAAAATATAAATCCTCAAGGTTTGCCTTAACACGTTTGCGCGTGTCTGCACATAAACTACGTATTGAGTTTGGAAGGTATGGGCGAAATCGCTTGGAACGACATGACAGAATATGTCAACTATGTGACAGTAATGATTTGGAAGATGAGTTTCATTTTATTTTGAAGTGTTCGGCATATACAAATCTTCGCTTTAAATTCATTAAACGTTATTTTTATAGCAACCCTAGTATGCAAAAATTTACAGAATTGCTCAAGTCAAAAAACAATGCTGAACTGATAAAATTAAGTAAATACATAGTAAAGGCCAACAATATGAGAAAAGATTTACTCATAGGCTTATAGATCAAGTGTTTGTATGTTTGTTAATGTATGTATGCCATGCCAGTGTTATATTACATGATATGAATCAAATCTTTTTAACAACCAGAAAAATCAATTAATCGTCTAATTTATCTGCAAAATTGCATAGTTCATTCTCCTGAATAAGGAAGGTTAGAAATGTTAACAGCTTAACTTTGTTAAATATTTTATAGAGAAAGTACATAAATTACAGTAAGATGCACAGTGCTTTCTACAGCACAGTGCTTTCTACAATGCTCCTTTGTACTCTAAATGGCTTTCTACTTTAATTGTATTACTACAAGTTTAGACCTATACTACTAATTACCATAAACTACAGTGACCATGTATGTATGTTTGTATTGTATGATTGTTTGATGTTTAACGAGGTACCTGATAGTGTACAAGTTGAATAAAATTCTGTTCTGTTCTGTTCTGTTCATGTTCGGTTCAGTCGAACATACCTGTAGTTCAAAGTTAAAACGTGGCTAAGCCACGTTTTATCTTTGAACTACGGATAAGTTCGATATAACAGAGTTCGAGATATCGAAGTTTGACTGTGCGCGTTATCGTACGCAGGCGCGTAGCTTCTTCTCTATGTCGGTACGCCCGGGAATCAACATTAGATGGCTAACATTTGGAAACAGTTTGGATCCAAACTGTTAGCAAGCAAACGATGTCTGCATGAGACGGAAATGCAGCATGATAAGGGACAAGATACCTTCAATAACCATGATATTTATGCATACCTCTATTACTGTGAATCATTGACCAGTATTATATGTTTAAGACAAAAACTGGCTGTGATATGGATATCCCCATCGTCAAATTTAAATTTGTTAATTAAAAAGCGATGACGTAACTGTATGTTAATTGTTTCCCTGGCAACCCCCACCTCTGGTTTGATGAACCATACCTGCAAATGTATCATCCACACAAAAGGGCTTAGCTCCCCAAATACCATGAAATTTGATTCCCCATCGAGGGATCTGGAACCTCCTAAGTGCAAAAGAAAAAAATAGAAGAAATAAGATACACAAGTACCGGCGAATGAGTTCACCTCCCCATGGATGGACAGCGCCCTAACATATCAGTTCAGAGAAGAAGGTGTTTGAATTTTTCGTCAGACATGTCTTGTCTGACGAAAATTTCAAACACCTTCTTCTCTGAATTAATATGGTCAGAGCTTTTATATTCGGCATGGTGGCACTTCTAGAGGTACTTTACCAATAATGTTCAAGTGATTCTGGTCTGTTGCATATCTAGGTCACAGAAGCTAAAATTATATCTTTTCAATGAAAACGTAAAAATTCTTCTTGTCTGAAACAATAGTACCCTAAGCTTAGGTATTTAGCACAAAGCATCATCTACATGTCCTCTTTAAAGATTGTTCAAATTATGTCCCTGAGGTAATAAAAAATGACCCTGCCCCGGGGGTCACATATTTTCAAAGAGTTATATGGTGAAAATTTCAAACATCTTCTCTGAAACTAATATGGCCAGAGCTTTGATATTTTGCACGGTGACACTTCTAGAGAAGCTAAAGAAAGTATTCCCCTTTGGTGAAAAATGACCCAGCAGAGGGTGTATTTTCCAGGTGAGTGATTTATGGCCACAAACAAATCTTGTTAGCTCCCGTGACCTAGATATGCAACGGCCCGGAACTATTACAACAACTTTGAAAGAGGACCATATAAGGATCATTCCTGCCAAGTTTGGTAAATCCATCCAGTAATTTAGGAGATGCCAATGTTGTTGACGACGGACGGACGACGAACACAGTACGATACAATAGCTCACATTGGCACTTTGTGCCAGAACTATACTCTAAGAACAAAAGACAGCAAATGCGGGCATTTTATAATACTCCCTACAACGAAGTTATGTTGGGGGTTTTACTTGAATCAGGTTGTCCGTCCGTTCGTACTTCCCATGTAGACATTATTTAGGATATTGGGTTAGACTTCTTCATTTACAGTTTTTGTAAATTTCCTGAAACTTAACAGCCATTCTTACTGTCTAAATAACCTGTGCGCCTGCGCGTTTGGTTTACGATTCAACAATTATTTCTCAGGGCTACCATCCAAACTGTTTGACACTCTTTTTTTTGAAAATGCTCAGTCACACAGTCACTGTCTTTACTTATAGTTTTTTAACTTTGAAACGACTTTGCAGACAACAAAATTGAAGCAGACGACAATGAAACGGTGAAGCGGTAAAAACCTCACAAGAAAGTTGGCAGTGAAAGGGTTAAAGCGACTCGCAACCAGATGGTGCATTAAAAATAGTAATTTGTAAATATGTGTCAAACGCTTATATAAATGGTAAAGAATTAGTTTAGGATAAGAAATTCTGTTTAAAAAAATGTATTTCAATAAAAAAAAACATTGGTCTCTGGTGGGATTCGAACCCGGGGCCCGGCATTGGCGGACAGAAGGCAAAATAGGGTAAACCGCTTAGACCAATGGACCACGGAAACTATCCGTTTATCTCGGATCGATTTAACGTATTTCAATGTGTAGCCATCGAAAGTGCATACAACTTCGTAATTCGGCTCGTGTTTATGTCTGAGCCCGTGTAGAGAAGCAACAATAACAACTATCCTTGCTTCTTGTCATTTCGCCACTTTCTTGTCAATTCGCCACCTAAGCAAAACTTAGAATTCCGTCACGAGCAGGCTACCGAGGATGTCCGAAAACTACAGAGGATATCCGAATACTAGGACAGTTACACTGAGGAAGATTTCAAGCGCCGAAAATGCGAAAGAAACAGGTAAAATAACAATAATTCACAAAAAGTTTCAAATCAAAGGACATGTTGGTAATTTTATCTCTATTTGCCCGTTGTTACTTTTTTATTGTAAAGTTGTAAAATTTATTATTTACTTTTAAAAAATTAAATATTTCAAAATCATTAAACAATGTTCAGGTTTCATGAAACAAACTATAACATACTGACAGAGCCTACATTGACCTAATTATCGAACGACCAATCAGAGGTGGCGAATTGACAAGAAAGCATCCCGATGATCCAGAGCAATGACCTCCTTCGAAAACGGTACAGTAATTTACATTTGTATTTATTTCACAAGTTTTATTTGTATATATTCGTGTTATTGAAGGTTCAGATCAGGATTAGATCCGTGAACAAGTAAGAAATGTTACATCAAAAAGCGCATGCGCGAAAAATATAGCTAAGGGTGGCGAAAACACAGGTTAACAGGCTATACCGTCTACTAGTCGGTATAGAAAAACGATGGAAAATATCTAAAAATCTAAGATTCGGTGACGATTCTTGAGACTTTTTTTGGACTGATCATATTTTTTTAATGTCAGAAGCCAAATAATGCCACAAATTTGCTTTTATTTGAGTATTTTATTTTATTTTGACAAGTACACCATCCGGTTGCGAGTCCCTTTGATGCAAACTAATATTTTGGAGCCTATAGGAAAAACATTGCCTCTTTACTACTGTATGATGTATGATTCATTGCTATCAGGGTTAAATAGTAAAGCATGTTGCACTTATCACCAATCTTTATTCCCAATAAAATAATCCCATCTGACACATTTGTAAATCTATAATTACACATGTACATGTATTAAACAACCGTTATGACACGACATCATACTCAAGCAAACTTGAAGTACTTGGTGATACATCCCATATCTCTGTGTGTACTATTATTAGCATAGCGAAGGCGAATAATATATCCAATTCTGGGCTCCTGAGCTTGGGAGTAGACTCTTTAGCTCAGATTTTATGGCATTGTGCTGTCAGGCAAGCATCCCGCGATCCGTATCCGGGGATTCTTATAATATTCAATGTGGATTTTTCTGCTATGCTTCATTAGTAACCAGGGCTGCCATTTCTCCGGATTTTTCCTAAGTCTACGGATTTTATCCTAGCAGATGGTAGCTTAAAACAGGGTGAAAGTAAAGCAGAATGCACCTTAAGGCGCATTCTGCTTTACTTTCACCCTGTTTTAAGCAGTCACGTGTCTTCAAAACAAGAAACAGACTATGGGATAAAGGTACGATTAGTAAATTTGCGTCTGAAAATTTGAAATCTTAGGATTTTTCTGATCAACTTATGGCAGCCCTGCATTACGAGATTTCCTAGTAAGACTAGGCTGGACTAAGCACCAAGATAGTAATATTCATCATCCTGATATGTATATTACATGAAACAACAAATATCATATCAACAAGTGGCCTGCTTTTAAAAGCACTGCTCTCCTGTATTAACAGGGCTGCCATAAGTTGACATGAAACATCCTAAGATTTCCAAATTTGCATTTTTCAAGTGCGATATTACGAATCGTACCTTTACCCCATAGCATGTTTCTAGTTTTGTTGACATGCAACTACTTAAAGCAGCCTGCTTTAAGCTACTTAAAACTGGAAAAAAATCCGAAGATATAGGAAAAATCCGGAGAAATGGCAGCCCTGATCGAGAGCATCATTTGTCATTACTGGAAACGTCCGAGATTCTAGGCAGGCCTGCATGAAATTGTTTTCCTTAAAAACACACCCACCACCAAGGAGGAAAATTATGCTCTGTCCATGTTTTAATTATTTCGCCTTGAATTTTGCTTAGAGAGTATTCGCCTACAGTGGAGAATCTGTTATTCTTTCCCGTTTAAACACAAATGAAACGCAAACGCAAAGTACTAAAACGTAGAAAATGACAACTTTCCCATAATTCTTAATGTTGATTTTGACCTGGACGGCAAACAGTTTGGAGCCTGATCAGACGACGGATTACCCGGCGTCTGATCTGGCTCCAAACGGTTTGCATGAGAAATAAAAGATTAAGCGTAAACGCGTTTATTGGGAAAGAATAACGTTTTCTCCACTGTATATCCTTAACCTTTGCAATGATAAGAAGATAAAACAGGAAAGCATTAATGTACCTGTCACCATAAACAACATTGATTATATCAGGGAATGTATATACAGAACATAATAGCCGAATAATGATTTAAGTTAACAAGAGCCCCATGGGGCATACTTCGCTCACCTGAGAATAACTGATAAAATGGAGAAAAATATTTATGTCCAGGACAGGGTCATTTTTTACCCGATTGGCATAATTTGAACAATCTTGAAAGAGGACCTGTAGATGATGCTATGTGCCAAATATCTAAGATCAGGGTACTAGGGTTTTAGACAAAAAGATTTTTTTAAGTTTCCATTGAAACAATCTATTTTTAGCTCCTGTGACCTTCATATGCAACAGACAGGAACCATTTACACAAAATAAGTAAAGGACATCTAAACGTGTCACCATGCCAAATATCAAAGCTATGGCCATATCAGTTTCAGAGGAGAAGCCGTTTGAAAATTTCACTATATAACTCTATGTAAAAACAGTGACCCCCGGGGTGGGGCAAATTTTGTCCACAGGGGCATAATTTGAAGAAACTTGATAAAGGACCTGTAGGTGATGCTATGTGCCAAATATCTAAGCTCTGGCCCTTGTAGTTTTTGACAAAATGATTTGTCAATTTTTATAGAAAAAATCTATTTTTAGCTCCTGTGACCTAGATATGCAACAGACCGGAACCATTTTAACAAAATATGTAAAAGATATGCAGAAGTGTCACCATACCAAATTTCAAAGCTCTGGCCATATTAGTGTCCGAGAAGAAGACGTTTGAAATTTTCACTATATAACTCTATGTAAAACTGTGACCCCCGGGGCGGGGCCAATTTTGACCCCAGGGGCATAATTTGAACAAATTTGATAGACGACCTGTAGGCAATGCTATGTGCCAAATATCTAAGCTCTTGCCCGTGTAGTTTCAGACAAGAAGACTTTTCTAAGTTTTCATTGAAAAAAATCTATTTTTAGCTTCTGTGACCTAGATATGCAACCGACCGGAACCATTTGAACAAAATAGGTAAAAGACATCTAGAAGTGTCACCATGCCAAATATTAAAGCTCTGGCCATATTAGTTTCAGAGAAGAAGACGTTTGAAAATTTCACTATATAACTCTATGTACAAGAGCCGTATACGGCCCTAAATCGCTCACCTGGACCCATTGATGTAAATGTAACATATCTTGGAATGCTGAGAAATTATGACAATATGATTGTGCAATTTGCTGATTGGATGATGCTGAGTGCCAAATAGCTAAGCTCAGGGTACTATGGTTTCAGAGCAGATTTTTTAATTATTTGTTTTTAAAAATCTTTATTTAGCTACTGGGACCTAGTTATGCAACGGACCGGAAACATTTGAAAAGTATTGGTAAAGTACCTCTAGAAGTTACACCATGCCAAATATCAAAGCTCTAGCCATATTGGTTTCAGAGACGAAGAGGTGTGAAGATTTCGCTATATAACTCTATGTAAATTTGTGACCCCGGGGCGGGGTCATTTTTTGACCCTAGGGACATAATTTGCAGTTTTTGACAAGAAGATTTTTTAAGATTTCATTATTTTTTCACTTTGGTTGCCATGGCAACCAGAGTTCTGCATTGTTTTTTAATTCTTTGAACAAATTTGAAAGAGCTTGACCCAAGGAACATTTCTGTACAGTTTGGTTGAAATCTGTTCAGCGGTATAGGAGGAGATGTCATTTGAAGCAATTGTTAACGACGACGCACACCGCACGACGACGGACACAGGGCCATCCCAATAGCTCACCTTCAGCCTTTGGCTCAGGTGAGCTAAAAATTGCAAGGGAAAAAATAATATACATCTCTTAAAACACAATGGACCTGTTTAAATATACTCATTAAATTTGCAACAGGTGTAGACCCAGATCAGAGGATTCCTATAGGAGTCATCTGATCAGGGTATACAGGGTTTAGTCATTTAGAGCAGTATTTATTAAACTACATGTACCCATAATTCCAAATAGACTGGTTCATGTTTTGGTAACTACAAATATCCACAAGGGAACATAATAACCAACAAGAGTAACTTAGTGTTGAACGAGTTATGTAGCATATCATGCAGTCAAACTCAGGCCTGCCATAAGTTGAAAAAAGTTTTTAAATTTTTCATTTTTTCAAGCCCAATTTTCCTGATTATAACTTGAACCCATAGTCTGTTTCTAGTTTTTAAGACACATAATGCTTAAAGCAGGTTGAGCCTTCTGCTTTGCCTTCAGTCGTCTTTCAGCAATCAATTGTCTTCAATACTGGAAACAATCTAATTAGAAAGGGTTAACCCTTTCCCACATAGCTTGTTTCTAGATTTGAAGACAGGTGACCACTTAAAGCAGATTGAAAGTAAAGCAGAATGTACAAAAAGGCACATTCCGCTTTTCTTTCAATCTACTTTAAGCTACCATTTACTAGTATATAGGTAGTATTTCTTATGGTACAAGTTCATGGCTGCTTAAATTGGAACTATTTTCATCAGTGAATAATAAATCAAAGGTGTAACAAGAGCAGCGCAAGCCGGGCACATTATCGCCCGTCAAATCAATCTTAGAATGTAGTCCAAAACCCTATCAAGGTAAAGTGAACAAAAGGAGGAGAACCCTGATTGGAATAAATTTGTTTGAGAAAGAGACAAACAAAAAAATGCCCGTTTTTGACGATAAAAGGGGCATAACTCGTGAATGTCTGGTGCAATCCTGCTGGTTATCAAACTTGACCGAGATATTATGGTCCTACACATGCTGACAAAGTTTCAAAAGGATTGGACTAAATTTTTTGAGTTAGAGAGCGGACAAACTAAAATGCCCGTTTTTGACGAAAAAGGGGCATAACTCTTGAACGTCTGGGTCAATCTTGCTGGTTATCAAACTTGATCGAGATATTATAGTCATACACGTTCTGACCAAGTTTTATAAGGATTGGACTAAATTTGTTTGAGTTAGAGAGCGGACATGAAAAAGTTAACGGACGGACAGAAGGACGTCCTTCCATTTGGGCACTTGTTGGGTTTTTCTTTTGTTTAAAAGTACCCAATAGAAACAAAAAAACCCAACAATAACAATAGGGCAATCACGGAATGAATGGAATCTATTGTTCTCCCTACCCAACAAGGACGTTTCGTGCGTGCGGACAGACAGACGGACAGCGCCACGACATAATACGTCCCGTCTGAAGACGGGCGTATAAAAAGGTGTATTTACTTGGTAATTGGTTAAGCTGACACAAAGGTTATACATTGTGATTATTTTGTTAACCCCTTCGCTGCCTTACCCCGAGTACAATAGTTATTTGCAAACAGTTTGAATCCTGATCAGACGCCACATAACGCGGCGTCTGATCAGGATCCAAACTGTTTGACACTCGTTTCAATATTTCTTAAGTCAAAATACCTAAAAATTGTATTTTAGAAATAGAAGCAGACGATAATTGTTTAAATTTGATGACGTCATGGCAGTGAAGGGGTTAAGAGAACCTTCTCCTGTTCCATGATATGAAGGTAAAAACATGATATGAGGTCAAAATCATAATATGAGGGTAAAAAAGAAAAATATGCTATACTCATCACCAATCTTTATTTTAAATAAAAAATAATATAAAATAAATTTCAAAAATTGTAAAAGAAAAATAATTCCAAAGCAAAAACAAATAAATATATTGCACAATTAACATGCTGTTAAGCTCCTGTTGGACTCTCACTTTGTGAAGAAGCCTTGAGTACATGAGTAAACCTAACTATTTCAACACCATAGACCTGTTTAAAGCATACTCATTACATTCGCAAACAGTGTAGACCCAGACCAGAAGGCTCCTATAGGAGCCCCCCTGATCAGGGTCTACACTATTTGCTAATTTAGACCAGTATTTATAAAATTACCCCAAATTCCAAGTAGACTGGTTCATGTTTTGGTACCTAAAAAATCCAAATGGGAGCCTATTAACCCACAAGAGTTACATAGTGTTGAAAGAGTTAATGCAGGACAATGGTAATGCAGAAAGCTCCCATTGAAGGTTTCTGCATTACTTTTATCCTGTATTATGCTCATAGCTTTTATTTTGTAAGTCTCCTTTATTACAGGGCTCCAGATAAAGATGGTATTTCAAAAACTAAAATCTTTATTTTTGCATTAAGCCCTATGATGTCACTACTCATTAGATTCGTCTCTTCGAGACGATTCTATTGAGTAGTAACACCATAAGATTTGGAACTAAAATGAGCTAGAAAATGTTGGAGTTGTTCAATTTACTCCCTCCTATCTGGTGCCCTGCTCCTATATCACATTTTGGAATGTGTGTCAACTGACATGTTCAACTGTTTCAGGATTGATCTAAACATTTTGGCCCTTTGAGGTTTACTTTCCTTCAGATCCTTTATAATGTCTCCCATTTCATTGTCATCGTCTTCTATATCATTTTCGTTGTATTCAAAATGGCCCCCACTGAGAATGGCAACCCCCTCACCTACTCTACATTTCACCATAGCTATAAACTGACAGGGCATATCTAAGTACCGAGATAGTATAGACACGCGTTTTAAAGATTCACCATCTTGACCTAGCATGTTACTTGCGGCCATGATCTTTTTATAACCAGGTCCAATGCATTTTGGAAATCTCTCTTGAGTTGCATTGTAATTCATTGCGGTCAGAAACTTCTGAGATTCTAGAAAGTCTTGCATGCTTTCCTGTAAAAAATACCCACCACCATTAAAGAAAATTTTGATCTGTTCATGCTCTGGTTCCCTCTCGGGTTTGTTCAAAGAGTCTTCGCTGTCATTGCCCATGCCGTCTTGCTTTCTAACTGTCCTGAGCCCTGTATTGCCAACATCTTTAATATTGTTGCCACAGCATGTTCCATTTCCAGTGACTTGACTGTCGTTGCATATATTCCCCTGAGATTCTCTGTCCTCAGTTTTAAGATTGTTATACATACATGTAACAGTTTCCTCAGTACACGGATGATGTGCGTCTCCTCTTGAAGTTTCTGATAATGCATTACTGGTTTCATGTGTACTATTTTGGAAGTTTGTGACCTCATCATCCAACTCGTAACTGACAAGGGCTGTAACAGCCCCCTTGTTGCTGTTATAGACATATGGCTTGTACAGCGGCCCCAAACTCACCCCTGTAAATACAGTAAAATCTCTCTATTACGACCACTGAAATGAACAATAATTGACTGTATAGAAGGCAGGTGGCAGCTTAAACCAAGGTGACAGTAAAACAGAAAGCTCCAAAAGGAGCTTTCTGTTTTAATGTCACCTTGCTTTATGCAGTCACCTGTCGTAAACACCTAATAGTTAACAGTTTGGTGGACGTAATAGGGAGGTTATAGTATACTGTACACAATTCTCAATAAGATTAACCCTTTACCCCAAAGCCTGTTTTTAGATTTGAAGACAGGTGCCCATTTAAAGCAGGTTGAAAGTAAAACAGAATGCGCCAAAAAGGCGCATTCAGCTTTACTTTTTGCCTGCTTTAACTCTTTCCTCCCTGAAACTTTAAATGGACAATTCCAGTTTCCATCTAAGTCTAGTCCATTTCTGACATTTAAGAGATGTTTTGTCAAGTTTGGCATTACTGACAAACAGTGAAGACCCTGATCAGAGGGCTCCTTTCGGAGCCCTCTGATCTGGGCCTTCACTGTTTGCATAGGACAAGTGTACTATTCACATGTGCACTGTTTTAAAAGACGCCTATATGCGGGACTAGGGTTCAAAGGGTTAAGCTCTTCTAGTTCATGTTCATGACTGTTTAAATTGAAACTATTTTCTTCTGTGGAGTAAATAAAATGTGCTAAAAGGCGTTTCAAATGGGGAAAGGGTTAAATCATTGCGCCCTGAAACTTCAAATGGACAATTTCAATTTTTAATAATAAAGTCTAGTCCAGTTGTGATTTCCTCAGTTGTGTTTCTGATCAGGGTCTACACTGTTTGCATAGGACACATGTACACTTAACAGATACGCAGTGATAATTTTACCTGTGCATCCCGTGTCCTATACTCATTAAATTTGCCATGGACTCATTATTCTAAAAGTTGCGAGTCCCATGGACCCATAGCTTTTCTGGCCTTTATTAACCTATTACTCATAAGCAAATAGAAACTTAAAGCAGATTCAAAGTAAAGCAGAATGTGCCTTAAGGCTTTACTTTCAACTTGCTTTAACTGGTCACCTGTCTTCAAAACTAGAAATAAGTTATGGGATATTGGGTTAATTGTTCACTTCAAGGACTCAATGTTTGTCTCAAGGACTCATTGTTTTACAGAATGCAAGGTTGCCATTTCTCCGGATTTTTCCTAAATCTTCGGATTTTTTCCCCAGTTTATAGTAGCTTAAAGCAGGCAGAAAGTAAAGCAGAATGCGCCTTAAGATGCATTCTGCTTTACTTACAGCCTGCTTTAAGTAGTCACATGTCAACAAAACTAGAAACAGGCTATGGGGTAAAGGTATGATTCATAATATCGCACTTGAAAAATGCAAATTTGGAAATCTTAGGATTTTTCATGTCAACTTATGGCAGCCCTGAGAATATGCATCCCGAGGACTCATTCATCTGATTTCTAAAATTATCACTGCCAGTCAACAGCCATAATAATTATACCTAATACAAACATTTATTCAAAAGAATATAGATTTCTAGTCTTAAGGCCTTCCGCATACGGAAGTCGGTCTTGCGGGCGAGCGGATATGCCTCTTGACGACATAGACTTTTTCAGTACGTGTTTATACTAGACAATTTATATAAAGGAAATGTTGATATGATTTAGTATAATCCTTCATAGCGCAATCAGTAGAGTGATTGACTAGCAATTCAAAGGTCATGGGTTCGAGACCCATCCGATCCAAATTTTTTTTTTAAGTGTCCGATTTATTGACTTGTCAATCCATAATGCAGTGATAAAGGGACATGTTATGTTTAGACTTCGTTGATTAGAATTAGTGATGTTATATACGCTCCAATTATATGTCCACTTCCATGTACGTTTTAGTTTAATGACTTACAAGTCAATGAAATCGGTAAACATGTATACGATTTGATCGAACTGTAAAGCCACACACTGAAGCTTATCAATACGTCAACCTCGATATCGATATTGCCCATTATTATGTATAAAAAATATAATTAAGCTTGTATGCAAGTCCACGAGCAAATAATAATGCATTTTAATGACAGAATTTTAATTTTAAGGTAGGTAACTGTATCTCAACTTCAAATATCCCACATTTTAATAAGAAAATCTGTTATTACAACAAATCCTGACTGTAATATTTTCTCATTTTTTCAGACTTACTATTTCATCAACCATATATTCGAATAAAATGAAAACAAATATACATTGAATGAGTCATTTTTTTGTAATTCAATTTTTTAGCATTTTGCAAAATTTAAATAGCTGATAACATCTTTCTGAACATCTTTATTCAAAATAATTTCAGCTTTTCTTGTAATGAATGTTGTGGACTACTTATTAGGTGAGACTTATAGTCATTAGCTTTATTTATTTTTGAGAAAAATAAAATCATCAAAATTCAAGATTTTTGTCAGAAAAAGAGACCTTTAAGACAAACCACACGATAAATTTTGTCTATATTTTCACACACTGTTTCTTAGGCTGTTATCTTTCTTCATGAAAAGTTTCATAACACCTTGTATGGAAATTAAGTGCACCTGCAAAGTACCTTAAGGCACATTCTGCTTTACTTCCAGCCTGCTTCAAGCTACCATCTGCTGGAGTATAGAAGATATTTATTGTGATGCATATCCATGACTGTATAATTTTTATCTAATTTCTTCAGTGAAGGAGTAAACGAAACACCTAAAAAAGCCTATCTATGGGTTACTATAAATAGGTTAAGCCATATAGAAAGCGACTGGAAATACTTTCAGTGTTTTAAGTTCAGGACTTTCTAAATGGGACTACTTTCCTGAGCGTAGCAATAATTAGAAGCGTGAAAAAGGGTGTATTTATGGAGTAATGGGTTAAAATGCTTACCTGGGTAGAATTTCAAGAATCTTTCCCCAGTTACTTCCAATGGCCCTCCTTTGTCAAACTCGATATAGTCACAGGCAAAGTACGCCCCACTACAAATGCCCAGATAGCTCCCTCCGGCATGAACAAACTGCTTGATCTGTCCTATTCCATCTGGTCCTAAAGCCTTTATCAGCCCGAGGTCGAATCCACCTCCAACTGCCAATAATGCCACATCCCCCTGCAGTATTCCTGCAATCATAGTCAGTGTTTTAGATTTAATCCTTTCCTCCCTGAAACCTCAAATGGACAATTCTAATTTTCAATTTATTCTAGTCCATTTTTGACATTTTAGGGTTGATTTTCACAATATAAATATGTCGAAATTGCAAACAGTGTAGACCCTGATCAGAGGGCTCCTTAAGGAGCCCTCTGATCAGGGTCAACACTGCTTGCATAGGACATGTGTACTCTTCACAGGTGCACTGTTTGCAAATGACGAATATATGCGTGACTAGGGCTCAAAGAGTAAACCAATTATTCCACAGATACGCCTTTTTACGCTTTTATTTTATTCCTCCACTGAAGAAAAATACTTAAAACTGATCCAGACATATATAATTGTGCATCATAAGAAATGTTTTCTATTTCCTAGCAGGTAGCAGCTTAACACAGGCTGAAAATAAAGCAGAATGCACCTTAACCCATTACTCCATAAATATGCCTTTTACGTCTTTGATTTATTCATACACTGCACTGTGGTTATTTGCACTCTACCTTTCCTCTTACTATGACTGCACAAAATAGTTTCAATTTATATATTCATGAATGCATGTACAGTATGTATCATAAAAAGTACTTTCCATAATCTAGTAGATGATAGCTTAAAGCAGGTTGAAAGTAAAGCAGAATGCGCATTAAGGCGCATTCTGCTTTACTTTCAACCTGCTTTAAGTGGTCAACTATCTTCCATACTAGAAACAAGCTATGGGGTAATGGGTTAAGGCACATTCTACTTTACTTTCAGCCTGCTTAAAGTGACTGTGATTGCCTTTCTTCAAAACAATTAATTTAAACAGACTATAGTCTAACAGATAAAAAGTTGCAAGCCATCAACAGGGCTGCCGTAAGTTGACATAAAAAATCCTAAGATTTCTAAATATGCATTTTTCAAGTGCGATTTGACGAATCTTACCTTTACCCCATCGCCTGTGTCTAGTTTTGTTGACACGTTGCTGCTTTAAGCAGGCTGGAAGTAAAGCAGAAGGCGCCTACTTTAAGCTACCATGTACTAGAAAAAAAAATCTGAAGATTTAGGTAAAATCCGGAGAAATGGCAGCCCTGCATCAATACCTTCATTTATCTCTTCTGGTGTGATATATGTAATTATGTTGGAAGCCTTCTCCAAGTGTTGTGTTAGTTCTCGATGTAAAATGTGTGAGTCTTTCTCATACACCCCATAACCTTTGTACACACAAACTCGATTCCTTGCCATCTGTAAAGTTCTAGCTGAACACCTTATCATCAGGTTTTCTGAAATATAAGACAAGAAACAACTCTGTTTAACAGTTATTATTTAACCCATTACCCCATAGCCTGTCTCTAATTTTGAAGACAAATGACCACTTAACCCTTTCCTCCCTAAAACTTTAAATAAACAATTCCAGTTTTCATTTTAGTCTAGTCCATTTCTGACTTTTAAGGCTTGTTTTGGTCCATTTTTGGTATTATGACAAACAGTGAAGACCCTGATCAGAGGGCTCCTTTCGGAGCCCTCTGATCTGGGTCTTCACTGTTTGCACAGGACAAGTGTACTATTCACATGTACACTGTTTGAAAAGGACGCCTATATGCGGGACTAGGGCTCAAAGGGTTAAAGCAAGTAAAAAGTAAAGCAAAATGAGCTTTAAGGTGTGTGTTGCTTTAATTTCAGCCTGCTTCAAGCTACCATCTGCTGGAAAATAGAAAACATTTTCTTATGCTACATAACTACATATTCAGTTATTCATGACAGTTGACTATATAAATAGGAGCTAATTTTCATCAGTTGAAGAATAAATTAAAGGTGTTAAAGCTCATATATGGGTTAAATAACATTTTCCCATGTAAAACAGTGTCTTACTGCACCTTTGCTTATTCCTCATAAGAATGTCTTTTCATGCTTCCAGTACAGTGTAACCCCTTTAACCCATTACCCCATAAATACGCCTTTTGACGCCTTTAGTTTATTCCTCCACTGAAGAAAGTAGTTCCAATTTATACAGTTGTGAATATTTAACATGAGAAATAATTTCTATATTCTAGCAGCTGGTAGCTGAAAGCAGGCTGAAAGTAAAGCAGAATGCGCCCAAAGGCGCATTCTGCTTTACTTTCAACCTGCTTTAAGTGGTCAGCTATTTTCAAAACTAGAAACTGACTATGGGGTAATGGGTTAAACAAGGCATGTGTTGGGACAAAATAAATTTCCAGTTAAGAGGGGTTTCCAGTTTAGAGAGGTTTTAACCCATAGCTTGTTTTAGTATAGACAATAGCTGACCACTTAAAGCAGGTTGAAAGTAAAGTAGAATGCGCCTTAAGGCGCATTCTGCTTTACTTTCAACCTGTTTTCAGCTATCATAATTATGCTAGAATATAAAAAATATTTCTGATAATATATATTCATGAATGTATTTTCTTCAATGAAGGAATATATCAAAGGGGTAAAAAGGCATATTTATGGTGTAATGGGTTAAAATAAAGAAGGTTTGGAAACAGGACCAACGTTTTTGTCTGGTTTAGAGAGAATTCTGTTATTTAGAGGTTCCGGTTTAGAGGGGTTTCACTGTATATGCTGAATCTTTTCTAACTCACGGTGCATACTGATTACTGAATCCTGTTGGTGCCACATTAAGGTTCATGTAACATGTTTTTTTGTGCATTTTTGAAAGGTGATATTTTGGTCATTTTTGGAGCAATGTTGCATAATTTCATATCAAAATGTTCGTATTGAAATGAACTAACTTATGAGATAGCTTACAAAACTGTGTATTTTGATTTTGAACAATATGTTTGGATTTGCACCAAAATGTGAAGCAAATTTTCTGTACTGAAATTCAACAAATCCTTCCTCTATATTGAAGAATATGCTTTACATGAGGTAGTAGGACCAAAATCCTGACAAAATCCACTCAAATAACAACAGAAGAAGTCATGGAATATTTTAAAATTTTCAAGGACAACACTATTTTGCCATGGGGGACTACTTATTTTTTCCAAAGTATGGTGGACAACACGAGCCTCTGTCACACATTATTACATGTATAAATATACAGACGGTATTATTATTTTCATCCTTTTTTATAAATTTGATTAACTGAATTATACCATGAGAATACATTGAGAATCGTTGTTGGGCTCTCGCGGGAGGATCTGCTTCTTTATAAGCCAATCCTCTTCCTAGAATTCATCTATAACTGTGTTTTAACGAATTTGCCAGATTTATACATGATTACATGTATAACGATTTCATTGCGGATAACGATTACACAATTGCTATTCAAATCCCAGGTCTCTTTATGCGTCTAAGCTTGCAAACGTGTTCCTTACTTTGCACGTGCGCAGATACAGGTGTTTCACTGTAAACAGTGCTACATTCATTACCGCGAAGGCAAGAGAACCTCTCGCCATGGTCCGCTCGCCTCAAGGCGCACAAAGGAGGAGTGACCATGGAGAACGATATGTTTGAGAGAGACATAATGGGCTGTGGCAGCGCTATGGTCTATGTTGGGAAAATGGGAACTCTGTCAATTGACTTGGTTATTATTCAATAAAATGTCAATGCTCAGCGTTTTAGATAAAACAGTGATACGAGTCATGCAAAATAAAGGAAGGACCTGGCATTTCCAGCTTGACAATACATGTATAAAGCATCACACGGCGCGTATCACCACACTATTTCTTGCTGAAAATACATTAACGTCCTGCCTTGGCATGTTTTATCCTCGGACATGAGCCCCATTGAACACATATCGGATGTATTTGATAACAAGGTCGGTCAAATCATCAAATTTATACCATAAGGACCTCCAAAGTGCATTTTCCAGGTTAGAATGGCAACGTATTTGAAACGTTAACGTAAAATCAATGAGGGGACGTATTCTGCAATGCATCCGTAAAATGGAGGGCACAGTGGTTACTAGTGATTTTTTTTAACATCACTTTAAATGCGCATCAAGTAAATATTTGTTTCCAGATGCTGTGTGGTCATTCTACTTATTAAGAATATTTCATTTCGACCCTCTCAACTGAATTATTCGTTAAACAGTATGCAATATTTGATTCTAATCCAATAAATTACACAGACACATGAATATAACATTAAAGCTTCGATTACAAAATAATTCATCCGGCATATAAATGTATCAACAAAATATATTCTTTTTAATTCTATATAAACTGAAATGAAATCGGGTTGTTTATAATTCTTTGTGAAAAATGTTGTAAACTTAATGATGTTTTTTAATTCCAAAAAGATTTGTTATGGTAAAATCTTTCGGTATGTATATCCTCCATCTCTTAAATTATTTTCAACACTGTATCATGTCACCACGACTTCGTCGATGACCAAGCAATTTTTTAAACCAATCTTTCGGTACATGTTAGGTTGACAATCCATGAGACGCTTATTGGCAGGCTTACATAATTTTTCAACGCTTCTTTTAAGAATGGACACCATAATACATGATAATAGTGTTTCCATATTGACCTGACGAGTGCTTTGTATAAATTTATGAAAGAGCTTTTCGCAATGTAATTATATATTCTGATTATTAAGGATTGATAATACACTGATGGATTTGTTATCTTTTTCAGCTACATGACTTCTTACTTTTAAGTCCTGTTGAAAGATGACCCCTAAATCCCTCTTTGCTCTAGCAGACTCAGTGTCTTCAAAATTCAAAGTAAACTGGTAATCTTGGTTGTCTCTACCATAGTGTAAGGTCCTCCAATTTTTCACATTAAAACGCGACTTCCACAAATTTAACCATGTGTAAGGCATCTTAGTGGTGTTGGATGAGGTCATTGTTAATGTCTTTGTTATATAGTTTGGTATCATAAGTGAAACTTTCACAATCCTTCTAAAAAAAGGGAGATCATTAAAAAAAATTTATAAACATATGAACAATATGGGTCCCACGACTCAACCCTGGGGTACCCCACTTCAAACGTCTTCCCACGAAGAAGACTCTCCTTTCACTGATACATATTGTCTACGGCTAGTAAAAATTCACGTTACCATGACAAAACCGATCTCTGACACCAAATACTGATACTTTGCTAAGAAAACATTAATGTATTGTGCAGTCAAAAGCTTTGGCAAAGTCTAGATATACTATATACTGTACCAACTTTCACCACCCTCAATGAAGTGTGACTATTCCTCCACGAAGTCAATTAACTGTAAAACGCAGGATCTTCCAGAGCGAAAGCCGAATTGAGCATCAGATAAACTGACATATGATTGTTTCTGACTAAATGTTCAAATATGTGGGCTCTAATCATAATTTCTAAACACTTACAACTTCTGGAGTAAGGCTATCAGAGTGGCAGTTTAATATACCCATTAACCATTACAATATTTCAATGTGTGTGTGTGTGTGTGTGTGAAATGCAGAAACAGAATATAGGCTACGTGAAAGAATAGCAAGGACAAAAAAAATTGCGTGTCTCTGCATAACGCAATCGTCTGTTATGGCACTACTAGCACACCATAGTAACAAAAATTAGAATTTAAGAAAATCATCCGGGCAATTATACATGAAGTACCCACCAGTAGCTGGAATACTTTTCACAACATTTTAAGCTTTTATAAGAAAGATCGCAATGCAAAGTGAAATATTAATCAACATAACATTAGTCGGAAACATGAGGAATACTTGAAATGGTGTATTAAAGATGATCTAAAGACAAAACATCCAATTGCATGTCACCAACCCTGAAACAATAGTCAGCAGTGATATGGCCGGAGGTGTTTTCGCGCAAGTAGTCCGCTGAAGAACCGTGGCATTTGGAGGAATTTGTGATCGAAAGTGATGTGCAATGGACTTATTTTATTGATAAAATCTCAAAAAACAGTAATATACGGAAATTAAAGATTAAAGTATGGATGTTAAAAAAGTGTGAAAATGCGTAGTAATTTTAGAGGTCATACCTCTGACAATATGACTACAGTGATATAATCTAACGGATATATGGTCCAACTGCGGGTTATTTGGGTGAGTGACATTCCATTGATCTTATTGCTTATTGTTTTCTCTTTCCGCACGTATATATCAATCGTCAATCGGTTTTGTAGATTTGGAGTAACTTGATTATAAATGTTGAAACACCTTGAGCATGCAAATGGATACCCTCAATGGCCTCATGTCAAAAATTTGAAGGACAAACTATATCTTTATTTGTGCCTTTACTGAGATGTTCTATGTAGGACTACCTAGTATTTAAAGTGTTCTTTGTATGTATTCTACTAATTTTCCGATAATACGTGCCATTTAGTGGTTTGATATTTTCTGCTGAAATGGTTATTTTCACTCTATTTTCACTATATTTAGAGCTTCTGACAACACAAGTACACCCAAAATTGACATGTTCCTTTTCAATGACTGATTATTTATACTGTGTGAAAATATTTTCAGTCAATGTGGTATAGTTATTGAGTACTACAACTTTTCAAATTTCTTTTTTCTCGTACAGGGACATTACATGAACCTTAACCCTTTCCTCCCTGAAACCTCAAATGGATCATTCTAATTTTCAATTTGGTCTTAGTCCATTTTAGACATTTTTGGGTTGATTTTTACAATATATGTCAGCCTGTCGCTTCCTTAGGAGCCCTTAGATCAGGATCTACACTGTTTGCATAGGACAAGTATACTCCTCACATGTACACTGTTTGCAAATGACGCATATATGCGTGACAAGGGTTCAAAGAGTTAATCGTCATATGTCATGCTTTGAGGTCAGTGCCGACTCATGAAGCAATACATGTGACATACGATATGACAGGCGTCTTAAAGCAGGTTGAAAGTAAAGCAGACAGGTGTCGCCCGGACAATAGGACAGAATGCATGACAATGCGATATGACATATAACACATTTGAACACACACATTTTGCTCTATCACTCTACCCAGGCTAGTAATTTGACCCTGAGAATATAAAGCTTCGCATTGCACTGTTGTATGACATATCAGTTATTTTGTGTTATGTGATTGCACTGTTGCATCACATTGTTAGGCATCCTGTAACGCTTTCATGCACCATAATTATTTATAATCATCATGTGTCATATTGTGTGTTGCTTCATGTCATGTGTCAACTTGAAAACATGATACAAAGAATGGCATAGTCTAAGGGAAGAACGAGTTCTTGAAGTAAGGTAGTTGTACTTGGCTGACGTAATTTTCTGGAATGATCAGATCTGGTATGTCCCTTGGCTGAGATGAGGTACTCTCTAGCCGGAATATTCACAAGATCATTGGTGATCGTGTTTATTAGGGACAGCTGGGCTTTGGACCGTCGGGGCTCAGGTGTCTCCCATCCCAGGTGGTTGATCATCAAGGTGACGCTGCTAGTGTTGTGTTATCTGCTGGTCAAATACCTGCAGCTCTATTATGTACCATCTCCAGTTTGTGTATTTGGTCCTTGGTGTATGGACTCCAGACTGTCAAGCAGTATTCCAAGTTGGGCAGCACAAGAGTTCTGTATGCTGTACTCTTCACTTCCTTACTGCTGATGCACAGGTTGCAACGAAGGAAGTTAAGTGTACTGCTACCCTTCTTAACTGTCTTGTCAATGTGATGGATCAATGAAAGGGGATGGGACAAGTTTATTCCGAGGTAGTTTGTAGTAGCTTCTCTGTGAAGTGTATGGCCCTTCGATGAGTACTTGTGGACAATTGGCTCCTCTCTCTATGTATTCACAAGATTCTACATTTCTCTAGAGAGAAGGTTATGCCCCAGCGCTTATCCCATTCTGCTAATTTTTTAACCTCTTTAGGTCACTTTGCAGGGACTGACAGTCTTGTTTAGCAAGGATTTCCCTGTATACCACACATCCAATCTGCACTTAAATGAGACATGCAGGGGTAGGTCGTTGATGAAGATGATGAACAGCACCAGGCTGAGGACACTTCCTTGGGGAACACCGCTTATTACTGGTGCTGCCTCACATGTGGCTCCATCAACGACTACAGGCTGTGTGCGACCTGCTGAGAAGGCTTCTATCCACTTCAAAGTATGGCCCCTTATTATAAGGCTTATGCCATACTGATGAAGCTTGGATAGCAGACGCCTGTGAGGTTGTGTGGCATAGACATAGAAATTTTATTTTACATTGGATAGGTATAACAAATTAACATAAGCCCTATAGGGCTTTTACTCTGACAAACATAGTTAAATGTTATAAGAAACAAACAAATAAAACAGATTTTAAACAAGATCACAGACATGCATGCAGATAAACAAAGTAGGCAGGTTGGTCAAAACATGTTAAACAAGGGCCACCACGGCCCTAAATGGCTCACCTGGTACACCATGTAAAACCTGACCTATAGTGACCTAGATTATGACTGGACATGACCCACAATCAACCTTCAGAGTCTTAACAAGATTTTTTCATGATTTGACCTAGTGACCTAGTTTTTGACCAGACACAATCCACATTTAGTTTTGATCTAGATTTAATGCAGGCAAGCATTCTGACAATATTTCATTCAAATCTAATGAGATTTGTAGCCTCTAGAGGGTTAACGCTGTTTTTCTTTGATTTGACCAAGTGACCTTGTTTTTTACCCCACATGACCCATATTTAAACTGGACCTAAATATCAAAATAAGGCAAACATTCTGACCAAGTTGCATTAAATTCAAATGAGATTTGTAGCCTTTATAGTGTTAACAAGGGTTATCTATGATTTGACCTAGTGACTTAGTTTTATACCAACATGACCTTCATTCAAAGACTTTAAGTTGACCTAGTTATCAATAAGGCAAACATTTTGACCAAGTTGCATTAAGATCCAATGAAAGTGGTAGCCTCTAGAGGCGGGTTAACAATGTTTTCCTATGATTTGACCTGGTGACCTAGTTTTTTACCTGACATGACTCATATTCAAGCTTCACCTTGATATTAATTAGACAAACATTCTGACTAAGTTATGACATTAAAGTCCAATGAGATTTGTAGCCTCTATAGTGTTAACAAGGTTTTACTATGAATTGATTTGACCTAGTGACCTAGTTTTTGACTGGAGAAGACCAATATTCGAACTTGACCTAGATATCAAGAAGGCAAACATTCTGACTAAGTTGCATTAAAATCCAATCAGATTTGTAGCCTCAAAGGTGTTAACGAGGTTTTTCTATGATTTGACCTAGTGACCTAGTTTTTGACCGGACATGCCTCACATTGGAAATTGCCAT
The DNA here is from genome assembly GCA_922989275.2 of Gari tellinella. Lineage (NCBI taxonomy): Eukaryota > Metazoa > Mollusca > Bivalvia > Cardiida > Psammobiidae > Gari > Gari tellinella. The sequence continues at coordinate 52,758,330 of OV277867.1, forward strand.
AGATATTAATAAGGCTAACATTTTGACTTAGTTTCATTAAGATCCAATGATAGTTGTAGCCTATTATAGAGTGTTTACAAGGTTTATCTTTGATTTAACCTAGTGACCTAGTTATTGACCCACATTCAAAATTGACCTCGATTTCTTCAAGACAAACATTGTCATCAAGTTTCATGAAGATCGGATGAAACTGGTAGCCGCTAGAGTGTTAACTTACCAATTGTGAACGGACGGACCGTGGACATACAGACGACGGACATCCAGAGGTCCTAAAAGCTCACATTGACACTTCGTGCCAGGTGAGCTAAAAAAGATATTTTGTTGGTCAATAAAAATATCAGATGTGAAGCACACGATTAAATGCTTTGAACATGTCACGCATGTGTAAAAGCCTTTATAATAGGATTTAAAGATGTATTAGATTCAGATGTGTTGTAAATCGTCTTTGAACCACGACATATGACAATTAGTGTGTCACCAACAGTTTCCATATGAGTAAGTATGGTTGTAGAAAATACACGTACTGACGAAGTGAAACGTTCATCATTATAGTGAAACGATACTATTAGTAATAAATAAACTCACCATGAGTAGTTCCAAGACCGGGATGGTCGGATGTACGTTGATATAACTTCGTAGAAGCAAGTAGGTATGTAGTACGTCTGTACGGTAATAGAGCAAGGTATCGTCTGGTAAGTCTCGTGTGCAAAAGCTGGAACCCGGATGAATAGGCGTAGACTAAACCATGGACTGTACATACACATCCGGCCTGGCATATGCGGTTTCACCACATCATCATGCAGGCCGGGTATTTTGAAACTATAATTTACGAATATGCCTGACAAAGATTCATGTTTGACAGCTATATATAGCAAAAAAATACACTTTCAAGAGGTCGTTTTATAGACAGCTGACCTGTTAAAGTACTGTTTTAAATTGGTATCGGCTGAAGTTAATATGTTGCATCCTGTATTGATCCACAGAGAGGAAGCGGAACTGGTAACTCTCACGGACTAACGGATTGCACGGAACACCGTTTTATCCAAATGGGTTGGGGTAAAAACTGACTTAATCTACTACAAGTGTTATGGTGTTTGGGGAATTAGGATTACTCCCCTTGGACAGAACTATTCAGTATAGAGTGTTGAATTACTGGTGTAGGCTAATTAACAGTAAGCATGATAAAATTTCATACATGATATATAAACTATTATATGAGTTACATAATCATGATGTATATCACTCACCATGGGTTACATATGTTAAGAAATCCTTAGAACAATTAGGGTTTGCAAATTACTGGCAGTCTCATTCTGTTGAATCAACCTCGTTATTTTGTACTGTAATTAAACAAAGAATTAAGGATCAGTATATTCAATTCTGGAGTGAGAACTTGTTTTCCCTTAGCAAGTGCTCAACCTACAGAATTTTTAAATCTTCATTTAAATGCGAAAACTACGGTGGCACTGAGGTGACATGCAAACTTTGTTTTTTATTTTTTTTTTTTTTTACTTTTTATCTCGTGCGCACGACTTAATTTGAAGGAAAAAAAAAAAAAAAAAATCTTTGCCTTTTTATCTCGTGCGCACGACTTAATTTGAGAAAAAAAAAAAAAAAAAAAAAAAACTTTGCTTTTTATCTCGTGCGCACGACTTAATTTTAAAAAAAAAAAAAAAAAAAAAAAAATTTTCTTTTTATCTCGTGCGCACGACTTAATTTGAAAAAAAAAAAAAAAAAAAAAAAAAAATTCACTTTTTATCTCGTGCGCACGACTTAATTTGAAAAAAAAAAAAAAAAAAAAAAAAAAATCTTTCAAATTTATCTCGTGCGCACGAGATAAAAAGTGATTTTTTTTTTTTTTTTTTTTTTTTTTTTTTCAAAATTAAGTCGTGCGAACGAGATAAAAAGCAAATTTTTTTTTTTTTTTTTTTTTTTTTTTCAAATTAAGTCGTGCGCACGAGATAAAAGGTGAATTTTTTTTTTTTTTTTTTTTTTAAAAATTAAGTAGTGCGAACGAGATAAAAAGCAAATTTTTTTTTTTTTTTTTTTTTTTTTTTTTCAAATTAAGTCGTGCGCACGAGATAAAAGGTGAATTTTTTTTTTTTTTTTTTTTTTTTTCAAAATTAAGTCGTGCGAACGAGATAAAAAGCAAATTTTTTTTTTTTTTTTTTTTTTTTCTCAAATTAAGTCGTGCGCACGAGATAAAAATGCAAAGATTTTTTTTTTTTTTTTTTTTCCCTTCAAATTAAGTCGTGCGCACGAGATAAAAAGTAAAAAAAAAAAAAAAAAAAAAAAAAAAGTTTGCATGTCACCTCAGTGCCACCGTAGAAAACTACTTCAAGTTGCTTCCTAAAAAATATGCTATAGCTCTCTGTCATTTTCGGTGTAGTAACCACAAGCTGCCAATTGAAAAGGGTCGTTTCTTTAACATTGATCGCCACATGAGAAAATGTCACGTTTGTAATTCTGATGCTTTGGGCGACGAATTTCATTACATTTTTGAATGTAGCAAATTCAGAAATGAAAGAAGACGTTACTTACCAAGGATATTCTTGAGACCAAACACTTTTAATTTAGAGCAGATTTTTCAAAATGATTGCAGAGGCGACCTTTTAAAACTGGCAATTTTTGTAAGTAAGATTATGGATGAAGTTAAATAATTTAGTTGCCTTTCTCTACTTCTTATTAACCCTTTGAGCAAAGAATTATATTTACACTCAGTGTAGACCCGGAGGTGGGATATTTTTTAATAGGATCTTTCAAGTCGGGGTTTGCATTATTTACCAAATACGCATAATAACTAACTTTGCTTTTAGGGTTGATATTTAATATCATGTTTGTCTAGTAATTCATTTATGCTCATTCCATTCTAGTCAATCGTGTTTGATGTATGCTGTTTTCTTGTTATTGATGTTAACGCTGATGCCCATATTGGGCCTAGTTGTAAATAAAAACTGAAACTGAAACTAATGAAAAAAGTAGAAAAAGTGTACATTTTGGTGAACATCATTTGGCTCTACAGCCATGTAAAATTTACCCCACCAACTTTTTCTTATTTTGTCCTTTTCAAATAGCCCGCTTCAATAAAATCCATTTCAAATGATAACAAATATGATAATTTGGTTTTGTGTTATTTATTATCTGTCTATGGTAGTATTTCTTCATATAAAAACTAATTTAATAGAAAACAGGCACCAAATGTGAAATTTATAAAGCTCTAAATATCATCGATGTGGTACTTTTTTGTAAATTTTGTAGAGGGAGATAACACTTTTTACTTTAATAACTCAATATTTTCAACACTGACCTTTCAATTTCTTTTCAAATTTTTAACTGCCTTAGCATTGGCTTTCATCTGATAGAATATAAGAAAAGGTTTAATACTAGAACTATTTCATTTTCAAACTTTTTTACTTTTTTTATAAAATAAAAATCTAATAAAATCATGCCCTATAAAAAGCATATTTTTGATATTCAAGGATCCTTATAATAGGTACCAGGTTTGAACAATATTATTGTTCAAACCTGGTACCTGCTTTGTCTAAATTTGGTTTCTATACGTGAAAAACCACCATAGACATGAAATAAATAATTAAAACCCCAATTACCATGTTTGTTTTGTTTAAAAATAGATTTTACTGAAGCTTGTACTCTGCATGGGTAAAATTTGAAACAAAAATTCCAAATTGGACATACCTTTTTCAAATCGCTGTAGCTAAAAAAGAAGGACACCACCATATATATTTTTTTTTCATTTATTCATTCATCATAAACAGCTCTTCCAAAAAAACACAATGATAGAAAAAAGGTTGATACTTTGAAAAATTTGCTTATGGGTTTCATACACCCTTAAGCCAAGTGGTAAACATGTTTATTACACCTCGCTTTGAGTTCTGTACAATGGTAATTTCCCATAGATCTAAAGTTATCATTTTGCATATCTTTTTACATCTAGCCACAAAATACACTGTCACTCTTTATGATATTCTTTTTATGACATCACTCTATATGATATTATTTTTCTCTGGTCTTAAAAATACTGTCAGCTATATGATATTATTTTTGTGACGTCACTCTGTATGATATTATTTTCTCTACTCTTGTAACGTCGTTTCTTGACGTCGTTTCGCGCGTTAAGTGTATGGCGGCTCTAAATTGGTATTCACAACATAAGTGCTCCCTCCCTATAACGGCCTTCCTAACAATGACTCCAACCTAACAACGACCATTGCCACTGTTCCCCAAGCAAAACATTTATGTCCAACATTTTCATGGCTGCAATACCGTCTGCTTAAAATTGTCGTCTGCTGGTTTTCTCAAAGTAACATAAACACATGTAAGTGGACATTTTGATAGAATAAATACAATGACGAGTTACAAACAGCTTGAAGCAAGATCAGACGCCGCGTTACGCGGCGTCTGATCTGGATTCAAGCTTTCTGCAACTGTAAGCCAATTTCCCCCTTAAACGAATCCCTCCGAACAACGTACACAATTCTTGTCTCCCATTGCGTGTCGTTGTAGAGAGGGAGCGCTGTATTTTATAAAATACGAACGAGTCTATTCTACAGCCAGTGTTGATATGCTCGGTCTCATAAAATAAATATAGATGGCAGTTTGCGTGACACGCAAACTGCCATCTGTGACACGCAAACTGCCATCTAATATTTATTTTATGTCAAGCATAAAAGGTATATTGGAGAAAACGTTATTTTTACCCGTTCAAACGAAACGCAAAGCACTTAATACAGTTCTTCCTCCCAACAACAGCCCACCGGACGACGATTCCCTCTTTACAACAACGCTTGTCGCTGTTCCCCAAAACAAGACAATGAGCGAAATCACGTGGAACCATATTCCGGTCAATAGTCGTCTATAGCAACTATAGTTCCAACAGAAGACCTATGGTTCAACCCGCTGTCGGATAGCATAACACCTGCAGACGGCCCATTATAAGTTTTCAGTGATTCGATAAACGCTGTTTTTCTGTCGACCTTAATGCGCATGCACCGGCCTCACTTTTGATTGACTATAGACCGAACTATATAGAAGAGTACACTTGTCCAACGAAAACATTGGAGACCCAAATCTGAGGGCTCCAAATAATTTACCATTTCTTTAAGATTGGGTAAAATATTCTTAGAAACAACACCAACCCGACAGGGCATCCAGTAACGTAACTGTATGGAGCCATATTGTTTGCACATTCTATTAAACTCACTCCAGCACTCAAGGAATGAGCTGTGTTCAATTCCTAAAATAACTGCCGCCTGTGCAACTCATTGAACAAGGGCTCAAGATAAGGTGGGGTAAACTGAACAAATCCAACATTTTCTCACTCATTCCAGCACCAAATACTATGATGTTCTACTCATTAGAATCGTCTCTTAAAAGCAGACATGAATACTTTGGTTTTTGGAATACTCCCCTTATCTGGAGCCCTGGGGCCCGTTTCATAAAACTTCTTACGATAAATGGTGTCGTAAGTCAGATTATAAAAGTATCAAATTTTATTTATTTCTCCATCTAATCCTGTCTTGTGATATCTTTTTGGAATCGTCTTGAAAAGACGATTCCAAAAAGATGTCACAAGACAGGATTAGAGAGAGAAATCACAGTTTAAATGTATTTCAAAGTTTAGACTTAGAACAACATTTGTCGTAAGAAGTTTTATGAAACGGGCCCCTGGTCCTGAAACATCAACTATCTAATCAGGGGCCAATGCCTTTGATTCTAAAGTGTTTGAAATCAGTCCGAGATTGCACGATCTCAAGCTTTTGGTGTTTCAGATTTGAGCAGAATGCTCAAATCAGACCAATCAAAAGTTTGAGAACAATCTCACCTATCCCAAGCTTGAGCACGATCTTAGACTTTTTCTCAAACGTTTTATAAGTACATGTATTTATGTTTTGAGTTTTTGGCTGTTTATTACTCATCGCGCATCTGCAATAAAGAAAGAAAGGAACACAGACGACATTTTGAGCAGATATTATTTATTCAGCTTTAAATGGTTACAAAAATCCAGTATTTAAGGTAGCTCGCGCGTGAGCTTTGTTTTCGTAAAATGTGTTATAAAACTTAAAGACTTACAGATCTACTAGTCTAAGAAACAAGGTGGGCTAATATAGGCAGAAATTGCGTTTGTTTTTATTTCTTGTTAAAAAAAAACAACAAAAAAACCCTGGAATTTCGATGAGAAAATATTTCTCAAAAATTGTTAATGACTATATATATACAAATTTGCAAACACCGTGAACGCTAGCGACGAATATACTCGTTCTTGATCAACAGTGTACCTGTAAATAGCAGTGTTCATACACGGCTCCCTCTCTACAACGACACTCAATTGGAGACACATAGTGTGTGTGTGTTGTTCGGAGGGAGTCGTTATAGGAAGAGATAATTAAGACTTGGTTTACATTTACAAACACTTCTAATCCAGATCAGATGCCGCGTTACGCGGAATCTTATCTGGATTTGAGCTGTTTGTCACTCGTCATTATATTTATTCCATCAAAATGCTCACTTATATGTAAAACAAAAGACCACATTTTTAAGCAGACGATATTGCAGCAATAAAAACGTTAGACATAATTGTCCTGTTAAGGGAATTGCGGCAAGGGTCGCTGAAAGGAGGGGTCGTTGTTGTGAGGGCCGTTGTAGGGAGGGACCACTGTATATGCATTTGCACTGTTTACAATGTGCGCCAAGATCAGAGGTTACCTGACGTAGCCATCTTAGCACTGAGGATCTGCACTAATTGCTATTTTGCCCCCCCTCTCCCCCCCCCAAAAAAAAAAATGCAGAAAACAATCCTAAATACATGTATTTTATATTTTATATAAGTTTACCCAAACTTGTTTTCTAATCCTTATATTTATATGTGAAATTGTATGTATTGTCAGTCATGACTGTATATTTTGAAATAAAATACTGTTTAAACTAAATACATGTATATGTAGTCACAAATAGATTAGACTAAAATTGAAATTGGAATTGACAATTAAAATTCCTGGGGAGAATGAGTCAATATTTGAGCATTGGCAAATGATTTCTGTTGTGCTGAAATTGTTCAGTATGCGACCCTGGCGTAATTGTACATCTGTCAATACTGAAGGCGTATCCAGGACCAGCTTTTACAACATGGGCTGTCAAAGTGACCGTCGCGTCGTTGAATGGCGTTGATATGCTGCAAATGTTAACAGAGCTGAGTTAACCCTTCAATACCAAGTGGATTTTCCATGCTGATGTATTGGATATGTTTAACTTCCATTTAAGGGGTGCCTGGTCTATTTTTCATATTCATTTTATTTTTCATAGTACATGTAATTCTTTTTTTTGCAAACAGTATTATAGAACATGTAATTATTGTTTGCAAACAGTGTGCAAACAGTGTAGACTCTGATCCGACGTCGCATAATGCGGCGTCTGACAAGAGTCTGCACTGGTTGTATATGTCCCTTTTACGGGACGCTATGAACATTGGGTTAACCCATTCACTGACGTCACAGTGAAATGAGTGTCAACCAGTGTGGGTCCTGACCAGACGCCGTATGAAGCGGCGTCTGACCAGAATCCAAACTGTTTACAAATAACAATTGTACTCGGGGTAAGGCAGTGAAGGGATAAACAAATAGAACCAATACGAAATATATTGGTTAGATGCGAGACTGAAAAACAAATAGTGTATTTGCAAACAAAAAAGAAAATGCTCGAACAAAAGCAACTGTGTGCCATTAGCATGCATTATATGACATTAATAAAAAATCATTGATAAAAAGCACTGAATCTTAGCGTTTTAAACATATCCCGACACTTTTTTCACCCGCAGGACGGAGTAGATCTTTGTTCTAAACTTTGCTACTTACAATTCAAAAAGAAATAAAACTATACTCTTTTGTCCTACCAGTGACCGTTTCGTAAATATGTTTCGTGTTTTAAATTCAAATTCAAATTACCTGTTTGCAAATAACCATTCTACTCGTGATAAGGCAGTGAGGGGAATAAATAATGTGCTGCGACAACAATTACATGCACATACTTGTCATTAGCATGCTTAGCTGAAGGTCAAGCGTAAAATCCATTGTTAGTATTTACGTTTCTATATTTAGCAATCATGTCTGTGCTAGAAGTCAGGATATGCATATTTTCTTTTAATTTGCAAACAGCGAAATGAATTATCCTTATCAATACATGAACTCATTGGGGTTGAAAAATGAGGACCCCTTATGAAATCGGACTAAAACCGATACTCTAGCGGGCAGACAACGTTGTTTCAACGTTGAAACAACGTTTCCATGTTTGAATAAACGTTGAAACAACGATGTGTACACAGCGATCGATCATCACAGTTAAGTCAACTGGCGGCATGTTCCGAACTATGCTTTAGTATGGTTCGGAACGCAACGTCAGTTGACGAAAATTGCTGATAGCTCTCTTGATTGTACTGATACATTAGGGACTCTTTTTAGCAAAATCACTGGATTGCGTCCCTTAAAGACCTAGTAAAGAAGCCGAAATACGCATTGTGGTTTTCTCCCTTTATTTCAATACATGGCAGATTTCCCATGGCAGTTTTATGATACCGCGCAATTAAACGCGCCAGGGGGTCACCCGATGATAATGCTATGGTCGGTAATTTCCGTAGGATTAACGAGTGTAACAGCTTGAAATCATGAAATATAGTGTAATTCAACTTAAAAAATACTGTACAAGACACTAATCTATTTTTCTGAAATTTATATCATTAGAAAGAGCAATGTTTTCTCAATTTACCCATAACGGGGCAGATATTTGATTTTGATAAATAAATTGCTTTTAAGATCCAAGAAAGGTACACCACTCCCACGTTTTTGCATATTCGTATAAGAATATATAGGCAGCACTTTACTGTTTAAATAATCAAAAAAATACTGTTGAAGATGAAATATTATCTTAAAACAAAATATACCATCATAAAGTGTAGATTTAGACCATTCAACTCATAACGGGGCGGGTATTGTGATTTGAACAATAATGGTTTTATTGCAGTTACAAAAAAAATTCGTTATATATTCTATGTAACCTAAATTGATGGCTTCTTGCTGGAAAGTCGCTATCGGCTTATTTTTCAAGGGGAGTAACTCCCTCGATTAAGCCAGGCATTTCACTAAAATAGTCCCTATTGATTGATCAATATTGATCCAATTTCAGTAGGGGTTCTCAACCTTTTTGAGCCCTCTGACCAAAGTCTGCACTCTGGTACAATTATTTAAGGACTGAAAAATTACAGTATTATATTCTAAAACCAGTCCTAAAATCAGCATATTCTGGTCATTCTTTTAATAGAATAGTCCATATATATGTTACAGTCAATCTGTGTAATCAGTCATTTCACGTAATGACTAAAAATTTCAGTCATGATGTGAAATGACTGTTTCACTTTTCATATTTATATTCATTTTCACTAAAACTGAAATGTGTAGGATAAGTGCCAAAACCTGTTTTAATATTCTTCGTCGTCGAAGTTTTTATCTTTGTAAGTAGTTAGCTGTAATAATTTAACATGATGTTTTATGGTCATTGTACAATAATGTCAATACTGTACGGTTTAATTCATACGCAGTTTTTTTGTTTTGTTTTACTTTATGTATACAGTCTCTATCAATAATTTTTACCCCATATCTTATATGGGATAAACCTGTTTCCTTAATGTATTTATTTAAATGTCCTATTAATCCGTTTGTTTATTTGTTTTTATTTCCTTGAAACTTTACATCCATCTTAGTGTTCCTTTAATTTATACTCTTTTCAGGTCGTATCATTGATAGTGGCTGTACATATCTTAGAATATGTAAATAAAAGCTGTAGCATATAGCTTTTAATGAGTATTGTTAATGAAATGGATTCTGATAATAATATCAAACATATAGTCTCTTATAATTCTTTTATGAATGGCATGATTTTGTGTAAATGGAAATTATGTGATATGTATTATATGTTGAAATCTTGATGTGACTCAAATAAAGAAATAAAGATGACATGCCTGAAATTGACAGGCCACTTCTACACAAATGTGCTATAAACCTTTCACAGGATTCAGGCAATGTGTGAAATTGAATTTTATTTATATAATCAACAGCAGTACTTGTGCCAAAACCTGTTTTGCCATTCTTCAACACCGGCAGTTTTTACAGTGTAAATAACGTTTTATAATGTAAATAATGTCAATCGTGTTTTTTGCAAACTGTCAGGAAATGACTATCTTTGTATGTGGTCTGTAATATCTTTGCTAATCCTGTTCACTTTGATCTGATCAAAGGAACATATGTTTTCGTATAACCATTCTTTAAGTAGTGCACAGTAGTGCCAGTTTTTGTCTTTCCGTGTCTTAAAACTTGTTTTTAGAGCAACAATTTTAGATTCTGATTAGCACCGGTATCGCAGTTTTATCTTTAATCTTAGATATGTACAGTATATGTACAGTTACTCTTAAATGATAATTGTTCAAATGTTTACTCATCTCTTATAACTCCAACTAGGAGTGGTATTATACATGTCTATAGTTTACTGTATTTGTGATTATATTTACAATCATGTATGTATAATGATGAGATGTAAATAAAGATTACTACTACTTACTACTACTACTCATGTCTTTTAATATGCATAATAATGTTTAAAACTTAATATCTAACAAGTATTCCAGAAACATTGCACGCGTTTTTTAAAGTTTTAAGAGACTTGATTTGTATTAAATTTAATACACATATATTGTTTCAATAGGTGTAGTTTGTAATTATTAAGATACACCAATCATTACGATTGAATAAATAAAGCTAAAGTCAATTTAGTCATTTCGTGAAATGACTGGAGGTGTTTTTAAGTCATTTCATGAAATGACTGAAAATTATATTCATTTCGTGAAATGACGAAGTGAAACAGTCATTTCATGTAACGACTTATTTTGTTATTCATTACGTGAAATGACTGATTACACATATTGACTGTAACATATACACCCCGGAGTATCAGTAATGTTAACTCATTGAGCCTTAGTGACGCATATATGCGTCCTTTACCAAATGTGTATCTGTGAAAAGTAAACTTGTCTTAGGCAAACAGTGAAGTCCCTGATCAGAGGGCTCCTGCAGGAGCCCTCTGATCAGGGACTTCACTGTTTGTCATTTTACATTTTTTTTACATAAAACGATCTAAATAGTCTAAAATGGACCAGCCTTTATTGCAAACTGGAATTTTCGATTGAAAGTTTCAGGGGATAATGAGTTAAGTATCCCACCATTGTTGTCAACATTACCTTGGTATCGGGACAAGTTCATTGCAGGAACATTCGTTTTCTGAAAAAGACGGTGCGAAAAGAAAATACACAGAAACTACTTCCAACAATATTCTACCTAACGAAATTACATGTAATCACTGTGACATTACAATACGTTTAATATATAAAGTGGTTCAAATTATTTCAGCTATTACGACCGCCCACAGATAACGGTCGCCGAAACGAAAGCTATTGTCTGCTTAACCTTTTACCCCACAGTTTTTTTCGGTTTAAAAGACATCTTGCTTCTTAATTCATTACTCCAGAAATAGGCCTTTACGCCTTTAACTTATATTTATCCACTGAAGAAAATGCATCCACTTTATACAGTCACGAATTTTCATATCGCTGTGTTATTTATTCTGAAATTACTATTTTTCTTATGTTCACTTCTATAATTGTCATGTCACTATTTTGTTAATATCTGACAAGCGGGCTTTATAATTAAAGTGTTGTAAAAGCTTGCAGCCCAACCCCCTGCATGTATATTGCATGCTTTAAATATGTTTTAAAAGGTCATTTATATGTACTATAAGATATATATATATATATCGAATTAAAAAATAAGAAAGATTATGCCTTTGTTTAAAAAATATTTAATAAAAACATTGTTAATCAAACACTGCTTAATGCAAACTAGAAATTAAACCCTACATGGTCTATCTAGTTTACTTCAAACTGACATAAGCTACAGCTCTCTTTTAACCCTTTCACTATCAATAACGCCAAAGGCGCGCTTGCGTATCGCGGCGGCTGATCAGGATCAAAACTGTTTGACACTCGTTTTGAAATTTCTTCAGTCATATTCCCTTAAACTTAACTCTGAAATGATATTGCAGACAACCATATTGAAGCAGACGACAATATGGCGGTGAAAGGGTAAATCTCACGATAAATTTAAATCATGAAAGGGTTAACGACATCAAATACTGGTTAGACGTTCAGTTCGTTAATAATTATTCTACCTTCGAGGGGTGTGGTTTCCGGGTGACCCGGTCGCTTTCTACGGACAACCGCCCAGACGAAGACCCCCATCAGCAAAAATATGGTTCCTGCTGGAACGGTTATAACTACGACGACTTCTTCCAAATCAAGCACAGGACCAATTTCATCTTCTGGCACAGATATAGTACCTGATGAAATTATTCAATAAACCAATTAAAGATTAATTTACTTGAATTTAAACAAAGCTTTACATTGATGATAAATATATCCAAACAGTGTATTAAGATAGTATGAAAGTATTTAACTGCTCTTTTCTAATATGTTGGCCTCTACGGACCTTTAACTAAAGTAAGGCATGTCCAAATATATGTACACTCACACTTTTGTTTAGTGCATTCAGTAATAAAATCAAAGAAAACGATTGTATGGTAGAATGCAAGAATAGTTTACACTACCTGTTCGATTCCCGTTGTATACCTTTCCGCGTTTGTATGGTATAGTAAAAAAAAATAATAATATTTAAAACAAATGTGTCAAGTGCCTGTGCCGGGGTCGGTCGACAGAAAACATGCAAGCCGCCATCTTAATTTATATGCGTCCTTTACCAAATGTGTACATGTGAAGAGTACATTTGTACTATGCAAACAGTGAAGTCCCTAATCACAGGGCTCATACAGGAGACCTCTGATCAGGGACTTCACTGTTTGGCTTTTTGCAATTTATTACCGAAAACAACCCTAAATAGTCTAAAATGGACCAGCCTTTATTGCAAACTGGAATTGTACATTGGAATTTTCAGGGGATAATGAATTAAACAGGAATGGCTGTAAGCTTCTCTACTGTTTCTACACACCGTGTTTGACAATGACGTGGACTGTTTTGCTAGCCTCGAGTTCACCTTCATACTTAGCAATGCACGTGTAATTGCCGGTGTTGTTAATCGTCACGTTCAGCAGGGTCATACATGACGACATCGGTCCACAGGGATCGCCCAGTGACGCTGTATTTCGATCAGCGCGTGCCCAGTCCACTGTGGCCTCATCCGAGCCCACGACAGTACAGTTTAGAAGCAAATTGTCCCCGGGCCTCAATGATCTCTCCTTTGGCGTGTTTAATACCAGGTAAACGTTTTCTGGAAGAAAAATCAAAGTTTTGCTCTTTGAATGCTGGGCATTGTTTTGTCTGCAACAATTGCCGTCTGCTACTGTTCTTACAAGAGATGTTTCATAATTTCTTTCAAAAAGCAGTTTGAATCCTGATGAGATGCTGCGGGCAACGTCTCATTGTAATTCAAACAGTTTGCAAAGGTTATCATCGTTACACCGCTAGCATGCTCAGAGTTAAACAACATTTACCACTTGCATATTATTATTTATACAGTGTTCCAGGATACGTGAGGATTTATTCTTGGCCGAGGAAAAGCATGTTGCCCGGGCCGTCAGGCGAGGGTTACATGATTTTACCAGCTGGGAATAAATCCTCACGTACCCTCAGAAAAAACTGCATAACGAAATTATTATACATGTACTGCAAAGTTTTCACTTTTCAAACGAAATATTTCAGAGTTTATCGTGTACAGTGCTCAATAAACAGTTACAAAATCGCGTCAAAACAGATAACGTTCAGAGTAAATGACGCAATGTTTCTGACGGTTGTTATTCAACAGAAAAATAGGCACGCTCGTAGACGCCGGGGTCAAACATTTCAAGAAAAAATTAGGCTGTTCAAAGATCCAAATTCCGGTTGGTTCGTAGCCAAAATGGACTTACACGGAGGATGCACGATTGAATGCACAACAAACTTTCGAGCAGTCGGCCATCTTTTTTCTGCAAAGCAAGACTAAGGGACCTGTCAGCCAATGAAATAACTGTATTTCTATTTAGCCTATCAGCTCACAGGATACATGGGTTCAAGTCTACTGCTTGCTAGCCAATCAAAAGTACGGACTTTACTTTGCAGTATAATAAATAGTTTAATGCCGTGTACTCCAATCACCAACATCATATTCCATGCTAGAATTTTCAAAGGTGTTTCAAAAGTTAGACATTCTCTACCAGTATCTATCAGTAAAACGAAACTAATTCCTAATGATCAAACTTTCACACTGTTTGCGTCATAAACCGTATTTGTTAATACAGAGACTAAGACACCAAACTTTATGTGCTCCACGTTCAGTTACCTGCGAAGTCACACCTTGGAAGATCAATTGGACGGGGTTGATGAATGAGTGTGTATGCAAGCCTTTGAATGGTCTGCACTGCTTGCAATGACAATAGACAAAATATTGCTGAGAAAAAGAAATACATTTTCAATTCATTTGACAAAAATATTACGAACCATACACCGATTTTACCTTCAAATACGACGGTAAGCTGTGCGCTGTTACAGGTTGATCTGGAATCATTATATACGTGTTCAGCGTAAAATCCTTGTAAACGTTCCAAGCGGGTAGACATGAACGGTAGCATGTACATCTTGTTGTTATTGTAGACGTGACCTCGGTCAACTGATTCTCTCCATCCACCATTGTTATAAATAAACCATTTCACGTGATTAGAGATATTTGGTGAGTTTGGCTCAAACTTTATATGCACGGAACTCCCGGCGGACGCTGGTTCCCTGTAACTTATATTACCACATGGATTGGACAGCACTGTTGAGAAATAATATGAAATATTATATGGAAGGCCGGTGCGCCATGCTAAATGCTAAATGCGAATTGCTATATGCGAAATGCTAAATGCGAATTGCGAAATGCTAGTTTAATACAAAACTCTTAAAATGCTAAATGCTGATTGCGAAATGCGTTTTGCGAAATGCCATTTGCTAATTGCAAAAATGCTAAATGCGAATTGCAAAAAATGCTATTCGCAACTTCCTAAATGCCAAATGCGAAGTGCTGTACTAAGGCCAAACAAACAAAAAACCCATATGTTTTCGGTAACCCGACCGACCCTAGTTTTTCCCTCCGATCATAAACTTTTTTTTTTCATTTTTCGAAATTAACCATTGACATATTCAACAGGCAGACAACACATGTTATTGACATATTTGACAAACATACAACACATTACAAAATATTATTAATTCCACCTATCATATATAAGCCACTACTTTGCCGGTTTGGTATCCCAATATTGGTTAACAATCATACCAGATTTCAATGTTTAAGGTAAATTTGGTTTTGGGGCCTATCAATTAAATTAATAACAATTTGAATATAATTATATAAAATACTCCATCAGAAAAGTTAAATATATCATCATTATATGATTGTGTTAAAAAAACTAGGGTCGGTTTGGGTACCGGAAACCGAGGTATTTTTGTTTGGTCTTAGTACAGCAATTCGCAATTGGCATTAAGGAATTTGCGAATAGCATTTTTGCAATTCGCATTTAGCATTTTTGCAATCCGCAAATGACATTTCGCAAAACGCATTCGCAATCAGCATTTAACATTTGGCATTTTACAAATAGCATTTAGCATTAAACACCCCTAATAGAGTTTTGTACTGAAATAGCATTTCGCAATTCGCATTTAGCATTTCGCATTAAGCAATTCGCATTTAGCATTTAGCATGGCGCATTTATAGCATATTTATGGTGGCATGGTTCTGACACAAGTTTCCACTTAGCTTTTCTGAGAGAAAAAAATCCAGTTGATATCTGACATAATTATCTAGTAAGTGGAAAGCGGATTTTTTTTCGTGAAAACCTGATAATTATCTTAACGCGACAAAACTTACTAGATAATTATGCAGGCTGACCATATCTGCGGATTTTTCCAGAATCTGCGGATTTTTGACAACTTCTGCGGATCTACGGAATAATTTTCAAATCTGCGGATTTTTGGCAAAGATTTCCGTACAAAAAAAAAATCAGGTAGTAAATTTACTCAGACACCGTATATTTCAATCGCTACAACTCGGTCTTATAGTTTTCCTTTGTCTGCAACGACAAGGTACTCCGAATAGGCTTACGTGATCGCTTTAGATATTAACTGGATTTTTTTCAGAAAAGCTAAGTGGTAACTGGTGTCAGAACCATGTCACCATAAAAACGTGTACAGTTGAAATAAATTTTAACCATGCACAGTTTTTATATTCCGTGAGTATAGATAATTTAACTAGAAAAGTTTCGTGTTACAGTTATCTAAAAATAGAAACATTGCACTCGGACTTTGACTATTGCGGATTCTTTTACCAATATACATGTATTTACAAAATGACAAACAGCGTAGACCTTGGTCCAATATTTCCTTCAGGAGCTCTCTGATCTGGGTCTACACCGTTTACCTAGGGTAGATTTAATTACTCTACTAGGGTACACAGTTTTGTGAAGGACGAAACTTCTCGTCGCAAGGGTTGAATGAGTTAAATATCCTAAAAGTAGATACAATAAACCTCTCTATTACGAAGAAAGCTAGGTGATAGTAAAACAGACAGGTGACAGCTTAAAACAAGATCAAAGTAAATCAGAAAGCTCATAGGCTACTGCTATACTTTCACTCGCCCCAAGCAGCCACCTGATTAAAAAAACTGTTAGCGAAGTCTCGGAGCATTTTGGTCTGGATCTACACTGTTTATATAGGAAAAATATAGTGGAGAAAACGTCATTATTCCCCGTGTAAACGCAAACGAAACGCAAACGCATTGCCATAAAATGTAGAAAATGACTACCCTTTGATAATTCTAAATGTTAATTTAAACATGGAAGGCAAACGGTTTGGAGCCTGGTCAGCCGCCGGGCTATCCGGCATCTGGTCTGGCTCCAAACATTTTGCAAGGGAAATAATAGATTTAGCGTAAACGCGTTAATTGGGAAAGAATAACGTTTTCTCCACTGCATATACTTAATGAATATTATACGTGTGCATTTTGGTTGTGTAGAATCTTTATTAGGACTCGTAGGACTCTTCTGTGAAGGGGGATGTTTTCTGCAATGAATATCGCCGAACAACGCAAATCCGGGATAAGTTAACAAGAATTATTTCGTGAAAAGTTCTGTTCTAGTATTAATTTGTGGTGACAGTATATGGCACTAACAGGTCATTTGACGCGTTAAGATCATTATCAGGTTTTCACGAAAAAAAATCCACTTTCCACTTACTAGATAATTATGTTAGATATTAACTGGATTTTTTTCAGAAAAGCTAAGTGGTAACTGGTGTCAGAACCATGCCACCATACCATCTTAAAAGCGCTCATTTGACTGGTCGAGATGGGTGCATGGAACGACATTGACCCGCAAAAGTGATAATGACTCTTGTCATCTTAACGAACGTGTAAATAAAACGGGAAAGAATTTCGGAGGAAGAATTAAACAATTTTAAAGAAAATTTCAACTCACACGAGTTTTAAGAGTTTAAAATTTGGGTTAAGCATATGAGCGCCTTTGAGAAGTACGTATAATATGGTAACTGTTACGAACTTATTACAGTCCCGGGTCAATATCATTTTTACTGGTTTGTAAAAAACACATATTGAAACTGTCTATGGACGATATAACAAACGTATGGAATCGACAGTCTAATCTCAAAAAATAGCCAATGGTAGACACGGAGTGTGTGTGTTGTTTAGAGGGAGTTGTGTTAGGGAAGGAAAACATTAATATCCTAAGAATGCTAAATATGTATTGGCTTACATTTGCAAACAGTTTGAACCAAGATCAGACGCCGCGTAACGCGGCGTCTGATCTGGGTTCAAACTGTTCGTCACTCATCTTTATGTTTCTTCTGTCAAAATTTTCGTAGTTCGTAACTTTGAGAATTACTCTGCCATGGAGCTCTGTTAGTGTAGATCAAATAATTTTCATTAAAAAGTATAAAAAATGAACTCGATCAATCAAACGATCAAATCTATAGGTTAAAGTAAAGTAGAAGTACAGTGAACCCCCTCTAAACCGGAAATGTGTAGGGACAACATTAATGTCCGGTTTAGAGGGTTTCTGGTTTTGAGGGGTTTTCACCTATATAGCTTGTTTCTAGTATGAAAGATAGCTGGTCACTTAAAGCAGGTTGAAAGTACAGCAGAATGCGCCTTAAGGCGCATTCTGCTTTACTTTCAAGCTGCTTTAAGCTATAATCTACTAGAATATAGAAAATAGTTTTCTGATCATACATATTCATGCATGTATTTTCTTCAGTAAAGGAATAAATCAAAGGCGTAAAACGGCATATTTGTGGGGTAATGGGTTAAAATAAAGAAGGGTTGGAAACGGGACCAACGTTTTTTGTCCGGTTTAGAGAGACTTCCGGTATTTAGAGGTTCCGGTCTAGGGGGGTTTCACTGTATATAATTTCAAAAGTACTATTGGTTCAGCAGAAGAATAGTTAGAAATACCTACTCATAGCCCCACACGTTGATATATAGATCCCAAACACTAAGAAAATAACAAACATTCCATGAACTGTTTTACTAACGTTAAATCCATCCATGTCATTCTTGTTTCTGTTCAGCATAATAAATATTAATTATATTCCATTTACCAGTTTAGCTTTTTCACTACCAATGGTCCCTACATGGCATTTGCGCACAATTTGGGTCCAAATCAGATACAGAGTAAGACAATGTCTGACCAGGCTCCAAACTGTTGGACAACCGTACTGTGGAGAAGAATTATTATTCCCCAATAAACACGTTATCTAAAGCGAAAACCGTTATTTCCATTGCAACCCGTTTGAAGCCAGATCAGACGCCGTGAAACCCTGCGTTCTACCAGGCTCAAAACTGCAAAATTGCTACTCAGATAAAAAAAAATCGTCGGGAATTTTAAAAACATGTATTGTTTCTACATTTGTTTCGATTCGTTTAAACGGCAAATGTTAACGTCTTCTCCGCTGTATCAATCTCTTCCTCGGACAAAAGATGCCAAAATAGCCATTTTGAAAATAATCCATACTTTAAAGCAGATGATATTCTAATATGTAGTGAAATAGTTAAACCTTTAGTTTCAAACTGTTTTCATTAATGAATCATGGGTATAGTCTGATTTTATTGACCTGTCGTCAGTCATGAATCAATTATAGGTCAACGGTCACGTTATTTTAGTCGACATTTTCCATTTAACTTTCTGCATGCTGATGACGAAGTTATGATCACTGTTGCAAACAGTTTGGATCCAGATGAGACGCCGAGTAACTCGGCGTCTCATCTGGATCCAAACTGTTTTTCACACTCGGTAGTGTAACATCTTCTGAAAGGCTACGCCCTTCAATCTTTCAATATTTAAATTTGAAAACTGTAGCAGACGACATTTTTGCAGACGACAATAAGGAGGGAAGTTTTAACCTTTTACACGCTTGCGCTATTATGATGACTGATGCAAACAGTGGGACGCCAGATGAGACGGTGGTTCCTGTAGATTTCCCTGATATTCTTGTTATGTTCTTCCCCATAGCTTGTTTTCAAATCTACAGACATATTGAGTTTTCAAGCCGGCTGAAAGTAAAGCAGAATGCTCCTTAACCCTTTGAACCCTAGTCCCGCATATTGGCGTTGTTTTCAAACAGTGTACATGTCAAAAGTACACTTGTCCTATGCAAACAGTGAAGACCCAGATCAGAGGGCTCCAAAGGGAGCCCTCTGATCAGGGTCTTCACTGTTTGTCATAATTCCAAACATTGACAAAAACGACCCTTAAAAGTCAGAAATGGACCAGACTAAAATGGAAACTGGAATTTTCCATTTAAAGTTTCAGGGAGGAAAGAGTTAAGAGAATTCTGCTTTTGCTTTCAGCCTGCTTTATTCTACCATCTGCCAGGATATAGGAAATATTTCTCATAGTGCAATATCTTTGACTGTATAAAATGGAACTATTTTCGTCCTATGGGGAATAAATCAAAGGTACAAAAAATGTATTTATTTGGTAATGGGGTAAGAATACGTAGGTCCAAGATAGCAAACTTTTAAGTTTGTCCAGCAGGCTGCCTTTTAGCTATTCTGAGTCTCATAGTCGCAACTTAACCCTTTACTTCATAACTTGTCTCTAGTTTGGAAGATAGAGTGTAACCTCTCTACAACGACACCCGATGGGAGACAAAGGTGTGTGTGTGTTGTTCGGAGGGAGTTGTTAAAGGGGGAAGTTGGCTAACATTTGCAAACTGCTGGAATCCAGATCAGACGCCGCCTGGATTCAAAATGTTTGCCACTAGTCATTATATTTCTTTCTGTCAAATTGTTAACTATGTAAGAAAAACAGCAAACAACATTTTTAAGCAGACGATATTGCAGCAGTGAGAAAGCGTTAGACATTCATGGGAACAGAGACAAGCGTTGTTTAAGAAGAGGGTCGTTGTTCGGAGGGCCGTTGTAGGGAGGGATCACTGTAGTTGTCTACTTAAAGCAAGAGTCTTCTCCACTGTGCTTGACAGAAATACCCATTGTTTGTAACACGGACAATAATCTTGTAGGTACGAAAGTGCATTATTGTTGCCCTTTGCAACCAAGCCATGTTAACTTTCTTTTTCGAAAATACCGTCTTCATGCTTCTAATTTGTCGACTGACTCTTTTTTACGTTTCTTTTTAAGTGTTTTCTCTCTCTCTATCTCATAATATCTGCTTCACACTCTCGCGGATAATTTTGAACAGTTGCGCGCACGTGCCTATTAGTAGAAATAGAAACATGTAAATGATAAGGAAATAAGATGAAAAGATGAAATAAGATCTATACTAAGTTCAAATTATTTTTTTTAAAAACACAACATTGCAGGGCTAATGGTTTTACTGTTTCAAGTCCCCAGTTAGCACATTTTATGAAACAGGTTTGGAGAAAACAGAAAGGCGAGTGCCAAACAAACAATATTGACCATGCCATGTGCCTAGACTAGTTATTAGGCCTCTGATCTGATCTGTATCAAAACTGCTTTCAAATGCCACTTCACTCGCTATATCGAAATGAAACTGAATAAGGAAGTTATCTTCTAAAATATTGAAAAATACATTCGATTACACGACTGCTTAGCGCCACTTGACAAACACTTGCAAATAGTTTTGGATCCAGAGCAGACGCCACGTAACGCGGCGTCTGTTCTGGATCCAAACTGTTTGCAATCCATATTCAACTTTTCTAAGTTTAAAAAGCATAAAAACTGATTATGGGGTTTTTTTCCGCAGATGATATTTTTATATTTAATAGCAGACGAAAATTCAGCACCATAAGTGTAAGGAAACAAAATGCTGTTTTCTGTGAGTGGTTCATTGTCACGTGTACATGTCAAACTCCTTAGCGTATTACTCCATTGATACGCATTTTTACGCAATTAAATGTATTCATCCATTGAATAAAATAGTTCCTTGTTATACAGTCATGAATATGAACCATTAGAAATATTGTCTATATAGAACTGTGCAGATGGTAGCTTAAAGAGGGGTTGAAAGTAAAGCAGAATATGCCTTAATTCCCATTCTGCTTTACTTTAAACCTGCTTTAAGTAGTCAACTATCTTCGAAACTTGAAACATGCTTCAATTTCAACTTCAATGATCGTGCTTCACATAATCCTTCTTGGACATGACGTGGAGGTACAGGGGTGGCTGTACAGTGAGTAGGCGTGACTGTACAATAAGTGGGCGCGTGTGACCGGCGCTCTGAAAAGGTGATAGGGGTAAAGGGTTAAAGAGACTGAAACTCGGACAGACAAAAAACTATTAAAAATATTATATTAAAGGTCATTAAAATTTGAAACTTATTCAAAACGTAGCCTGAGGAACATCACTTGAGTGTATTAATTTAAAAACTATTTTAATTTCAAAATCGCCTAATTCTACTCCGTCTTAGACAGGGTGATTCGTCTATATCCATATATAGTAAATAGAAGTTAAGATCTGAATAAGATATATTCTTAAAATACATTTCAAATAAAGAGGGGTTCAACAATTTTTTAAACCTTTTGTTCGACAAAGCCAATTCTTATTGTTACGACGATCGCGATTGTTATGTTTACGACAGTGTTTATATTATGACAAAATATGTAATATGTGCGCTTATAGTTACGACGCTCGTGGTTATCTTTACGACGGTTGTTATTTTTACGTCAGTGTTTTTTTTCTATCTTTATCCCTCTAAACCATAACTTATAGTTACGACGATCTTGGAATTATCTTTACGACGGTTATTATTTTTACGTCAGTGTTTTAAATTTTGGCCAAAAAATAATATGTGCGCATGCGCGACCGGAAATTATTTTTGACGTAAAAATAGAATCTCAGTTATGTTTACGACTCGTCGTAAACATAGCCACTGCGAATTTCTTATTCATCTATAATATGTAATAAGGCACAGCCTACAACTGATGGACCCGTCACACCATAACGTTCTGGCCAACGTTCGCTGAGCGTTTCAATCGTTCGATTTTCGAGCGTTCTAGAATATTTATGACACTTCTGGCGTTTGATTAGCGTGTGTCTAACGCATGACTAGCGTGTTTCTAACGCACGAGAAGCGTGTAACAGCGACCCCCGAACACCATTAGCGTGTACTAACGTGCCACTGGCGCGCGACGAACGATCTGCCAGCGTTAGACGAGCGTGTTGAGCGTTCGATTAACGATTGACTAACGTGTGTCTAGCGATAGAATAACGTTTTGCTGGCGTGTGATTTTTACGATCGAACGGGTACAAAACGCTGACAATTTCGCAGCGAGTTCATTTGTACCTTTGAGTTTGAACAGTCAACATCATGCCGCCAAGACGCAAAAGGGGTGGGAAGGTGACTAGCGCTTCAGGTAAGAAGAAGCCTGTTTCTCTAGAAAAGTCTTCTGACGAAGACGATCACAATGAAGAAGAGCACTCCCAAGAAGTACTGGAAATGACACCCCCTGAAGACCCTAAACGCCCTGAAACCCCCAATGAAGACGGTCCGACTCTTGCCAAGAGGGGGAGGAGGCATAGAAAGGACTGTAAGATCGTGGACCGGGCGGTGGAGGACAGTCTGATAGAGTTTTTTCCGGGAAAACGAACTACTATGGAACACGCAGCGGACAGACTATAGAAACAAGGCAAAGAGGCAACGCATTCTCGAGGGCAAGGCCACAGAGCTGGGGATCAGCGTGGATCACTTGTGGACCTGGTTCAGGTCCCTCAGAGACATGTTTACAAGGCAAGTATTTACGTTGAAATTTGGGAAAATATTTGAAGAAATCGCATGAAGTTTGTGAAGGTACTGATATCTTCCTGGCGAACTTCAACCAAACTCTTGACGCCTTAATATCCATGCTTTACTCCAGCACTGTCGTCTTCGTTGGTGTCTTTTTCTCTGCGGGCGAGGTCTCTGAACATGTTCAGCTATTTGCAAGTTAAGTACATCTACTTCATGCTGGGCTACAGCAAGCACATAAAGTCTCCTTAATCTTTCTGGATTCTCCATAGCAAGTGTTCTCCACGATAGTCCAACATGAAATGAACCTTGCTTATAAAACATAAGTTTATATACCCATAGATATGGACGTTCGGGAAACGTTCGAATAACGCTCAATGGACGCCAAAGGACGTTCGCTTGACGTTAGTCACACGCTGCGAACGCTAGGGAACCGTTCAGCGGTCGTTGACAGGTCGCTAGTGAGTCGTTCACTGCAAAGCAAACGATTTGTAACAACCAAGTAACGCTAGAGAAACGACTGACTAACGATAGCCGAACGCGTGCAACGCTCGCTGAACGTTAGTAAAACGACCAACGAACGTTCTTAAACGATCTCCAGCGTTTGACACTAAACGTTCGAAGAACGCTGGTCTCAGAGAAAACTTTTGTGCATGTTCAAAACTTTTTTTTCGGACCAGCGTTCTCCGACGATTACCGACGATCACCGACGTTTACTAGCGTTTACTAGCGTTTACATAACGTTCTTCTGGCGTTATACCAGCGACCATGGGCGACTATCAACGTTTCCTCAATCGTCAGAGAACGCTGGCCAGAACGTTATGGTGTGACGGGCCCATGAGCGAAGCTGTCGAAAGCAATTAAAGAATGGAGTATTTTAACAAATTACCCCATTACCCCATAGCCTGATTCTAGTTTTCCAAACAGGTGACAACTTATTTAAAGCAAGTTGAAAGTAAAGCAGAATGCGCCTTACGGCGCATTCTGCTTTACTTGCAATCTGCTTTAAATTAGTATCTGCTAGGATTGACTTTGACTTGATCCTGAGTTTATTTTTCAACTGCTGCGGGTGTCCCAGGGACAGGGGTAGGCAGCAGGTGTCTAGAGTGTCTAACACCCAGTCTCCAGGCTTCTCTGTTCTGTGGATCTATGCCTGCAGGGTATAGAAAATAATTCTTATGGTACAGATTTTGGACTGTATCAAATGGAACTATTTTCTTCAGTGGATGAATAAATTAATGCATATTTATTGGGTATATAAACCAAATGATATGATGCATTTTCATGATTTAATAACAAATGGCATTATGCATAGCAATAGATCAAATGAATACCAGCTATTTTATATGAAGCATTTAAAAAAAAATAACAAACCAACTGCTATGATGTAATTTGTTTTTATCCCCCCCCCCACAGCTTGTCTTTGGGAGCATATAGTAATCGCACTGTGCGCGCGTGTGTGTGTGTGTGTGTGATGTGTGTACAAAAGCTTGTCCGGAGCATATATCTCCTTACCAATTAAGGTTTCCAAATTTGGTGTGTGAGTACATCTTGGGATGGCGGAGTGTCGCGTACCACTTTCAGGTCACTGTGACCTTGACCTTTGACCTCGATTAAAAATATGATCTCCTATACCATACCAGCTAGGGATTCCAAATTTGGACAGTGTATAAGTACATCTTGGGATGGTGAAGTGTCGTGTACCACTTTCAGGTCACTGTGACCTTGACCTGGATTTAACAAAAAGTTTGTCCTGAGCATATCTCCTATACCTTACCAGCTAGGGATTCCAAATTTGGTGTGTGAGTACATCTTGGGATGGTGGAGTGTCGTGTTCCACTTTCAGGCCAATGTGACCTCGACCTTCGACCTCGATTTAACAAAAAGCTTGTCTGGAGCATATCGCCTATTCCTTACCAGCTAGGGATTCCAAATTTGGTGTGTGAGTACATCTTTGGATGGGGGAGTGTACCACTTTCAGGTCAATATGATCTTGACATTGACCTTTGACCTCGATTTAACAAAAAGTTTGTCTGTAGTATATCTCCTATACCCTACCAGCTAGGGATTCCAAAATTGGTACATCTTGGGATGGCAAAGTGTCGCGTACCTCTTTCAGTTCACTGTGACCTTGACCTTTGACCTACATTTAACAAAAATCTTGTCCGGAGCATATCTCCTATACCTTACCAGCTAGGGATACGAAACTTGGTTTATTAATTCATCTTGGGACAGCGGAGTGTTGCATAGCATTTTAAGGTCACTCAGACACTGACCTTTGATCTCAAATTTACAAAAAGCTTGCCCGGAGCATATCTCTATTGAGGAGTGTCGCAAACCGTTCTGTTTTTAATGTTAAGAATGGACTCCTGGGTTATTTTAACAGTATCAAAATTTTATGTTACACCTCCATTACATTGTCTGTAAAAAAAAATCACCAAAATGCATTTTGGTGTCAAACACGTTGGGGACATATGTCACACATGAGGACTCTGTACTTGTTTTATATATATTGCTACACACCCTTTTCAGGTATTACATGCAGGTGCACTTTTTAGTTGCACCATTGGAACTGTACCCGGCCGGTCACTTTATCCAGACACTGACGAACCAGTTGTAATGCTAACCCAAAATCCTGAGTGCCAAGGAGGGAAGCCATAACTACCAAATTTTAAGTCTTTGGTTTGAACTGGTCGGGAATTGAACCCACAACGTTCCGCACTGCAAGCAGACACTCTACAACTAAGCCACACAACCAAACATGATTTATAATGTTTTGTTGTTGCATAGCACTAGATCAAATGGATACCAGCTATTATAACTCCCATTAAAGCGACTCGCAACCAGATGGTGCATTAAAAATAGTAATTTGTAAATATGTGTCAAACGCTTATATAAATGGTAAAGAATTAGTTTAGGATAAGAAATTCTGTTTAAAAAAATGTATTTCAATAAAAAAAAATATTGGTCTCTGGTGGGATTCGAACCCGGGGCCCGGCATTGGCGGACAGAAGGCAAAATAGGGGAAACCGCTTAGACCAATGGACAACGGAACTATCCGTATATATCGGATCGATTTAACGTATTTCAATGTGTAGCGAGCGAAGTGCATACAACTTCGTAATTCGGCTCGTGTTTATGTCTGAGCCCGTGTAGAGAAGCAACAACAACAACTATACCGTCTACTAGTCGGTATAGAAAAACGATGGAAAATATCTAAAAATCTAAGATTCGGTGACGATTCTTGAGACTTTTTTTGGACTGATCATATTTTTTTAATGTCAGAAGCCAAATAATGCCACAAATTTGCTTTTATTTGAGTATTTTATTTTATTTTGACAAGTACACCATCCGGTTGCGAGTCCCTTTAAAAATCAAACAATAAAGAAAACTTGATACAAACTTTGAAAACACATGTCAACTTCGAACTACAAACTTCAACTTACTTTTCTTTTCTTGAAATCCAAGTCAAATGTAGTTGATAGAGCTTTATATCCTGGACTAAAAGTCTATGACATCATATTGGTCTTGTATTAACCCTTAGCCTGCCACTCACGACTATAGCTCCATATGCAAACAGCTTGGACCCGGATGAGACGCTGAGTAACTCGGCGTCTCATCCGGATCCAAGCTGTTTGACACTCGGACAACATTTTCAGCAACTTTGAAGCACTTTGAAACTTGAAGCAGACGAGAAATATAGCAGACGACAATTTATTTGGCGGGCTAAGGGTTAAGTTGCAGACTGGTAGATAGCTGGCTTACTGTTTTTTTAGTGTCTGTGATTTTTTTTCTTATTTTATTGTCTAGCTACTTTTATGTCACCCACCACTCTTTGTTAATGCTTGAATATGTGTATAATATTGATGTAGGTACTGGTTAGCGACCTTAACCACCATACTTTATTAGTCGAAGACAGAAAAATTATGCACTGGCACCAGAGTCATGGACTTATTGTTTCTGTGTCTGTCTGTGTGTTTACTGTATATGTGACTACACATCTAGATTTTCCTCCTTCGTCTAATATTATAGACTTTACAGACTAGAAGAGACATAGATCTACAAACAGTTAATAAAAACACACAAAAACACCTTATAATAGATAGTCTACAGACAGGTACGGTAGAGGCATAGGGTCTATAGATCAATTACTTTCTATCCCATATAGATCTATACCGGTAGAGGTATATATACAGTAAACACAATAGAAATAATAAGTCCATGACTTTGGCGCCAGTCACAGGCCTGCTGCCTTTTCTTTAACGTACATGTGTGTATTTTTGTACTTTTAATGGGTAGCAACTTTCATGTCTTTTCTCGGTTTGGAGGTACATTTATGTAATTTCATGTGAAGGGCTTTTGAACGCACAATCCCTGTGTGTAAAGAGCGCTATATAAATTTGGTGTAATAAATAAATAAATATGAAAACCGATATATACATGTAGACGGAATGTTTGAATGTTCATGACATTGTAACCCACCATACTTAGTTTAATTTGTAAAAAATGAAGTAAAACACTGGTGATCTGTAAGGTTTTTAAAAATTATTGTCATATAGTGAAGTAATAGTCTATTTCAATACAGTATATTTGAGACTTTGATATTATCCTTTAACCCTTTCCCCATTAATAAGTTTGTTATCAGTATTGAAGGCAGCTAGATTGTTGCTTAAACTATAAAGCTTAAAGTAAAACAGAATGCTCCTGAAGGAGGATTCTGCTTTACTTTCAACTATTTGACGACATAGGACTACTTGAAGCTATGCGTTTTGTTTTAAACGGGGATGGGGTATTTTACTGACGCTTTACGCTGACGACATAGATATAGTTGAATAATACATACCATATCAGCCATGCGCGCAAGTGCACAGTGTGCCACAAAAGTAGCTATTGAAAAGCGATTTTATTTATTGTTTGACTGCATTAAGGTGTTAATTGATGTTTGACATGTTGTTGTGACAGTTAATCAGTTTTGATCCTTATGAGACACGTAATGCAGTTTCTGAATGGGATCCAAACTTTTTTTCTGACGTGAAAACACAAAATAAATTTTGAGCAATAGAAGCAGTCAATTCTTGCAGATGACATCTTTGTAGATCAGAAGGTGAACTTAACTTATAGATCTGTCTCCGATCTGTATCCAAAATGGTATTGACTTTGTATACACGTTTGATGTGATTTGCTGTCGTGTTTTAGTCTTGATGACTTATTTTGTTAAATTAGTTTATTACAACTTATACAATTTCTGAATAGTATTGCATTACTGTTATATAAAACCATTCACGTATACGGCATTGTTTTGGTTTGTTTTCTATTCTGCATTTTCACTTGTCACCAATATGTTTCAATATTACTCAGAGACAGTGTCGCTAATATAAGTTATTGTATTTAACTTAAGTAACACAAATAACACATGTAAAGATTGAAAAGTGATATACTGTAACCAAGCATAATCATTTTTTTCTGCTTAGACACTAAAAATAAGTTGGCCGATTTGATCCGGTCCGATTAGGTTTTGGGCCGTTTTGACTCGGGGTCCTGACTCCATGCAATTTGGTGTTTGGCCGATTTGACCCGTTACCGTCGAAAACAGTGTTAAAAGCATATGTGTAAAATCAGGGATAATAAATAGACTATTTATTATCCCTGGTAAAATCAACACATGCAGCTAAACATAGAAACTTTTACCAGGTAAGAAACAGCATATAGAAATAAAAAGAAAGTCGAATGTGTGTGGCATTGATACTTCCCTAATCTGTGGAAATGACGTCATCAATCACAACTATTTTTGGACTGATAAACCACGGACTTAGTCCGTGGATAAACAAACGGGACGTTTTGACAGTGTTGCTAATTTCAGTAGGATGGTTTTAACGAGCGAAGTTTAATTTAAATTTGATGTGTGATTCTCGCAATAAATTATGTTCATTTGGAGATAAACGGAAACAGTACCTAGACCACTTGTGCACTTAAAAATCTCAAATCGATTCAGAGGTCAGTCAGAATGTTCGCACGTGTTAGACAATAACATCCGGGTCAACCTTATGGGTCACCGGAAGCAAAATTTTAACGAAACTTTATTTGTTCAACATGTTCATAAATAAAACGCGAGCAGGGTCGACCAGTTTGTGAAAAATAGCTGAGAGATCGTAAGTGATAGACAATAACTTCCGGGTCAACGTATGGGTAACCGGAAGCAAAAATTTTAACGAAACTTTTTTTATTCAACATGTTCGTAAATAAAACGCGAGCAGGGTCGACCAGTCTGTGGAAAATAATGTAGCAAGTAGATCCGGCGGAAGTACAAAAAACCTACGAAGAAAAATCTATTCAATGTACATACAGGTCTATAGTACTCTATACAGGTCTAAAAATGTGAATTTTAACTTGAAATGTATTGTATACGTAGCTGTAGTAGCTTCGCTACGCTCAGTATTAATGATTCATGTATACTGTTGTCTCCTATTCTCGTGTGGCTAAGCCTTAAAAAATATATAAAGCACATACACTGATTTTAAGAATTCTTCTTTGTGGCTTAAAATACAGTTGAAACTCCGAATAAAGTATAACATCCATAAAAATAATAATAAAAAAATAATATCTTGGTCATTTCTACGTTTGAATACACCTCCCTGCAGGATCTGAATCAGTCAAATGTTTCTCGTATTCTCGTGCTTTCTGATTGGTTGTCAACGTTTGTTGCTATGGAGGGGGTTAACTCTTCAGTTCAGAGAAGTGTTTTTAGAGTCACTTTAAATCTATCATATGGACAATTTCTGCGTCTGTGGCATCAATTTTTGTTTGTTTATTTATTTTTAACAATGCACTAGTATTAAATGAATTACAATATCCAACACGTTTTACATGTGAAATTTCGAAAAAAAATAATTCAAACCCAATTGATGTTTTATTGGTCCTTACAACATTTTCCAACATAAGTTTATCCACGGAAAACAGTTGATATATTTCTGGATATTAGGAGTGTCCATTTAATCCGTTTTCGTAAGACACGAGATTATGAGAAACCACGAGAATACGAGAATTGACGTACCTGTACTTACTGCTTAGAATAATGTTTTCAACACATTTCGAAATATTTCATCATGGTTGGTTATATTTCTTCGTGCAATTATCATGTAATTTGTTAGCACGCAGACGCCCTGTGTCATGAAATGGAAAAAAAAAAAAAAACAACTTTGGCAAGAATCGGTAACTCCCGCAGCGATTTGGAGGCCCGGTCATGGTTCGTACTAGGGTTTATACCAATCCATTAAGAACGACAACTCTGCAAAGAGTTCGCCGGTGTCGAGGCTAAACTTTTTGAAGGGCAAAATGGCAGCAATTGCCAGGTTAGCCCGGACTTGGCGTAAGTTTGTTTTTTTTAATTGCTCAAATGCCCGATACCGTGGAGAATACTATTTTATTTCACCGTTTAAAGTCAAGCGAATCGCATTGCAAATAACGTAGAAAATGACAACTTTTTTTTTTATACCTGAGTGGCAAACAATTTCAAGCTTGATCAGACGCCGGGTTACATGGTGTCCGATCTGGCTACAAATTGTTTGGCATAAAGAATGAACTATCTATTTGGAAAGAGTCATGGCTAAATCTCCACTCAGTCCTCTTGTTATATTTTCTCTTGATCTGCATCACCCATCAGTCAAAAGTAGAAAACAATGAAAAAAGTTATTGGAGAGGCAATGTTTGTGACTTTTTAGATGCAATAACATAGTTCTATTCGTGTAGACTAAAGTTTAAGTCTATTGAGTTGAACTGTAGTCATTCAGTTTTACCAGCCCCGAAAGCGCGTTTCTTGCATTTTTGATGCAACAAAATCACTTTTGACGCAACTTAATTAGAACAGCAAGTGCGTTTAATGTGACGCTAACTGAAACTAATAATGTTAAAACCGTTACACTCATTGAAAGCACACCACCGACGCCGGAATATATGCATAAAAAAGGTGGTCAGTACAATCACTCCACAACACCCAACACTTGCCCACACATACTGTACCAACAACACCAAAATGAATTGAATCTACCACATATACTATAGGCATTTCCATTATTTATGTTTTTTGCTGGACATTTTATTATTGAAGTACAGACGATATAAACTATATGCAATATCGCAATGTCATATGTTTTTGACAGTCATGTAATTTCGATGATATTTTTTTAAACATTCTAAATGGTAACCATGCGAGGTAATTGGGACTATACCAGGGTTATAGATAAGGTTTTGCATTAATTGGGTATTTACTCCCTCTATTTTCTAAGAGTTGGGTGTTCTGAATTTCAATTGAGTATCCAAAAAACCGTTACTCCATCAATTTGATATGAATTGCTTTTTTACTCTATTTTTTTTTCCATTTAATACAAAACACAAGCTGATTGTTTGATGTACTGTACCCTCGTTTGCCCACACTCGATAATTTCAGTTTCGATCTCATTTCAACACAAATGCAACAGCTCATGTTTGTGTAGGAAAACTAGGATTCATTAATTTTCAGCCACGGAAACTTTAAAAGCCATTCCAGGATTCCTTTACCGTAACTTTGCTAACTTTAGCACTGTCGTGTTTCTTTGGTGACTTACAGAATCGGGACAAAAGATCGTCGATTATGTCGGTAACATTAAACAACCTCTTTTTTGGCTGTTACATGCATCATTCAAAATTTCATTCACGACACCGTTACAAATTATTTCTGGTTCGTTCGCGGAAGGCTGAACGTAATTGAATAATGTGGTTTTTTTGTTGCGCTTTTTCCGTCCGCACAATGCCATTTTGACAGAAGAAATTCTGGCAGACGATGTGACTGGTTTACTAATTAAACGAGCTAACAAAAAGCGGCGCTGCATAAATCCTATAGGCTATTACTTTGAAATAAATAACCAGTCTAACCGGTGTATCGGTAAAATATTTACCCGGTGTCGTAGTAAACATCCCGTCATTAAACTTGAGAAATGCGACTAATTGCGTACGATACGCGCCTGCTTGAATTCTTTTGCGTAAACCCTTTCAATAATTGATTTTTCAGTACGCATGGATTTGAAAGTAATTGCTTTTCTACTGTGTTTAATTGCGTATTTACGCAAATACGCGCCTTATCTATAACCCTGCTATACACAGATTTGTGTCAAATGAAAATACAGAAATGTTTGGTCTGAGGAAGAACACCTTGGCACAACACTCAGCAAATAAGCTTCTCATTAAAATTTTCATGTAACCGGGTGTTTTTTATAAAGAAACATACCTGCTCAGACCCGAAATTGAGCCCCAGTCCCAAGGTTCTTCTTCTTCTTTCGGTTAAGAAGAAGAAGAAGTCCAGTCCCTAGGTTCGCAGTAATACACTCTACCAAGTTATAAGTGTGCTTGTACAGCCAGGTAATATCAAGGCTGTAAAATTAATGATAAACCTACACACTGTGACATACAGAATACACATTTTATTCTTTATTTATCTGTTCTCAAAATTTCCCACCATAAATCAACTCGCTCTAATATTGATGCAAAACCCAAGTACACCATATATCTACTGATTAGATCTTCCTCCATTTTCGACCGTAATTTTGATTTACTTTTCTTTTCAGAGCCGGAGCTTGTCAAGGCTGCAGGCACGACTGTAACTATTAAAAGAGACAAGGGCTCTGATGTCACCCTGGCTAACTATAAAAGAGGAACAGGTGGTAGATCGTCCTTCAATGGTGTGGTAGCTACTGTGTTCGGGGCTAATGGCATGATTGGTAATTCTCTTGTGGCAAAGTTAGGTAAGTCAAGAGTTTATAAACTTTTAGTACTACAAACTTGGTTTAGATTGCTGTATTTTATTCATAATACATGTACAGTCAAACTAGTGTTGTTAACCCTTTACTGCATAGAACATGGCATGTTTCTAGCTTGCAAGACAGATGACTACTTAACCCGTCACCCCATAAAAAACGCCATTTACATCTCTAATTTATTCCTCTACTGAAGAAAATAGGCTTTTATACAGTCATGAATATGTAACCATAAGAAATATTTTCTATATCCAAGTAGATAATAGCTTAAAGCAGACTGAAAGTAAAGCAGAATGCGCCTTAAGGCGCATTCTGCTTTACTTTCAACCTGCTTTAAGTGGTCACTTATATTCAATACTAGAAACAGGTTATGGGGTAATTAGTTAAAGCAGGTTGAAAGAAAGCAGAATGCCCCTTGAGGCTCGTTCTGTTTTACTGTCAACCTGCTTTAAGTGGCAATACCAGAAACAGGCTCTGGGGAACAGGGTTAAAAAGTATATGTACAATTTGTTCACTTTCAGGGAGAGAAGGAACTCAGGTCATAGTACCTTACAGGAGAAATTTCTATGACATCAGAAATCTACGAGTTTGTGGAGATCTAGGACAGATTTTATACAACGTAAGTTTGATGACGTCACTGGCAATAGTCACAGCCCCTGAGTCACATTGTGTTATACAAGCACCATACAGAGCCCCAGATAAGGGGAGTATTTAAAAAACAAATATTTATTTTTGTATTAAACCCTATCGTGTCACTACTCATTAGAATCGTCTCTTAGAGACAATTCTAATGAGTAGTGACAACATAGGATTTGGTGCTGAAATGAGTTACAAAATGCTGGATTTGTTCACGAGTTCACTTACTCTTATCTAGAGCCCTGACAGCTTGCTCAAACATAGAGTTCTCTGGATCTTTTGAATGCCTAGTGTAAAGCACTGATATATCTGACCTCGGTTTATAAAGTATCATCTGAAGGACTTGATCAAACTCATGACCAGAGGTATTGTACTTTGTAGTTGAGCAAGCTACCACTGGATCATGTCTGCTGATTATCACATTAGGATGTATTAGGCCATTACCCAATAAATACGCCTTTTTATGCCTTTTATTTATTCCTCCACTGAAGAAAATAGTTCCAATAATGCAATTTATACATTCTAGAATATGTACCATAAGAAATATTTTCTATTTCCAAGCAGATGATTGCTTAAAGCAGGCTGAAACTGAAAGTAAAGTAGAATGCGCCTAAAGGCGCATTCTGCTTTACTTTCAAGTTTTCAACCTGCTTTAAGTGGTCAGCTATCTTCAATACTAGAAATAGGCTATGGGGTAATGGGTTAAAGAAGAGTGTATCAACAAGATTCTTTATGTAGAAGAGAAGATTTGTGTACAATTAGTTACAGTAAACTCTGAGTAATAAAACTATGCTTCAGTGTTAATAGTTGATGGCTGCTTAAAGAAAAAATGAAAGTAAAGCAGATGGGTTCTGTGCAGCTTGGTTGACATCCATATGCTCTGGGAAAAAGTAATGTTAATACATACAGTAAAACCTCTCTAATATCATTAATATGAACACTAAAATGTGTTATTAGGTGTTTACAACAGGTGACTGCTTAAAGCAAGGTGACAGTAAAACAGGAGCTTTTTGCTTTACTGCACCTTGCTTTAAGCTGTTAGTTACCTGTTCTTTATACAATCAATTAGCTTTTGTTTTAGTGGTCTTAATAGAGAGGCTTTACTGTTTAATTTCTATGTATTTATTTTCAGCAATTCCATTTGAAAGATTATGAATCCCTGTTGAAGGTTTTGCAGTACTCCACTGTTTGCATAAATCTGATTGGCCAGAAACACGAAACAAGGTATGTAAAGATTGCCAGCTAAGATGTGCTATTCATTTGAATTGTATTTTTACGACTAATCTTAGACAGAGGAGTATTTCAAACACTAAAATCTTTATGTCTGCACTAAACCCTGTGGTTTGGATACTTATTAGAATTGTCTTGAAGAGATCATTCTAATGATTAGTTACGCCACAAGATTTCTTCTGATTTCAAGGAGGTAATGATGCATGTGAAGAAGCGTTCCAGCTTTCTTGCAGAAGGTTGATGGCTCTACCCAGTTGTCGACGTGTGCCTTGAAATAGTGAACTAATGGCATCTGGGGGATCCTTCACCTGTAATTGGCTGGACATGGTGATATGATTGAACTACTTCCAATTACCCCCATAAATATGCCTTTATTAGCCTCTAATTTATTCCTCCACGGAAAATAAACTCAGGATCAAGTCAAAGTCAAAGACGGAAGAAATGTTTTTATATAGTCATTAGAATATACCATAAGAAATATTTTCTATATCCAAGTAGATAGTAACTTAATGCAGGCTGAAAGTAAAGCAAAATGTGACTTTAGGCGCATTCTGCTTTACTTTCAACCTACTTTAAAGAGTCACCTATTTTCAAAACTAGAAATAGGCCATGGGGTAATGGATAAAAGTGACATAGAATCATAACAAATTATCAAATTGAATTTCAGAAGTTTTACTGTATCTGTATGGGTTGGATGCAAATACAAAATAATCCACAAACGATAAAACCCCTCTATTGCAACCACTGAAAGAAGGCTTCTTAATTGTATAAAAGTCATGTGACAACCTAAAGCAAGGTGGCAGTAAAACAGAAAGCTCCTGCAGGAGCTTTCTGTTTTACTGTCACCTTGCTTTAAGCAGTTACTCGTCTTTAAAGCGACTCGCAACCAGATGGTGCATTAAAAATAGTGATTTGTAAATATTTGTCAAACGCTTATATAAATGGTAAAGAATTAGTTTAGGATAAGAAATTCTGTTTAAAAAAATGTATTTCAATAAAAAAAAATATTGGTCTCTTGTGGGATTCGAACCCGGGGCCCGGCATTGGCGGATAGAGGGCAAAATAGGGGAAACCGCTTAGACCAATGGACCACGGAACTATCCGTTTATCTCGGATCTATTTAACGTATTTCAATGTGTAGCGATCGAAAGTGCATACAATTCACAATTCGACTCGGGTTTATGTCTGAGCCCGTGTAGAGAAGCAACAACAACAACTATACCGTCTACTAGTCGGTATAGAAAAACGATGGAAAATATCTAAAAATCTAAGATTCGGTGACGATTCTTGAGACTTTTTTTGGACTGATCATATTTTTTTAATGTCAGAAGCCAAATAATGCCACAAATTTGCTTTTATTTGAGTATTTTATTTTATTTTGACAAGTACACCATCTGGTTGCGAGTCCCTTTAACACCTTATAATTTGCACAATTTAATGGTCGTAATAGAGAGGTATTTACTGTAATTCACCACGCTGTATTCTTTTATCTTTCAGGAACTTCTCCTATGAAGATGTGCATGTAACAGGTGCAAGAAATATTGCCAAGGCAGCCAAAGAATGTGGAGTGAAGAAAATGGTGCACTTGTCTCATCTCAATGCTGGAGTCGAGTCCTCTATTATCTTACCTGAGGGCTCGGAATTCTTAGCTACGAAGGTGATGCTTATGTTTTACATGATAATGAATATATACATGTATTACTGGAAAGTTGTTTCTAAGAAGGATTTATGTCCGCTCAACCGGCAGACGTAGTCGCTGGGTAAAGCACCCGCTTACGACATGAGGGGTTGCGAGTTCGATCCTCTGCCGGACCAAGTCCTTCGGATGAGACTTTATAAACTGAGGTCCGATGTATGAGTGCTTTATACTTGGCATCTTAAAGAACCAGAGAGCTCTTTTGATAATAAGAGTAGGGCATCGCACCTGGGTTCTCTGTATCCGCTCCCCTCTCTCTGGAGCGTCCAATTAGCCCATAGATGGCAGAAACAGAGGTTAACAAACCAAATAAAACATCCGCTCAAAGCTCTGTAATGCTGCATCATCCAATTCCTTGTAGCTTTGGGACCCGTTTCATAATTTAATATTAAACTTCCACTGAAAAGAATGGTTCCACTTTATACAGCCATAAGCATGCAGCTTAAATAGATTCTAAAGCCTAGCAGATGAAAGTTTAAAGCAGGCTGAAAGTAAAGCAGAATGCGCCTCAAGGCGCATTCTGCTTTACTTTCAACCTGCTTTAAGTGGTCACCTGTCTTCATAACTATGTGGTAATGGGCTATGTTTGAACCTCAAGGAATCAAGCTTTTGTCTCACGACTCATTGTTTTACAAAGTATGCATCTCGAGGACTCATTCTTCTGATTACTAAATTTATCATATTACTATCGTGTGTCTCTGCTTTCAGCTGGCAGGTGAAGAGGCTGTGAGGGAGGAATTTCCTGAGGCCGTCATCTTGAGGCCATCTGATGTACTCATGCAGTATGACCACTTTTTACAGTACTATGTGGAGCATCGTAAGTACATACAGGGCTCCAGATAAGAGGGAGTAAACTGAACAAATCCAACATTTTTTTCACTCATTTCAGCACCAAATCCTATGGTGTCACTACTCATTAGAATTGTCTCGAAGAGACAATTCTAATGAATATTGACACCATAGGGTATAATGCAGAAATCAAGATTTTAGTTTTTGGAATGCTCCCCTTATCTTGAGCCCTGCATAGTTTATAAACAAACACGAAATGAGAGTACTATACCAATGCAAGCAGATGTTTGTCTTGTCACAGTGGTGGCATCAATCTCTGTTGGCTTGCGGAAGGTAGATTGGTTGAACTAGTTGCCGATTTGTACCTGAAACAGTGCATAAAGGGCTTCTTGGGTCTTCCGCCACCTGTATTTAGCTGGACGTGACAATATGACTGAAATACTGTCAAAAGGACGTAAAATTATAACAGATCAGAATGGTGAGTAACTGGGCCTTTGGTCAAGGACACAGCTGTTTGAAACTCTCATACATGTAGCTATTTCCAATTCATACTTCCTTAAATCTAACTTTCAAATTATGGTGCAGATATCAATATTAACTATTTCCAATGCATACTACCTTAACCCTTTCCCTGATAGAAGCGCATTTTAGCGCAGCTGTTTCTAGTATTAAATATAAGTAACAACTTAAAGCAGTTGAAGTAAAGCAGAAAACACCTATTATAGGGGCATTCTGCTTTTCTGAACTATTTTCTTCAGTGGAGTAATAAGTTAAATGGGTTAAAATGTGTATCTATAGAGTAAAGGGTTGAATCAGACTATATGTGGCAGTGAAACGGTGAAAGCTTTTTATAAACTATGCTGTGAAAGACTTAGCTCTTTCCTTAACTCTTTGCATGCTAGGTAATTATTTTGGTCTGCAACAATTGTTGTTTGCAAATAAAGCGTATATGTGTGACTAGTGTTCAACGAGTTAATACAGACTAACATGCTTATCCATGTGCTTTTATTACAGCCCATGTTCCAGTCTGGAAGGGCGGAGAGCAGTCACTGAAGAGACCAATTAAAGTAAGGAAACTGCTGTAATTTCAACACATTTAACCCATTTGATCCCCAAATAGACCAAGCCCTTTGGATGAGACTTTATAAACCTAGGTCCGATGTATCAGCGCTTTACACTTGGCATCCAAAAGAAACAGAAAACTCTGTCGATAGTAAGAGAATGGTGTGGCGCCCAGGCTTTCTGTATCCACTCACCTCTCTCTAAGTGTCCAGTCAGCCCATAGATGGCAGAAACAAAACCGTAGCAGCCCGTCTTCCTACTTCTGTGCAAAAGTGCAACAAATAGTACATAATCGATTGTGTTGAATATAGGTGGCAGCTTTAACCCTTTACCTGATAGTCTATATCTAGTGTTGAAGATAGATGACTTCTTAAAGCAGGTTGAAAGTAAAGCAGAATGCGCCTTAAGGCACATTCTGCTTTACTTTAAGCCTGCTTTAAGCTATCATGTGCTAGAAAATAGAAAAATATTCCCTATAATATATATTCATGACTGATTAAAATGGAACTATTTTCTTCAGCAAGGGAATAAATCATAATCGCTAAAAGGCGCTTCTATGGGGGAAAGGGTTAAGCAAGGTCAAAGTAAAGTAGAAAGCTCCTCAAAGAACTTTTGGCTGTGTTGCCATCTTGCTTTAAGCAGTATCCTGCCATATGAATATGGTAGGATATATTTGTCTAGGTATGAAGGAAAGAATAAAAAACCAAACTTGGATCACTTTCCTTTCAAGGTAAGGAGATAGACTTTTTGAAATGCCACATTCTGCTTTTCTTTCTGTCTGCTTTAAGCTATCACCTGCTATTAGAATATTGAAAATATTTATGATACATATATATGACTGTATAAATTGTAACTTTTTTCTTCATTAGAGTTATAAGTTAAAAGTTAATGTTCTTAAAGGCGTATATCTATGGAGTAACTGGTTAACCAACTGTTATTTCTGTGTGCTTATCGGGTAACAATACATAAGGAAGTCTTTATTTTGTTCTTGCACACTTGACAAATTAGTTTTATGTTGTATCATTTAGGATTGAGCTACTCAGGGTTCCATATAAGAGGGAGTAAACCGAACAAATCTAACATTTTCTCACTCATTTCAGTATCAAATACTATGTTTTATGGTGTCACAATTAATTACAATCGTATTTTCAAGACGATTCTAATGAGTAATGACACCATAGGGTTTAATGCATAAATAAAGATTTAGGTTTTTGAAATTCTCCCCTTATCTGGATACTGTAACCAAAACAGTTTGAACTTTAAATTACACTATGAAATTAAAAGATAAAAGACTTAACTTTGAAATTGGTAAGCTGGACTTAAAACATTGCATGGTGTGACCTTTTTTATGCCCCCGGCATCGACAGATGCGGGAGCATATAGTAATCGTCCTGTCCGTCCGTGTGTGCGTCCGAAACAAGGTTAAGTAGAT
Organism: Gari tellinella; assembly: GCA_922989275.2. Lineage (NCBI taxonomy): Eukaryota > Metazoa > Mollusca > Bivalvia > Cardiida > Psammobiidae > Gari > Gari tellinella. Next base: position 52,798,315 of record OV277867.1, read on the forward strand.
TTTACCGTTTCGTCTAGCATCAACACCTCTTACCCAAATGCTTTGATACTTATACAGTTGTTGCCTAGGACCATTCCCTATCCACCAATATCACCCAACTTTGATTATGACCTTGACCTAATTTGGACTTAGAATATTTTGATTGGGCTATTTCTTGGTTAACTAGATTTTACCGTTTCGTCTAGCATCAACACCGCTTACTCCAATGCTTGGATACTTATACAGTTGTTGCCTTGGACCAATCCCTATCCACCAATATCACCCAACCTTGATTTTGACCTTGACCTTGACCTAATTTGGACTTAGAAAAAATTCAAAATATACTGTCAAGGTTGCCACCGGGGGCATAAGCGTTTATGGAACGCGCAGTCTTGTTTTCTCCTGCGACAATTGTCTCATCAAGATCTCCCTATCCCATTCCCCATAAAACAACATTACATGTCTTTAATTGATCATTCCGCTAAAGAAAGTAGTTCCACTAAAGTGACTTTATACATTTATGAATATGCACCATAAGAAATGTTTTCTATGTCCTTGTTGATGGCAGCTGAAAGGTAAAGCAGAATATGCCTTAACCCTTTGAACCCTAGTCCCGCATATAGGCGTCATTTCAAACAGTGTACATGTAAATAATACACTTGTCCTGTGCAAACAGTGAAGGCCCAGATCAGAGGGCTCCGAAAGGAGCCCTCTGATCAGGGTCTTCACTGTTTGTCAGTAATGCCAAAATTGACAAAAACAACTCTTAAAAGCCAGAAATGGACTAGACAAAAATCGAAACTGGAATTGTCCATTTAAAGTTTCAGGGAGGAAAGAGTTAAGGTGCATTCTGCTTTACTTTCAATCTACTTTAAATTGTCACCTATCTTCAAAAGTAGACACATGCTATGGGGTAATTGGTTATGTGATCTTGAGTTGTGTAGGCTTATTTGATGTTTGTGTTTTGTGTTTGTAGAGAAGTGATGTTACAGATGGGATCATGGCAGCATGGAAGTCACCGGTCTCAGATGGCAAGACCTACCAGTGCTTTGGGTTAGTATATACAGTACTAAATGATTCAGTGTTTGTGGGCCACTCTTTACATAATTCTATAGTGGATCAGTTTCTACAGTGGATCAAATTTAATTTCAATGTCTAATCTGACCCAATGCAACCTCTTTACAAAATCAGAAGCAGCCTCCTAGCTATTTAGTGAAGCCTTACCTCAGTGTTTCAAATCTATGACCGCTAAAAATAAGGCTAATTTACTGCATAAAATAAAAGACAGGTGACAGCTTGAAGCAAGGTAAATGTAAAACAGAAAGCTCCTATAGGAGCTTTCTGTTTTACATTTACCTTGCATTAAGCAGTCACCTGCCTCAAACAACTAAAATTATTTAGTGGTTGTTATAGAGGGTTTTTACTGTATTTTCCAAACACATTTCCAGTTGCATTTAGAGCAGTAATGAACTGGAGCATATAACAGGCATCCATGAGTTGCAAACACATTTCTATTCTCGAGTGGCTTTTATAGCAGACTTAACTTAGTTTTCACCCATAAATGCACCCTTTTTAGCTCACCTGAGCCAAAGGCTCAGGATGAGCTATTGTGACCACTCTTCGTCAGGCGTCCGTCTGCCGTCGTCCGTCGTCCGTCCACATTTTCAAACAACATCTCCTCAGAAACCACTGACCCGATTTCAACCAAACTTTGTCAGAAGCATCAGTAACAAGGGGGAACGAAATATTGTTCAAAGTTTTTGGCTAGAGTTATTCCCCTTGCTAAAGGACCAGATTTTCTAGCATGACCGTATGAACAACTTGTAATGCATAAGAAAATCTTAAAAAATCTTCCTCTCTGAAACTGAAAGGCCCAGACTTTTGATATTTGGTATGTATCATGACCTAATGGTATTCTACCAAGATTGTTCAAATAATGACCCCTGGGGCTTATCAGTTTTTCTAAGGAAAACCTTTAAAAATCTTCTTCTCTGAAACCATAAGGCCCAGATCATTAATATTTGACATGTAGCTTTGCCCCATGGTATTCTACCAAGACTGTTCAAATTATAACCCCGGACCAAAAATGCCCCCGCCCCTGGGCTTATCAGTTTTACATTGAATTATAAAGGAAAACCTTAAAAAATCTTCTTCTCTGAAACTGTAAGGCCCAGATCATTAATATTTGACATATAGCTTTGCCTCATGGTCCTCTACCAAGATTGTTCAAATTATGACCCCCGGGTCAAAAATGGCCCCGCTCCGGGGCTTATCAGTTTTACATAGACTTATATAGGAAAACCTTTAAAAATCTTCTTCTGTAAGGACAAGATCTTTAATATTTGTCATATAGCTTTGCCTTGTGGTCCTTTAACAAAATTGTTCAAATTATGACCCCCGGGCCAAAAAAGGCCCGCCCTCAGGCTTATCAGTTTTTCATAGGAAAACCTTTAAAAATCTTCTTCTCTGAAACCGTAAGGCCCAGTTCCTTTATATTTGACACATAGCTTTGCCTTATAGTCCTCTACCAAAGTTGTTCAAATCATGACCCCCGGGTCAAAATTGGCTCCGCCCCTGGGCTTATCAGTTTTACATAGACTTATATAGGAAAACCTTTAAAAATCTTCTTCTCTGAAACTGTAAGGCCCAGATCTTTAATATTTGACATATAGCTTTGCCTTGTGGTCCTCTAAAAGATTGTTAAAATTATGACCTCCAGGCCAAAAATGGCCCTGCCCTCAGGCTTATTAGTTTCTCATAGGAAAACCTTTAAAAATCTTCTTCTCTGAAACCGTAAGGCCAAGATCATTTATATTTGACATGTAGCTTTGCCCTTTGGTCCTCTACCAAGATTGTTCAAATTATGACCCCTGGATCAAATTTGGCCCCGCCCGGGGCTTATCAGTTATATTAGCTATATCAAAATGTTGTCTTGCCCAGTCAGCTTCTATGGTACAATGTCTCAGGTGAGCGAAATGTGGCCCTCTGGGCCTCTTGTTTATGCATTTAATTTTTCTCCACTAAAGAAACTAATTCCATTTTATACAGTCATTAGTATGCACCATAAGAAGTATTTTCTATATCCTAGCAGATAGAAGCTTTTACATGCTGAAAGTAAAGCAGAATGTACCTTTAAACCTGCTTAAAATTGACACTTAGCTTCACAACTAGAAACAGGAAATGGGGGTAACAAGGTAAAGGATTAATAGCAGAACTGTACTTTGTTTTCATTTTGTTATCCAGGCCAGAGGAATACAGGATTTCAGAAATCATCAGATTTGCCAGACGCAGTCAAAAGAATGGTCAGACTCAGATAAGAAAGAATTTATTGTTTAGAAGGTGAGTATATACAGCCGTCCCTCTCTACAACGACACCCAATGGGAGACAAAAAATGTGTGCGTTGTTTGGAGGGAGTCGTTTTAGGGAGGGAAAATTAAGACTTTGCTTATGTTTGCATACAGCTTGAATCCAGATCGTTACATGGCCTCTGATCTGGATTCAAGCTGTTTTGTCATACGTCATTATATTTATTCTATCAAAATGTCCACTTGTATGTAACTTTGAGAAAAAACAACAGACAACAATTTTAAGCAGACAATATTGCTTCAGTAAAAGCGTTAGATATAATTGTCCTGCTTAGGGAACTGCAGCAAAGGTCATTGTAAGGAGGGATTAGCACATTCTGCTTTACTTTCAACCTGCATTTAGTGGACAACTAGTTTCAATACAAGAAACAGATAAGGGGTAAAGAGTTAACAGCCAAAAAGTATAACCTTTGCAAACAGTTTGCATCCAAATAGGAGGCCGCACAATCAGGTATTATCATCACTAGGACAATGAGTTAATGTTTATATATTTTAACTCATTCACCCCTGAAAATTCCAATTTTCCAATTTAGTCCATGTTTGACTATTCATGGTTGATTTAACAATATATTGCATCGTGACAAGCAGTAGACCCTGATCAGGGGGCTCCTTCAAGAGCCCTCTGATCATCATCTATACACTGTTTGCATAGGGAAAGTGTACTCTTCCCAGATACACTGTTTCACAGTTTGTTAATGACGAGTATACTCTTCACAAGGGTAGAATGTGTTAACTATATATTGTTCATGATTTTTAAGTTGATAGGGGTAGTCGTTCATGATTTCTCAGTTGATAGAGGTAGACGTTCATGATTTCTCAGTTGATGAGGTAGTCTTATTTACAATAGTTATTATCTGGTTCATTACACTATAAATCATTTGATGTGCTTGCGAGTCAAACATTTTGTTGCCAACCTTTGGTCCAAATGTTTCAAGGATTCAAAATCATATGATAAAACAACTTTATGATAAAAATTTCAATGGTCAAACAATGTCAAAATTTGTCATATTTCAATAATTAAATTTAATCAGTCATTTTAACCCTTTTCCTCATAGAAGCGCATTTAGTTTGTTCCCCCGCTGAAGGAAATAGTTCAAATTTATGAAGCCATAAATATATATCATAAGAAATTTATTATATATTCTATCAGATGGTCGCTTAACAAGAGGGCCTGAAGGCCCTGATATCGCTCACCATTTGTAATGAAGCCTGATAGCTTTACCTTTGAATTTCACCCGTTTTATTAGCTCACCTGAGCCGAAGGCTCAGGATGAGCTATTGTGACCACTCTTCGTCCGGCGTCTGTCTGCCGTCGTCCGTCCACATTTTCAAACAACATCTCCTCAGAAACCACTGACCCGATTTCAACCAAACTTTGTCAGAAGCATCAGTGACAAGGGGGAACGAAATCTTGTTCAAAGTTTTTGGCTAGAGTTATTCCCCTTGCCGTGGGACCAGATTTTCTAACATGACCGTATGGATAACTTTTAATGCATAAGAAAATCTTAAAAAATCTTCTTCTCAGAAACCCAAAGGCCCAGACCTTTGATATTTGGTATGTATCATTACCTAATGATCTTCTACCAAGATTCTTCCAAGTTTGACCCTGGGGCCAAAAATGGCCCCGCCCTGGGGCTTATCAGTTTTTAGCTTACCTGAGCCTTCGGCTCAGGATGAGCTATTGTGATACCATTCCGTCCGTCGTCCGTCCACACTTTCAAACAACATCTCCTCAGAAACCACTGACCCGATTTCAACCAAACTTTGTCAGAAGCATCAGTGACAAGGGGGAGCGAAATGTTGTTCAAAGATTTTGGCTAGAGTTATTCCCCTTGCTTTGGGACCAGATTTTCTAACATGACCGTATAGACAACTTTTAATGCATAAGAAAATCTTTAAAAATCTTCTTCTCAGAAACCAAAAGGCACAGACCTTTGATATTTGGTTTGTATCATGACCTAATGATATTCTACCAAGATTGTTCAAATTTTGACCCTGGGGCCAAAAATGGCCCCGCCCCAGGGCTTATCAGTTTTTCTTAGGAAAACCTTTGAAAATCTTCTTCTCTGAAACTGTATGGCCTAGATCATTAATATTTGACATGTAGCTTTGCCTTATGATCCTCTACCTAGATTGTTCAAATTATGACCCCCGGGTGAAAATTGGCCCGCCCCCGGGCTTATCAGTTTTACATAGAGTTATATAGGAAAACCTTTAAAAATCTTCTTCTCTGAAACTGTGAGGCCTAGATCTTTAAAATTTGACATATAGCTTTGCCTAATGGCCCTCTACCAAGATTGTTCAAATTATGACCCCTTGGCCAAAAATGGCCCCGCCCTTGGGCTTATCAGTTTTTCTTCAGAAAACCTTTAAAATTCTTCTTCTCTGAAACTGTATGGCCCAGATCATTTATATTTGAAATATAGCTTTGCCTTATAGTCCTCTTCCATGATTGTTCAAATTATGACCCCCGGGTCAAAATTGGCCCCGCCCAGGGGCTTATCAGTTTTACATAGAGTTATATAGGAAAATCTTTAAAAATCTTCTTATCTGAAACTGTAAGGCCCAGATCTTTCAAATTTGACATGTAGCTTTGCCTTATGGTCTTCTACCAAGACTGTTCAGCTTATGACCCCTTGGCCAAAAATGGCCCCGCCCTTGGGCTTATCAGTTTTTCATAGGAAAATCTTTAAAAATCTTCTTCTCTGAAACTGTAAGGCCCAGATCATTTATATTTGAAATGTAGCTTTGCCTTATAGTCCTCTACCAAGTTTGTTCAAATTATGACCCCCGGGTCAAAATTGGCCTCGCCCCGATGCTTATCAGTTTTACATAGACTTATAGAGGAAAACCTTTAAATTTCTTCTTCTCTGAAACTGTAAGGCCCAGTTCTTTAATATTTGTCACATAGCTTTGCCTTGTGATCCTCTACCAAGATTGTTCAAATAATGACCCCGTGCCAAAGATGGCCCCACCCTCGACTTATTAGTTTTTCATAGGAAAACCTTTAAAAAAAACTTCTTCTCTGAAACTGTAAGGCCCAGATCATTTATATTTGACCTGTAACTTTGCATTATGGTCCTCTACCAAGATTGTTAAAATTATGACCCTTTGATCAAATTTGGTCCTGCCCCAAGGCTTATCAGTTTTATATAGACTTATATAGGAAAAACCTTTAAAACTCTTTTTATAGCTATATATATCACGATATTGTTTTGTCACGTCAGCTTAGGTGCAATGTTCTCAGGTGAGCGACTTGTGGGCCATGGCCCTCTTGTTCTTAGGAAAACCTTTAAAAACCTTCTCCTCAGAAACTGTATGGCCTAGATCATTAATATTTGACATGTAGCTTTGCCATATGGTCCTCTACCAAGATTGTTAAAATTATGAACCCCGGGTCAAAATTGGCCCCGCCCAGGGGCTTATCAGTTTTACATAGACTTATATAGGAAAACCTTTAAAAATCTTCTTCTCTGAAACTGTAAGGCCCAGATCTTTAATATTTGACATATAGCTTTGGCTTGTGGTCCTCTACCAAGATTGTTCAAATTATGACCCCCGGGCCAAAAATGGCCCCGCCCTCGGGCTTATCAGTTTTTTATACGCCCGTCTTCAGACGGGACATATTATGTCGTGGCGCTGTCCGTCCATCTGTCCGTCCGTCCGAGTTGACAGGGGTCTACTTGTGTGACGAAAACCGGGGAAAAATGGCTACATCTGCTGCGATTTCGTTTTCTGTGACAGTCCCACAAGAAAATGTGTCTAAACTGCCTTAGATTTACTTGTGTGACAAATCCCTGGTGTCCGTAAAATCGCAGCAGAAGTACGCAGTTGGACACATTATACATTGGACATATATTGGGGTCCATACAGGATGGACAAGACCACAGTTTTCACTAAGTTGACTGGTATCATATTTCATTTGATCGGGGTTGTTGAGACGCATTCAGTTTTTTGATGGGTTTGATGTAAGCGCCGGAACGATATTGATCTCACGTGGACCAGTCTAGGAAAACGGTGCATTAGTAAAATCTCGCCGTGTCGGTGCATTAGTAAAATCTCGCCGTGTCGGTTTTTGAGATCGTATGCTTTCTGAGGGTAAGTGATTAATTTTTTACTTCAATATTTTCTTGTAGGTTTTGGTTTATTGTAGAATATCTGATTTCAACCTTCAGAAATAAACTGGTTGCTTTATTTCTTGATATATTAAACAAACTGGACTGGCTTGTGTGACTGGGAAACTATGAGTGAGCTGCCATATTGTTTGTTATGAAAGAGGGAACTTTGACCATGAGTATTTTCTTATTAGATGCCCGAGCTCTTGTATATATTTTGTCCAAATTTTATACAAGAGAGCTTGAATATAAGTGTTTCGATAACGGGTATCTAATTGATTTTGGAAACCAAAAAATAGAATGCAGTTGTTGTCATTCCCTACTAAACGTGGTCACTTTTTCGTTTCTTACAAATGTAAGTACATTTTATTTAAGATGTATACCCCTCTTAGCCGTACAGGCATCTGAATATAGCACGTCGTAGAATCCTATAAACGCTATTAAACAGTATTTAACCTTTTCGTGCCAATTCTATGCATAATGAAATTTGGATATTCACAATTCCAAGCATTTTTGTTATCTTTGCAAAAGTTCAAGGTCAGACAGTTCGCTACCCAGGGTGTTTTTACACTGGACGTTTCGCTACCCGTAAATTTTCACTATCCCCTATTTTTATCACCCAATATCGTAGTTTAAGTTTATTTACTATGAGTATGAAACATACTTCAAATTTAACGTAATATTAGAGTTTATGAAAGGATTAAATTATTGAAGTTTACTAATCTAAAATGTTCAGATAAAAATGAAATTAGCAGTAGTCAATTTTGAAAGGCGCTTCTTCGAGAACACTTGTTAACAAACGTGTGAACACAGATGAAAGAAAGACATTATAGTTCTGTCACAGTTAGTTTGGAGCCAGATTAGTATATAAAATTCTCTTCTATATTTACGTCAGATAGTTTGGATCCAGATTGATAAATAACCCCCTTATGTTATGTTCCTCTAGTTTTAATCTGGATTATAGACTCATGTGTTAAATAAAAATCTCTAACATTGAGCTTGCATTGGTTTGGATCCAGATTAATAAATAAATCTGTATAGATCTAGATGTGGTGGCTGTGCAAATATTCCGTCAAAAATTGTAATTATCTCTGTCCGTTACTTTGGATTCAGAGTATAAAATAAAACCCATTTATATATGGTGATTCCATTGGTTTGCATCCAGATCAATAAATAACATTCTCTGATCTGAGGTGGATGCGTGGCGTTTGCTCGTAAAATCTGTATTTTTTCTGTCCGTAGGTTGAATTCAGATTATTAAATAAAACGACTTATATGGAGCTAGCATTTGTTTGGCTCCAGATCAATAAATAAGAATCTTTGACGTCGACGCATGGCGTCTGTGTAAATATTTTGTCAAAACTGAAATGATCTCTTTCTGTGAGTTTGGATCCAGATAATTTGAAGAAAAAATCACTTATACATCAAAGATGATGATTCCTTTGGTTTGGATCTAGATTAATAAATGAAAAAGTCTGCTGTGCGTGACGTGTAACACCTGCAAATATTTGGTAAAAAAATGACGAGTCTTCTGTTCGTTGGTGTGGATCCAGATAAGTAAATAAACCTTTATCTATTTCTGTACGTCAGTTTAGATCCAGATCAGTAGATTCTAGAAAAAAAATCATAATGTGCGCGCACGGCGCCTGCATATTAGTAAATAAGAGGTGTGAAAAATAAAAACGGGTAGCTAAAAAGTCTAGGTAGCTGAAGCCACAAGGTAGCGAACATGCTAAGGTACCGAAAATCCAGGTAGCCTAACGTCCTGAAATCACAGAGTTCATTTTAAGTTTTATCACATTGGGCCCAGACGCCGGAATTCCTGACGTTTGATCTGTCGCTACACTGTTGGCAATGAACATAAAATGCGTTTATTGCCAATTTGGTAATGAAAAACGTCTTCCGCATGGTACATGATTAGAACTTAAAGGGCGAGTATAGTCGTCGCTATAGGATTGCAGTAGTTCAACACAATTTTAAAATAACATTCATTATTTGAGTCAATTGAGACTTTTTAGTTTAAACATATATTATTTCAATTATATACATGAAATGGGGTTGGGCCACAAGTTGACAGAGTCTACTTGTGTGACGAAAACCATGAAAAAAAAGGGTACTTCTGCTGCGATTTTGTCTTCTTCTTTGACAGTCACACAAGAAAATGTGTCCAAACTGCCTTAGATTTACTTGCGTGACAAATCAATGGAATCATCATACTTAAAAGTGATTTTTTATTAATCTGAATCAAAACTAACGGACAGAAATCATTCCAATTTTGACGAAATATTTGCACCGTCTCCATACGTTCATATCGGGAATTTTTATTCCTTAATCTGAATTCAAACCAATGAAATCACCATATACTGAGTTGTTTAAGTTAATAATCTGGATCCAACATACCAACAAAATAATTTCTATTTTGACGAACTATTTTTCTGACGCCACGCGTCCCCATCAGAGATTTTTATTTAATAATCTGGATCCAAACCAATGCCATCTCAATATAAGATGTTTTTATTAAACGAAAAAGGGGGTTATTTATTAATCTGGATCCCTACTAACGGACATACATAGAAGACAGTTTTACATACTAACCTGGATCCAAACTAACCATGACAGATACAATTATAATTTTGACGAAATATTTGTGCTTACGCCACGCATCAATTTGAGATATTTATATTTATCAATTTGGCTCCAAACCAATGGAATCTCCATAAAAGAGAATTTTATTTATTACTCTTCTCAATGCGGAAAACGATTTATTACTGATTGGATTTTTTGCGGAAGCTGATCTGTATCGCACTGGAGGAAATAAAGATATATATAAGGTGACATTAATTTAATTGGAGTGACAAGCGATTCAGAGCATGATCAGGCCCCGAGGTTATAAAAAAAACCTTAAAATGATATCTGTGCTGTAACTAGTATTTGTATACATAATTCTGCTGTAAAAAATTTCCCAATGAAGCTACTAAAAGCAAATAAAGCATATTTTGTAAAAAACTAGAGCCTGTAAACGAAATTAAAGTTTTGAGCACGTAGTTCAACAACTAGAGCCTGTAAACGAAATTAAGGTTTGAGCACAGAGTTCATTTTAAGTCTTATAACCTCGGGCCCAGACGCCGGGTTTCCTGACTACTGGTCTGTCTCTTTACTGTTGGCAATGCACATAACAGTTTCAGCATAAATGTGTTTATTTGTAATGAATAACGTCTTCCGCATTGTACTTTTACTAAAGGCGAGTATAGTCGTCGCTAGGATTGCAACAGCTCGGCACAATTTTAAAGTAACATTCATTATTTGAGTCAATTACAATGACTGTATTACACGTAGTTATTTTGCCATAAACGTTTACTAGTAAAAGTTTTGTCTTTGATTTTGTATGTTGTGCCGGACGTTTTTAATGATTTCTTATTCTTGTAAACGCCTTGTCTATAAAATAAACAGTCTGTAAACAATCCGTTCTTGCAGACAGGACCGGTTTCGGTCTGTAATAGACGACCTGGATCCCCAACATTCGAGTAGTAGAGAACTTTGTCCTGCAACCTGTAGCAACGTTTACATAGAGAGGTTACCCCGCTTAATAAATCTGGCTGCTTCCTTTACAAAGAGTTTTTTTTTAAAATATATTTTTTAAAGGAATCTAGGAATTATCTCATAAAAAAACACCTTCATTCTAGGAATGGTCGGCTTGTTAATTAACTACGGCCTGCTTGTTAATTAATAATACATGTAATAATAATGATAATAATAACGACTTTATCTACTGAGGCTACACATTACGGCAAGCCCAATCTTCCATGTGGGTCTGGAGATGCACTCGACATGAAGACAACACGTTTCAAAGAAGTTGTTAAAGACCCCCCCCCCCCCCCCCCCCCCCCAAAAAAAGTGTTCTCGATAGGCGTGAAACCAACTGTTGAAGCATTGGACTTGTGTGCGTAATACCACTAGTCTAGAGACGCCCTGACAAACTCATATTTAAGGGGTTTTCCAAACTAAATCACCAAATATAAGAAGCGGGCCTCACATGAGACGCTTCGATGATTCTTTGCTACATGCACGAGATCGTGCAGCACAAGATTTTCCCTGGGTAGGTGTAAGCCCCAAAACTAGATCGGGAAATGTCTTTAAACACTATTTTGACGAAATAATGATTGACATGTTGCATGCAAAAACACTTATCAGGAATCAATTATAATCGGAAGACCTTTAATCCATCCTTCAAAAGTTCAAAACGTGCCTCAGTATTTTCACACTCTCTTGAGCCAATTAGATCTACAGGCGATTATTAGCGCGTGCCGAGTACTCAGTGGCATGTTATATTATTACGTCTGTCGAAATGAAGACTGCTATTTATGGTGTCTGCTTAAATCGATATTCTCTTTATTTTATATGCATTTCTTATCCGATTTTAAATCAGTTTGGACGCAGGTGAAATTCTGTGATGGTCTCTCGTCTGGATAGAAACTGTTCTACAAACTACGAAGATACATGTCATGCTAAAAGTGAATAAAAACCGCCTTATCAACGAAAACGACAACAGATAATACTGACACAGGAACACCATGTTTCATTTAAAAATGATTTATTTCATTCAAGTATCTTATATAAATCAATGTTTCGCCTTTTTTATAAGCTATTAATGATAATTTATTATTTTAATATAGATATTTTTTTAATGGTACGCTGAGTGTGGAAATGGTACGTTCTTGTAAGCAGTTTCCACTCCTGTCGCGCCAAATCCGGGACAAGTGGAAAATACATCGGCACATTCTTTAGAATCTAGTCCTGAACAGGTGTCATTTCGTGTAATTTAATACAACAAAATATCAGGGCTGCCTTATCTGCTTCGTTTACATTTCACCATCAGCTAGTTTAGAACATCAAACACATTTAGAAACTGCATGACATTTATGCTCTCGTTCACCTAAAACTTTTAAACCACCCGCGAGGGCGTTTAGTTAGTTTAAGACATTCAGATTTGAAATATTTTTTCGACAAAATCTTTAAATGAACGTAAGTAAATACCAACTTTCATATTTTTTCAAAAAGAAAAACTCATCCCTGAAAACATATGCCCAACATCCTGTTCAGTGTCATTATTTTCTGTCTGCGTCTGCAGCAACTATAGAGTCTAGAATATATTGAAAACAAAATTGTAACTCAGCCGAAGCACGAATGAAGAACAATCTTCATTCGTGACAGAAGCGATAGTTATTTAGAAATTATTTTGTAACATCTATATATATGAAAATCAACGGCGAACTAGATCTAAACACAAAATGATAAATCGACCCAAAGTATGTTGCAGTGCTCGAACTTCGCTCTTGCGAACTCGCAAAATGCGAGTGGAATTTTGAAAAAGCGAGCTGAAAAATCCAGCACTTGAAACAAATTGCGAGTGTATAGTTTGATGTTCAGACGTTCCAAAATGTAAGTTTAAATTGGTAAAGACGAACACAGTGTCTATTGTCTAACCCTTCAGTTCTAATCTTGCAGTATTTTAAATAATTATCGCTATTCGCCCATCTGTTCTGTTCATATCTCGGCTATTTATAACTTCGGGAAACCCAGCACTTAACGCATGATTGATAGCCCGGCTTCATACGTTCCAACGCCGAATCAGCAATAGAAAAAGGGGAACCAGTCTATCAGCTAGTGACCTCAAACGATGGCGATGTTAATTAAAGTCAAATATCAACGTTTTCCAGTCGATCCGTCCTTCTAGCGTTTACAAACGGAAGGCTGACGAGAGCTTTAAGGAAGAACAGCCGAACACAGACTGAAAGCTTGCCCAAACCACGTTACGGAACTTACGAAGTAATTGGGTTTTATTGCTTTGTGCGAAAATGGGACGAACCACGCATCGCTAAAATCTGTCCTAAAATGGTAGAAAGAAGCACATCTTTCTTGAACATAATATTATGGACGATAGTGAAAGCGTTTTCGAAATATAGTGTACTGTCTGCCGACTGTCTTCACCAAAGATAAAAAAAATCATCCATAAACATCGAACTCTGAAAATATAACACGGCCCTTTCGCCCGCTTGACAAAACGACCCAGTTACAGTCCGTGTTTAAATAATCTGCGAACCTTGCTGTTTTGAATGAAAATTTACTATATGGGATGGACTGCAAATAAAGACTTATTTAGAGTTCAGAATAGTAACTGTACAGTATATACACAAAAAGAAACACACTAGTTATTATTTTTGAAACTTTATTTACATGAGTAATCTAGCATTAAGAATGAAAGTTCAACAAAGTAATGTTTATCTTATAATTTTGATCAAAATGATGTGAAACATCAATTTGTAGATAGTTGTGTTGAAAAAGCAAGTTGGAACCTGGTTTTGCAAGTAGAAAATATGGGCACTTGCAAGCCCTGTAATATCGTAATAGGTTGATACATTAATGTTAATTGACAACCATTTTACAGTGGTGACAAAACCATTACCCTAAATGGGCCCCACAATCATATCGGGTCTCAAAGAACAAGATTTGGTCACGTGACTAAAACAAGAAATCTTAGCGTTATATGAACTGATGTGACTGAGTTAATGAGTGACACCCATAGGGACTTTTTTTTAGGGATGATTTAATTTTAGAGTAATCTTACACAGAATGAGGTAAAAAGCAATAAATAATTGTCCTTTCAAGACGTTATTTGACGTTTTTCGAAATATTCCTCAACTTCCGGGTTGAAATGTAACATGTTTTCGCGACCTGTGGAATTCTAAATTCGGTCTTCTTAAGCCTGTTCATTGCTATATCATACTCTGTGTATGAAGGGATTGAAAGGGGGTGTGTTAGCAAATAAGTGGGTAGAGGGGTAGCACACGACAGACACATGTGGTTCCAACTTGTTATTGTACCTATACAATACAATACAGTACACTTGTCCTGAGAAAACAGTGTAGATCCAGATCAATTGGCTCCTATAGAAACCCTCTGATCAGGGTATTCACTGTTTGTCATTTTTGCAAAATAAAACAAACCCCAACAACCTTACAAAGCCCAAAATGGGCAATACTTTATTGGAATCTGTAAATTATCTACTGAAAAATTCAGGGGAGAATAGGTTAATTATAATTTTTTTCTTCCTTACTCTTCATTTTTATATACATGTACTGTTAGTCCGTGAATAATAAAGGAGAATATGAATATAATGATTATAACATGACTGTATAATTAACTCTCTTTGCGATTTGAGTTAAATGAGCAAGTTAACTTTTGGGGGGGGGGGGGGGGGGGGGGTATCTTAAGAAAAGTGGACATGTTAATTCAGAATAAGAGCTTGCATGATGATAAAAATCTTTTATAAAAATACAATTTAGAAGATCTATCTTTTAAATGAGCAATTTGAAAACACTCTATGGTATACTGGAAACATGCATTTATTAATATACTCCCACTACTTGTAGTTTGACAAATTACACACGACATGTTTGATTTTTCAGAATGGATATATATTGGAGTCGTGTTCCTGGACATGGTGTACCTAAGAAAATTTATTGGCCAGTACAGGTTGTCAGCTGGGAAAATCATGAAATTCAAGTCCTGTACAAGATAGACAAGGCTATGTAAGTATGAAAACTATGATATACATGTATATGGCTTTTTGATTCCATATCATGATTGATACCATAAACAACACCACATCTTGGCGGAAAATATATATATATAGCGGAGGGGTTTCAAAAACATTAAATAGGCTTTTCAAATGTTTATGTGATTAATAGAATCTCGCATTTGTGCTCATTAATTATCATTTTTATTAAACTTGTCGACTAAAATAAATATTAATTTAGTCAACTCGTTTATTATCTCTTTGCATGAATGTGGTGATATTATTGTAGCAGTGATTACCTAAATGCAAACAGTTTGGATCCAGATCCTATTTTGAAAATAATTTTTGAAAATTCTGGATTTAGAACAGTAACATACAACAATTTTACCTAGCATTCTTGGACAGTGGTGTCTGTGTCTTGTGTGACTCCCAAATGATATTCTTTGACTTCTGTGACAGTGGTGTCTGTGTCTTGTGTGACTCCCAAATGATATTATTTGACTTCTGTGACAGTGTCCGTGTCTTGTGTGACTCCCAAATGATATTCTTTGACTTCTGTGACAGTGGTGTCCATGTCTTGTGTGACTCCCAAAAGATATTCATTGACTTCTGTGACAGTGCTGTCCATGTCTTACTTCTGTGACAGTGCTTTCCATGTCTTGTGTGACTCCCAAGTCATATTCATCTACTTCTGTGACAGGAGCATTCTGCTTACTTTCAGCTTACTTTAAGCAACCATCTGCTATGATATAGGACATATTTCTCAACCATCTTCCATGATATAGGACATATTTCTGAGGGAACATATTCATAACTGAACAAATTGTGTACTTATGGGTTAAACTTGATCATCAGACCACCTCATTATTAGGACCAGCTGACAGCGATCCCAAATGTGTTCTTAATATTGAGGTTTTACTGTAGAGCATGTTTTATTATTTTTGTTGACATTCTCCTTACACCTCTGTGAGTCTGTGACCATGGAAATCTTGTGAGAGTTTAGTAGTGCTTTAGTTTCAGTTACAATACCATTTTCATACATTTTCTAGGTGATGAACCATTCTGACACGGAGATGCAGCAGATATGAAGACATCTTGGCCATTTGTCAAAGGTTCACATGACCCGCTATCGAGCAATGTAGTCATATATCGAGCGGGTAACGCTAGGGAAGATTCTTCTCATGCAAGATTTGAACATACAGGCCAATTATGTTCGAAAATCATTGCACAATGTGTATTTCCTAGATATTGTTAGAGATCGGGAGAATGATGTAAACAAACTATGAATACAGGCAATCTACCGAGGAGCCACAACAGCCTGATGTATACAAATTCAATACAGACCTTAATGCCTCAGGTGATAGTGATGAGGAGGAGAAATTGAAGTTGAGAGGTCAAGCAAGAGTAAAAGAAGTGTCAAAAAGACGGACAAAAGTGGTCTCAGAAAGAAATGACAGAACTGCATAACTATTTTTCAAAGCATTTGCAAAATAAAATTGCCTCAAGAATGGCAGCCTGGGGGTCACAGTTTTATTTAGAGTTATATAGTGAAAACTTTAAAGGTCTTATTCTCTGAAACTAATTTTAGATGGTGTAACTTCCACAAGTACTTTACCAATATTATTTAAATGGTTCCAGATCATTCATTGTCAATATGACCCAGGTGAGCGATTTAGAGCCATTCTGGCCCTTGCTTAATAGTGTTCCAGATCATTAA
This sequence comes from Gari tellinella, assembly GCA_922989275.2. Taxonomy (NCBI): domain Eukaryota; kingdom Metazoa; phylum Mollusca; class Bivalvia; order Cardiida; family Psammobiidae; genus Gari; species Gari tellinella. The sequence continues at coordinate 52,815,068 of OV277867.1, forward strand.
TTTTCTCACAAAGTTATTTCAAAATTGTCTTGATTATATATTTTCTCTTCAGTCATAAATTATAGTCTCATCATTAAAATGATTAATGATAACTGTAGTGGTTCATCTGGTGTCTAAACCTAGTCTTGACCCATTCCCCCATTGCTTCGTTTCAGTATTGAAGACAGGTTCTTGATTAAAAAGCAGAATGCTCCTTTAGGAACATTCTGCTTTACTTTCACCCTAGTTGAAGCTACCATCTGCTAAGATATAGGAAATTATTGATCTGGTGCATATTCATAACTGTATGAAGTAGAACTATTTTTTCGAGTGGAGGAACAAATTAAATGTGTTACGAGGGGTGTTTCATAATTAATGCAACTTCATCAATAACTTTAATAAAATAGTATAATTTAAAAAAAAACTGCATGATATGTGCATAATTGTTTTATTTTATATGACTGAAAGTTTCATAAAATTATTTCAAATAATAAAACCGCTTTGGCAATTTTAGTATCAGAATTTGTTCGAAAAATTACCTAAAAAATACACAAAAATGGTCCAGTGCCCTCAACTTTGGGTCATTTACGGTTCATGTGGTGACTTACTTAATTATGTGATATTACCATGCGTTATACCATTGTGTAGGTGAAGAATTGCATTTTCTTCTGATATATCACACATGCATTTTGCACTTATATTATTGAAGTTATTGATCAAGTTGCATTAATTATGAAACACCCCTTGTAATATGAGTGTCTATTGAGGAAAGGGTTAATTGCTATAGATGGTAATTTAGATAGTTTTAAGATGGCTCTGCATGCTCATTATGTATGTCTGATATGAAAATAAATCGAACATTTCAAAATGTGTTGGAAGTTGTACAAATCCATTAATTATTACCTTGGTTTTTGTTTCAATGTGGTTTATATAGAATTTTATTTGCTTTCATGGAGGCATGGAAAAAAACATAGACACACTAAAGTTTTTCCATACTTCCATGAAACTAAATATTCTATATATTACTTATATTGGCTAAGAGAAAAAAATTCTGTGAAGGCGTGCCCTAATTTTATTTATTTTCTAATGCGATTATGAAAAATAAATATAGCCAATCATTGCTCACCAAAAATATTGAAAACAATATCAAATTATGAAGGAATGAAAGTGAAACTAAGGTATTACTTTATGGGCAGCGGTATTAAATTTTGGATTTACCTCTAACGTTAAGTTTTAGTCTTGTTGCTCAAAAAGGACTGCAGCTACAGTCTCTCAACTTCATATGCTCATGCATCTTAATGATTACAGCATGTTGCATTGTAGTTTAGTGACCTTGACCTGTGACCTTGGTTAAAGTATATAGTCTTGGTATATCGTCACAGCTAAGTGTGACCTCAAAAATGCATTATGATGATTGGTCAACCGGAACCATTGACTAAATGAAAAGTGGGGGACTACATGATATATAATCCACAGTTTTTACAGCATCTGATTGGCAGAGAGGTTCAAACCATGTGCTAAAAGTACTATACCTTCAACTAGGACACTGATTGATCCTTATTCACGGGGGCCAAATACATATTATCATCAAACTGATTTGCTACGACAACCTATATGGGTATTATAAGAGATTTGTATTGCTACGAAGTCGGTGTATACAGTGAGAAATGTTTGTCTACAAAAACAAGGTTGCATTCGTAGCAATACAAATTTGTTATAATACCTATACCAGTTGTCGTAGCAAAAAATTTCATCGTATAGTCAAACAACTAGGTCTGACATGTCAAAGGTCAGCCAAGTCAAATTTTTTAGGGAAAACAGCATTCCGCATGTTCTCGGACCATATTTTAAACAGCCGAGATTCGTATATGAGATAAAAATGAAGGCGGAATTATTGTGAGCAGTTTAGCGCAGTAGATAATGTCTAGGTATGCCGGAGGCAAATAGCAGTATTTTTTAGTAAGTGTGGGTTCGAATCCCACGCCGACCTTAAACTTTTTAGCTCACCTGAGCACAAAGTGCTCAAGGTGAGCTTTTGTGGTCAGTCAATGTCCGGTGTCTGTCGTCGTGCGTTGTGCGTAGTGCGTCAACAATTTCTTCAAACATCTTCTTCTCCAAAACCACTTGCTTGATTGCAACAGGAATGTTCCTTGGGTCATGCTCTTTCAAAGTTGTTCAAAGAATTTGAAACCATGCAGAACTATGGTTGCTTCTGTGACTGATGTCCTTGCTTCTGTGACTGATGTCCTTGCTTCTGTGACTGATTGCTTCTGTGACTGATGTCCTTGCTTCTGTGACTGATGTCCTTGCTTCTGTGACAAACTTCTGTGACTTCTGCACAAGTGCGGTGCAGTGCGAACACTTTTTGATTTGTCACATAAGTATATTTTGTGGTCACACAAGCAGCATTGTCACACAACTACCCCGCAGTAGGTCCGTCCGTCTGTCCGTCCGTTAACTTTTTCATGTCCGCTCTCTAACTCAAACAAATTTAGTCTAATCCTTTTGAAACTTTGTCAGCATGTGTATGACCATAATATCTCGGTCAAGTTGGATAACCAGCAGGATTGCCCCAGACATTCAAGAGTTATGCCCCATTTTTTCGTAAAAAACGGGCATATTTTAGTTTGTCCGCTCTATAACTCAAACACATTTATTTTAATCCTTTTGAAACTTGGTCAGCATGTGTATGACCATGATGTCTCTGCCAAGGTTGATAACAAGCAGGATTGCACCAGGCATTCAAGAGTTATGCCCCTTTTTTCGTAAAGAACGGGCATTTTTTAGTTTGTCCGCTCTCTAACTCAAACAAATTTATTCCAATCCTTTTGAAACTTGGTCAGCATGTGTATTACCATAATGTCTCGGTTATGTTCTATAACCAGCAGGATTGCCCCAGACATTCAAGAGTTATGCCCCTTTTTTCGTAAAAAACGGGCATTTTTTAGTTTGTCCGCTCTCTAACTCAAATAAATTTATTCCAATCCTTTTGAAACTTTGTCAGCATGTGTATGACCATAATGTCTCGGTCAAGCTCCATAACCAGCAAGATTGCTCCTGACATTCAAGAGTTATGCCCCTTTAATCGTCAAAAACTGGCATTTTTTTGTTTGTAGCTCTCTTTCTCAAACAAATTTATTCCCATCCTTTTGAAACTTGGTCAGCATATGACCCCTAACTTTCAGGGTTCTTCCCCTTTTGTTTTTACCTTGATAGGGTTTTGGTATGACTACATTCTAAGATCGATTTGACGGGCGTATAATGTGCCCGGCTTGCGGTGCTCTTGTTAGCTCACCTGAGCCAAAGGCTCAAGGTGAGCTATTGGGATGGCCCTGTGTCCGTCGTCGTTAACAATTGCTTCAAATGACATCTCCTCCTATACCGCTTAACAGATTTCAAGCAAACTTTACTGAAACGTTCCTTGGGTCAAGCTCTTTCAGATTTGTTCCAAGAATTAAAAACAATGCAGAACTCTGGTTGCCATGGCAACCAAAGTGAAAAAATAAGGAAATCTTAAAAAATCTTCTTGTCAAAAACTACAAGGACCAGAGCTTAGATATTTGGCACATAGCATCACCTACAGGTCCTCTATCAAGTTTGTTCAAATTATGCCCCTGGGGTCAAAATTGGCCCTGCCCCGGGGGTCACAGTTTTACATAGAGTTATATAGTGAAAATTTCAAATGTCTTCTTCTCTGACACTAATATGACCAGAGCTTTGATATTTGGCATGGTGACACTTCTAAATGTCCTTTACCTATTTTGTTCAAATGGTTCTGGTCGGTTGAATATCTAGGTCATAATTCACATTCAATATATGTATAGCAGACAGCAATTCAGCATTATAAGAGTTAGACCCTAGCCACATTTCCTACTGGCAGAGTTACATAACTGAACTCAGCCCAGTCAGGTCAGCTGAGGTTCACTGTAACTGCAGCATATGGTGTTGTCTGCTACATTTTTTATGCCCCTGCAGTTGGAGGCATATTGTTTTTGTCTGTCTGCTTTTTTTTGTCTGTTTGTCAATTTGTTTGTCTGTCAGTCCACAACTTTAATCTTAGCCATAACTTTGTTAAAGTTAGAAACTTTATATCTCAGGCCATGTTCTGCAAAGGTCAATGTCATTTTTGAGTTATTTCCCAGTGTCATATTTTCTTGTCTTTGAGATAACTCCAGTTCTACTGATGTTAACCCATTACCCCATACATATGCCTTTTTATGCCTTTAATTTATTCCTCCTCTAAAGAAAATAATTCCACTTTATACAGTCATAAAAATGTAAGATATAAGAAATGGTATCTATATCTTAGTAGATAATAACTTAAAGCAGGTTGAAAGTAAAGCAGAATGGGCAATAAATAATCATACGGAAATACATGTAGCTTGATAAGAAGAAGTGTCATGGATAAGGGCCATAACTCTGCCAACAATATTTTTTTAAGTTATTCCAATTTGTCATGGTTTTTTGTCTGGAAGATAATTCCATTTACAGCTGTATTAAAATGTTGTCTTGCCTATTAAGCTAAGGCACAATGACCTCAGGTGAGTGAATTAAGGGCCATGGCCCTCTTGTCATAGGAAAACCTTTAAAAATCTTCTTCTCTGAAACTGTAAGGCCTAGATCATTTATATTTGACATGTAGCTTTGCCTTAAAGACCTCTACCAAAGTTGTTCAAATAATAACACCTGGGTCAAAATTGGCCCCGCCCAGGGGCTTATCAGTTTTACATAGACATATATAGGAAAACCTGTAAAAATCTTCTTCTCTTAAACTGTATGGCCTAGATCTTTAATATTTGACATAAAGCTTTGCCTTGTGGTCCTCTACCAAGATTGTTCAAATTATGACCCCCAGGCCAAAAATTTCCACGCCCTCGGGCCTATTAGTTTTTCATAGGAAAACCTTTAAAAATCTTCTTCTCTGAAACCGTAAGGCCAAGATCATTTATATTTGACATGTAGCTTTGCCATATGGTCCTCTACCAAGATTGTTCAAATTATGACCCCTTGATCAAATTTGGCCCGCCCCGGGGCTTATCAGTTTTACAAAGACTTATATAGGAAAACCTTTAAAAATCTTCTACTCTAAAACTGTAAGGCCCAGATTCTTAATATTTGACATATAGCTTTGCCTTGTGGTTCTCTACCAAGTGTGTTCAAATTATAACCCCTGGGCCAAAATTGGCCCCACCCAGGGGCTTTTCAGTTTTTCATAGGAAAACCTTTAAAAATCTTCTTCTCTTAAACCGTAAGTATCTGACATGTAGCTTCGCATTGTGGTCCTCTACCAAGATCATATTATGGCACCTGGGTCATAGCTATATCAAAATGTTGTCTTGCCCAGTCAGATTCTATGGTACAGTATCCTCAGGTGAGCGAAATGTGACCCTCTGGGTCTCTTGTTCTAAATCCATTCAAGTTTGTCGACCTACTGTAGTATAGTAGAGTACATCAAAGGCAAATAACAATGGGCCTAAACAGTTCTGAAATGAAGCCTTTTTGTAGCATTTCAAAGTATATCAAGGGCAGGTAACTATTACCACAATGATAACATTTCAACAATAATTGCACTCCTTCGAGAACGTATAGCTACATCCTTTGTGTACAAGTATAATCAAAATCCATTGAAAACTGTAGTTGCAAGAGTGTAAACGCTGTAAAATATGGCATTTTCAGCAATTCAAAGGTAGATATATCTTGATCTATTTGTCAGATTCCAACCATAATCACCCTTTTTCGAACTCTTATGGTCATATACAATCTGGGTAAGTTTGAGAGAGCTTGGATAAATATTGTGGCCTCTAGAGCGTAAACACTGTTAAATTTATCATTTTCAGCAATTCAAAGGTAGATAACTCTTGACCTATTGATCAGATTACAACCATAATTAAACTCATCTGAAGTCTTATGGTAATATACAATCATGAGAAAGTTTGAGAAAGATTGGATAAAATGTGTGGCCTCTAGAGTGTAAACATCGTTAAATATGGCATTTTCAGCAATTCAAAGGTAGATAACTCTCGACTTATGAGTCTGATTTCAACCATAATCGAACTCATCTGAACTCTTATAGTTATATACAATCTGAGCAAGTTTAAAATAGATTGGATAAAAATTGTGAACTCTAGAATGTAAACACTGTTAAATATGGCATTATCGGCAATTCAAAGGTAGATAATTCTTGATCTGTTTGTCCGATTTCAATAAAAATCAAACTCATTCAAACTCTTATGGTCATATACAATCTGGGCAAGTTTAAAAAATATTGGATACATACTGTGGCCTCTAGAGTGTAAACACCGTTAAAAATGGCATTTTCAGCAATTCAAAGGTAGACAACTCTTGATCTATATATCTGATTTCAACCACAATCGAACTCTTTCGAATTCTTATGGTAATATACAATCTGGACAAGTTTTAGAAAGATTGGATAAATACTGTGGCCTCTAGAGTGTAAACACTGTTAAATATAGCATTTTCAGCAGTTCAAAGGTAAATAACTCATGACCTATTTGTCAGATTTCAACCATAATCGAATTCATCCGAGCTCGTATGGCAAGATACCATCTGAGCAAGTTTGAGAAAGATTGGATAAATATTGTGGCCTCTAGAGTGTAAACTAAAATTGTTGACGACGGACGCCGGACATTCAAGGATTGCAAAAGCTCATCCTGAGCTAGCTCAGGTGAGCTAAAAAGGCTGAAAGTGAAGCAGAATGCGCCTTAAGGCGCATTCTTCAACCTGCTTTAAGTAGTCGCCTATATACAAAACTATAAACAGGCTATGGGGTAAAGGGTTAATACCATGATACTGATTCTGCTCAAGTCTGAACAGTCAATAGTTTGAGAACAACTCATTCATTACATACACTTTATAACCATAGGGCCAGATACAAACCTGTCAAGTAGTTCTATCATTGTGCCGTTAGCCCTTTACTCCATAGCCTATTTTTAGCCCACCTCCACGAAGTGAGGGGGGCTTATGCTATACCCCGGCGTCCAGGACTTGGATATCATAAATTGAGCAAACAACTGCACTTACGGTCACAAAATTTCATATGCTGATGCACCTCAATAAGTTGACCACGATGCATTGCAGATTGGTGGCTTTGACCTTGACCTCTGGGGTCAACATTAAGGTTTTGCATTGAACTTTGTTCTGAGCAAACGACTGCACCTACCATCATGAACTTCATATGGCTAAAGCAGCCCTCTGATCAGGGTCTGCACACTTTGATATTTTCATTCGTTTTTGTTGTCATTCCAAAAATGTAACAGTAGACTGGTTCAAAATGCCTGTACTAGGAGAGTCCAAAACGATAATAAATACCCATAAGAGAATATTTAGGGTTGAAAGGGATCAAATGTATATCTGTGGAGTTATGTGTTAACTCTTTGAGCCCTAGTCACTGATATATGCATCCTTTGCAAACAGTGTGCCTGTGAAGAGTTATACTTGTCCTATTCAAACAGTGTAGACATTGATCAGAGGGCTCCTTAAGGAGCCCTCTGATCAGGGTCTACACTGTTTGTGATATTGTAATACATTGACAAAAACAACCAGAAATAGTCAAAAATGGACTAGACTTAACCAGGAACTGGAATTGTCTTTTTGAAGTTTCATAGAGGAAAGGGGTAATTAATGTATACATGATGAGCAAGGCAAACTGTTTCCCACTCAGATTAAAACTGGTACCCAGAATTGTCATTTACTATATTTCATTGCAATGCATTTGCGTTTGAACGAAAGAATCAAGTTTTCTCCATTGTATTTTAGGCGGGTAGCCAACTCGCAATTGATGGCCATGGACGGCCATCGATTTGCTTACTGAACTCATGGCTGATTGTATTTCAATTTCAGGATGAAATGTTCAATGGAAGAATCATTATATATAAAATACGGAATTAAAATACCATCATTCACATTGGACCGACTGGAAAGGGTAAGTTGTAAAATGTAATCATTGAAATAGTTGTTCAGTACAAGTTTTGATATTAGCGTTGGTATAGTATAAGTTAGTTGGGTTTTTTTTAAAACAGAAAAGTTGAATATGAGTGCCAAACAGTTTGGATTTAGATCTGACACCACATTACGAGGCATCTGATCTGGATCCAAACTGTTTGCAAACGTTGACCAAGTTGCGCTAAGCATGATAAGGGTTATTTGTATAAGTCGGTTGTTCAATGCAACTAGGGGACATATGGGTCTTACAGACACATCTAGCTTTCTTTTAACCCATTTGCATGCTGGGTTATATTTGGCGGCCATTTTAAAATGTCGTCTGCAACGGGTATAACTCAAATATTTGCAAAAGAATTAAGCAGTTTCTGATAGAATACTGAACTAGCTGCTGCAAACAGTTTTGATCTCAGATCAGGCTCCACAATGTGGGACCTGATCTGAGATCAAAACTGTTTGCCTAGAGGTACACCTTAAACCTTAAAGTGTATCCAACATAAAATGGGTTAAAAAGAAAAAAAAAAGTTCTGACAATAAGTTCTACTTTACAGCTATTTTTAGCTCACCTTGAGCCAAAGGCTCAAGGTGAGCTATTAGGATGGCCCTGTGTCCGGTGTCGTTAACAATTGCTTCAAATGACATCTCCTCATATACCGCTTGACAGATCACAACCAAACTTAATAGAAATGTTCCTTGGGTCAAACTCTATCAAATTTGTTCAAAGAATTAAAAACAATGCAGAACTCTGTATGGCAACCAAAGTGAAATATAAGGAAATCTTTAAAAATCTTCTTGTCAAAAACTGCAAGGGCCAGAGCTTAGATATTTGGCACACAGCATCATCTACAGGTCCTCTAGTAAGTTTGTTCAAATTATGTCCCTAGGGTCAAAATTGGCCCCGCCCCGGGGGTCACAGTTTTACAAAGAGTTATATAGTGAAATTTTCAAACATCTTCTTCTCTGAAACTAATATGGCTAGAGCATTGATACTCGGCATGGTGACACTTCTAGATGTCCTTTACATATTTTGTTCAAATGGCTCCAGTCGGTTGCATAAGTAGGTCACAGGAGCTAAAAATAGATTTTTTCAATGAAAACTTTAAAAATCTTCTTCTCTGAAACTACAAGGGCCAGAGCTTAGATATTTGGCACATACCATCATCTACAGGTCCTCTATCAAGTTTGTTCAAATTTTGTTCCTGGGGTCAAAATTGGCCCGCCCCGGGGGTCACAGTTTTACATAGAGTTATATAGTGAAATGTTCAAACGTTTTCTTCTCTGAAATTAATATGGCCAGAGCTTTGATATTCATCATGGTGACACTTCTAGATGTCCTTTACATATTTTGTTCAAATGGCTCCGGTCGGTTGCATAAGTAGGTCACAGGAGCTAAAAATAGATTTTTTCAATGAAAACTTAAAAAATCTTCTTGTCTGAAACTACAAGGGCCAGAGCTTAGATATTTGGCACATAGCATCATCTACAGGTCCTCTATCAAGTTTGTTCAAATTATGTCCGTAGGGTCAAAATTGGCCCCGCCCCGGGGGTCACAGTTTTATATAGAGTTATATAGTGAAATTTTCAAACGTCTTCTTCCATGAAACTAATATGGCCAGAGCTTTGATATTCATCATGGTGATACTTCTAGATGTCCTTTAATAATTTGTTCAAATGGTTCCGGTCGGTTGCATAAGTAGGTCACAGGAGCTAAAAAAATAATTTTTGAATGGAAACTTATAAAAATCTTCTTGTCTACAACCCTAGTACCCTGATCTTAGAATTTGACACATAGCATCATCTACAGGGCCTCTATTAAGATTGTTCAAATTATGCCCCTCAGATAAAAAATGACCCCATCCTGGACATAAGTCATCTCCATTTTGTCAGTGATTCTCAGGTGAGCGAAATATGCCCCATGGGGCTCTTGTATTAAAAAGAAGGATCTTCCCATACACTGTGTTGTAGCAACCAAATGCAAAAAACATATATTACCAGTGATTCAGATTGGGCCTACTAACTATAGGACACTTGTCCTAAATGATGATTTTTTTTTCGGCCATTCTGTCCCAAAGAAAAAAAAAGTCTCGGCCATAATCAAACAGCTCAAATCTTATTTAAATCTAAATCATCTTGTTAAAACAGAAACTTGCTACCGTAATTGGTACTGATATGTGAAATTACGATTTTCAAGAATCTAAAAAGTTCGCCGCTTCTGAGTTTTTAGCTCACCTGAGCCAAAGGCTCAAGGTGAGCTATTGGGATGGCCCTGTGTCCGTCGTCCGTCGTCGTGCGTCGTCGTTAACAATTGCTTTAAATGACATCTTCTCCTATACCGCTTGACAGAATTCAACCAAACTTTACAGAAATGTTCCTTGGGTCAAGCTCTTTCAAATTTGTTCAAAGAATTAAAAACAATGCAGAACTCTGGTTGCCATGGCAACCAAAGTGAAAAAATAAGGAAATCTTAAAAAATCTTCTTGTCAAAAACTGCAATAGTCAGAGCTTAGATATATGGCACATTGCATCATCTACAGGTCCTCTATCAAGTTTGTTCAAATTATGCCCCTGGGGTCAAAATTGGCCCTGCCCCGGGGGTCACAGTTTTACATAGAGTTATATAGTAAAATTTTCAAACGTCATCTTCTCTGAAACTAATATGGCCAGAGCTTTGATATTTGGCATGGTTGCACTTCTAGATGACCTATACCAAAATTGTTCAAATGGTTCTGGTCGGTTGCATTACTAGGTCACAGGAGCTAAAAATAGATTTTTTCAATGAAAACTTAAAAAATCTTCTTCTCTGAATCTACAAAGGCCAGAGCTTAGATATTTGGCACATAGCATCACCTACAGGTCCTCTATCAAGTTTGTTCAAATTATGCCCCTGGGGTCAAAATTGGCCCCGCCCCGGGGTCACAGTTTTACATAGAGTTCTATAGTGAAATTTTCAAACGTCTTCTCCTCTGAAAGTAATATGGCCAGAGCTTTGATATTTGGCATGGTGACATTTCTATATGTCCTATACCAAAATTGTTCAAATGGTTCTGGTAGGTTGCATATGTAGGTCACTGGAGCTAAAAATAGATTTTTTCAATGAAAACTTTAAAAATCTTCTTCTCTGCAACTACAAGGGCCATTATAAATGTTAGATATTTGACACATAGCATCGCCTACAGGTCCTCTATCAAGTTACTTCAAATTATGCCCCTGGGGTCAAAATAGGCCCCGCCCCGGGGGTCACAGTTTTACATAGAGTTATATAGTGAAATTTTCAAACGTCTTCTTCTCTGAAACTAATATGGCCAGAGCTTTGATATTCAGCATGTGACACTTCTGGATATCCTTTACCTATTTTGTTCAACTGGTTTCAGTCTGTTGCATATGTAGGTCACAGGAGCTAAAAATAGATTTTTTTTCCAATGGAAACTTACAAAATCTTCTTGTCTAAAACCCTACTACCCTGATCTTAGATATTTGGCACATAGAATCATCTACAGGTTCTCTTACAAGATTGTTCAAATTATGCCCCTCGGGTAAAAAATGACCCCTTCCTGGACATAAATATTTATCTCCATTTTGTCAGTTATTCTCAAGTGAGCGATAATGCCCAATGGGGCTCTTGTTTTTCCACCGATGCAGCAGCGTTTCAAATTAAATCGTTCAACAAACTGCCAACATTTTCATTAGGTGTTTGTTACCTTGTTTGTTTCGTTTTAAATACGAAAGCTGACAACCAATGATTTACAACTGTCTATAGTTTATCTGACTCTTCCACGCTTAGATTTTGATATTTTGTTGACAGTTTTTCTACCAAACACTATTTTCGGAGAACTTTGATTTTATCGTTCATATATATAGATATATTTGTGAGTGCACAGTAACCTCCCTTTTTCTAACGGTGCGCAAGTAAATATTTACCATGCGGAAATCAATCCTTACAACGACGCATATCAGAGCACAATTCGTATTCCCTTTTGGGGGAACGATAAGAATTTGAAACTCGTTTTTCCTGAAATTAATTAGTTAAAAAGACAAAATGAAGCTTATCTGCGTCTCTGTTGTCGTATTCAGCGGGAATTCTACCGGCCATTGTGTCTGCCAATCTTTAAAACTACCGGCCCTTATGTCCGACGAAAGGATTTTTTCCCGGCCATTTTCATTTTCTTTCGGCAATTTGCCGATGGCCGGGCCCAATCTGAATCACTGATTACAATTTTTTATGCTCCCCTTTAGAGGGGGAGCATATAGTTGCCGCTTTGTCCGTCAAGACGGACGGACGCACGTCCGTTTGTCTGTCCGTCCGTTCTCTCGAATGATACATTGTGCAACTTTTTTTTCGCCCAGATATACACTGTGTGTCTTTTTTTCATTGTGCAACTAGTCACACAAAACATGTTGTCAAAGTATCTTCAAAATTTGTCTTTTCCAACATAAAACCTATTGGTAGAAGTTGCACAACGTTTTTGTCCAAAGTGATGTCCCTGTCAAAATGTCCATCAATTTTTTCTTACGAATGATACATTGAACAATTTTTTTTTCGCCCAGATATACACTGTGTGTCTAAGAAAAAAAAAAAAAAAGCCTCACAATACGATTTTTATAGTCCCACAAAATATTAGACACACAATGTATCATTCGTAGGTCTGTGCTTACGGGAGGGTACTTATGTGGCTAAAATTCTAAGCCCCATAATTGAAAAACATTAACCTGGCCGTCTCTTGTGACATTAACCTGGCCATTTCTTGTGACATTAACCTGGCCATTTCTTGTGACATTAACCTGGCCAGTTGTGGGACATAGGGTTAGGGTTAGGGTTAGCCTCCAGATCATTTTTTTCCAAGTTAGAGCGAAAATAAATTGTCGCTTGTATGGCTAGCCACCCATAACAAATGCATAGAAAATACTCACATAAGAATCCTCCCGTTAGAACGTCCGTCCGTCCGTCCGCGCCATTAAAATAGGTAAGAGGGCCAGATAACGGGAAACATAACAAAAGAAGACTATTAATAGAGTTAATTCCGTAACAATACACTAAGGGGCCATGGCCCGTTAATGGCTGTTATTCGAACAAAAGAAAATAACAAAAGAAAAGGCCCTCTAACCCACTTCGGTGGCACCGTTCGTCCGTCCGTTCCCACAATATGATAGTATGTGGCTAAAATTGTGTCCATAACCTAGACACATAATTGAAAAACATTAACCTGGCAGTTTCTTGTAACATAAACCTGGCCATTTCTTGTGACATTAACCGGGCCAGTTGTGGGACATAGGGTTGGGGGTAGGGTTAGCCTCCAGATCATTCTATAACAAAGTTAGTATTCATTTATGTGGCTAACCACATGTATTTTAGCCACATAAAAGAGATACAATAAAGAAGGATATGGCTTCTTAAATGGAGATTGTGGGTACGTCCGTCACGCTTTTTTATCCGGAGCATATCTCCTTAATGGTACACCGTAGGTTGATGAAACTTGATACAGTGATAGAGAATGACAGAAGGAGGTGCAGTACACAAGAACTGTAACTCTCTCTTCTCCCAATTTTGAATTATCTCCCTTTTTCTCATAAAAAAAATCAATTTTGTCTGGAGCATATCTCTGGACTGTTACACTGTAATTTGATGAAACTTGTTACAGTGATAGAGAATGACTAAAGTAAGTGCAGTACACAAGAAGGGTAACTCTGTCATCTCCCAATATTGAATTATCTCCCTTTTTCTAAAAATTTAAAACAATTTTGTCCGGAGTATATCTCTTGACTGCTACACCGTAAGTTAATGGAACTTGATACAATGATAGCTGATGACATGAGGAGGTGCAATACACAAGAACCATGACTCTGTCATCTCCCAATATTTAATTATCTCCCCTTTTCTATTTAAAAAAAATCAAATTTTGTCTGGAGCATATCTCCTGGGCATTGCATTGTAAGTTGATGACACTTTATAGAGTGATACAGGGTGAAAGAGGGAGTGCTGTACTCAAGAACCGAACTCTGCCATCTCCCAATATTGAATTATCTCCCTTTTTCTACATAAAAATTTTAAAAAATCAAATTTTCTGCCGTACTGTAACTTGATGAAACTTGACAGTGTTAGAACATGATAAAAAGAAGTGTAGTACACAAGAAGTATAACTCTGTCATCTCCAAATATTGAATTGCCTCCCTTTTTTTCATAAAAAAAATCATTTTTGTCTGAAGCATATCTCCTGAACGTAAGTTGATGAAACTTGATACTGTGTTCATCTACTAAACATGCTATACCCACAGGGACCCGGCACGATTGATTTTTGAGAGAAATGTTTTCAAAAGGTATATATGGAGACAAGGGGTACAACTGATTGCTAGTACATTCTCACCGTATCTCGACAAAACCGGGCATATCATAAATAATAATTGATGAAACGACACCCTTTTTGCACTTCTGTCTAGCTTCTATAATACCCTTCCATAAAAAACATAACATAAAACCAACTGCAAGCATGCACTTTCAAAAGTAATTGCATTTACTCACAGAAATCAACGACTTTTGGAAAACGGGACAGGTGTTCGTTCACAGCTGAAACCGCATTGACCACTACTGTGTGCTTGTATAGGCGGTAATATCGAACATGACAGTCATACAGTTCCATGGATATCCATTCTTTACACCGATCAAAGCTGATTTATACTCAAACCATTGCAATACCACCAACAAATTTGCATGTTTTCATCGGCAGTAAAGCTCTTCTTGTACATGTAGGCTTTTTTGGTACGGCAATGATTTGAGAAGAAATCAGCTTTGATCGGTGTCAAAGCTGTATATTTATGGAACTGTATGACTGTCATGCTCGATATTACCGCCTAAACAATCGTACAGTAGTTGTCAATGACTGTAACACTCGATTACCGCCTAAACAAGCGTACAGTAGTGGTCAATGCTGTGTTAGCAGTGAACGAACACCTGTCCCGTTTTCCAAAAGTCGTTGATTTCTGTGAGTAAATGCAATTACTGTTGAAAGTGCATCCTTACAGTTGGTTTCATGTTATGTTTTTATGGATGGGTATTATATTAGCTAGACAGAAATGCAAAAAGGGTGTCGTTTCATCAATTATTATTCGTGATATGACCGCTTTTGTCGAGATAGGGTGAGAATATACTAACAATCAGTTGTACCCCTTGTCTCTATATATACCCTTTGACAATTTTTTCTCTCAAAAATCAATCGTGTCGGGTCCCTGTGGCTATACCTTAGGCTTTTTCTTTGTGGGGAGCATCCATCGTTGGGAACGATATTCTTGTATTAGGACAATTATAAGATGCTCAGAAAGGCAAAGCTATTTACTCCATAGCCTGTTTCTCGTTTGGAAGAAAGGTGACCACTAAAAGCATATTGAAAGTAAAGCAGAATGTGCCTTAAGGCACATTCTGCTTTACTTCCAATCTGATTTAAGCTACCATCTGCCAAAGTTTCTCATGATAAATATTTATGACTATGTATTGAATGTTTTATTCAGTGGAGTCGTAAATGACAGGGTTCCAGATAAGGGGAGTATTACAAAAAATAAAATCTGGTGCTAAAATGAGTGAGAAAATGTTGGAGCCCTGTAAAAACGTGTACATATTGAGTAGTGGGTTAAGCCTGTTTGGCAAAAAGATCATAAGGCTCCAGATAAGGGGAGTATTTCAAAAATTAAAATCTTTATTTCTGAATGAAACCCTATGGTGTCACTTCTCATTAGAAACGTCTCTTCGAAACGCTTCTAATGAGTAGTAACACTATAGGATTGGTGCCGAAAGGAGGGAGAAAACATTGAATTTGTTCAGTTTACTTTCCTCTTATCTGGAGCCCTGGCCGCTTGGATCTTCACATTGTATGATAACATGAACAAGTTGCTGTCTGTTAAACAGGAGAGCATATCTGACAGAGTAGATCCCAACTTGCCAAGCCTGGCCGATCTTGATGTACACCCAGAGAATGTGGAGGAGTACATGCAGTGGTTACTACAGCCCTATCTTCATGACCCATACCACAAGTTCTTGGCCGGACAGAAGCTCGTGGCAGATCCACCTCTCAGAGCAAATGCAGAACCTGCTATGACTTTGTGATGCTCTCGGACGTAGAAATAAACTTTTAGGTGTTTTACAGTGACAAACTGCAGTCTTACAACTACTGTTTGGTTGTTCAGGAATATGAATATATGAGCAAGTGTACGATGGAAACTTGTATGCTTCATATGTGCTTGTCAAGTCCATATAATAATTTAACTATTAAAACATGTTGGAAATATGTATGCAAGTTATGTTTTCTTTGAAAGACCTGTTGATATAAGTAAATCCCCCCCCCCCCCCCCCCTCAATTTTTACCCCTTTACCCCATAGTCTGTTTCTAGTTTTAACAAGAGCTGTCCTTAAGACAGCAAGCTCGACTATCTGCTCCTTTGTACTAAAAGCAGTTATGGAATAATAAAAATATTAGTTGTAGTGATATATGCCTTAAGTGAAGGGCATTTTCTAGGTTGATGAAAAAACTCAACGTGGATGTCCAAGTTCAAAAGGGGAGATAATTCATACAAAATACCACCTAGAATTGTCCTCTTTGATGATTGAGGGCAGGTTAGATGTGTATGGTAAAATTAAAATGCAACAAAAGTTATATTTGCTTTAAGAGGATGGCATTTTCTAGGTTGATCAAAAACCTTAACATGCAACGCCAACGCACGGGTGACTGTAATAGCTCTCCATATTCTTCGAACAGTGGAGCTAAATCAAGGAAGGTTGAGAGTAAAGCAGAATGGGCCTGAAGGGGGAAAGGGTTAAATAAAACCTTAAGTAACTACGATGTAAACAAGTAAATGACAGTGTTTTGAAAATATATACAATTTATTTAAATCTTAGTGACTTAAAATTGGTATTTAAAGTTTGGAGCCTGGGGCCGATAGCTCGGTGGTAGAGCGTCCGCTTTCGAGGTGGGAGGTTGTGGGTTCGATCCCCGGCCAGGTCATACCAAAGACCATTATAAAAACGGTACTAGTAGCTCCCTTGCCTGACACTCGGCATTGTAAGGGTAGTGCTAGGAAGGTGAACATAATGCCCAGGTAAGTATGCATGTTAATGGATACATTGTTTGTCGCAATAAAAGCTCTACAGAGCTTATGTTGATTGTTTACCATATGCGACGTTAAATAAAGCTTGCCTTTGCCTTTTGGCCGGTTTCATAAAACTTTGTACGACAAATGTTGTCGTAAGTCAGATTACAAAAGTCTCAATTATTATTTATTTCTCCAATTAATCCTGTCTTGTGATATCTCTTTGGAATCGTCTTTTCAAGACGATTCCAAAGAGATGTCACAAGACAGGATTAGATACAGAAATTAAATGTATTTTGAAGTTTTTACTTACGACCGTTTTTGTTGTACAAAATTTTATGAAACGGGCCCCTGATCACGAGCATTAATGTTAAATCTGTTATAAATGAATATGAACCTTTTCACTGCCAAAGTCACAGACACTGACATTTGCATACAGTTTCGATCCAGAAACTGCACATCACGGCGTCTGATCACAATCCGAACTTTTTGACACTCATATCAATGTTTCCCAAGTCAAATATGCAAATTCTAATGGTAACAGCAGACAAAAAACATAAGCAGGCGATAATATGGCAGCGACTGGTACAGTAAAACCTCTTACGACCAGTAAAATGATGGCCAATTGATTGTATTATATGACAGGTGACAGCTTAAAGCAAGGTGACAGTAAATCAGAGCTCCTACAGGAACTTTCTGTTGTACTGTCACTTTGTTTTAAGCAGTCGCCTGTTGTAAACACCCACTAATTAAAACAATTTATTGCTGGTAATGGAGGTTTTACCGTATTTCTGTCACAATGGCAGTGAAAGTTGAGGCTGTATTGGAACTTGCAAACAGTATTAGCTAGCCCCCCAGGCGAGGAGTCTAGTTTATACAGGGTGAAACATGCTTCATAAGAAATATTGACTATACTGTAGTTTAACCCATTGCCACATAAACATGCCTATTTACGCCTTTGATTATTCCTGCACTGAAGAAAATAGTTTTAACTTTTAACAGTCATGAATATACATCTTAAGAAATATTTTCTATATTCTATCAGATGGTAGCTTAAAGAAGGCTGAAAGTAAAGCAAAATGTGCCATAAGGAACATTCTGCTTTACTTTCAACCTGCTTTAAGTATTTTTCTATCTTCAATACTAGAAATAGGCTATGGGGTTAAGGCTGAAAGTAAAGCAAAATGTGCCATAAGGAACATTCTGCTTTACTTTCAACCTGCTTTAAGTATTTTTCTATCTTCAATACTAGAAATAGGCTATGGGGTTAAGGGTTAGAGCAGGCTTAATGTAAAGCAGAATGTGCCTTAAGGGTTAAGACACATTCTGTTTTACTTTCAACCTGCTTTAAGTGGTCACTTGCCTTCAAATGTAGAAACTAGCTATGGGGTAAAGAGTTAAACAGCAACAAATGATCTTTCACCATTGTAAGAGCAGGAGATTGGATAAATTGAAAGGATCCAATTTCAACAGAGTTGGGATATCAAACACAATGAAAGACTTGTAAAACTTGAGGTATGTCATTTTATTACACTCATACTATAAAAGTCTATAACATCTCAGAATTTTATTTTGAACATAAGTTAACAAATAGATGAACAAACTTTAAATCTGGAATAAACCACTATATTGGTAAACATAACAATTAACTTTTTAACCCTTTCCTCACATAACCAATTACCCTATACATATGCCTTTTTTACACCTTTAAATTATTCCTCCACTGAAGAAAAGAGTTTCAATTTATACAGTCATGAATCTGCAACAGTAGGAAAAATATTCTATATCAATATCCTAGCAGATGTATAAAGTTTAACTTCAGTGGAGGGATGAAATAGAGGCGTAAAAAGGCATATTTATTGGGTAATGGGTTAAGTCCTATACACCTTCCATATAAGCATTGTAAATGAATATTTATTAATCATAGGTGGTAGCTTAAAGCAAGATGTAAGTAAAGCAGAATGCTCCTGTTAGAGTTTTCTGTTTTACTTATCTTTTTCTTAACTGCTTCAACAAACCTGTTTAAAATATACTTAATACATTTGTTAACAGTGTAGACCCAGATAGGAGCCCTTTGATCAGGGTGATGAGGGGGGTCTGCACTGTTTGCTAAGTTAGAGAAGTATTTCTTAAACTACACAGCATTCCAAGTAGAATTACTCATGTTTTGGCAACTATAAAGATCCACAAGGTAACCTAATAGCCCATAAGAGTTACTTAGTGTGGAAAGAATTAAAGCAGGCACCTGTTTTAAACAGTTGGATATGGGAGGTTTTCACTTGCTGACTATGGAGGAAAGGGTTAAGAACAAAAGGCAACAAGTAAGCTTCAAGCATGGATGAATCGTGAGTATTATAGGTACTTTGCCCGGGGACATGTCATAGTTGATATATTCCAGGCAGGGGATTTAAACAAAGTGAATAGCACTTCCAGTAGACAGCAGGGAATGCAGTGCAGTATTGACACTAAGTACTGGACACACTGACCTGAGCAAACAGTGTAGACACTGATCACTGCTCCCTCAGGAGCAGTCTGATCAGGGTCTTCACGGTTTGTCATTCAGTTTGCACATTTTAAACAAATCACTGTATGATAAAAGTTTAGGAAAATTACAGCAGTTATACAGGGTGTTCCAATTTTTCGGATTATGTGTACCAGACTCTAGACAAGGTTCCTTTTATAAGGGATACACACTTTTAAGACTCAATAACTTCTGTTGATTCAGGACTCCTGATAAGGAGTATTTCAAAAACTTGGGCCAGACATAAGCTTTTAGTTTTTGAAATACTCCTTATCTGGAGTCCTGAATTAAGATGCTGAAACAATGATCTGCACCAAGTTCTATGTTGATACAAACCATCTTGACCTCTCTAAAGGATGATTCTAATGGAGTAATGCGTAGTCATTATGTATGGCTTGATGAAGATATAAAGGAGATCCAGGACTGCCATAAGTTGACATGAAAAATCCTAAGATTTCCTAATTTGCATTTTTCAAGTGCAATTTTATAAATTGTACCTTTACCCAATCGCCTGTTTCTAATTTTGTTGATGCCTGACTACTTAAAGCAGAATGGACGTAAAGCAGAATGTGCCTAAAGGCGCATTCTGCTTTACTTTAAGCTACCATATACAAGAAAAAAATCCTAAGATTTAGGAAAAATCCGGAGAAATGGAAGCCCTGGAGATCATTGGCTATTATTAACCTTTTATCTGTAGCCTTGGTAGATCTATAGATACAGTCGATGTATATCAAATAAATTCTTTACCCCAGAGATTCACGATTTTACGCCTTTAATTCATTCCTCTACTGAAGAAAATAGGTCCACCAAATAGTCATAAATATGCAGTAAGAGAAACGTATTTTTTTTTATCCCAGCAGGTGGTAGCTAAAAGCAGCCTAATGCTCCTTAAAGTGACTCGCAACCAGATGGTGCATTTGCAAAAATAAAAGAAAATACTCAAATATAACCAAAAGGGTAGCATTATCGTGCATCTGGCATTGGAAAAATATGACCAGTCTAAAAACACCCTCTAGAAAAGTCTTCAAATCTTAGTTTTTTTTAGATTTTTTCCATAGTTTTATCTATAGCGTCGAAAGACGCTATAGAAACTGATCACGGGCTCAGACATAAACTCGAGCCGAATTATGTAGTTGTATGTACTCTCCATCGCTACAAAGTGAAATACTTTAAATCGATCCTAGATATATGAATAGTTCCGTGGCCCAGTGGGTCAAGTGGTTTCCTTATTTTGCCTTATGTCCACCCATGCCGGGCTCCGGTTCGATTCCCACCAGAGCTCAATAATATTTTTTATTGAAATGCAATTTTTTAAACAGAATTTCTTATCCTTAACTAATTCTTACCCGTTTATATAAGCTTTTGTCACATATTTACAAATTACTATTTTTAATGCTAAATTTGGTTGCGAGTCTCTTTAAGGAGCATTCTGCTTTACTTTCAGCTATTTTTAAGCAACCATCTGTCTTCAATAGTAAAGACAAGACCCATCTGTCTTCAATACCAAAAACAAGAGGGCCTGAAGGCCCTGATATCGCTCACCATTTGTAATGAAGCCTTGATAGCTTTACCTTTGAATTTCACCCGTTTTATTCTAAATCTATTCAAGTTTGTCGACCTACATGTACTGTAGTACAGAAGAGTACATCAAAGGCAGATAACTAGAGCCTAAACAATACTGAAATGAAGCCTTTTTCTAGCATTTCATAGTATATCAAGGGCAGGTTACTATTGCCACAATGATTACATTTCAACAATAATTGCACTCCTTTCAGAACATATAGCATCATCCTTTGTGTACAAGTATAATCAAAATCCATTGAAAACTGTAGTTGCAAGAGTGTAAACGCTGTAAAATATGGCATTTTCAGCAATTCAAAGGTAGATATCTCTTGATCTATTTGTCCGATTCCAACCATAATCAAGCTCATATGAAACTCTATGGCCATATACAATATGGGCAAGTTTGAGAGAGCTTGGGTAAATATTTTGGCCTCTAGAGCGTAAACACTGTTAAATATATCAATTTCAGCAATTCAAAGGTAGATAACTTTTGACCTATTGATCAGATTACAACCATAATTGAACTCATACGAAGTCTTATGGATAAAATTTGTGACTTCTAGAGTGTAAACATCGTTAAATATGGCATTTTCAGCAATTCAAAGGTGGATAACTCTCGACCTATAAGTTTGATTTAAGCCATAATCAAACTCACTTGAACTCTTATAGTCATTTACAATCTGAGCAGGTTTGAGATAGATTGGATTAAAATTGTGGCCTATAGAGTGTAAACACTGTTAAATATGGCATTTTCAGCAATTCAAAGGTAAATAACTCTCAATCTATTTGTCCGATTTCAACCAAAATCGAAAGAATCCGAACTCTTATGGTCATATACAATCTGGGCAAGTTTAAGAAAGATTGGATAAATACTGTGGCCTCTAGAGTGTAAACACTGTTAAATATGATATTTTCAGCAATTCAAAGGTAGATAACTTTTGATCTATTTGTCCGATTTCAACCAAAATCGAACTCATCTGAACTCTTATGGTCATATACCATCTGGGCAAGTTTTAGAAAGATTGGATAAATACTGTGTCCTCTAGAGTGTAAACACTGTTAAATATGGCATTTTCAGCAGTTCAAAGGTTGATAACTCATGACCTATTTGTCTGATTTCAACCATAATCGAACTCATCCGAACTCTTATGGCAATATACCATCTGAGCAAGTTTGAGAAAGATTGGATAAATAATGTGGCCTCTAGAGTGTAAACACTAAAATTGTTGACGCCGCACGACGGACATTCAAGGATTGCAAAAGCTCACCCTGAGCTAGCTCAGGTGAGCTAACAAGCTATACTTTCTAATGGAATATCAGTAATTATTGTTTAATGTAAAATATGTAAAATTTCACGCATATGTAATTAATTACAATTTTTCAAATCAATAAAAACCATATGCATCAACACATGCAAATATTACACTTGAACATTTAAAATATATGGATAATATCTTAAGTAGCAATCTGTATTAATGCTTAAACATGTATTAACCCATTACCCCATAAATACGTTTTTAATTTATTCCTTCTCTGAAGAAAAAAGTTCAATTTATTTAGTCATGAAATGCATAAGAAATATTTTCTATACTCTAGCAGATGGTAGCTTAAAGCAGGCTGAAAGTAAAGTAAAGCAGAATGCGCATTCTGCATTACTTTCAACCTGCTTTAACCCAATAGCCCATAAATATGCCTTTTTCACACCTAAAATTATTCCTCCCTAAGGAAAATAGTTCACTTTATAGTCATGAATATACATTGTATACCATAAGAAGTATTTTCTCTATCTAGTAGATAGTAAATTAAGGCAAGTTGAAAGTAAAGCAGAATGCTCCTCAACCTGCTTTAAGTTGTCACCTGTTTGCAAAATTTGAAACAGGCTATGGGGTAATGGTTAAACTATTGAATCTCTGTACAGTCAATCTTGTATGATGCCAATATTCAATATTATAAAAAAAATTCAATTGGCAGACTGAAAACCAGATTACAAATTGACAAGGAAAAAAAGTTTAAAAACAGAAACTATTCATATAGTTAATGTACTTAGTTGTCAATGTTTAGCATGCAAACCTTTTATATCATGTATCGGGCCACTTATAAGTATCACAGCTCCAGGTCAGAGGGGGTACCATAAATTTATCAGCTGCAATTAGCCTAAATTGAACCAATTGCTTATCACAAAGAAATTTGTCTGGAAGGTGCAAACTTACTGTAAAACAGTGTAGACCTTGAGCATACTGTTTCTTTAGGAGGAATCAGATCAGGGTATACACTGTTTGGTCAGGCGTGTCTGACCCAATACTAAGGGTCATTATAGTAGACAAAATATTTCCTCTCTATCTCCACTCAATCCTACATTATGCATGACTGCTTATTAGAATCACCTCATACAGGTTGCGTAAAAAACAACTAACTTATGTTAAGCTGCAACTCTTTGAAGCAGCATTGACAACTCTGAAAAAAGGTAACAGCTTAATGCAGGACAAAAGTAAAACAACAAGAGCACCGCAGTGCGGCAAAATACACCCGTCATGGTCGGCGGGTGTCAAAGTCGTCAGGACGCAGGCCGACTGGAAAAAGTCGCCCGGAGTGTAGGCCCAACTAGCGATCTCAAAAAGACTATGCTGTAGTATTGCGATAGCTCAAGTACTATCCCGATAGTATTGCGATAGTCAAGAAACTATTGCAATACTATCACGATAGTTTTTCTACCAACTGTTTTCTCATAAACAAATGCTCTTTGGGCGTATTTACATACTTTGGATATATCACGGAATTTTGACAATAGAGGGGGCATAACTCTGCTAAAAATAGTCGCCAACGTCTGAAATTAAACAGGAACGAAAATTCACAGGTGCCTTCCCTGTATGATGAGAAAGCTTATAAATATGAAATTTGGTTACAATAGACAAAATGTAAGTAAAATTATTATCAGGAAACAATATAAAAATTGTGTGAAGGGGCATAACTCTGAAAAAACGGAGTCAAACCAAAAACCCGTAATATATATTAAGTCACTTCATTCATTGTATCACCATATCAAATTTGAAATCAATTGAATAAAAAATAAAAAAGTTCTGTTTTTTTTTTTTTAAAAATGCCCATTTTTGACAAGAAAGGGCCATAACTCTGCTAAAAATAGTCGCCAACGTCTAAAACGCAAAATGTCCGAACTATTGTGGTATGGAATACTTGTAGGAAGTTTAATCAAAATCGGTCAATAAATGAAGGTAAGAGAGCGCTAAGAAGAAAAGTTAACGGACGAAGTGTGGCTTATTTTAAATTTTAAGTATGTAAAGGGGCATAACTCATAGAAAAATAATTTTAACAGGAATCAAAATTCTCAGGTGCCTTCCCTGCATGATGAGAAAAATAAATATGAAATTTGATTACAATAGACAAAATGTAAGTAAAATTATTATCAGGAAACAATATATTGTTAAAAAAATTGTGTGAAGGGGCGTAACTCTGAAAATACGGAGTCAAACCAAAAACCCGTAATATATGTTAAGTAACTTCATTTATTGTATCACCATATCAAATTTGAAATCAATTGAATAAAAAAATAAAATGTTCTGGTTTTTTTTTTAAAATGCCCATTTTTGACAATAAAGGGGCATAACTCTGCTAAAAATAGCCGCCAGCGTCTGAAACGCGAACTCGTCCGAGCTATTGTGGTATGGAACATTTGTAGGAAGTTTTATCAAAATCGGTAAATAAATGAAGGTGAGAGAGCGCTAACAAGAAAAGTTAACGGACGGACGTACAGCGCTGGGTATAC
Source organism: Gari tellinella (assembly GCA_922989275.2). Taxonomy (NCBI): domain Eukaryota; kingdom Metazoa; phylum Mollusca; class Bivalvia; order Cardiida; family Psammobiidae; genus Gari; species Gari tellinella. The sequence goes on from OV277867.1 coordinate 52,839,940, forward strand.
CATAATACGACAGTCGATGACGGGCGTATAAAAACCTCATATAGGAGCTTTCTGTACTTTTGTCCTGCATTGAGTTACTACCTGTATAAATCAGCAGAGTTTGAGCAACCACTTAACCCATTACTCTCTTTAGTTTCTAAAATTAAAGATAGGTGACCGCTTAAAGCAGGTTGAAAGTAAAGCAGAATGTGCCTGAAGGTGCATTCCGCTTAATTTTATGCCTGCTTAAAGCAACCATCTGCTAGAATGTAAACACTTTTTTTTTATGATATTCATGACTGTATAAATTGGAACTACTTTCTTCAGTGTAGGAATAAATCAAATGTGTCATAATGCGTATCTATTGAGTAATGGGTAAACACAAGTTTTGACTATTTTTGTATTCTAGAATACCCCTCTCAACAGGAACTATGACTATGTATACATAGCATCTGACATACTGAACCAATGTTTATCTTAATAACAACCACAAAAATTATTCAATGAATTTATATTAATAGAATATAAAGATGTAAAAAGAAATAGAAATGAAAATACAATAGAGCTATGCCAAAGACACAACTCAAAAGCTTTATAGCCTTGGACTCCGGACTAGAACAACCATAATAAATAGATAGATTTGAGTTAAAAGGAAGAGATCTTTATACAATGCATCAACATGTACAGAATTCTGGTGTGTAAAGATAAAACATTCAACAAAATACATTTCACTAAATAGAGCAAGAAAATGCCGTGAATATTGCACATGTTTTGCATTATTTCAAGAGTTTGTCTAGAGAAAAACACGTCTCCATTCCATCTCCTACCATCCCAAACTCCCTTCAAAGGTGCTATTGGTTGTTATCTGTGAAACCTTGAAGCAAATCTGTCCAATAGCCTATGGTGAGTTAGCTGCTCAGTTTATTCCTTATACAGTTAACCTCATTAATAACAAAGTCATCAGGACCGTGTTGTCTTTATATTCAAATTTTGTTAACCCATTACCCAATAACCTGTTTCTAGTTTTGAAGAAAGGTGACCACTTAAAACAGGTTGAAAGTAAAGCAGAATGCGCCTTAAGGCGCATTCTGCTTTACTTTCAGCCTGCTTTAAGCTATTATCTGCTAGTACACAGAAAATATTTCATGTGAGACAAATTCATGACTGTAAAAATTGAAATTATGTTCTTCAGTGGAGGGATAAATTATAGGCGTAAAAAGGCGTATTTATGGGGGAATGGGTTAAAAATTAAATCAGGTCTGTTTTACAATAGATTAATATGAGATAGGAAGTAATTTATTGTTTTTTAAATTTAATACTTTGTAAAGTTTTCTAAATAAGTGTAGGAAAAGATTTCACAGGACCGTAACCTGCCAAAATCGTTGAAGCATTTCGTCTGTACAAGTTTAAAGCAAATCCCTCCAGTAGTGTAAGAGGACTAGCTTCACAAGACTGTTATCAGACAGAAGGAAGGAGAGATGCACATTATTACAAGTCAGTACTTACATGATTATTCCCTGTTTTCTTTTGCGCGGCTAGCCACAAAACGGGCATTTTCTGTTTGCTAAGAAGCCTATCCTATTCCCCCAATAGCTAGATAAATTTCACAAGGCTTTTATAGCAACCCAAGTACTGGCTTGTTAGATTTCATTTGGTATGATTTTATGTCGCTTTTAACAGTATTTCAGTCATATCGCGACGTCCAACTAATTACAGGTGGACCCCAGAAGCCCTTTATGCACTGTTTCAGACACAAATCGGCAACTGGGTAGAACCACCGACCATCCGCAAGCCAGCTGAAAGGCTTTCCCACATGAAAAATCCGTGTTAGAACATACAGACAGAATGAAATCACATCAATATGTCTTTCCCCTATATAGTAGGAGACATAATATGAACAAACATACATATGTTATTCAAAATGTAAAACCATATATATGTGCAGATTTAAATAAGTGTTTTGATATTTAAATATTGTTGTTGCTTTAACCCTTTACCACATAGCCTGTTTACAATTTTGAATACAGGTGTTCACTGAAAGCAGGTTGAAAGTAAAGCAGAATGGGCCTTCAGACGCATTTAGCTTTAATTTCAGCCTGTTTTAAGCTACCTTCTTCTATGTTAATTTTTTTTTGTATGGAACATTTTTATGACTGTATAACTTGGAACTATTTTCTTCTGTGTAGGAATAATCTAAATGTGCCAAAAGGCATTTCTATAGAGAAAGGGCTAAAACTTCTTGTTCAACTGCCTGTCAACAATCTACCGTATGTCTAATGTGTAATGAAAACAAAGATAGAAAACTTCCTATTAAAGTACATGTAAATAGATAACATTTCTATGTAATATACTAGTCTCTAAGGCAACCCTTGAAATCTATACAAACCTTAAGTAAACACAATAAAACAACAAAATAATACTTCAACTTTAAATAAGTAAATATAAAGGAATGTAAAAATAAATAGAAAACAAAACAAAACACTTAAAGGATGTCGTTGGAATACCAATAATGCCCATGAAATGAATGCCATACTGGCTGAAAGGGCCATACTGGCCCCTTATATCACTCTCCTGATTTATCCGAATATATTTACAAAAGGTTCAACACTTTACCTCAGTCTGTTTCTAGTTTTGAAGACAGACGACAACTTAAAGCAGATTGAAAGTGAAACAAAATGCTCCTTAAAAGGCAGAATGACTGAAGTAATGTCAAAACAAGCGTTAAACAGTTTGGATTCTGGATCAGATGCCAAATTACGTGGTGTCTGATCAGGATCCAAACTGTTTGCAAAGGTGACTTTTTGGCATTGTTGAAAGTGAAAGGGTTAAACTGAGATAACCTGTCTTTAAAACTAGAAACGGGCTATGGGGGTAAAGTGTTAACCTATTACTCCATAAATACACCTTTTTACGCCTATAATTTATTAATTAAGCAAAGAAAATAGTTCCAATTTATGAAGTTACGATTATACACAATAATAAATTGTTACGATATCCTAGCAAATGGTAGCTTAAAGCAGACTGAAAGTAAAGCAGAATGCACCTTAAGGCATATTCTGCTTTACTTTCAGCCTGCTTTAAGTAGTCTCCTATCTTCAATAGTTGAAACAGGTTATGCGGTAATGGGATAAACAATTTGTTCCATCATATTCTAACCCTAGTGCAATTTTTGAGACTAACTAGGGTTCAGTGCAGAAATACATATTTTAGTTCCAGAACTGCTTACATTATCTGGAGCCCTGAATGATAGTTTTACTGATAACTGGATCCTACACTTAAATACTGATAAGTGAAACTGCACCAAACAACTACATTAAAATTCATTAAGTTATGATTTTTGCGACATTTTTTTTCGTCCAACTCAGATAATTAGGTTAATCCTTCCAACTTATATCTCATATATAGTACTTTTGTGTCCAAGCTAGGTTGTTTCCAAAGGCAAAATAAAAGTAACGACACAATGCTCTTATAGGAGCTCTCTGCTAAACAAAGCTCTTATAGGAGCTCTCTGCTAAAGTTAATCTTACTGATGCAGATGTTAGTTTCAAACAGGTAAAATGTAAAGCAGAATGCGCCTTGAGGTGCATTCTGCCTTACTTTCAACCTGTTTTAAGTAATCACATGTCTTCAAAACTAGAAACAGGCTATGGGGTAATGGGTTAAACATGGCGGCTGATTTGGGCTTACTCTGTTTGCAACATTCCGAATTTTCTTGTGACATATTTCTTTTTCCATGTCAAAACATTTCTCTCGCTACATATTGCTCTTTACCCGAAACCTTAACAGTTTTAACCCATTACTCCACTGGTACTCATTTTTACACTTTAATTTATTTCTCCACTGAAGAAATAGCTCCAATTTATACAGACATGAAAATGTATGATAAGAAATATTTACTTCATGCTCTTGTAGATGGTAGCTTTAAGACAGGTAACCATTTAAAGCAACTTGAGGCACATTTTTCTTTCCTTTCAACCTACTTTAAGTGGCCACTTGTCTTCAAAAACTCGAAACAGCTATGGGGTAAAAAGTTAAATTAATGCTTTCATATATATGTACTATAACAAACATATCAAGGGTGGTCCCCCTGCAATTCTACATATTTCTACAACTATGGAATGCTGTTTGTAAAATCAAAATTGAAAAACTCTTTAATACATCAACTATCCAACTACTAACAGTCAATTATAAAAACTATTTGAACAGGGATTTCTTCAAACTTTAGGGATAACCCCGAACCAACTAGTATCATCTATGCTTTCGACAGTGTGCCATTGCTGAGCCTATATATTTACACAGGTCCTTGGGTACGTTTTTGTGGAACAAGCATACTTCATTCTCCAGGCTAGCCAAAGCTTGAAGCTCCACGGGGTCTACCTTGTCAGTGATGCTCACTGAACAGTATTTACTTATCTGGCACTCCTGACCCTCATCACGGAACAGTATGGTCTTGGTGTTATTCTGAAATATATAAAACCCCTTTGAGAGATGGTAAGGCTCCAGATATGAGATAGTAAACTGAGCAAATTCAACATTTTCTCACTTATTTCAGCACAAAACCCTCTGTTGTGACTACTCATTACAATCATCTCGAAGAGAGGATTCTAATGAGAAGTGACAAAATAGGGTTTATTGCAGAAATAAAGATTTTAGATTTTAAATACTCCCCTTATCTGGAGTTCTGAGACAGCCTTGGTTCCCCACCTTTTTTTATTACATTAAACCATTACCCCATAGATACACTTTTTTACACCTTTAATTTATTCCTTAAAATATTTTCAATTCATACGGTCATGAATATATATTTCATAACAAATATTTTTTTATATCCTAGCAGACAGAAGCTTAAAGCAGGCTGAAAGTAAAGTAGAATGTGCCTAAAGGCACATTCTGCTTTACTTTCAACCTGCTTTAAGTGGTCACCTATTTCCAATACTAGAAATAGGCTATTGAGTATAAGGCTGAACAGAATTTGCTGTTATAACGAAGTTGTACAAACTTGTGTTATGCAAATAATCATATAAGTAGGAAAGAGTTCACTTAAGGCGGATAAAAGTTTAATGCAGGACAGAAAACAAGAGGGATGGCTTTGTCTGTAAGACAAATATAATGCCCCTGCCAGCAAAAAATTGACTTAGTTCAACTGGCTGTAATTTGTGAAAATTTAAAGCAGATCAAAATCTGGTTCACATGCACATCTAATGGTAAACATACAAACACTCTGCCAAGTTATAAGGTTGTAGCTTGATTGAAAACTGTAAAAAAATATATAACAAGAGGGCCATGGCCCTAAATTCGCTCACCTGAGGACATTGAAGTTTGTACCTAAGTTGACTGGGCAAGACAACATTTTAATATAGCTATAAATGGAGTTATCTTCCGGACAAGAAAACATGACAAAAGTGAATTTTGTTGCCAAGCTTATGACCCTTATCCATGACACATCCTCTTATCAAGCTATTTCCATTTCCGGTAAATGATAATTATTTCACTAGCGTCAGCAGAACTGGAGTTATTTTCCTGACAATAAAATATGACAAAGGGGAAAACAAAATATTGCTGCCCTTATGCATGGCATTTTCTCTCATCAGTTTCTTTCCATACATAAAATTTCATTACAATAGCATCAGTAGAACTGGAGTTGTCTTCTTGACAAGAAAATATGACAAAGGGAAATAACTAAAAAAACAATGATGTCAGAGTTATGACCTTTGCAAATGGCACTTCCTCTCATTAGGCTCTTTCCAAATAAACAATTTCATTTTACCCATTACCCCATAGCCTGTTTCTAGTTTTGAAAATAGGTGGCCACCTAAAGCAGGTTGAAAGTAAAGCAGAATGGGTCTTAATGCACACTTTGCTTTACTTTCAAACTGCTTTAAGCTACCATCTACTAGGATATAGAAACTTATTTCACATCTTACATTTTCATGACTGTTTAACCCTTTCCCCCATAGAAGCGCCTTTTAGCGCATTCAGTTTATTCTTGCTCTGAAGAAAATAGTTCCAATTTATACATTCATAAATATGTATAATACAAAATATTTTCTATATTCTAGCAGATGAAAGCTTAAAGCAGGCTGAAAGTAAAGCAGAATGCGCTTAAAGCGCATTCTGCTTTACTTTCAATCTGTTTTAAGTGGACACCTACATTCAATACTAGAGATATGCTATGGGGGAAAGGGTTAAAGGGGAATTATTTTCTTAAGTGGAGGAATAAATCAAAGGCCTAAAAATGCACATTTATGGGGTAATGGGTTAACAAACGTCAGTATTTATTGGGAATAAGGGTTGAATCCTGGACAAGAAAAAATGGCAAAACATGCAGATAACTGTGACAAAACCAATATTAAACATATGTATAAATATGGCATAAGACATAATTACATAACTGTCAGTGGATCACTTCCAGATCCTGTTTCTCTAAGTATGAAGAAGACTGAACCATTTCTAAACTTTAGCAGACAACATGTTCAGTTCTGTTGGCCTGATCACTGAGGTCAACTATTATGCAAGAGTACGGTACTGTAGCATTAGCAGCAGTGTGCTGGTGGCTTACCCTTACCAGACTGAAATGATGTCTGCTAAATACCTTCTGTGTGTAAAAAATGTACATTTTTTTTTTTAGAAAATGTTAAGTTGGTAAATGAGTGGCAAATAGTTTGGATCCAGATTAGATGCAGCATTATGTTGCATCTGATCTGGATCCAAACTGTTTGCAAATATTGGTTATTTGCCCATAGTATATTAAGGGCAACTCAGGTAAATACAGTTCTGCCTAAATCAAAAATACTGTAAAACCTGCCTAGAGCAGCACTTAAACTGTGCAGGGTGGTGTCAAATGTGACCCTAGGGATTTCATTTTAACAAACTATAGAGGGATCCACCAGGAGATTCTACTGTACAAATATCAAAGCTTAGGGCCTAGTAGTTTTGGGCAAGAAGATTTTTTAAAGATTTTTGCTTTTTTGCTTTTTCAAGCAGAGTTTGTGCTTTTTTTCCTTTTTTTTTGAACAACTTCTGTAGAGAAGCATCCAAGGAACATCATGAGCAGTTTGAACTCTCCCTACAATCGGCGGGTTTCAGAGGAGATGTCGTTTGAAGTAAATGTGAACGGACAGACGGACAGACGTACTACGGACGGTGAGCGGTCACAATAGCTCACCTTGAGCCTTTGGCTCAGGTGAGCTAAAAATATACCAAGTTAAAGTCTACTTTCAGTCCGATTGATTTGATTGATTTGTGTTTTACGGCCCATCGACACCAATGGTCATTTAGAGCCGAAAAATATTGATTGGAGAAAAAAAAGATGAAATCAATTTAAACATCAATTTTTTTTATTTTTTTTTATTATTATTTTTTTTAATATATTTGATTGATTTACAATTTGGAATAAATATTAATTGTTTTTAGAAAATCAAATATCTTGGTAATTTCAACAAGTTCAAACAGTTCCCGAAGGGAAACTGCCTGAAAGTATCTTTCTCTTATTAAGCACAAATCAGTACATTCAATAAGAATGTGCTGGATTGTATAAGGTTCAAAACAAAATAAACATTCAGGTTGAACGTCGCGTTTAATTAAGTAAGAGTGTGTTATAAAGGAGTGACCGATTTTGAGTCTTGCTAATACTACCTCATCTCGCCGAACCGGCCGGCATGAGTTAAATGATTCACCTAAAACAGGTTTTACAGCATGGAGCTTGTTGTGAGTTTCCTCATTCCAAGACTCCTGCCATTTTTTAAAAATATAACTAGTAATTTGGGGTTTGAAATCGGAGAAAGGAATTTTCATTTCAGATTCAGGCAATGCCAAGGCAGACTTTGCTGCAAAGTCTGCCCTCTCATTGCCCTGAATACCACAATGACCAGGTATCCAACAAAACTTTACGTCTTTAGTGTTCGACAGTTCATGATATTTTAAAACAATATTCTTAATAAGAGCATTTTTGGTAGAACATTTACTCAAGGATTGTAGAACAGAAAGAGAATCCGAAAATATTATGTGTTTACTATGTGAATCTTCAGCAATATAATCAAGAGCCAAATCAATAGCCTTGATCTCCGCTGAAAATATGGAGGCATTGTCAGGTAGCCGAAACTTTGTAACTGTATTATCAGTCACAAAGGCTGCAGCAACCCTCTCATCATCTTTTGAATGACTGCTCAGCCGACTGTACATTCACTCCCCTGATCATTGAGCCATCTTGCCTACAATATTGAGCACTGCTAACTAGTGATGTGCAATAAAACCGGTTTTCCAATATATTGCATATATTGCAATACGTTCTGAAAACAATATGTACCGGTACGGTTGATCAAAAAACGTTTTTTTCCTCTATGATAAATTGATTAAATTCCTTTTGTTTCACAAATAAAAATGTTCACAACTTTGTTTTGTTCAAACTAAATAAGCAGCTAGCAGGGCAGAGGGATTTCCCCCTTGTTGTTTTAAGCACAGGGCATGGTTTATTATCAATGAATCGCTGCCTAAATCAATTTGCATACCAGATTTTAATTTATCTTTATCAAAGTCTTCAAAGATGATAAAAGTTTACATATCTGAATGAAAAACATAAACAAATATGTATCAAATACTGACATTGTCATTTTAGAAAACAATTCTTCATTTAAACGAGTGCTGGACGCTCGACTTTCATATACTTGAGAGGGCTACATTTTTCAAACTTAAAGAATGTGTATGGGTGTTTAATGCCCTATTGATCATAGAAAATGTGTAAGCAACAACAAATCAAACATACTTGGACAGTCTACATTCCATTTAAAGTAAACTATAAGTCAAAACAAGGACAATATCTTTGCCTGCCTTATCTGCCTTGTTGTAATGAGTTGCCCTTTTGAAACTAAACAAGTATTCAAATATATTGGAAGTTTGAAAGTAATAACTTTCTACATTTACTGAATAATTTCATATACAAATTCTTAGTCAAACAAGGGCAATAACTCTGCAATGACAAATGCCATGGTTATCTGCTTTGTTGAAAGGTGATGCCCTTTTGAAACTGAACAAGTATTCAAAGTTTCAAGTTACTAACTATGGTAATTATTGAGAAATCTAATTAAATTCTAAAAAGTCAAAACAAGGCCAATTACTCTGGAATCACAAAACCAAGGATTACCTGCCTTCTTGTGATGAGTTGTCCTTTTGATACTTAACAAGTATTTAAAGTTTCAAGTAAATACCTATGGTAATTATTGAGAAATTTCAATTTACAAGTTTTATGTATAAAAACCCAAGGGCAATAACTCTAGAATGGCACATCCTCAGTCACCTTTCTTGTTTGAATGAGTTGCCCTTTTGATATAACACAAGTATTTAAAGTTTCAAGTTAATACCTTTGACAGTTATTAAGATATTTCAATTTACAAGTTTTAAGTAAATAAATCAAGGGCAATTACTCTGGAATTACAAATCACAGAGTAGCCTACCTTGTTATAAAGAGTTGTCCTTTTGATACTTAACAAGTATTCAAAGTTTCAAGTTAATATCTGTCATAGTTATTTATATATATGTTAATTTATAACTTTTAAGTAAATAAAACAAGGACAATAACTCTGGATACACAAACCTCTGGGTTACCTGTCTTGTTGTAATGAGTTGCCCTTTTGATACTGAATAACCATTCAAAGTTTCAAGTTAATATCTTTCATAGTTATTTAGATATGTTAATTTACAATTTTGAAGTAAATGAAAACAAGGGCCACTATGGCCCTAAATCGCTCACCTGGTAACCATGTAACCATGTACACCGTGTGACCTAAATTTTGACCGGGCATGACCCTCATTCTAACTTGACCTCGATTTCAAAGAGACAAACATTTTGTTCAAGTTTCATGAAGATTCAATGAATTTTGTAGTCTCTATAGAGTGTTAACGAGGTTTTTCGATGATTTGACCTAGTGACCTAGTTTTTGACCGGACATGACCCACATTCGAACTTGACCTAGATTTCATTGAGGCAATCATATTGATGAAGTTTCATGAAGATCAAATGAAATTTGTAGCCTCTAGAGTGTTAACAAGGTTTTTCGATAATTTGACCTAGTGACCTAGTTTTTGACCAGACATGACCCACATTCGATCTTGACCTAGATTTCATTGAGGCTAACATTTTGATGAAGTTTCATGAAGATCCAATGAAATTTGTAGTCTCTAGAGTGTTAACAAGGTTTTTCGAAGATTTGACCTAGTGACCTAGTTTTTGACAAGACATGACCCACATTCGAACTTGACCTAGATTTCATTGAGGCAAACATTTTGATGAAGTTTCATGAAGATCCAATGAAATTTGTAGTCTCTAGAGTGTAACAAGGTTTTTCGAAGATTTGACCTAGTGACCTAGTTTTTGACCGGACATGACCCACATTGGAACTTGGCCTAGATTTCATTGAGCCAATCATATTGATGAAGTTTCATGAAGATCAAATGAAATTTGTAGCCTCTAGAGTGTTAACGAGGTTTTTTGATAATTTGACCTAGTGACCTAGTTTTTAACCGGACATGACCCACATTCGAACTTGACCTAGATTTCATTGAGGCTAACATTTTGATGAAGTTTCATGAAGATCCAATGAAATTTGTAGTCTCTAGAGTGTTAACAAGGTTTTTCGAAGATTTGACCTAGTGACCTAGTTTTTGACCGGACATGACCCACATTCGAACTTGGCCTAGATTTCATTGAGGCAATCATATTGATGAAGTTTCATGAAGATCCAATGAAATTTGTAGCCTCTAGAGTGTTAACAAGGTTTTTCGATAATTTGACCTAGTGACCTAGTTTTTGACCAGACATGACCCACATTCGAACTTGACCTAGATTTCATTGAGGCAAACATTGTGAATAAGTTTCATCAAGATCCAATGAGATTTGAATCTGGTAGAGTGTTAACGAACAATTGTGGACGGACGGACAGACGACGGACATCCAGCGATCCTAAAAGCTCACCTTGGCACTACGTGCCAGATGAGCTAAAAAGGGCAACAACTCTGAAATAACAAATCCCAGGGTTACCTGCCTTGTTGTAATTAGATGCCCTTTTGATACTTAACAAGTATTCAAAGTTTCAAGTTAATATCTTTCATAGTTATTTATATATATGTTAATTTATAACTTTTAAGTAAATAAAACAAGGACAATAACTCTGGATACACAAACCTCTGGGTTACCTGTCTTGTTGTAATGAGTTGCCCTTTTGATACTGAATAACCATTCAAAGTTTCAAGTTAATATCTTTCATAGTTATTTAGATATGTTAATTTACAATTTTGAAGTAAATGAAAACAAGGGCCACTATGGCCCTAAATCGCTCACCTGGTAACCATGTAACCATGTACACCGTGTGACCTAAATTTTGACCGGGCATGACCCTCATTCTAACTTGACCTCGATTTTAATGAGACAAACATTTTGTTCAAGTTTCATGAAGATTCAATGAATTTTGTAGTCTCTATAGAGTGTTAACGAGGTTTTTCGATGATTTGACTTGGTGACCTAGTTTTTGACCGGACATGACCCACATTCGAACTTGACCTAGATTTCATTGAGGCAATCATATTGATGAAGTTTCATGAAGATCAAATGAAATTTGTAGCCTCTAGAGTGTTAACAAGGTTTTTCTATAATATGACCTAGTGACCTAGTTTTTGACCAGACATGACCCACATTCGAACTTGACCTTGATTTCATTGAGGCTAACATTTTGATGAAGTTTCATGAAGATCCAATGAAATTTGAAGTCTCTAGAGTGTTAACAAGGTTTTTAGAAGATTTGACCTAGTGACCTAGTTTTTGACCGGACATGACCCACATTCGAACTTGACCTAGATTTCATTGAGGCAAACATTTTGATGAAGTTTCATGAAGATCCAATGAAATTTGTAGTCTCTAGAGTGTAACAAGGTTTTTCGAAGATTTGACCTAGTGACCTAGTTTTTGACCGGACATGACCCACATTGGAACTTGGCCTAGATTTCATTGAGCCAATCATATTGATGAAGTTTCATGAAGATCAAATGAAATTTGTAGCCTCTAGAGTGTTAACGAGGTTTTTTGATAATTTGACCTAGTGACCTAGTTTTTAACCGGACATGACCCACATTCGAACTTGACCTAGATTTCATTGAGGCTAACATTTTGATGAAGTTTCATGAAGATCCAATGAAATTTGTAGTCTCTAGAGTGTTAACAAGGTTTTTCGAAGATTTGACCTAGTGACCTAGTTTTTGACCGGACATGACCCACATTCGAACTTGGCCTAGATTTCATTGAGGCAATCATATTGATGAAGTTTCATGAAGATCCAATGAAATTTGTAGCCTCTAGAGTGTTAACAAGGTTTTTCGATAATTTGACCTAGTGACCTAGTTTTTGACCAGACATGACCCACATTCGAACTTGACCTAGATTTCATTGAGGCAAACATTGTGACCAAGTTTCATCAAGATCCAATGAGATTTGAATCTGGTAGAGTGTTAACGAACAATTGTGGACGGACGGACAGACGACGGACATCCAGCGATCCTAAAAGCTCACCTTGGCACTACGTGCCAGGTGAGCTAAAAAGGGCAACAACTCTGAAATAACAAATCCCAGGGTTACCTGCCTTGTTGTAATTAGATGCCCTTTTGATACTTAACAAGTATTCAAAGTTTCAAGTTAATATCTTTCATTTATAGTAATTTAATCCATTAACTTTCATAGTTATTGAGATATGTTAATTTACAATTTTTAAGTAAATAAAACAAGGGCAATAACTCTGAAATTACAAATCCCAGGGTTACCTGCCTTGTTGTAATGAGTTGCCCTTTTGATACTGAACAACTATTCCAAGTTTCAAATGGATACCTTTGATAGTTATTGAGAAATCAACTCTTACAAAAACCTTAAGCAAAAAACTTAACTGACGCAGACGCTGACGCTGACGACAATAGCTCGACTTTTCGAAAAAGTCGAGCTAAAAATGTTATTTGAACTTTATCTTATATTGTCAACTGGCACTGTTATGTACCCTGTCAGTTACCATCATGGTGGACAATTTGGTTATGAAAATTTCCGAAAGGAATGTCTTTGAGCATTTCAGAATTGAAAATACAACAACACACATTCATATACAAATCATTACAAACAGTGCAATTTGTCTTAAATTATGTAACATGGTTGTTAAGATTCAAAGCGGTACAACTAATTTGTCTCCACATATTCACCCCAGATCCATCGCTTAAGTTCACTCTAATAACACGCAATATATTGCAATACGTATTGCAATACAGTGATGGAGTATCGCAATATATTGCAATACAAAATTTCTGGCAATACCCATCCCTATTGCTAACATATGGCGCAGTCAAATGCAGCCGCAGTACCGACTCAGACCCTTCACAGGTACCCATTTTAACCCCTGGGTGGATCACAGGTACCCATTTTAACCCCTGGGTGGAGAGGAGCAATTCACGGTACATGTCTTGCTCAAGAACATTCCTGTACATCATCGGGGATTCAGAAAAAATCCCCTAGTCAGCCACTGGTCCGGCGGGGGATCGAACTCACGACCCCTGGTACCGTAGTCCAATGTGTTACCACTGCACTACTGCTGCCGGTAAAAACTGTAGGAAGAGTTAGCCAGAAAAGGTATGTACTGAATATGAGACTGACCAACAAATGGACGGACGGACAGACAGGGATAAAACAGTATGCCCTCGACTGATCATTGCGGGGACATAATAATGCAGAAAACTTTCTGTATTTTGTATCCTTCGTTAAGCAGCCATCCATGTCAAGAGGTCTTCCTTTAATGCACTTAATGCAAGGTGGCATGTTTTACAACAGTATTGATACTAGTTTCTGGTCATTTCATGTCTGATGTTAAGGTGTCTTGATAGCTTTAAAACTGCAAAAATTGTGTTTTTAACCTTTTTTCCGATTTTGATAGCCGACATTCTGTTCTACATTTTACCAAAATCTCCCACACCAAACCAAACGCATAACACGGCTATCTGATCAATAAATCACACCTCATTAAGCACTCCGTAGTCCGGCCATGTGACCAGCTAGAGGCGTTCTCCTGCTGCTGTTGCGTGATTTATGGGTTTCGCATGTTAAAATCATTATTGAATTATGATTGGTATATTTTATTAAGGGTGGAGCTAAGGAAAGTCGCTTACGAAATATGTGTCTTCTTATTGGTTGAAACAAAAAGGACATAGTTGAACCCCGGGGGTATTCGCACTGTGTCAGACAGTCAAAATGACACGCTTATCAGTTAATTGACGTTTTCGGCACCTCCTTATTTTCAGACAAGCAGCATGTTTGAACAACGATTGTGTTCGCGGTTGGGGTCCGATTTTCATGCGGTTTAAAGCAGATGAAAGGGTATTATCTTCTCGAGGGAACCGTGTCTCAGAATGTTGATGTGGTTCTCCAGCTGTTCACAGCAAAGCATTACGTAATAGAAATCGACTTTAAACGGTAAAATAACTTTGATGTTACATAATAATAGTTGGAAGGGGAATTTTAAAAAATCTGAGACACGGTTCCCTAGATATGTTACTGAAGTGTATTATGGGCAATTTTAAAGGCGTTACAAATTAAGACGGCTTTGAAATCGCTGTTTGAATTGTTTTTAAATGTGTCTTATAAAATCGTAAAAAAATAAAAAAATTTTTTAAAAAAGACATTTTGTGGTGACATGTGTACCACTTAAACCATTCAGCTATAAAATGGGGGAATAAATTATAAATCATGATGATAAAAAAGAAAAATCCGCTTGCAGTATCAAAACTATCAAGCTACCTTAACCCATATCCTCATAAATATGTTATTTTACGCTTTTATTCTATTCCTCCATTGAAGACAATAGTTCCAATTAATGCAATCATGAATATGTACCATAAGAAATATTTTCTTTATCCCAGCAGATGATAGAATAAAGCAGGCTGAAAATACAGCAGAATGTGCCTTAAGGTGCATTCTGCTTTACTTTTAACCTGCTTTAAGTGGTCACCTATCTTTAATTCTTGAAACAGGCTATGGGGTGATGGGTTAAGTAGCCACAGAATACAATGCCAATTATAAGTCTGTTATACAGGTGGTTGCTAAATGCAGGATAAGTATAATGCAAAAAGCTCCTTATACATACTATTACACAGGTTAAGTTTCACATTGAAATGTGTAGTCACCTTATTGGTCATAGTTTTGCTCAGAGAGGTGCCAGAGCTATCCACTGCAAAAACTCGTCTTGTAGGTTCACAGGAGTCTACATATTTACATAGCTGGTCTATCAACTTCTCCTGTAGAAAACAAAGTGGTATGAACACAGCTCAAGGTAAATACAGGCCTTCATATAAGGGAAGTGATTTAACAAATAAAATATTTATTTCAGCATTAAACGCTATGGTGTTGCTACTCATTACAATCTTCCCTTTGAGACGATTATAATGTCAGAGTAGAAAGGGTTTGGTGCTGAAACGAGTGAGAAAATGTTGGACTTGTTCAATTTACTCTCTTTTATCTGTAGCCCTCTAATTGGAGTATTTTCAAAGCTGTATTCCTTATGGCTACATAAAACCTATGCAGTTCCCCAATAAGCTCTTTGTCTGCACCAAACTCTATGTTGTGAATTCTTATTAGAGTTGCCCTGAAGATACATGTAGAAAATAACAACCTTTTGAAAATTTTGACAATCTGTCTGAGTGGCAAACAGTTTGGAGTCTAATCAGACACTGGGTTTACCCAGCAACTGACCAGGCTCCGAACTGTTTGCAATTGACATGAGGAATTAAGCATAAACAGGTATCAGGATTCATACAAGAAAACCCCTAGTAAAATTCAAAGACAGAAACACTTATTTTCAAGGACCATTTGGTAAATCTAACTACTCGTTAGAAGAGTTTAAATAGTACATTGTTCATATTTATCCCACCTCAAACATAGATATTTTTTAATAAACTAAAATCATAACAGACTCAAATACAGTGGAACCCCTCCAAACCGGAACCTCTTAATACCAAAATTCTCTCAAGTCTGGCTCAGAGGGGTTTCACTATTTAAAGTTAATTCAATATTTCAATTCCAAGTACTTTTCAAGGCTGGTCGGCATTTTTCCAACTACTTTTTAAGCCTGTATGGACCCTGTGGGTTAATTTTACCATGTTGTCCACTTACTTCTGTGTCTTCAGCATCTACAACAATGCTACGGAGCGCTATCGTAGTGACACTGTATTGTTCTATGTGCATATCATTCAGTTCATTTGCATCTGAAAAATATAAAATAAAGCCCATGGTGGTCCTACATACATTGTAGTAGTTTGTGTTATGAGCGATCAAACATGTGCAATTTTAGCAACCAGTCTAACAGACAAAATACTATTCTTTAATTATACAGACACTCTAGACAAACAGGCCGACGCCGGACAGTAAAATTACTATTTTTCATAAACCTCCCAAATTGGGGGCATTAAAAAATGCAAATGCATTCAATTAATTTTCTAAGGACATTTACCCATTACCCCATAAATACGCCTTTTTACGACTTTAATTTATTCCAACTGAAGAAAATACAGTTAAACCTCGATGTATCGAACTTCAAGGGACTGTAAAAAAAACTTCGAAACATCGGGGCTTCGAATCATAAATGGGTTGTGATTTGAGTATTGAATTTCTATAAGAACTATCTTTCCCGGCGTGTAATGTTTTCACGTCTATGTGTACTTTTTGGCATATTGAAATAAAACATAAATCCGACGTGTTCTTTATCATTTATAAAAACAACGGCATAAATAACAAAATACAATACATGGTACAAAGGTAGGAGAATGCATAGTTATACGCATTAAAACATAGAAAAAGAAACTACATTTATTTCCAGTCATCATAAATTCTTGGACTCTGATAGGCTGAAACTGCACACGTGACCACTGTGTACGAGACCGTACACATTGATTTTGCCGGGTAGTACGGGTCACGTGACTAGTTAGACGTTGTTCCCTCGCTCGATTCGCGTAAACAATCTCTCTTTTTCGGTTTATTAAGCAGTTGTTTTCTAAGCAATCAAAAGAAATCTTAATTAAAAACTGTCTTGAATCGATCATTATGTGTAAATGTAATTCAGATATCGATAATATGCTAGTTTCTTGCTTTGCTTTCCCTGATTACCCCACCCACGTCGTCACCATGATAAACAAACGATGGGACGTGAAATGAACAATGTAATGTACAACGGTACTTGTCACTGGTCTATAATGAAATTGACATTGGATTCAGTTTTATTGAGATCAATATATTTATCGAAATCAACCAAAACAGGCAGAACTCGATATGCCTAGACACTAACGTACGTCTTGATTTGTACGTTCCTGATTATTTCCGTTCATTTGTTATAATTAATCGTTACAGTGTTTCATAAAACGAAAATATCTTCCGAGAACTCTCCGTTCAAAATACCCTGGTTATGAACATTTTAAGGATGTTCACATTCCAATGTGATGACGTAACCATGTTAGATACAGTCGATCTTCGATAGGGTCTATCTTGATATTTCAGTCGAACATATCCGTAATTCAAAGTTAAATGGTGGCTTTACCACCTTTTAAACTTGAAATACGGAATATGTACGACATAATGCTGTTTAGAAATTATTGCATTAAACTGTAGGAATGCAGATAAATTCTACTTATGCGAGTTCTTGATATCGTCGAAGCTTACTGTATAACCATCGAGTAGCGCGTGAGTTTGAAATGTACTGAACAGACTGATGTCAATTTCAAGTGTCAATTTTAGGGTCAAGACAGTAAAACTTTGTCAGATTATGCATGTTTTCTTTCTTGTATTGGATCTAGACTGGAAATAAATTCGTTACACGGTATTTCGGCAGGGTGTACGGGCTTGTATGACGGTTTTGGATTCCGTATTTCCTGAGCGCTTCGCGCTCAGGAAATACGGAATCCAAAACCGTCATACAAGCCCGTACACCCTGCCGAAATACCGTGTAACTAATAGTATCTTACTTTCAACTTAGATGCTGTCAATTACACCAAGATGCGAAACTACGGCGGAAATGCCGAAAATCGTACTACAGTGTAACTGTCAATCAATTTAGCTTCTAAATTAAAATAAACATTTGATTAAATAATAATGATTTTAAAGATTAATTTTCGACTTCGAGGTTGTCAAGATTGCAGGTGCATGAATACGAACATACAGTAATATCGTTATCGATCACGTAACAGAGTTGTCGTTCGTTGTGAGATGGGTCTGCCCAGCTATCCCCACGGATTGGTTACCGGGTCTTTCACCGGACAGACCATGATCGGAGCGCATCTGCCTTGTTGTGGCTCTGATAATAGAACGCCGACCACTGGTTTTATCAGCATTATTAAACTTCTCTCAAAGTTTGGCTTGTTTCGTTAATTGTCAGTCCAAAACAGCCCTTGCGGTTTATTTACTCATTTGGATAAATTGGTGTCACCAAGCCTTTAAAAATGGGGCGTTGTCAATATCATTAACGAAAACTGTGAAACAATTAAATGACAAACTTGCCCAATTATTACTGATAACACAGATTGTGCATGCAGAATTAAAAGAGCACCCCCAGCGTGTTTTCACGCGAAGGTGTGAAAAATTAGCGTCAGTCTAGCGAGTCATGTAATCCGTTGATCCATGTTAGTTGACAGGTAATCGATGTTCGATACATTTGTGCTATTTTATGTTGGATTTAAATGAAAAGGACTGGAAAAAAACTTCGATACAACGGGGAATTCGATACACATAACTTCGATTCATGGATGTGTTTTTACAAGGAATATATAGTTGTAAAGATCGGGACTTAAAAACAAGAGCCCCATGGGGCATATTTCGCTCACCTGAGAATAACTGACAAAATGGAGAAAAAGATTTATGTCCAGGACAGAGTCATTTTTTACTCGATTGGCATAATTTGAACAATCTTGAAAGAGGACCTGTAGATGATGCTATGTGCCAAATATCTAAGATCAGGGTACAAGTGTTTTAGACAAAAAGATTTTTTTAAGTTTCCATTGAATTTTTTTTTTTTTTAGCTCCTGTGACCTACTTATGCAACAGACTGGAACCATTTGAACAAAAAACGCAAAGGACATCTAGAAGTGTCACCATGATGAATATCAAAGCTCTTGCCGTATTAGTTTCAGAGAAGAAAAAGTTTGAAAATTTCACTATATAACTCTATGTAAAACTGTGACCCCTGGGGCGGGGCCAATTTTGACCCTAGGGACATAATTTGAACAAACTTGATAGAGGACCTGTAGATGATGCTATGTGCCAAATATCTAAGCTCTGGCCCTTGTAGTTTCAGACAAGAAGATTTTTTAAGTTTTCATTGAAAAAAAAACTATTTTTAGCTCCTGTGACCTACTTATGCAACCGACCGGAACCATTTGAAAAAAATATGTAAAGGACATCTAGAAGTGTCACCATGATGAATATCAAAGCTCTGGCCATATTAGTTTCAGAGAAGAAGACGTTTGAAAATTTCACTATATGACTCTATGTAAAACTGTGACCCCCGGGGCGGGCCAATTTTGACCCCAGGGACATAATTTGAACAAACTTGATAGAGGACCTGTAGATGATGCTATGTGCCAAATATCTAAGCTCTGGCCCTTGTAGTTTCAGACAAGAAGATTTTTAAAGTTTTCATTGAAAAAATCTATTTTTAGCTCCTGTGACCTACTTATGCAACCGACCGGAACCATTTGAACAAAATATGTAAAGGACATCTAGAAGTGTCACCATGCTGAGTATCAATGCTCTAGCCATATTAGTTTCAGAGAAGAAGACGTTTGAAAATTTCACTATATAACTCTATGTAAAACTGTGACCCCCGGGGCGGGGCCAATTTTGACCCTAGGGACATAATTTGAACAAACTTGATAGAGGACCTATAGATGATGATGTGTGCCAAATATCTAAGCTCTGGCTCTTGCAGTTTCTGACAAGAAGATTTTTAAAGATTTCCTTATTTTTTCACTTTGGTTGCCATGGCAACCAGAGTTCTGCATTATTTTTAATTCTTTGAACAAATTTGAAAGAGCTTGACCCAAAGAACATTTCTGTAAAGTTTGGTTGAAATCTGTCAAGCGGTATATGAGGAGATGTCATTTGAAGCAATTGTTAACGACGACGGACGACGCACGACGACGGACGACGGACACAGGGCCATCCCAATAGCTCACCTTGAGCCTATGGCTCAGGTGAGCTAAAAACTTCAACACAACGGGGTATTCGATTTATCGAAGTTCGATACATAGAGGTTTAACTGTAGTTCTGAACATGTACAAATGTATTATAAAAAACATTTTCTTTATATGGTAGCTTCAACCTGCTTTAAGTGGTCACCTATCTCAAAATACTAGGAAAAAGCTATGGAGTAATGGGTTAATTCATCTAATTTCATAATTGCAGGCTGATTATAGACAGAGCTCCATATAGGGGGAGTATTGCAAAAACTAAAATCTTTATTTCTGCTTTAAACCCTATGGTGTCACTACTCGTTAGAATCGTCTCGTTCGAGACGATTCTAACGAGAAGTAACACCATAAGATTTGGTGCTACAATAAGTGAGAAAATGTTGGATTTGTCCCTTTTGACTCCCTCTTATTTGGAGCCCTGTATAGACAGACATTACAAAATCATATTGGCCTTTTGAAAAGTTCTGGAAAGAGAGTTTTTTGTTTTCATCAAACTGAAAAATGCAGCAATTTTCTTACAAGATTTGCAATAACAAGAGCCCCATGGGGCATATGTCGCTCACCTGAGAATAGCTGTACATCAAAATGGAGATAATGATTTAAGTCCAGGACGGGGTCATTTTTTACCCCCGGGGCATAATTTGAACAATCTTGATAGAGGACCTGTAGATGATGCTATGTTCCAAATATCTAAGATCAGGGTACTAGGGTTCTAGACAAGAAGATTTTTTTTAAGTTTCCATTGAAAAAATCTATTTTTAGCTCCTGTGACCTACATATGCAACAGACTGGAACCATTTGAACAAAATAGATAAAAGACATCTAGAAGTAACACCATGCCGAATATCAAAGCTCTGGCTATATAAGCTTCAGAAAAGAAGACGTATGAAAACTGTGACCCCCGGAGTGGGGCTAATTTTGACCCCAGGGGCATAATTTGTACAAACTTGATAGAGGACCTGTAGATGATATGCAATCGACCAGAACCATTTGAACCTTATTGGTATAGGACATCTAAAAGTGTCACCAAGCCAGATATCAAAGCTCTGGCCATATTAGTTTCAGAGGAGAAGACATTTGAAAATTTCACTATATAACTCTATGTAAAACTGTGACCCCTGGGGCGGGGCCAATTTTTACCCTAGGGATAATTTGAACAAAGTTGATAGAGGACCTGTAGATGATGCTATGTGCCAAATATCTAAGCTCTGGCTCTTGTAGTTTCAGACAAGAAGATTTTTTAAGTTTTCATTGAAAAAAAAAACTATTTTTAGCTCCTGTGACCTACTTATGCAACCGACCGGAACCATTTGAAGAAAAAATGTTTGACCCCAGGGGCATAGTTTGTAGTTTGATAGAGGACCTGTAGATGATGCTATGTGACAAATGTCTAAGATCTGGCCCTTGTAGTTTAAGACAAGAATTTTTTTTAAGATTTCCTTATTTTTTCACTTGGTTGCCATGGCAACCAGAGTTCTACATTGTTTTTAATTCTTTGAACAATTTTGAAAGAACTTGACCCAAGGAACATTCGTGTAAAGTTTGGTTGAAATCTTTTCAGCGGTATATGAGGAGATGTCATTTGAAGCAATTGTTAAAGACAACAATGACTGTATAAAGTGAAATATTTTCTTCTGTGGAAGAATAAATTAAAGACATAAAAAAGAATATGTATGGGTTAATAGGTTAATAAATATCATTATTTACATTTTCTAAATATAAGAAACTATATGTAAATGAGTGGCAAATAGTTTGGATCCAGATTAGAAGCAGCATTATGTGGCATCTGACCTGGATCCATACTGTTTATGGCCAAGAATTAATTGTGGACTGATAGACAGAAAGATAAACAAACAAACAAAACACAAACAGACAGACCAAAAGTAATATGCCTCGAACTAAGTTGTGCTTGAGCATAAAATAGCAGACATCACTTTCATTTCTGTTATGTATCTCAGTGACCTGAGTTCAGAGCTAGCTATGGGTCAGTTATGCAATTGGAGACGGTCTCAGAGAGAAATGACTATTATTATGCTGAACTGTTGTCTGCTCCAAATGTTTGTATGTGAAATATGTAAAAAATAATAACTTATATTTTCTAAATATAAGAAAATATGTAAATGAGTGGCAAATAGTTTAGATCCAGATTAGATGCAGCATTATGTGGCATCTGACCTGGATCCAAACTGTTTGCAAAAATGGTGCATTTAGTATAAGGGTAGCTACTTAGCCTGGAAGATACAATGCGTCTGTATAAAACGGATCATTAGAGAGTTTTTACTGTCAGACCTGCATCAAAAAGCACTGATATGGCCAGGGTTGAGTCAAATTTGATCCTAGGGTTTTGATTTTTTACAATTTTGAAAGTGATTTAGTAGAAGATACTATTCATGCAATATCTAAGGTGTGGGAACAGTGGTTTTTTACAAAAAACTTGTTTAAAGTTTTTCACTTTTTTTAATAAATTTCAATAAGTAGTCCACTTTAAAGTTTCATTTTAACAATTTCTGTAGAGAAGCATCCAAGGAACACCGTGAGCAAATTAGTTTTTTCCTCAGACTCGCGGTTTCAGAGGAGTTGTCGCTTGAAGTAAATTTGAACGGACGGACAGACGGACAGACGGACAGACGGACGACGGACGGCGGGCGATCACAACAGCTCACCTTGAGCCTTCGGCTCAGGTGAGCTAAAAACCACACAAATATAAATATGACATTAAAGCAGCGTAATTACCAAATCCAAATATAATCACTGTCTCTGGAGTTTTAGATGCTTGCATGTCTAAGCCAGTGAAGAAATCACAGATCTTGCACCAAATCACATCTGGAAGCCCACAAGATACGTCGACCGTCACCATCTTATCATGCTTATTGAAGTAGTCCATAAAATGTTTAACACTGTTCTCATACAGCGTCATACGTCTCTGAAATATAGCAATAAGTTCTGATAAACACAGTAACATACACATTGGAGAAAGATATGGTCCTGTTTAACCCATTACCCCATAATGGCCATAAATTAACCTTTAATTCAATCCTCGACTATAGAAAGAAGTGCTCCTTTATACAGTCATGAATATGAGCCAGAAAGAATTTTTTTACAGCCTAGCAGATGGTAGCTTGAAGCAGAAAGTAATGCAGTAAATGATCATCTGTCTTCAAAAGTAGAAATAGGCTATGCAGGGGTGTAAAATTCTACTCGCCCGCTCGCCATGGCGAGTAACATTTTGTCAGGGCGAGCAGATTTTCTGGTGATTTATAACAGAAACTAATTAGCAAAATGTCATTATCACCCAGCAGGGCGAGTAACAATTCTGAAATTTTTACACCCCTGCTATGAGGTAATAGGTTAAAAGAAACTATAAGGTTCCAGATAAGACAGAGTAAACAGTTAACTGAATAAATCTAACAGTTTCTCGTTTATCTCAGCAACAAAATCCAATGGTGTGATTAGAATCATCTCGAAGATTCTAATGAGTGGTGACACCATAGGGTTTAATGCAGAAATAAAGATTCTTGTTTTTGAAATTCTCCCCTTATCTGGAGCCCTGCATACAGAACTCCAGATACATTGGGGATGTTATCTATTTCCGTTTGAAAGGAACTAAATGTTATACAAGTTGCAATACAAGAATTCTGTTGAGTTAAATGTCTTGCCTGTTCCTTCTTTGCCATCAGCCCAAACATTAAGACTTGATTCATCTGTATTCCAAGTTTCGTTGGTCTAACACTTATATACTTTTTTTGCAAAAGAGCTTAATAGGAAAATGTTTGATGCTGATGGAAAAGCAAGATCTTATTCTTGGTTTTAATCCTTTTGTTGCAGCAAGTTAAAATGACAGTACTTTGAGATGTTAACCATTTATAACAATCTGAGACTGTGTGGCAACAGTTTGGAAGCTGAATACTAAGTTAGTTGGTATCTGATGTGGCTCTAAACAGTTTGCAATGGACAATTATAACTGTTTCAGCACAAACACATTTATTGTTTATTTTCTCATAGAAATACACCTTTTTACAAATTTAAATTATTCCTTAACCCTTTACCTGATAGCCTATTTCTAGTACTTAAGATAGGTGACTACTTAAAGCAGGTTGAAAGTAAAACAGAATGCGCCTTAGGGCGCATTCTGCTTTACTTTCAGCCTGCTTTAAGCTATCATGTACTATTATATAGAAAATATTCCCATAAATACATATTCATTATTGATTAAATTAGAACTATTTTCTTCAGCGGATGAATAAATCATAGCCGCTAAAAGGCGCTTCTATTGGGGAAAGGGTTAACTGAAGAAAATAGTCCCCAATTTATACAGTCATGAAGATGCAACATAAGCAATATTTTCTAAACTGTAGCAGATGGTAGCTTAACCCATTACCCAAAAGCTTGTTTTAAGAACTGCAGACAGATGGTTCCTTAAAGCAGACAGAAAGTAAAGCAGAATGCAACTAGGCGCATTATGCTTTACTTTCAGTCTGCTTTAAGCTACCATCTGCTAGGGCTTAGCAACTATTTCTTATGCTGCATATTTTTAACAGTATAAATTGGAACTATTTTTCTTCTGAGGAGAAATGATTTAAAGGCGTAAAAAGGCATATTTATGGGGTAATGGGTTAAAGCTGGATGAAACTAAAGCAAAATGTGCCTATTAAAGGTGGATTTTGCTTAAATTTCTGCCTACTTTAAGTGGCCATCCATCTTCAAATCTATTAACAGGCTATTGGGCAAAGGGTTAAATCCAATCAAAAGTACCTGTGTTCTACCGACATCTGCCTCGTCAGATTTGGCCGATGAGTCTGCGCTGGTTGGTGCTTTGGCAGGTGGGGGAGGAGTTGCATTAGGATGTTTGGCACATTCGGTTTCCAACTTATTGAGCACTTTCTCCTTAGGTATCATAAAGTGGATTGCAAACGAGACTGGAAACTGAAACATGAAACCATAGAGCAGTTCAAGGATCTATTCACCAACTTGAAAGTGCAGAATAAATATCTCTTTTACGACCACTATAATTATTTTAACTATTAGATGTTTTAGATAGGTGACTGCTTAAAGTAAGGTGACAGTAAAACAGAAAGCTCCTATAGGAGCTTTCTGTTTAACTGCCACCTTGCTTTAACCCATTACCCCATAGCATGTTTCTGGTGTTGAAGACAGGTGGCCATTTAAAGCAGGTTGAAAGTAAAACAGAATGGGCCCTAAGGCGCATTCTGCTTTAATTTCAGCCTGCTTTAAGCCACCAGCTGTTAGAATACAGCAAATATTTCTAATGTTAAATATTCACAACTGTATAAATTGGAACCATTTTTTTCAGTGGAGGGATAAATTAGAGGCGTAAAAAGGCATATTTATGGGGTAATGGGTTAAGCTGTCACCTGTTTCTTATACATTCAATTAAAGCTTTCTTTTTACTTGTCTTTAAGTTTTACCTGAATACAGTAAAACCTCTGAAAATCAAGCTCCTCCTGATTGACTAAAATGTTTGCTTTAGACAAGATTTTGGGTTTACAAGCCATTTTGAAAGTAGAAGCATTAGAATTCATTCAACCCATTACCCTATAGATATATCTTTTTTATGCCTTAAATATATATTCATCTGCCTGAAAAATTAGGAGCATTCTGCTTTACTTTCAACCTGCTTGAAGTGGTCAACTGTCTTCAAAACAAGCAACAGACTTTTGGATAATGGGTTAAAGCATAAATTTTGTTATCCTGCATAAAGCAAACAGAACAAACATATTGGGACCAATAAACTTGTTTGGTTTTATGCAGAATGTATAACCTAGGTAATTAATTTCTTGACAGAGCTTCAGAAAACTCATTCCCCCCTGAAACTTTTAATGGAAAATTCCAATTTCAAAATAAGTCTAGTCCATTTTTGACTATTTAGGCTTGATTTTAACAATACATTTCAAAATGACAAACAGTGTAGACCCTGAGGGGGGCCCTCTGATCAGGGTCTACACCGCTCGCTTGGGACAATTGTAATCTTTTACAGGTACACTGTTTGTTAATGATGAGTATACTCGTTGCTAGGGTTGAATGTGTTAAGAGAATCATTTCAAAGGCTAACTTTCAAATTTTTTATAATCTTGTGGAGAAAATTCCAACAAGTAGTCACACCATAAGACATCAAGATTTAGTTTTGATATACTCCTCTTATCTCTTATACTTACCTTTTCTTCAAAAAATCTTAGTTCATTCATACACTCCTTGATGAATGTTTGATTGCTGAGCATCCACTTGAGGTTTGGCATGAAGTCTACGATACAGAACTTGGTCTTGTCCACCTTGCCTAGCCTGGCTATGAGCATCTTCAGCACCTCAGACAATTTCAGCAGCTCAGGTTCTTTCTAAGAATAACAAGATGGGTTTGTGAAACACTATGACCCCCAATGTGACAATGACCTATAAATGACCTTGACATTTGTCTGACATGACCCAACTTACACTGAGCTCAAGAGCTTCTTGAGTATGCATGCCAAATATGAAGTCCTATCACAATGTAGTTCCAAAGATGTCCAATGTTAAATTTAGTCTTAAATCATTTGGCCTCTAAATGACCTTGACCTTTGTCTTACATGGCTCATGTTGGACTGAGATTCATGTGTTGAGTATATACATGCCAGACTCTACATGTACATGTAGTTTTGAAGTTATGACCAGGGTTTAAGTTGTATACAGGCAGACAAACTGACAGACAGGAAAACAAAAACACAGGAACCCATTCAGCTTGATAACAGGGTCATGGTGGTCCTGATAATGCTCACCTGACCTAGATGTTGTAAGTTTGGTGAGAATTGGCTAAAAATCGTGGCCTCTTAGTGTGCTCACAGTTAAAAGTTTACAGATGATGATCGACACACAGGCGACAACGCACAATCACAACAACTCACCACAAGTACTTCCAGCTCACTGCATGAGCAAATAGCAAGAGTTGTCAGAGAGACAACAAAGCTTTTGTAACTTTAAAGCAGTCTGAGGTCAAGGTCACTGGGATAAAATACTTTGGGTGCATGGAAATGTCTTGTCCATATACACAGTCGTATCAAATATGAAAGTATCACCTCAAGGAGCATAGAAGTTATAAGCTTTTTTCAAAACCTAAATTCACATTAAACCCAAGTGCAGGCCCTAAGTTCAAGGTCAAGGACACAGGGGTCAAATTTTTGGGGTCCATGGAAATTACATGTATACACATGCATACCAAATATGAAAGCAATGCCTCAAGGGACATAGGAGTTATATGCATTTTTCGAA
Organism: Gari tellinella; assembly: GCA_922989275.2. Classification (NCBI taxonomy): domain Eukaryota; kingdom Metazoa; phylum Mollusca; class Bivalvia; order Cardiida; family Psammobiidae; genus Gari; species Gari tellinella. The sequence continues at coordinate 52,867,417 of OV277867.1, forward strand.
ACCTAAACACAGCTTTAATCAGGGATTATTCTGTCGCAGAATGCAAGTGAGAGAAATTCTCTCATTTGTCAAAAAAAAGTGAGAGATTTTTTTAGATGATGAGAGAAATTTTAATTGGTAGTCTGTTTGTACCAACAAGCACTACTGCTATATCTACTGCTTGAGAATTTTGTGTAAATAAAAATTTTATGACATGGAACTGTTATTCTTCTTCTCCTTATCGAAATCTAGTGAAAAGATTTAATCCATACCATAAATTGATAGTTTACCGCACGCGCCATTAGCCTATATGTTATCGGCAGATTTATTTTCATCTGTAGAGGGTCAGTTCGCGAAAACTAGTGACAAAAATTATCGGCGCGGTTACGACGATAACTAAGGAATAAAATGAACGATATTTTGATGCATTGTGCAGTTATTCAATCCAGTGAAGGGAAATTACATTCCTGTTTTCGAAAGAAAGTATGATCCAATGACAGAGGACATAACGTGTACCGGGCCGACGGTAATCCCTGCCGGTCACCCATCCAGATTCTAACCCCACAGGACTTTGCTTAACCAATTAGTCTACGTGCGGTCTGGTTCACGTTTTATTCTGAACCGGATGTGTTTTGATTTTATACGGTAGGCCTAAAACACGAAATGGAAATATTTTGGCGAAATGGACGAAATGGAAATTTATTTTTGGGAAATCAGTTATATTAGCATAGAAAAAAGATCAAAATCAAAATTTATTGTTTATGTATATATAGAAACTAGTTTTAAGACAGGTAGCAGTCATTTAAAATCGATTTCGCATACTTGAGGGTAGATATATCTCTATATATGAGAATATTTCCATTTCGCCATGGCGAAATGGAAATTTATATTAAGGAAAACAATTATGTAAGCATAGAATAAAGTTTTAATTCAAAATTTATTGTTTCCGTATAATTAGAAACTATTTTTAAGACAGGTGGCAGTGATTTAAAACCGATTCTTAATTCTCGAGTGTAGATATATCTCTATATATGAAGAATATTGCCATTCCGCCATGGCGAAATGGAAATTTATTTTTATGAAATCCGTTATATGAACATAGAATAAAGTTTAAAATCTTTTTTTTTTATTTCAGTATATAACTATATATAGATATTATTTTTAAGACGGGTTGGAACGATTATAATCGATTTTTCATACTTGAGAGTAGATTTAGCTCTATATTATGAAGAATATTTCCATTCCTCCATGGCGAAATGGAAATTTATTTTGTAAGAAATCAGTTATATAAGAATCAATTAACATTTTAAATCAAAATTACTATTTCATAATATATAGTTTGAAGACGGGTGGGAGTGATTTAAAATCGGTTTTTCATACTTGACAGTAGATATAGCTCTATATATGAAGATTTTTCCATTCCGTCATGGCGAAATGGAAATTTATTGGTAGGATTGGTTTATAATAGCATAGAATGATGTTTTAAATCAAGATTTATTGTTTCAGTATCTATAGAAACTAGTTTTAAGACAGATAGAAGTGCCTTAAAATCGATTTTTCATACTTGAGAATAGATATATCTCTATATATAAGAATGATATTTACATTTCGCACTGGCGAAATGGAAATTTATTTAAGAGAATCAGTAATATTAGCAAAGATTAAAGTTTTAAATAAAAATTAATTGTTTCTGTATATATAGGAATATAATTCAGACAAATTTAAGGGATTCAAACTCGATGTTCATACTTAAGAATAGATATATATGGATCTATACCGTACATAGAAAGCTATTTCCATTGCTCATTGTTAAGGTAAACGGCGAAATGGAAATATTTCTTTTACAAAATAAGATTTTTAAACTCGGATTCAAGTTAGAAAGCAATGTTTATTGTTTCAGTGCATAAAGAATATAGTTTTAAGGCAGTGAGAAGTGATTTACACTCAATATTTATAGTTGAGAAAATAAATATCTCTATACAGTATATAATATTTCCATTGCGAACTAAAGCGGCGGAATGTAAATATTTCCATTAATTTCTCTTATTTTTGATTGGAAAATTGTATTATTATCATATTATTGTGTTATAAATAATAACTCTACGTTATTTATGTGTACCAAAATGCGTATTATACCTCGATTTTCCATTGCGCGGTATAGTGTTTAATCGATCCGTATATCCGTTTGCAGCGTTGATTGACACGTGCCTTTGACACACTTATCAACAACGCAACCATTAAACTAATCAGACACGACACGCGCTGACTGACGCAATGGAAATGTAACAAAATGTATGTTATTCTTAGAAGAAAAAGGGGCACAGTAAATATATTATAATTCCAAAAACGCATTTTAAGTGAAATATTAAGTGATTTTTTTTAAAGAATTAAAGGATAATCCTGTTAAGTAACTACTCATTTGATGTTGATTGAAATACTGTTTTATTTTTCACACATACACATTGCAATGTTAACGGTACATTTGATTCGCCGAAACTTTCTCATTAAATAACTAATGAGGAGCGCAACATTGTCATTAATGAAATAATTAGAAGTGATTTAGCGGGAAAATGCTTTAATCCATGGCGGTTTCAAGCACCAGTTCTTGACAATCGATTCATGGTCCTCGCTGTGTAAAGACCAACAACAACAACGCATGAAACGTTTTAAGGGAGACAAAGGCAGAAAATGTCAAAACGAAGTAATTTCAACAAATGGACAGAGGTCGGTAATGAGAACACCAACGGCAGGGAAAAAACCAAACCAAACCAAACGAAAACGTGCAGAAAGATCTAGAACACCTTCATCAAAACGACGACTTGTGTGCCAATAGAAACTTTTAAAACATTCAGTGTAAATACAATCGAACGTCGATATCTCAAACTCGCTGAACTCGAACTAAAATATATTTCAATACATGAATTACATACTTTCATTTTCGGTTAAGTAGTACATACCCGTAGTTCAAAGTTAATCCACGTTTTAACTTTGAATTACGGGTATGTTCGACATAACCGAGTTCGATATTTCAAAGTTCGAGTGCATTCAACTTACTGTGATAGAGGAATGCTTACCGCAGTAAGAAAATAAAACAAAAAGATCTTTTAGCACATTAATTGAATTATTTCATGTTCGATTAAGTCGAACATACCCGTAGTTCAAAGTTAAGCCACGTTTTAAATTTGAACTCCGGGAATGTTCGACATAACCGAGTTAGATACCATCAAAAATTAGAACCACTTAGTATACGTGTGCAGTTAATACCTCTCTATTATGGCCACTTAATTGTTTTAACTGTTAGGTGTTTACGACAGGTGACTGCTTAAAGCAAGATACAATAAAAGATAAAAGATAAAGCTCCTTTATGATATTTCTGTTTTACCGTTACCTTGCTTTCAGCTGTCACTTGTCTTTTATATATGTATAATCAATTGGCATTCGTTTCATTGATCGTAATAGAGAGGATTTACTTTATATCTAAAATCAAACTTCGCATGAAACATAAGAGGCGAACACTAATATTTCTATTTTATTATGTATAATAATATAGTAAAATATTACCTCTTGCAACCTTACTGTATAAATGTGATAGCATGTACATATATATGATATTAACCCCTGCACTGCGTGTAACTAAACTTTACATGCAGCTTTCAGAAAACCAAGACGCCGAGAAATTTATTATATGCCTGTGACATACTCGCAGTGAGGGGGTTACTGGTAAACACCGTTCGTTTTGCAATGTGATTTAATAATGTACATACATGTAGCTCTAGATAGGGATAATGTGTTGTAGCTACTGATTAAAATTGTCTGGATCCATGAATACGTTGGAGAAGACGGTATAATTTTCCAATAAACGCGTTTACCACTGAGATACAGATAGATCTAAATAGTCACAATTTTTTTTTAAAAACTGTATTTTCATAATTGTAATGCGATTGTGTTTAGACGGAAAATAATAACGCATTCTCCAACGCTAATTTAACTGTTCCGCAAAGTTCCAAAAGATAACGACAAAATCATACAGACTAGTTTAACATTTCATTATACAGTAAAACCTTTCAATTATGACCACATAAAAAGCTAAGTGATTGCAATCGCATGTGCGAGCTATAAGCTATAAGACTGAATTCTCCGTTAAGTAGTCACCTGTCTTAAACGCTGGAAAATTAACACATTCTTGTGGTCGTAATAGGGATGTCTTACTGTATTTGTGTATATATGTATCTACTGTATATAATTATTTGGTTTGCTATAATGTTTCATGCAATACATAATTGATTGATTGATTGTTTACTATATAGATATAATAAGTAATGTCGGCGTAATATATGATTTAAAAACAAGAGGGCCATGGCCCTAAATTCGCTCACCTGAGGACATTGAAGTTTGTACCTAAGTTGACTGGGCAAGACAACATTTTAATATAGCTATAAATGGAGTTATCTTCCGGACAAGAAAACATGACAAAAGTGAATTTTGTTGCCAAGCTTATGACCCTTATCCATGACACATCCTCTTATCAAGCTATTTCCATTTCCGGTAAATGATAATTATTTCACTAGCGTCAGCAGAACTGGAGTTATTTTCCTGACAATAAAATATGACAAAGGGGAAAACAAAATATTGCTGCCCTTATGCACTAGGCATTTTCTCTCATCAGTTTCTTTCCATACATAAAATTTCATTACAATAGCATCAGTAGACCTTGAGTTGTCTTCTTGACAAGAAAATATGACAAAGGGAAATAACTAAAAAAAACAATGATGTCAGAGTTATGGCCTTTGCAAATGGCACTTCCTCTCATTAGGCTCTTTCCAAATAGGCAATTTCATTTTACCCATTACCCCATAGCCTGCTTCTAGTTTTGAAAATAGGTGGCCACCTAAAGCAGGTTGAAAGTAAAGCAGAATGGGTCTTAATGCACACTTTGCTTTACTTTCAAACTGCTTTAAGCTACCATCTACTAGGATATAGAAACTTATTTCACATCTTACATTTTCATGACTGTTTAACCCTTTCCCCCATAGAAGCGCCTTTTAGCACATTCAGTTTATTCTTGCTCTAAAGAAAATAGTTCCAATTTATACATTCATAAATATGTATAATACAAAATATTTTCTATATTCTAGTAGATGATAGCTTAAAGCAGGCTGAAAGTAAAGCAGAATGCGCTTAAAGCGCATTCTGCTTTACTTTCAACCTGTTTTAAGTGGACACCTACATTCAATACTAGAGATATGCTATGGGGGAAAGGGTTAAAGGGGAATTATTTTCTTAAGTGGAGGAATAAATCAAAGGCCTAAAAATGCACATTTATGGGGTAATGGGTTAACAAATGTCTGAACAAACGACTGAACCATTTCTAAACTTTAGCAGACAACATGTTCAGTTCTGTTGGCCTGATCACTGAGGTCAAATATTATGTAAGAGAACTGTAGCAGCAGCAGTCTGGGAGCTTACCCTTACCAGACTGAAATGATGTCTGCTAAATACCTTCTGTGTGTAAAAAATGTACATTTTTATTTTTTAGAAAATGTTAAGTTGGTAAATGAGTGGCAAATAGTTTGGATCCAGATTAGATGCAGCATTATGTTGCATCTGATCTGGATCCAAACTGTTTGCAAATATTGGTTATTTGCCCATAGTATATTAAGGGTAACTCAGGTAAATACAGTTCTGCCTAAATCAAAAATTCTGTAAAACCTGCCTAGAGCAGCACTTAAACTGTGCAGGGTGGTGTCAAATGTGACCCTAGGGATTTCATTTTAACAAACTATAGAGGGATCCACCAGGAGATTCTACTGTACAAATATCAAAGCTTAGGGCCTAGTAGTTTTGGGCAAGAAGATTTTTTAAAGATTTTTGCTTTTTTGCTTTTTCAAGCAGAGTTTGTGCTTTTTTTCATTTTTTTTGAACAACTTCTGTAGAGAAGCATCCAAGGAACATCATGAGCAGTTTGAACTCTCCCTACAATCGGCGGGTTTCAGAGGAGATGTCGTTTGAAGTAAAAGTGAACGGACAGACGGACAGACGTACTACGGACGGTGAGCGGTCAAATAGCTCACCTTGAGCCTTTGGCTCAGGTGAGCTAAAAAAAGATGATGTTTTAGCCTTTTTAAAACAATTTTATTTTCTTAAACATTGCGCGACGCGTTTCACCATATCATAATGCGCAATATAATATTTTGTGACGTCATGACGTCGGTGTTAGGTTGTCGACGTCGTTCCTTTCTGTTGACGTACATCTGTTTTCTTAATCATAAATACAGCTTTTCCCGGTAGTTTCCGGCATAACGCAGACATTACTTATTATATATACATGTACAATGTATATAGTAACTGATCGCTTTCATTTTCATGCAACTATAAATTGTTTCAGTTTGAAAAACTTTCTTCCTTTACAAACAGTGCAACTTTGACGAGTACACATGTATTTGGCAAACAGTGTAGACCCATATGATATTATTATACTGCAAAGTAAATTCCTTACTTTTCATTGGTCAACGAGCCGTAGACATAACACGAAGTACCCTGTGAGCTGACAGGGTACATAGAAATGCAGCTGTTTCATTGGCTGACAGGTCCCTGAGTCTTGCTTTGCGGAAAATAAGATGGCCGATTGCTCGACAGGAGTGAGTGCATTCAATCGTGCATCCTCCGTTTTAATTCCATTTCGGCTAAGAACCATTCGCTGTTTGGATCTTTCAACAGTCGCATTATTTCTGGGAAAGTTTGACGACGAATATGCCCATTTTTCTAATGAATAGCAACGTCAAAAACATATGACGTCACAAGTTTGCGCTCAACGTTATCTGCTTTGGCGCGATATTGTTATATTTTATTATAAGCGCTGTACACGACACATTCCGAAATCTTTCGTTTGTACAGTGAAAACTTTGCAGTATAATAACGGCTCGGGCAACATGATTTACCTCAGCCGGGAAGAAATTCTCATGTACACTGTGAAGAAACTGTATAACTTATACGGTTCCTATTTTAAATTCGTCTGGTTAATAGACATCAGAGATTTTGACTTAGAGATAGCTTTTTCTCGATTCAATTCAATACCTACCGTTTTCCTTTCCATTGCGCAAAGCCGATAAATATTCTTTACGCAATGAAAAGAAAAAAGTAAATCTCTTCCGCCTATCTTAAAACTAGCTTCTATTTATAGTCTATGTATACTGAAACAATAAATCTTGATGTAAAACTTTATTCTATGCTATAATAACTGCTTTCCTTAAAATAAATGTCCATTTCGCCATGGCGGAATGAAAATATTCTTCGTATATAGAGATTTATCTACTCTCAAGTATGAAAAATCTGTTTTCAATCACTGCCACATGTCTTAATAATAGTTTCTTTATAAACGGAAACAATAAATCTTGATTCAAAACTTGATTATATACTAGTATAACCGATTTCCTAAAAATAAAATTCCATTTCGCCATGGCGGAATGGAAATATTCTTCATATATAGAGACATATCTACTCTCGAGAATTAAAAATCGGTTTTAAATTACTACCACCTGTCTTAAACTAGTATCTATATATACAGAAACAATAAAATTTAAATTAAAACTTAATTCTATGCTTATATATCTGATTTCCGGAAAATAAATTTCCATTCGGGTTTTTGTCATTGCAACCTGTCTTAAAACTAGTTTCAATATATACTGAAACAATCAATCTTGATTTATAATTTTGTCATATACTAATATATCTGATTTCCAAAACATAAATTTCCATTTCGCCATGGCGAAATGGAAATATTCTTCATATATAGATCTAGTGATATATCTACTCTCAAGTGTGTAAAATCGGTTTTAAATTACTGCCACCTGTCTAAAACTAGTATCTACATAAACAGAAACAATAAAATTTCAATTAAAACTTAATTCTATGCTTTTATATCTGATTTCCGAAAAATAAATTTCCATTTCGCCATCAAAATTTCCATTTTGTCCATTTCGCCAAAATATTTCCATTTCGTGTTTTAGGCCAACCCATTTTATATACAAAATTCGGAACTCTCGGTCCTTTCCGTTAATTGGTTTGCTGTTATACTTATTGGTGCGCGGGATGCTGCGATTACGATAAGGCGTTCGACGAAATTGATCAGAAATGTTTGTATAATATCGGAAATAAATCGAGAAGAATAAACTTTAGCTCGCAAGTATCTGAGAAACGAGTGCGAGAAATATTCGCGTTACACAAATTTTGATGCGATATCTGTCATTTTCGTGCGAAATATCGCGGAAATCACGGCCCAGAATGATCCCTGTTTAATGCAGTGGCTGAGGTGAAGGTCACAGGGGTCCAAATTATCACATGGTTGAAAAGGTCTTGCCCTAAGCTAAAGGCATGTGTGGTGCAAGTATGAAAGATGTGGGTGAAATGGCATAGGAGTTGTGAACACTTTCTTGAAACTGCTAACACGAACAGCAACGGGTACGGGAATGCAGACGACCGAGTGACAACATAGCTGTCCTGGACGTTCCTTCAGAGAGATTAAAATGGTTGTCCAAGTCTGACAACAGCTAACTTCACAGACTCTAAAGTTTCTAAACCTCATACTTACCTTCAGCTTATGTTGAATTAATGAAATGTTATTGTTGGGGTCCGGCTCGTCCAGCTTTTTGACAAGGTTCTGTATGATGAGGTTCTCCACATTGATCACCTCAAAGCCAAACACATTGGAAAGATTGTCCACTATCTTGCCCTTCTTTGTACCAGGTCCTCCTGAAACAACACACACAGTCAAACATGTTATCTCTTTCCCCCCTGAAACTTCAAATGGACAATCCCAGTTTCGACTTTAGTCTAGTCCATTACTGGCTTTTAAGGGTTGTTTTTGTCCATTTTTGGCATTATGACAAACAGTGAAGACCCTGATCAGAGGGCTCCTTTCGGAACCCTCTGATCTGGGTCTTCACTGTTTGCACAGGACAAGACTTAGTGTACTATTCACATGTACACTGTTTGAAAAGGACGCCTATATGGGGGACTAGGGTTCAAAGGGTTAAGCAGATATTTCAGGATGGCAGAATGGAGACTATTAAAAACTTCTTCAGGCGTTTCTGCATTACTGTCAGCCTGCTTACACCCATAACCCCTTAAATACGTCTCTTTACGCATCTGATTTATTCCTCAACTGATGATAAGAGTTCCAATTTATCCAGCCATGACAAAGAGCCATTGGAAATATATCCTATATCCTAGCAGATGGTAGCTTAACTAAGGTGCATTCTGCTTTATTTTCAACCTGCTTTAAGTGGTCACCTATTTCAAATATTAGACACAGGCCATGGTTAACCAACCTCCTGTCGACACCATTGAAAATAAGCTGTGATTAACTCATTACCCCAAAATCTGTTTCTAGTTTTGAAGACATGTGACCACTTAAAGCAGGTTGAAAGTAAAGCAGAATGCACCTATGCATTCTGCTTTACTTTCAGCCTGCTTTAAGCTAAAAGCTGCTAGAATACAAAAATTATTTTGAATGTTGAATATTCACAACTTTATATATTGGAACTATTTTCTTCAGTGGAGGGATAAATTAGGTGTAAAAAGGTGAATTTTTGGGGTAATGGGTTAAAAGGGTAAGCCTGATTTTTTGTTATTCCACTCTGGTCCTCCTGAAACCACAAACATAGTCAAACATGTGTTAAGATGATGTTCCAAAGAGGATACCATAAAAATCCTAAAATATTGAGTCAGTCTGACACCTGGGGGAGCAGTCTAATCAGGGTCTACAATGTCTGCCCAGGCCTGTCTGCCTCAATATTTGGGCATTACCATATAGCGACTGAACCACAGTTTATTGCAAAACTGTCTGTCAACTGTGGGGCTCTAAATGACCTTGACCTTTATCAGACATTACCCAACTTATACTGAGCTCAAGAGCTTCTTGAGTACACATGCCAGCCAAATATGAAGTCTCCAGGGTTCCAGATAAGAGGGAGTAAACTGAACAAATACAGCATTTTCTCACTTATTTCAGCACCAAACACCATAGGGTTTAAAGCAGAAATAAAGATTTTAATTTTTGAAATACTCCCCTTATCTGGAACCCTGAGTCTCCATCAAATGCTGTTTCAGAGTCATTCTCTAAATGACCTTGACCTTTGTCGGACAGAACGCAAATTAAATTGAGCTCAAGAGTTTCTTGAGGTACACAATCATACTTAATAAAAAATGTCTTTCACATGCAGTTCAAAAGTTATGGCCAATGCTGATTTCACCCTATTACCTTAAACTTTGGCAAACGTTAAAGATTTCAGACAACTAAGATAACACCATCAACGACAACAACACCAACACCTGAGTGATAACAACAGCTTGTTGTTTTCTTGAAACAGACCAGCTAAAAATGGACTCAACCAATATATAAGCATGGCAGAATTCTCTTTGCATATATGGGTTACATCAGAAGTCTGCCAGAAGCATCTAGGAGCTTCATGTTCTTCATTTATTTTTGTGCTGCTTTTACATGCAATCTGTAATACGGTTTGAGTATCAGTAAGCATCTAAATTCAACGGTAGTTTAGCAGGGATCTGATAATTCAGCTTGTAGATGTGTTCCCAGAGTCACAATAAAGCGTTAATTCCATCCAGACAGAAATATATGAAGTGTACCATTCAACACAGATCGCTGGTAATCTGCTATCAATATATAGGCTTGTGGTAAATGAATGGTGAGAAGAATATACAGTTAAACCTCTCTATCATAACCACTAAATTATGTGAATTATTAGGTATCTAAGGCAGGTGACTGCTTAAAGCAAGGTGACAGTTAAACAGAAAGCTCCTTTAGGAGCTTTCTGTTTTACTGTCACCTTGCTTTAAGCAGTCACCAGTCCTTTTTTAAAATCAATCAGCCTTCTATTTAGTGGTCGTAATACAGAGGTTTTATTGTATGCAAAACAAATTAATTTGAGCCTCTCAGATACAGGGCACCAGATAAATGGGAATAAAATATAAAGAAATCCAACAATTCTTTCCGTAATGCTTCGACCAAATCTTATTTTGAAGCTAGACATATCTCCAGACCAAGATGAATCTTATGAGGAGTTGTATCAGCTGATCGTTTGGTTTGCTAGAGACAAGAGTTTTGAAAGTTATAATAATGCCTTAATTCTTTACTTTCAAGTTTTGAAGACAGGTGATCGCTTAAAAAGGTTGATTAATAAAGCAGAATGCACCTGAAGGTGCTTTCAGCAACCATCTACTAGAATATAGAAAATATTTCTCATTATACATATTCATGACTGTATAAATTGAAACTTAGTGTGGTTTGCATCAATATTTTTTTAAATATTGTCAATTAGTTTTGTTTTTACTACAGAAATATCGATACAAGTGTAAAATAGTTTATATTTTTTTAAGTCAGATTGTCATTGAGGTTTGTTTTTACTAAAGAAATATCGATACAAGTGTAAAACAGTTTGGATCTGGATCATAGGCCTCATGATCAGGATCCCAACTGTTTGCAAAATAGCCCTTTGGCACCAGTACTATGCAAGAATTAACCCATTACCCCATAAATACGCCTTTTTACGCCTTTAATTTATTACTCAACTGAAGGAAATAGTTCACATTTATACAGTCATAAATATGTATCAGAAGAAATATTTTCTACATCCCAACAGATGGAGGCTGAAAGCAGGCTGAAAGCAAAGCAGAATGTGCCTTAAGGCACATTCTGCTTTACTTTCAGCCTGCTTTAACCCTTTGAACCCTAGTCCCGCATATAGGCGTTATTTTCAAACAGTGAACATGTGAATCATACTCTTGTCCTATGCAAACAGTGAAGACCCAGATCAGAGGGCTCCGAAAGGAGCCCTCTGATCAGGGTCTTCACAGTTTGTTATAATGCCAATCATTGAAAAAAACATACCTTAACCCTTTACCTCATAGCCTGTTTCTAGATTTGAAGGCAAGTGACCACTTAAAGCAGATTGAAAGTAAAGCAGAATGCGCCCTTAGGCGCATTCTCCTTTACTTTCAACCTGCTTTAAGTCAGTATTTGGTAGTATATAAGTAATATTTCTAATTGTACATGTTCATGCCTGTATAATCTTGAACTATTTTCTTTGCCGGAGGGATAAATTTAAATGCGCTAAAAGGCGCTTCTATCAGGTAAAGGGTTAAAAGTTAGAAATGGACTAGACTAAAATGGAAACTGGAATTTTCCATTTAAAGTTTCAGGGAGGAAAGAGTTAAGAGGTCACCTGTTTTCATAACTTGAAATAGGCTATGGGGTAATGGGTTAAAATACTATAGTGAGATATTATTCTGAAACTGTTTTGTTAGGAGATTATGAGACTATCTAATCTAATTCCCCCCACAGCATCCCAGTCCTGCAACAATGCCTGCCTATCAAATTGGTTTCACACTGAATTTAATCAATGAAATCACCAGTAATTGTTCCAAATTTCTTCTCCGACGGCAATAGTTTAACTCAAAATACATGCTGGGTAACTTTTGGCATCTGCAACAATTAATTTAGTCTGCTACTGTTCTTCAAATGGAACATTTTTAAATTTCTATTCAAAACAGAATGAGTGTCAAACAGTTTGGATCCTGATGAGACGCAGTGTAACGCGGCGTCTCATGGTTACGCGGCGTCTCATCAGGATCCAATCTGTATGCAAAAGTTATAATCGCTACATTGCTCAAGCGTGCTAAGAGTAAACTCTGTACATGTATGCTTAGAATGTCAAAACTTAGCTTTGAAAAAATAGTTTGGATCCAGATGAGATGCAGAGTAACTTGGTATCTCTGCACTATCTCATGATTCTCATCTGAATCTAAACTGCTTGATACTCTGAGACTGTGTAAAATTTATTTTTTTAAGAAAATTCTAAATTTAAAGTCGTATTTGTCTAGCAGATGACAATTATTGGAAAGGAATAAATTATTTACAACTTGAACTTAGAGAAGACATTCTTTCCCAATAAAAGTGTTTGTGTTTAAACAATTAATTTCAATGCAAACTGTTTGGAGTCGGTTCATCTGCCAATTAAGTAGCCCTGAGTCTAATCCAGCTCCAAACTGTTTGCCACTCAGATTAAAATAAATCAGAAGAAATTTAAGAATATTTATAACTTTCTACATTTTAAAATTAATGGATTTGCATTAAAATTTTGTGTTTAACCCATTCCCCAATAACTATGTTTTTATGCCTATAATGTATTCCTCCACTGTAGAAAAATAGTTCCCTTTTAAACAGTCATGAATATGTATCATAAGAAATAGTTCCTACCGGTATATATATATATATATATTAGTGTTATTTCTAGCCACCTAAAAGGGGCAGGGTGCAGCAAAAAAGGGGCAGGGTGGCAACGCGGCGGATTGGCATGAGAAAGGGCAGGTTGGAACCCGAGGCATTGCTACTATATTACACTATTTTATGCTGAATTAATTTCATGTTACAGTTGTAGTAAATTAATTTATTTCTAACTCTTAAGTTCTAATTGTTACACCCATTTTCCTTTTATTTTACAATAAATGAATGAATTAAAAACTTATCAATAGCCAACAAAAGGCACCAGGGCTTGGCTTGGATTTGACTTGGTCAAGTCAAGTTCTAGGGTACTGCATATATACTTTCTACACTTAAAGCTGAGAAAAGGCATCTCATTTTCCCTCCTTCTGACTCATTTGAATGTTCCTCTCTAAAAAGGAACTGGACTGCTAAGTTTAAATTTTCTAAAAAAATAAGTGAATAAATAGAATAATCTTTTATCCATATTATGGTTATAGAATATACTCAATACTCATTCAAACTTAGAGTAGATCTAGATCTAATTCATATTTTAAAAATGAAGCACAGTAGATCTATATCTAAACTGAATCAAATACATGTATTTGCATTTAATTGTCACAAGCAGGATTGTATATTTTAGTGTCTCTGAACAGTGAAATTAATCCGTTCGAATCACTGCCCAAAAAGGGAAAATAAACCAACTTTAAGTCTTATTATTTGTTTCCTACACCAAACTGTTGTCTTAAAAATTATAAGGATAAAAAAAATACATCAAAGTTGCTTAATTTGAATCTGTCACTTTGCGTAAGTTGTCCGCGAATCCAATGTGAATTCTTTTCCCCCGCCCAGCTCGTCGTCATTATATTCTCTCAGTTCGCGGACGAATTCAGTAGAAAATCAACACAATAGTGAGATTTCTTATAAATAGTATTCAAATTAAACATATTACGCTGTGTCCTGACTCAGTATAAACTTTGTTCGAACTTGCCTGAACGTTTCCATAGTGCTCAATTTTCGGAATAACGCATCGACATTTCTACCGCGAAAACTAATTGCAAATCAATATTACGAGCGTAAATTGTTGCAAAACCCAATTTAATTTACATAAATAGTGTGTAAAATAGAAGAATTTAGATCCAATTTTAATTTAAGGAATACCTTTTAATTATGTTTTACTAACAAAATAAACGTGTCCTTATCGTAGCAAAAATTAACGCGCCCCGCCGCGTTTTGTAACGGAATTAAAAGTCGAAAGTTTGTTTCTGTAACAGGATTATAAAACGAATTTTGTGGGAGAAAATCAATTCATTAATTTTAATTTCTGTTTAGCATTAATCTAGATCTCAGTGGGGGGTTTGTCCTCTACTTTGGGGGAATATTCTGCATTGTAATCGGTCCCGTAATGAAGACAGTCTGATTGTTCGCTCGGCCGATCTGTCAATCACTTTTTTGGTAACCAATTAAAAATGTGTTAAATCCCATTCAGAAGGCGTGGTCAAACTTCGACCTAAGAGTATTATCACCAGCCCCGACGGATGGTAAGATTGCAGAAGACTGGTTAATTTATCACACATTACGGATTTTCACGGTCTCTCTAAAGGTGCGTTTGACAGGTAAAACATGCTTACAGAACTCTCTTCATTTACAACACGCGATCATCGGGAGCAAACATGCGTACGGGAACTGGCTGTACACGTTACGACATTTTACACATTTCCCGGCCTTATCGATACCATATAAAGACTTACTATCTATCGAGCGGGGAACCAGGTATACATTGTGTGTTGATAAACACATTCAGAATGGTTTGCGGCTGACAGTTGCTGTGTACTAGGCTTTTGACACGCGTTACGCAAGAAATA
Source organism: Gari tellinella (assembly GCA_922989275.2). NCBI lineage: Eukaryota > Metazoa > Mollusca > Bivalvia > Cardiida > Psammobiidae > Gari > Gari tellinella. Next base: position 52,882,537 of record OV277867.1, read on the forward strand.
TCAATGACTGTTGTTTTAAGAGATGAGAAAGGGGCTATGATGATTAAATTAGGGCAGCAGGGTGCATGAAAGGCACAATTAAGGGCACAAGGGCGGATCAAAAAGGCGGCGGGGCGGGGCGCCCCGACATTCCGCTATAGAAATATCACTATATATATATATGAATTAAAAAAATAAATGATGTATTATAGGCTTTAAAAACACAATTTTATTTCTTCAAAAAATATATATATATTAGCAGATAATAGCTTAAAACAGACTGAAAGTAAAGCAGATAATAGCTTAAAGAAGGCTGAAAGTAAATCAGAATGCACCTTAAGGCGCATTCTGCTTTACTTTCTACCAGCTTTAAGTGATCACCTGTCTTCAGTTTTGGCAAGAGGCTATAGAGTTAAGGGTTAATGGGAAAGGATAACCTCCTCCCTACTGTACTATTCAAAGAGTTTATAACCATAATTAGCACATGGCTTGGAGCTCTCGGCCAATCAGAGGCCTCAAAAACCTGTGAATATATCGTTTATTTTACAAAACCATGAAATAACTAACACCCTGCTCACTTATTCCAAGCTTCCGTCATATCAAGGCAATTTGACGTCACAACCCTAGATCGGAGGGGAACTGCACTCGCTTGATGACGTCATATTATGTACAGTGAGACCTAAACTTTAAAGGCAATTAATAATGAATTGTGCTTACATAATTATAGAACTTCAATAAGCGTTATTTATGTTGGTGTTAAAGCATGCTTAATGTCTCAAACTGCACATTGAAATAACCTTTCAATTTAAGTAAAGTATTACAAATAAAATGACTTTTTCGTCTAAAACAAAAAGCAGAAACGTAGGGTCTTCTTGTTTTCTCGAGCCCAAGCCGGTGCTAAATAGGTTAGACCACGGTTGCGCGCGAATAAACGACATAGTTCTCGGGGGCTACGCCCCCTCGAACTATATCGTTTATTCGCTTGCAACCATGGTCTAACCTATACGAATATTAATTATTGTACTGCATAAATTTGCCAAAGAGAAACTTTAGTACTCATAGCACTGGGGACAACTTATAAAATAAACTTATTACAGTAAAACTTCTCCATGCATTATGACCATCAAATTGTGTTAATTATTAGATGTTTGTGACAAGTGATGGCTTAAAGCAAGGTGACAGTAAAACAGAAAGCTCCTTTTAGGAGCTTTCTGTTTTACTGTCACCATGCTTTAAGCTGTCACCCGTCTTTTATACAATCAATTAGCCTTCTTTCTAGTGGTCATAATAGAGGTTGTACTGTACATTAATTGCATTGGGGTTTTGTGTTCAATTTCAATCATGGAAACAGTCATCATTCTCAAATAACTTAGCCATGAAAGCTTTGAAGGTTTCTAGTAATTTATTTATGAAATTGAATAAGCTTAAGATATCCTCTGGCATCATGTAAAATTCTCAAATACTGTAAAAACTCTCTATTACGACCATTAAATTGTGTTAATCATTTGATGTTTGTGACAGGTGACTGCTTAAAGCAAGGTGACAGTAAACAAGAGGGCCTGAAGGCCCTGATATCGCTCACCATAGCTTTACCTTTGAATTTCACCATTTTTATTCTAAATCCATTCAAGTTTGTCGACCTATTCTAGTATAGAAGAGAACATCAAAGGCAGATAACTTGAGCCTAAACAATACTGAAATGAAACCTTTTTCTAGCATTTCAAAGTATATCAAGGGCAGGTAACTATTGCCAATTTGCCACAATGATTAGATTTCAACAATAATTACACTCCTTCGAGAAGGTATAGCTATATACTTTGTGTATAATGAAAATCCATTGAAAAATGTAGTTGCAAGAGTGTAAACACTGTAAAATATGGCATTTTCAGCAGTTCAAAGGTAGATAACTCTTGATCTATTGGTCCGATTTCAACCATAATTACACTTTTTCGAACTCTTATGGTCATATACAATCTGGGCAAGTTTGAAAGAGCTTGGATAAATATTGTGGCCTCTAGAGCGTAAACACTGTTAAATATGTCATTTTCAGCAATTTAAAGGTAGATTACTCTTGACCCATCGGTCCGATTACAACCATAATTAAACTGATCCGAACTCTTATGGTCATATACAATCTGAGCAAGTTTGAGAAAGATTGGATAAAATTTGTGGCCTCTAGAGTGTAAAAACCAATAAATATGTCATTTTCAGCAATTCAAAGGTAGATAACTCTTGACCTATTGGTCCGATTAAAACCATAATTAAACTCATCCGAACTCTTATAGTCATTTACAATCTGAGCAAGTTTGAGATAGATTGGATAAAAATTGTGAACTCTAGCATGTAAACACCGTTAAATATGGCATTTTCAGCAGTTCAAAGGTAGATAACTCTTGATCTATTTGTCTGATTTCAACCAAAATCAAACTCATCCGAACTCATATAGTGATATACAATCTGGGCAAGTTTTAGAAAGATTGGGTAAATAGTGTGGCCTCTAGAGTGTAAACACTGATAAATATTGCATTTTCAGCAATTCAAAGGTTGATAACTCTAGAGTGTAAACACTAAAATTGTTGACGCCGCACGCCGGACATTCAAGGATTGCAAAAGCTCACCCTGAGCTAGCTCAGGTGAGCTAAAAAGAAAGCTTTAGGAGCTTTGTGTTTTACTGTCACCTTGCTTTACCCATAACCCTGTAGCCTGTTTCTAGTTGCTACTTCTATTTTCTTCAGTGGAGAAATGAATTAAATGTGCTAAAAGTCACTTCTGTTGGCGAAAGCTGTCACCTGTCTTTTATACAATTAGCCTTCTTTTTAGTGGTAGTAATAGACAGGTTTTACTGTACTTTGTATTTGAAGTTATCCGTTTAGTTTCAATCATGGAAACAGTCATCATTCTCAAAACAAGAGACCCAGAGGGTCACATTTCGCTCACCTGAGGACATTGTACCAAAGAATCTGACTGGGCAAGACAACATTTTGATATAGCTATGACCCAGGTGCCATAATTTGATCTTGGTAGAGGACCACAATGAGAAGCTACATGTCAGATATTAATGATCTGCAGGGCCTAACGGTTTAAGAGAAGAAGATTTTTAAAGGTTTTCCTATGAAAAACTGATAAGCCCGAGGGCGGGGCCATTTTTGGCCCGAGGGTCATAATTTGAACAATCTTGGTAGAGGACCACAAGGCAAAGCTATATGTCAAATATAAAAGATTTAGACCATACAGTTTCAGAGAAGAAGATTTTTAAAAGTTTTCCTATATAAGTTTATGTAAAACTGATAAGCCCTGGGGCGGGGCCAAATTTGACCCGGGGTCATAATTTGAACAATCTTGGTAGAGGACCATAAGGCAAAGCTACATGTCAAATATAAATGATCTAGGCCATACAGTTTCAGAGAAGAAGATTTTTAAAAGTTTTCCTAAGAAAAACTGATAAGCCCCAGGGCGGGGCCATTTTTGGCCCCAGGGTCAAAATTTGAACAACATTGGTAGAAGATCATTAGGTTATGATACATACCAAATATCAAAGGTCTTGGCCTAGCGGTTTCTGAGAAGAAGATTTTTTTAGATTTTCTTATGCATTAAAAGTACTTATATCCATACGGTCATGTTAGAAAATCTGGTCCCACGGCAAGGGGAATAACTCTAGCCACAATCTTTGAACAACATTTCGTTCCCCCTTGTCACTGATGCTTCTGACAAAGTTTGGTTGAAATAGGGTCAGTGGTTTCTGAGGAGATGTTGTTTGAAAATGTGGACGGATGACGGACTACGGACAAATTGCGGTCACAATAGCTCATCCTGAGCCTTTGGCTCAGGTGAGCTAATAACTTGGCCATGAAAGCCTTGAAGGTTTCTAGTAATTTATTGATGAGAAAGAAGATTAAGCTTCAATAAGACAAGTCCTCTGGCATCATGCAAAAATTCTCAAAATACTATAAATGCTCACTATAACGACCATTAAATTGTGTTAATCATTAGGTGTTTAAGGCAGGCGACTGCTAAAAACAGGGTGAAAAGTAATACAGAAGACATGGTGAAAAGGAGATTGATGTTTTACTTTCACCTTGCTTTACCCATTACCTCATTAATACGCCTAATATTAATTCATGCACCGAAGAAATTGTTCACTTAAGTCTTTGTAAAGTCATAAATGTGAAATGTTTTTTATATCTTAGCAGATGGTAGCTTAAAAAGCAGGCTGAAAATAAAGCAGACACATTTGACTTTACTTTCAACCTGCTCTAAAAAGTATTGAAAATATGTGACCACTTTAAGCAGGTTGAAAGTACAAAGCAGAATGTGACTTAAAGTTACAATCTGATAGGATTATAGAAAATATTTCTTACGGTACAATATTCTTGACTGTATAAATTGGAACTTATAATTTCTTCAGTAGAGAAATAAATTAAAGCCGTAAAGACATATTTATGGGTAAATGGGTTGAGTACTCAGTTTACTCAGATCTTCTTTGCAGTGTTCAAGCAATCTTTCTTTCAAAGTTTCATTGATTATTCAGTATTTCTGTCAGCACCAGCTTGTGATGGTAGCGAGAGAAAAGGACTTATATATAGCCAGCCTCTTGGGCTTTCATTGTTCATTACTTGCATAGTTAGGAGAAATACTGCTGCCAACTTTTCTGTAAAAACGAACAGCTACTTGATGACCTGATTTAAATGGCTAAATTGATTTGAGAAAAAGACTGGAGTCAAAGTTAACTGTCTCGTCCTCCATAGAAAAACCTTACCCTTTACTATCTATACACATCTTTATGCATTTCATTTATTCCTTATAACTGAAGAAAATAGTTCCAATTTAATCATGAATATATATTATAAAAAAATTAGTTTCTATATTCTAGCAGATACTTGCTTAAAGCAGGCTGAAAGTAAAGCAGAATGTGCCTTAAGGCCTTAAGGCACATTCTACTTTACCTCCAACCTGCTTTAAGTGGTCACCTGTCTTCAAAACGAGAAATAGGCTAGGGAGTAAAGGGTAAACTGTTGAGGGCTCCAGATAAGGCAAGAATTTCAAAAACTAAAATCTGTATTTCTGCATTCAACCCTATGTCGTCACTTATGAGTAGCACCATAGGACTTGGTGCTGCATGAAACCAGTGACAAAATGTTAGATTTCATTAAAAAGAAAGGTAGGATGTGAATAACTAATATTATATTTGTTCAGTTTACTCCCTCTTATCATTCTGGAGCACTGGGGTTAAAGCAAGATTAAAGCAAAGCAATAAGAAACTCAAACTACTCAACATAAGTGCCACAATCAATATTTTCATAAATTAATCTGTATTGTGTTGTATTGTTTAAAGCAATGATGAAAGAAAAGTAGAAATCTGCTTTAGTTTCACATTTTCAGCAATGATGACTTGCCTAAACCCAATTGCCATAGCCTGTTTTCATAAATGGTGACAGATGGTTGCTTAAAGCAAGATGAAAGTAAAGCAGACTGCTTATACTTAACATTTGCTAAAATAAATACTATTATAAAAAGTTGAAACAATTTCAATACATGTATATCATGAAAAAATATGTTCACATCATCTTTAATTTTATACCACAACACTGAAATATGAAGGAATAAAATATTCACCGGCTAATGTTATAACAGTTTTAACATATACAGTAAAACATCTCTATTACCACAACTAAATTGTGTTTATTATAAGGTGATAACATCAGTCAGGTGACTGCTAAAAGGAAGGTGACAGTAAAATAAAAAGCTCCTTTAAGAGCTTTCTGTTTATCTGTCATCTTGCTTTAAGCTGTCAACTGTCTTTTATATAATCATTAACCAATTAGCCTTCATTTTAGTGGTTGTAATAGAGAGGTTGTACTGTACAGTAAAGCTTCAGTATTATGACCACAAAAAAGAAGGCTTATTTTGATTGTATAAAAGACACGTGACAGCTTCAAAAGGTGACAGTAAAGCAGAAAGCTCCTTTTCACCTAGTCTTCTGTTTTACTTTTCACGTTGTTTAAGCAGTCGCCTGCCATAAAACCTAATGATTAACACAATTAATGATCATTATAGAGATAAGAGAGCTTTTACAGTATTTCAAAATGTTTACATGATGCCAGTGGACTTATCTTAAGCTTCTTTATTCACATCAATAAATACTAGAAACCTTCAAAGCTTTCATGGCCAAGTTATTTTGAGAATGGTGTCTGTTTCCATGATTGAAAGTTTAGAAACTAAACAGAAAACCCCAGTCCACAATCTCTATATTATGACCACAAATAACAAGAGGGCCTTAAGGCCCTGATATCGCTCACCATTTGTAATGAAGCCTGATAGCTTTACCTTTGAATTTCACCCGTTTTATTCTAAATCCATTCAAGTTTGTCGACCTACTGTAGTATAGTAGAGTACATCAAAGGCAGATAACTAGAGCCTAAACAATACTGAAATGAAGCCTTTTTCTAGCATTTCAAAGTATATCAAGGGCAGGTAACTATAGCCACAATGATTACATTTCAACAATAATTGCACTTCTTCCAGAACATATAGCTACATCCTTTGTGTACAAGTATAATCAAAATCCATTGAAAACTGTAGTTGCAAGACTGTAAACGCTGTAAAATATGGCATTTTCAGCAATTCAAAGGTAGATATCTCTTGATGTATTTGTCCGATTCAAACCATAATCACCCTTTTTCGAACTCTTATGGTCATATACAATCTGACAAGTTTGAGAGAGCTTGGATAAATATTGTCCCCTCTAGAGCGTAAACACTGTTAAATATATCATTTTCAGCAATTCAAAGGTAGATAACTTTTGACCTTTTGTTCCGATTACAACCATAATTTAACTCATACGAAGTCTTATGGTAATATACAATCTGAGTAAGTTTGAGAAAGATTGGATAAAATTTGTGACCTCTAGAGTGTAAACATCGTTAAATATGGCATTTTCAGTAATTCAAAGGTAGATAACTCTCAACCTATAAGTCTGATTTCAACCATAATCAAACTCATCTGAACTCTTATAGTCATTTACAATCTGAGCAGGTTTGAGATAGATTGGATAAAAATTGTGGCCTCTAGAGTGTAAACACTGTTAAATATGGCATTTTCAGCAATTCAAAGGTAAATAACTCTCAATCTATTTGTCTGATTTCAACCAAAATCGAACTCATCCGAACTCTTATGGTCATATACAACCTGGACAAGATTTAGAAAGATTGGATAAATACTGTGGCCTCTAGAGTGTAAACACCGTTAAATATGACATTTTCAGCAATTCAAAGGTAGATAACTTTTGATCTATTTGTCTGATTTCAACCGAAATCGAACTCTCTCAAACTCTTATGGTCATATACCATCTGGGCAAGTTTTAGAAAGATTGGATAAATACTGTGGCCTCTAGAGTGTAAACACTGTTAAATATGGCATTTTCAGCAGTTCAATGACCTATTTGTCCGATTTCAACCATAATCGAACTCATCCGAACTCTTATGGCAATATACTATCTGAGCAAGTTTGAGAAAGATTGGATAAATATTGTGGCCTCTAGAGTGTAAACACTAAAATTGTTGACGCCGCACGACGGACATTCAAGGATTGCAAAAGCTCACCCTGAGCTAGCTCAGGTGAGCTAAAAAGGCTAATTGACTGTATAAAAGAAAATTGACAGTAAAACAGAAAGCTCATTTAGGACCTTAATTTAACTTTGACTGTTTTAAACACCTTATAATTAACACAGTTTTAGACAGGTTTTCAGGGCTACAGATAAGAGGGAGTATAAACTGAACAAATCCAACATTTACTCACTCATTTCAGCATGAAATCCTATGGTGTTACTACTCATTAGAATCGTCTCGAAGAGACGATTCTAATGAGTAGTGACATCATAGGGTTTAAAGCAGAAATAAAGATTTCAGTTTTTGAAAAAGATCCTTTATCTGGAGACCTGGGTTTTTCTGTATTGGTCTTAGTGCTGCCATTTAACTAAGATTGATTAAAGGGTTGCTTAGTTTATAGTTATTAACTGACAGATCTTATCCTGATTTGTAGATCTAACTTTCACTAGACTATAAGGATTAGATAATTAAAGGGTTCCATTGGCCTTGAAAAGAAATCTTTCATCTTGATTTGTAGATGATAAGAAACCCTTAATCATAGTATGCAGGGGCCTGTTTCACAAAACTTCTTACGACAAATATTGTCGTAAGTCAGATTATAAAAGTCTCAATTATTATTTATTTCTCCATCTAATCCTGTCTTGTGATTTCTCTTTGGAATCGTCTTGAAAAGACGATTCCAAAGAGATGTCACAAGACAGGATTAGATAGAGAAATCAGAATTTAAATGTATTTTAAAGTTTTGACTTACGATCGTTTTTGTCGTACGAAGTTTTATGAAATGGGCCCCAGAGCTCTAGATAAGGGGAGAATTTCGTAAACTAAACTCTTTATTTCTTAACATTGTGTTAATAGTCTACTCATTTGAATTGTTTGGAAGAGAGGATTCTAATGAGTAGTAACACCATAGGATTTGGTGCAGAAATGAATTATTAATAATTGTTAGATTTATTTAGTTTACTCCCTCTTATTTTGAGCCCTAGTATTGTGCGATTTTTCTGACCTGTCAGAGTTAATTTTAGAACAGAATAGTTCATAATGGTAAATAGATAACAGGGTAACATCGGATCTATATAGTCGTACACTTTCCAACTTGAAATAAGCATGATCCTTGTGCAGCACGAGACAGCTGCGCTAATTTTCCTGATATGTTATTTATTCTCAATAAACGTGTTTATGCTAAAAAATATTATGTCCATTGCAAACAGGTTGAAGCCAGATCAGACGCCGGGTAACCCGGCGTCTGATCAGGCTCCTGTTTGCCACCCAGATTAAAAAGATAAAATCAATTTTCTAGTTTAGTGCATTATGTTCGGGAAATAATAATGTCTTCTCTACTGTACATTACACACAAAAAATACAACTTTCCTGGCTGACCTTACGGAAATCAACGAGTACGGTGATCATCCCTTTTAAATTTTTTAGAATGTTCCAATCTAAAAGTAACTCTGACAGGTCAGAAGAAAAGGCCAATATCAGCCCAATACAAAAACGACCAAATTATTGGTTCAGTTTTCAGAGACTCCGAATTTGGGAATTTCATTTTTGTATTAAGACGCTAAACTGTACTAAGAGATATATGACCCTTAAAGCAGGTTGAAAGTAAAGCAGAATGTGCCTTAAGGGGCATTCTGCTTTACTTTCAATCTGCTTGAAGCTGGTATGCAGAAAATATTTCTTAAGGCACACATTCATGCCTGTTTAACCCTTTACCCTTTGGAAGTGCCTCTTAGCGGATTCACTCTGCTGAAGAAAAAAGTTCCAATTTAAACGACCGGAAAAAGTGAGTCATGAATATGTTTCATAAGGTATTTTTTCTTTATTCTGGCAGGTGGTACATTTGTAGCTTAAAGCAGGCTGAAAGTAAAGCAGAATGCACCTCAAGGCGCATTCTGCTTTACTTTCCACCTGCTTTAAGTAATCAACTATTTTCAAAACTAGAACCAGGCTATTGGGTAAAGGGTTAAGGTGAAGTTATTTTCTTCTGTGCAGGAATGAATTAAAGGCTTGAAATTGCATATCTATGGGGTAATGCCGGAAATGGATTTAGCAAACATCTAAGTGTCTTCAATACTGAAAATACTTTAAAACAGGAAAGCGGGTACAGGGTTAAATATAAACTATGGTAACTTAATATAAGATTTTTCAACCTGTTTTAAGTAGACACCTGCATGCAGTCTTCAACACTGAAACAGGTTGTTGGGGTAATATGGTTTAAATCATCGAGATTTAATTTTCACAAACATTTTTTTTAACTCTTTGGGCTCTAACAGAAAAACAATTGTTACATTTGTAACAGCTTGGATCCAGTTGATACACCCTGGGTCTAGTTTCAAATGTAATTTTATCATGTGACAGTAAATAACAGACAACACTATTACATACACAGGTGCTTGTATTGTATGTATGTTTCCCCTGTGTATGGAGATCTAGATTGTTTAAAAAAAAAAAAAAAAAAAAAAAAATATTTTTTTTTAGTAGACTACGGTAGACCTTGTATATGTATAATAAAGAGAAGGTATGCAACGGCCGAGTGTACATCGTCATACAAAATCCCCTGTACTGCCCACGAGACACCTCCCACAAAACCTATATTATCGGCTACAGACTCGGAAATTATTTATCTTTCCAACGGTATATAACTTTGGCACATTTTGTCACTTAAACTATCTCTAAAACTAGAATAATCATCAAAATACACCCCAAATTCAAGCGATGTAGTTAAACCGGTCCATACAAAAAGACGCCGAAAGGGCATTTTAGAACTGATATTCTGCAATTGCAGAAGAGGTGACGTGAGAAATAACTACAGGGTTAGAAATTAGCTAAAAATTACACTTGCATTTTTTTGCGAGTGACTTTTGAACTTACTCGCAAAATGCAAAAACTACTCGCGAAAGTTAAACTGTCATTCTGAACATATATGTTTTAACTTTTAACCCAACACAGATGTGTAGAAATCAAATACGATCTACCTACACTTCGTGTATTTCATAGTTGTACATTTGTGGTTACAGCTGACAAGGGATAAGATATTGATTTTCATATCTATGTGTACATACCATTACCAAAGGAGTATTTTTCTTACATTTTATAATATTGGGGAGAATGCATGCTGTATGCACTATGCAGACCGCACACGATTTCATTACTCGAAAATTAGGTCAGGTTTAGATTGCCAATCCGTCTACGATACAAACGTTCTTTTCACTGGTCGTATATTTCAGGGCTGTGGTTAATAAACAGTATGTCACAGTAGAATTAGAAGTTTACTTGTACTCGTGCGAGTCTTTTAAATGGCCTGGTCTTTGAAGAACGGTTTCGGTTGTTGAGTCTCAGACTCTGTGATAAGAATTGTTTACACATCGGAACTCCGAAGTAGCAAAGTGCGCGTTTCATTAGCCAATGAGAATTGGGAAAGTCCGTCATTACATCATTCTTACAGACAAAAAAGAGGTTGAAACTGCCCGAGAAGCTATGATTGGCTTACGAAAAGTATTCGCTTGTCTTCTCGTCCATTTCCGCCACTCGAAATGTTACGGAATAAACCGAGCATAGCCTTACAGACGCTATACTGTGTTTAGCTGTCCGAAAAACCGTACTCGCATTTTTTTGCGAGTTTGTTGAAAAATCACTTGCAATTTACAAATTCCACTCGCATTTTGCGAGTATGCGAGCTTAAATTCGAACCCTGAACTAGTCAAATTTAATAGTTATTTATTTTTTTCTCTGTCTCCGTCGTTATCAGAGTTAAAGATAAGCTCTTGTTGGTACGTTGTTCCGCGTTTTTAATAACGAATCCTGTAAATATAACTCATTTCAACCATTGAGAAGCAGCAGGTCACTTGACAACTCGTTATAGCCCCGCACTGTCGATGACGTCTAGGTTTCGATAAAAGCCCTTTGTCGATTGGTTGCCTGTCGGTTCCTTGCATCCAATAGATTTCGCATATCGCTACACACCTCCATATGCAGGCTACTCTCCTACACGATAAACCCAACATGTGTAAACGCTAAACAAGAGCCCCATGGGGCATATGTCGCTCACCTGAGAATAGCTGAACATCAAAATGGAGATAATGATTTATGTCCAGGACCGGGTCATTTTTTACCCGAGGGGCATAATTTGGACAATCTTGATAGAGGACCTGTAGATGATGCTATGATCCAAATATCTAAGATCAGGGTACTAGGGTTCTAGACAAGAAGATTTTTTTTAAGTTTCCATTGAAAAAATCTATTTTTAGCTCCTGTGACCTACATATGCAACAGACTGGAACCATTTGAACAAAATAGATAAAGGACATCTAGAAGTAACACCATGCCGAATATCAAAGCTCTGGCTATATTAGCTTCAGAAAAGAAGACGTTTGAAAACTGTGACCCCCGGGGTGGGGCTAATTTTGACCCCAGGGGCATAATTTGTGCAAACTTGATAGAGGACCTGTAGATGATATGCAATCGACCAGAACCATTTGAACCTTATTGGTATAGGACATCTAAAAGTGTCACCATGCCAGATATCAAAGCTCTGGCCATATTAGTTTCAGAGGAGAAGACGTTTGAAAATTTCACTATATAACTCTGTTAAACTGTGACCCCAGGGGCATAGTTTGTACAAACTTGATAGAGGACCTGTAGATGATTCTATGTGACAAATGTCTAAGATCTGGCCCTTGTAGTTTCAGACAAGAAGATTTTTTAAGATTTCCTTATTTTTTCACTTGGTTGCCATGGCAACCAGAGTTCTACATTGTTTTTAATTCTTTGAACAATTTTGAAAGAACTTGACCCAAGGAACATTCGTATAAAGTTTGGTTGAAATCTTTTCAGCGGTATATGAGATGTCATTTGAAGCAATTGTTAAAGACAACAATGACTGTATAAAGTGAAATTATTTTCTTCTGTAGAAGAATAAATTAAAGACATAAAAAGGAATATGTATGGGTTAATAAATATCATTATTTACATTTTCTAAATATAAGAAACTATGTGTAAATGAGTGGCAAATAGTTTGGATCCAGATTAGATGCAGCATTATGTGGCATCTGACCTGGATCCATACTGTTTATGGCCAAGAATTAATTGTGGACTGATAGACAGAAAGATAAACAAACAAACAAAACACAAACAAACAAACAAACAGACAGACCAAAAGTAATATGCCTCGAACTAAGTTGTGCTTGAGCATAAAATAGCAGACATCATTCTCAGTGACCCGAGTTCAGAGCTAGCTATGGGTCAGTTATGCAATAAGAGACGGTCTCAGGGAGAAATGACTATTATCATGCTGAACTGTTGTCTGCTCCAAATGTTTGTATGTGAAATATGTAAAAAATAATAACTTATATTTTCTAAATATAAGAAAATATGTAAATGAGTGGCAAATAGTTTAGATCCAGATTAGATGCAGCATTATGTGGCATCTGACCTGGATCCAAACTGTTTGCAAAAATGTTGCATTTAGTATAAGGGTAGCTTCTTAGCCTGGAAGATACAATGGGTCTGTATAAAAACGGATCATTAGAGAGTTTTTACTGTCAGACCTGCATCAAAAAGCACTGATATGGCCAGGGTTGAGTCAAATTTGACCCTAGGGTTTTGATTTTTTACAATTTTGAAAGTGATTTAGTAGAAGATACTATTCATGCAATATCTAAGGTGTGGGAACAGTGGTAATTTACAAAAAACTTGTTTAAAGTTTTTCACTTTTTTTTAATAAATTTCAATAAGCAGTCCACATTTGAATTTTATTTAAACAATTTCTGTAGAGAAGCATCCAAGGAACACTGTCAGCAATTTAGTTTTTCCCTCAAACTCGCGGTTTCAGAGGAGATGTCGCTTGAAGTAAATTTGAACGGACGGACAGGACAGATGGACAGACGGACGACCACAACAGCTCACCTTGAGCCTTCGGCTCAGGTGAGCTAAAAACAAGGTCAACCGTAGTCTACTAAAAAAAAAAAACATACATACAATACAAGCACCTGTGATTACATACTGTTCAAAGCGTTACACGATGGTTTTGTATTGCTTAGATACACTATTGTGAAAGTTTTCACTCTATACTTTAATCAATGATCACAGTCATTTCTCTCTCACATTCTTCATTTCAAGTCTCAAGGCTAAACATGCTCATGAATATGCTTTTGTCACTTAGTCTTGAAATGTCTTTTTCTAATTTGTCTTAACCCTTTTCCTGCTAATAACATATATGGATGCTTTTTGAAAACAGTGTAGACCCAGATCAGACAGCTCCTGTAGTAGTCTGATCAGGGTCTGCACTGTTTCCTTAACCCATTACCCCATAGCCTGTTTCTAGTTTTGAAAATAGGTGACAACTTAAAGCAGGTTGAAAGTAAAGCAGAATGTGCCTTAAGGCACATTCTGCTTTACTTTCAGCCTGCTTTAAGCTACCATCTGCTAGAATATAGAAAATATTTCTTACGATTCTTATTTCTAACAGTGTAAATTGGAATTATTTTTCTTCACTAGAGGAATAAATTAAAGGCGTCATCGATTGCGAGTTTGCTACCTGTCTGAAATACAGTGGAGAAAACATTATTCTTCCGTTCAAACGCAAACACATTTCAATTAAATATAGAAAATGACAATTTTCTGAAAATTCTAACTACCAGTTTACCCCGGCGTCTGATCTGGCTCTTAACTGTTTGCAATGAAAATAATAGTTTAAGCGTAAAAGTGGGTATTTAGAAATAAAACATTTTCTTGACTGCACTGCACATGGGGCACAAACTGCTAACCTAAACAGCAAACAGTGGTAACTAAACACGCTACAGGTGACAGATGTTCATAAAGTGTGGGGTTTTATATTTGAACATTCAGCACTTGGTAGATGTGTGAAGTTTCTGATTGTCTGCTCTCCTCTCAACACCTTTATCCTCTTAACCAGTTACCCTTTCAACACTTTCATCCTTTTAACCCTTTACCCAATAGCCTGTTTCTAGTTTTCAAAATAGGTAACTACTTATAACTTAAAGCAGGTTGAAAGTAAAGCAGAATGCACCTTAAGGCGCATTCTTTTTTAATTTCAACCTGTTTAAAGCTACCACCTGCTAGAATAAAGAACATATTCCTTAATTTGTGATACTAAAATGGAATTATTTTCTTCAGTGGAGGAATAAATTATAGGCGTAAAAAGACGTATTTATGACGGAATGGGTTAACCCTTTTATGCCAAGACACCTTCCATACTTATAAACTGGATTAGTTGTAAGGGGTGCCTGGTCTAAATTTTCATTTTCGTTTTGTTGTTATATTGAAATTCCTATCAGCAAATAATTAAGACTGATCAGACACAGCATAATGTGGGGTCTGATCAGAATCTACACTGTTTGCCTATATCCCCTTTTATGCAACGCTGTGCACAAATGGGTTAACATTTATTAGAGTCCTGGGGAACCAGATATAATCATTCTTGCAAACAGTGTAGACCCATATCTAATGATTTCTGAACGAGTCCCCTTATCAGGGTCTGTACTGTATCATATTCAACCCTTTATCCCATCACTTGTTTCTAGTTTTTGAAGATATGCGAGCACTTAAAGCAGGTTGTAAGTAAAGCAGAATGTGTCTTATGATACAGTCTGACTTACTTTTAGTAAGGGCTTTTAAAGCTACCTTCTGCTCGGATTCAGAAAACCTTTCTTTTGGCATTATGTTTATGACTATATTAATTGGAACTATTTCTTCAGTGAAGGAATAAATAAAATGTGCTAAAAGGAACTTCTATTGGGTAAAGGGTTAAACAAGATATGCCATTTCCTATAATTTGTTATTCACTACATGTGTTTGAAGTCAAGATAAATGGTTTAAGATTACAGACATGAGTAAAACAGTACCTCCTCCACTAATCATCATACATCATTTTATATAGTGGCATAAAAGTGTTTCAAGAGAATTAAGACCTTCCCAATATCAAGTATTTTACATCATTTTAGGGCCTACTTTTTCCAATTGAATGGGTACCAACCCATTCCCAAAGTGGTGAAAAAACCCACTGTTATTATCTTTTGATTAGCTACCTGTTAACTCTTTATCCCAAAGACTGTTTCTAGTTTTGAAAATAGGCGACTACTTTAAGCAGGTTGAAAGTAAAGAAGAATGCGCTCTAAGGCACATTCTGCTTTACTTTCAGCCTGCTTGAAGTTACCACCTGCTGGAATTAAGAAAATATTCCTTCTGATACATAACATGACTGTATAGATTGAAATCATTTTCTTCCGCGGAGGATTAAGCAGAATGTGCTAAAGGCGCTTCTATAAGGTAAAGGGTTAATCGGATGATATTACAATTAATCAGTTCTTATAACCTTTTACAGCTTTACTTTATACTCTTTCAACAGTTTGTCTAAAATTCTCCAGTCAGATCAATACCTTGTCATGACTAAAAATTCTACAGATATAAAAGGTTCCAGTACTAATAAAAAATTGATTAACCCTTAAAGTGTTAGTATCAAGTACAGCAAAAAAAACTCTCTATTTTGACCTCTAAATTGTGTTAATTGATAGGTGTTTTAGGCGGATGGTGGCTCCTTAACTTTAAATGGACAATTCCAGTTTCCATTTTAGTTTAGTCCATTTGTGACTTTGAAGGGTTGTTTTTGTCAATGTTTGGCATCATGACAAACAGTGAAGACCCTGATCAGAGGGCTCCTTTTGGAGCCCTCTGATCTGGGTCTTCACTGTTTGCATAGGACAAGTGTACTATTCACATGTACACTGTTTGAAAAGGACGCCTATATGCGGGACTAGGGTTCAAAGGGTTAAAGCAAGATGAAAGTACCTTTACCTTGCTTTAAGCTGTCACCTGTCTTCCAAACAAACAGCTAACCTTCATTTAGTGGTCGAAATAACGAAATATACATCCTTTGCAAACAGTGTAGACCCAGACACTTAAGGAAATCTCTACATTGTTTCAGGGCTCCAGATAAGAGGGAGTAAACTGAACAAATTCAACATTTTCTCACTCGTTTCAATACCAAATCCTATGGTGTTACCACTTATTAGAGCCGTCTTACAGAAACGATTCTAATGAGTACTGTAGTGACACCATAGGGTTTAATGCAGAAATGAAGATTTTTCTATGATAAATACTCCCCTTATCTTGAGTCCTGCTGTTTGTCATACTTTGCAATATTTTTCCAAACTGATCCCTTACATCAACATTAACTGGTGAGTGGTCATATATCAGAAAACAGATGAGTCTATTTTAACCCATTTCCCCATAGAAGCCCCTTTTAGTGCATATAATTCATTCCTCAACTGAAGAAAATAGTTTCAATTTATACAGTCATGAAAATGTATTATAAGAAATATTTTCTACATTCTAGAAGATGGTAGCTTAAAAAAGGTTGAAAGTAAAGCAGAATGTGCCTGAAGGCACATTCTGCTTTACTTTCAACCTGCTTTAAGTGGTCACGTGTCTTCAATACAAGAAACAGGTTATCAGGTAAAGGGTTAATATTCAGCAAGGCTGAACATTTCAATTAGCTCCTGGAGCCGACTAGCTTTCTGTTTTACTTTTACCTTGCTTTGAGCTGTCATCTGTCTTTCTAACAATCAGCTAACCTTCATTTAGTGGTCGTAATGGAGAGGTTTAACGAAATATACATCCTTTGCAAACAGTGTAGACCCAGACACTTAAGGAAATCTCTACATATAATAATAATAAAAATTAATAATAACTTTATTTCAAGAGGGTAACACAATTAGAACACACAAGCAACTAATCTCCCTTGTGGCTCTACATTGTTTCAGGGCTCCAGATAAGAGGGAGTAAACTGAACAAATTCAACATTTTCTCACTCGTTTCAATACCAAATCCTATGGTGTTACCACTTATTAAAACAGTCTCACAGAGACGATTCTAATGAGTAGTGACACCATAGGGTTTAATGCAGAAATGAAGATTTTACTTTTTTTAAATACAGTATAACCTCTGTCGATCGACACCTCTCTTGACCGGAAACCTCTGTTATCCGACCCTGCTGTTTGGTCCAGGCAGTTTCCCTATATATTTTATGTAACCTAACTCTCTCTTGATCGGATCCTCTGTTAACCGTTATCCGACATACCTTGACGGACCAAAAAAGGCAAATTAGAGGTTTTTCACACCCAGTTATCCGATGGTATGCTGACCTTTGATCATTGACCGACTATACACGCGCAGGTGATAATGACACATATTGCTCGGATGGCCGTGTAAGACAAAATGTATGTTTAAACAATGAGTGAATAATGTGAGGGTTAATAAGATAACTTCAGCCAACACGTGTAAGCAACCCATTCAGGGTCGCAGTGCCGAAAAGACCAACTCATCCATCCTCTCCAACAATAGCTAACCATTATTTCGTGATCAAATTGGACAGGTATCTGCCAATCGTCCTCACCGTCAAGTTGTCAACATTATAAGTACGAAATATATATCTAATGCGCCCTCCGCATAGGTCGAGTCAATAGTAATAATCACAGGCGTAAAAATGTATGCTCAAGTTATATTGGGAGAAAATAAAAACATTCTCGTGTTTTGAAGTTTTTGTTAATTTCCCGCTAGTTCGACATAACGAGAGAAGATTGTACTTGTATAAAAATGTAAATACGAATGTGCCGGTGTTTTAGTCGATCCCTTAATAGCTACATTGTGCGTGTTAACTTCTGATTATACACGTTTATGCCTACTGTAGAAAGAACGATGGAAAAACCATGTAGATCCGGAGCTGGGGACTCCTATTTTAAACTGGAAGAACCTGACAAGGATATGCTGCAGTCATGCAAGCATAAATCGGCATCGAGAAATTCGCCTCACAGCGACAATCTTTGGGTGTGTAAACTTGTGAACTTAGGGCTAATTCCGTTAACCGACAACCTCTCTTAACCGACTTACAAACATGGAACCATGGGGTGTCGGATAACGGAGGTTATAGTACTGTACTCCCCTTTTCTGGAGTCCTGCAGTTTGTCATACTTTGCAATATTTTTCCTAAACGGACTAGTCCATTTTAACCCATTTCACAATAGAAGCACCTTTTAGTGCTTTTAATTCATCCTCCACTGAAGAAAATAGTTTCAATTTATAGTCATGAATATGTATTATTAGAAATATTTTCTACATTCTAGAAGATGATAGCTTAAAACAGGCTGAAAGAAAAGCAGAATGTGCCTTTAGGCACATTCTGCTTTACTTTCAACCTGCTTCAAGTGGTCATGTGTCTTCAATACAAGAAACAGGTTATCAGGTAAATAGGAGAAAAACCTAATAAGCAATTGCTTTCGTTCTAATCCTAATGATCTATGTATGACTTAAACATGTGTTTGTATTACGAAATAAAATATGTTTAAACTAGGTAAAGGGTTAATATTCAGAAATGTAAGGGTTTAAAGGATGAACATTTCGATTAGCTTCTGGAGCTGACTAGGCTACAGCTGACCTGTCTCCATAATTATAGCTGCTTAAAAATTGGAAATTACATTATTAGTCCTTCAATGAACATGGTACCTGGCAATTTACAATGGAAGTTCTCCCTGCAAGTAAAAAGTATCAGCATCCTTTACAAACAGTGAAGAGCGTAGACCCAGATCAGAGTGCTCCAAAACGAGTCTCTTTACCCGGGGGCCGCAGAGTACTTTGAAATACTTAAGACAAAATCTTTACATGTAAGTCAATGGCAACGAGTCTCATAATTTCACAAACATGTTATCAGACAAAGTTTTCGGCAAAGTAAGGGTTAAAGAATTATAACAGCGTCATTTGCATCGTTATGTCTCGGTACATCCACTCATTAGAAGCCACGTACAGGGCTCCGGATAAAGGGGGATCAAACTGATCAAATCCAACATTTTCTCACTCGCTTCAGCACCAAATCCTATGGTGTTACTACTTAATAGAATCCTCTTGAAGAGACTATTATCATGAGTAGTGACACCACACGGTTTTATGCAGAAATAAAGATTTTAGTTTTTGAAATACTCCCCTTATCTGGAGCTGTGATGTTTTCCTGTGTTTGTTAACACTGTACCCCATTGCATGTTTCTAGTTTTGAAAACAGATGACCACATAACACAGGTAGATACTGATAGTAAGCAGAATGTCCTTAAGGCACATTCTGCTTTACTTTCAGCCCACTTTAAGTTACCATCTGCTAGGATATAGCAAAAAATACCATAATAGTCCGAAAGATTAGGACAGACAGGCTGAAATAAACAGTATAGACCCTGATCAGACTGCTCCATCAGGAGCAGTCTGATCAGGGTGTGGGGTAGACCGTCCCCTCCTTGCCGTTTCATTTTCACCATTTGGACAGTTAGCCCATTACCCCATAGCCTGTTTCTAGTATTGAAGATAGGTGACCACTTAAAGCAGGTTCAGCCTGCTTTAAGCTATCATCTATTTGAAAATACAGCGCTCCCTCTCTACAACGACATCCAATGGGAGACAGCAAATGTGTGCGTTGTTCGGAGGGAGTTGTTACAGAGAGGGAAATAGGATTACATTTGCAAACAGCTTGAATCCAGATCAGACGCCGCGTAACGCGGCGTCTGATCTGGATTCAAGCTGTTTGTCACTCGTCACTAAGGTTTGTTATGTCAAAATGCCCAATATGTAATTTTGAGAAATACAGCAGACGACAACTTTAAGCAGGAGATTATTGCAGACGTAAAAAGGTTGGACATAATTTCTTGTTTCGGGATCAGCAGCAAGCGTCGTTGTGAAGAGGGAGTCGTTGTTGGGAGGGCCGTTGTAGAGAGGGAGCGCTGTAGCAAAAAATGTCTCATATTCCATATTCAAGACTGTATAACAGGCATTATTTTCTTAAGTGGAGGAATAAATTTAAAGGCGTCAAAAGGTAATTTATGGGGTAATGGGTTAACTGTGTGATAAAAAGCAATTTGTTCAAATATTATGATAATAACACTTCACTGAGTGTCCAATCTTTATATTTTTTCTTACACAATGTTGCATATTCTTGAAGTGGGACTTAATAATAATAATATAACGTTCTTCAGGGGGAGTAAATTAAAGGCATAAAAAAGCACAGTTATAAATATGGGTTAAAGACATCAGCTGCTTACCAAAATGAAAGTAACCGTAGAAATCAACAAAATCTTTAACAGTGACTGATTTATAAGGTTATTAAACAAGCATTTATCATTATCAAATACAGGCTACTTATAATGCTTGTAATGAGGGCAAAAGGTCATTAAAACTGAAGTATTGTGCTAAAATCACACTGAATTAGCATGTAAACAAAATATTCAATAAGTATGTACATGTAATTTAAACAAACATTGCCATTTCCCGTATACAGTTAAAGGTGACTTTACACTTTCCACAATTCAGTATTGAAGATAGATGGTTGTACAAAGCAGGCGGAAATGAAAGTAAAACAGAGTGCTCCTTAACTCTTTTTTTCCCATAGCCTGTTTCTAGATGACCACTTAAAGCAGGTTGTATACTGTAAGTAAAGCAGAATGTGTCGTCCTACAGTGGCTTATCGTTGCCTATAAAGCAGGACCACAGATCAACTTGGATGAACACGTTATAACTGTTACATTTTTGGTATGACAACAAAAAAAGAATGAAAGTATTAAACAGTGCAGATCCTGATCCAAGGGCTGCTATAGGAGCCCTCTGATCAGGGTCTACACTGCTTGCCTACCATATGTAAATTAATCAGTAATCTCTACAGAAGGCTGTCATCAGGAGTTTTCGTAAACTATATTTTTCGATCAATAAATTCATCATGATTCTAATTTCAGCCGATTTAAAGTAAGGCATATTCTGCTTTACTTTCAGTTTATTTAAATTTAGCGTCTGCTAATACCGGTATAGGAATATTTCTTAAGTCGTACATTCAGTACTGTATAAATGGGACTATTTTCTTCAGTGGAGGAATGAATTAAAAGCATTAATAAGCGTATCTATTGGGTAAAGGGTTAAGGACTTGACTTAGGAGCATTCTACTTCACTTTCAACTTGTTTTAAGCTTTTGGGATGTTAAATTCATCACTCTGGGGGATGTTTAACCCATTACCCCATAGCCTGTTTTCTAGTTTTGAAGATAGGTGCCACTTCAAGCAAGTTGAAAGTAAAGCAGAATGCGCCTTAGGGCGCATTCTACTATACTTTCAGCCTGCTTGAAGCTATTATCTGCTAAAATGTAGAAAATATGTCTTATGATACATTTTTTTTTTCAGGCCTTGTCAATGAAGGACCTCGTTTATTTCCCGAACAAAAGATAAATTTTACACTAAAAAGGTATAAATTTTTTAGTTTTGTCAAAATATGAAGATCAAACTTTAGAAATTGGTCTGAAAGTTTCCCCTGCAAGCAAAGAATTTTAATGCAAAAGCTACAGCACTGTTTAGGCCAATATTTAAACAGGACACTAAACAAATTCCAGCTAAATCAATATTTCAATTGAAAGTGAAATAAAAAGACCAAAATTTAATGTAGCTATAGAAGAAAAACATGGCCAGGGCTCCAGATAAGAGGGAGTAAACTGAACAAATTAAACAACATGTTTTCATCTATTTTAGCACAAAATCCTATGGTGATACTACTCATTAGAATCGTCTCTTCGAGACGATTCTAATGAGTAGTGACACCATAGGGTTTATTGCAGAAATAAAGATTTTTGATTTTGAAATACTCCCCTGAACTGGAGCTCTGCACGGCTATTATGATTTTCAGCCTGGGACTAATTGCCCCCAAAGGCCTTTGTATAAATTTTAACATATTTTTAATGGCACAAAATTTCATCTGCTTGAAAGGATTTCCATGCTTTGCATTTCAAAATCAGCATTTGCCAGCCAATTTTGCATATCATTCTTATGAGGGTTTTACAACTTCAATCGATATTTCTCGTTAGTAAATTGGTGTCTGATTGGTATTAAAATCAGTCCATCATGTTAACAAAATCTCCGACAGTTATTTTATCCTTATGTCAGGGCTGCAGGATAGAGGAAGTGAACTGAACAACATCAACATTATCTCACTCATTTCAGCACCAAAACGCAAATCCATTTTACAAGCATAATTTTGTACAAAATCCAACTTAACCAATCACCCCATTTGAATAAGCCTTTTTACGCCTATAAATTATTCCTCCACTAAAGAAAATTGATCCTTTTTACACAATCATGACTGTATAAGTAATAAAATAAATATTTTCTATATCCTATCAGAATTCCTATCAGAATCTGATAATAACTTAACCCATTCCCCAATAAATATGCCTTTTTACGCCTTCAAATAATTCCTCAACTGAAGAAAATAGTTCCTTTTAAAACAGTCATGAATAGGTATCATGAGAAATATCTGCTATATCCTATCAGACAGTAGCTTAAAGCAGGCTGAAAGTTAAGCAGAATGTGCCGTGCCTTAAGGCACATTCTGCTTTTCTTTCAACCTGCTTTAAGTGGTAACAGATCTTCAGTACTAGAAACAGGCTATGGTGTAATGAGTTAAAGCAGACTCTCAACCTGCTTTAAGGTAATCCTACACTGAAGGTATGGTTATTGTAATGTAATACAGTATAACCTCTGTCGATGGACACCTCTCTTGACCGGAAACCTCTGTTATCCGACCCTGCTGTTTGGTCCCGGCAGTTTCCCTATTTATTGTATATAACCAAACTCTCTCTTGATCGGATCCTCTGTTAACCGTTATCCGACATACCTCGACGGTCCGATGAAGGCAAATTAGAGGTTTTTCACACCTCGTTATCCGACGGTATGCTGACCATTGATCATTGACAGCGACTATGTACGTGCAGGTGATAATGACACACATCGCCCGGATGGCCGTGTAAAACAAAGTGTGTTGTTTTAACAGTGAGTGAATGATATGAGTGTTAATAAGATAACTTAAGCCAACAAATGTAAGCAACCCATTTTAGTGTCGCAGTGCCGAAAACCCAACTCATCCATCCTTTCCAACAATGGCTAACCATGATTTCGTGTTTAAATTGCGCAGGTGTCTGCCAATCGTCCTCACCGTCAACATGAGAAAGTACGAAATATATATCTAATTCGCCTTCCGCATAATTCGAGTCTATATCAATAGTGGCAGGCGTAAAAAAAATATGCTAAAGTTATATTGAGAGAAAATAAATACATTGTACATAAAATGTAAATACAAATATGCCGATGTTTCCGTCGAACCCTATGTACATGCGTGTTTACTTCCGATTGTACACTATACACGTTTTATGCCTACTGTAGTTGTTTTATGCCTACTGTAGTTTAAAGGAATAATGGGAAAAACAGTGTAGATCCGGACCAGGTGACTATTAGTTTAATCTGGAACGATCTGATCAGGATATATGCTGTATGCTGCAGTCATACATATTTAATATGTCAGTTGGCATCGAGGAATTCCCCTCGCAGCGAAAAATGGACTGAATCTTTGCCAAATTGGGTGTGTAAACTTGTGAACTTAGGCATAATTCCGTTAACCGACACCCTCTCTTAACCGACTTACAAACGTGGAACCATGGGGTGTCAGATAACAGAGGTTATACTGTAATGCTATTATGAATGAATACTACATGTAACTCATGTGCCTTGTGTTAAATATGAAGGCTTTTGGCCATCTCTTCTGTCTTCTTGAAAATATTCGAAAAATTGTATATAGCCTTACAGGTCGGAAAATATACGAGAACATAACAAGAGGGCCTGAAGGCCCTGATATCGCTCACCTGTTGTACTGAAGCCTGATGGCTTTACCTTTCTGTTTCACCAGTTTTAATCTAAATCCATTCAAATTTGTAGTATAGCATGTAAACAATTTTGGAATACAACCTCATAATTCTAGTATAGTAGAGTACATCAAGGGCAGATAACTAGAGCCTAAACAATACTAAAGGATGCCTTTTCTAGCATTTCAAAGTATATAAAGGGCAGATAACTATTGCCTTAATGATTAGATTTCAACAATTGCACTCCTTTGAGAATTTATAGCTATATACTTAGTGTGCAAGTATAATCAAAATCCACCGAAAACTGTAGTTGCAAGAGTGTAAACGCTGTTAGATATGGCATTTTCAGCAATTCAAAGGCAGACAACTCTTGAACTATTGGTCCGATTTATACCATAATCACACTTATTCGAACTCTTATGGTCATATACAATCTGAGCAAGTTTGAAAAAGACTGGATAAAAATTGTGGCCTCTAGAGTGTAAACACCGTTAAATATGGCATTTTCAGCAATTCAAAGGTAGATAACTCTCAACCTATCAGTCCGATTTCAACCATAATCGAACTCATGTGAACTCTTACAGCCATATACAATCTGAGCAAGTTTGAGATGGATTGGATAAAAAATTGTGGCCTCTAGAGTGTAAACACTGTTAAATATGGCATTTTCAGCAATTTAAAGGTAGATAACTCTCGACCTATTAGTCTGATTTCAACCAAAATCAAACTCATTTGAACTCTTATAGTCATATACAATCTGAGCAAGTTTGAGAAAGATTGGAGAAAAATTGTGGCCTCTAGAGTGTAAACACTGTTAAATATGGCATTTTCAGCAATTTAAAGGTGGATAACTCTTGATCAATCGGTTTGAGAGGACATTTTGGAGAAAGTCGAAGTTTTCCACAGCAAAACAGGTTGATTTCATTGAACCAAGACTCCAATCAGACCATATATTATCGCCAAGGTCCCTAATTCCATGGGGTACCAAATTCCGATTACTTTTTGTTTACATCATGATCACGCGCAGCGCGAGATTTGCACACATCACAAATCCGACTGTGGGATTTATTTTTACTATGAACGTATTTCATCTTCCAAACAACACAAGTGAAAAATGCGGCACACACAAGTATGTTTTCGATGTGATTAATTCTTAGCAACAAATTTGATGCCTTAAACATACAGAATTTAATTTACTACCACAGAGTCTGCAAGCACTGTCCAGGGTTACAGATAAGGGGAGTATTGGGGTATTTACCCAATTAAAATTGTGGAAAATGCAATTGAAATTGGTCACTCGAGGATATCTTGAAACTGCTAACAGGAAAGGGTATGGCAACACTAACAAAACAAGAGACGTATACGGCCCTAAATCGCTCACCTGGAGCCAGTGATGTAAATGCAACATATCTTGGAAAGCTTAGAAATTATGACAAATGTAGTTGTGCCATTTGCTGATTGGATGATGCTGAGTGTCAAATAGCTACACTCAGGGTAATGTGGTTTCAGAGAAGATTTTTTAAAGTTTTTATTGAAAAAATCTATATTTAGCTCCTGTGACCTAGTTATGCAACGGACCGGAACCATTTGAACAATATTGGTAAAGTACCTCTAGAAGTTACACCATGCCAAATATTAAAGCTCTAGCGGCAGCCATATTAGTTTCAGAGATGAAGAGGTTTGAAGATTTCACTATATAACTCGATGTAAATTTGTGACCCCCGGGGCCGGGTCATTTTTTACCCCAGGGACATAATTTGAACAATCTTGATAGAGGACCTGAAGATGATGCTTTGTGCCAGATAGCTAAGCTCAGGGTACTGTGGTTTCAGAGAAGACGATTTTTTAAGTTTTTATTGAAAAAATCTATTTTTAGCTCCTGTGACCTAGATATGCAACGGACCTGAAAATTTTGAACAATATTGGTAAAGTATTCTAAAAGTTACACCATGCCAAATAACAAAGCTCTAGCCACATTAGTTTCAGAAAAGAAGAGGTTTGAAAATTTCACTATATAACTCGATGTAAATTTGTGACCACGGGGCGGGGTCATTTTTTACCCCAGGGACATAATTTGAACAATATTGATAGAGGACCTGTAGATGATGCTTTGTGCAAAATATCTAAGCTCAGCTAGGGTTCTGTGGTTTCAGAAGAAGATTTTTTAAGTTTTAATTGAAAAAATCTATTTTTAGCTCCTGTGACCTAGATATGCAACGGACTGGAACCATTTGAACAATATTAGTAAAGTACCTCTAGAAGTTACACCATGCCAAATATCAAAGCTCTAGCCATATTAGTTTCAGAGATGAAGAGGTTTGAAGATTTCACTATATAACTCAATGTAAATTTGTGACCCCTGGGGCGGGCCATTTTTTACCCCAGGGACATAATTTGAACAATCTTGATAGAGGACCTGTAGATGATGCTTTATGCCAAATATCTAAGCTCAGGGTACTGTGGTTTCAGAGAAGAAGATTTTTTAAGTTTTTATTGAAATAATCTATTTTTAGCTCCTGTGACCTAGATATGCAACGGACCGGAACAATTTGAACAACTTTGAAAGAGGACCATATAAGGATCATTCCTGCCAAGTTTGGTAAAAATCCATCAAGTACTTTAGGAGGAGATGTTGCCGACGGACGGATTTCCTTCCATTTGGGCACTTGTTGGATTTTTCTTTTGTTTAAAAGTACCCAATAGCAACAAAAACAAGAGCCCCATGGGGCATATTTCGCTCACCTGAGAAAAGCTGAAAAATGGAGATAATGATTTATGTCCAGGACTGACCTAGATATGTAACAGACCGGAAAAATTTGAACAAAATATGTAAAGAATATTTAAAAGTGTCACCATACCGAATATAAAAGCTCTGGCCTTATTAGTGTCAGAGAATAAGACGTTTGAAATTTTCTCTATATAACTCTATGTAAAACTGTGACCCAGGGGCGGGGCCAATTTTGACCCCAGGGGCATAATTTGAACAAACTTGATAGAGGACCTGTAGGCGATGCTATATGCCAAATATCTAAGCTCTGGCCCTTGTAGTTTCAGACAAGAAGATTTTTAAAGTTTTCATTGAAAAAAAATCTATTTTTAGCTCCTGTGACCTAGTTATGAAACCGATCTGAACCATTTGAACAATTTTGGTAAAGGTCATCTAGAAGTGTCACCATGCTAAATATCAAAGCTCTGGCCACATTAGTTTCAGAGAAGAAGACGTTTGAAAATTTCACTATATAACTCTATGTAAAACTGTGACCCCCAGGGCACAGGGCCCCGACACGATTAATTTTTAGGGGAAAAAATTGTCAGAAAGTATATATAGAGACAAGGGATACAACTGATTTTCAGTATATTCTCACCCCACCTCGACAAAACCGGGCATATCATGAATAAATATTGATGAAACGACACCCTTTTTGCATTTCTGTCTAGCTAATATGATACACTTCCATAAAAACATAACATAAAACCAACTGTAAGCATGCAATTTTAACAGTAACTGCATCCACTCGCTGAAATCATCGATTTTCGGAAAACGGGACAGGTGTTCGTTCATAGCTAACACGTCATTGGTCACTACTGTACGCTTGTTTAGGCGGTATTGTCGAGCATTACAGTCATTGGCCACTACTGCACGCTTGTTTAGGCGGTAATATCGAACATGGCAGTCATACAGTTGCATAGATATACATTTTGACACCGATCAAAGCTGATTTCTTCTTAAATCATTGCCGTACCAAAAAAGCTTACATGTACAAGAATAACTTTACTGCCGATGAAAACATGCGAATTTGTTGATTGTATGGCAATGATTTGAGTACAAATCAGCTTTTACCTATATGTGTCAAAATTGATATCTATGGAACTGTATTACTATAATGCTCGAAAATACCGCCTAAACAAGCGTACAGTGGTGTCTAATGCTGTGTTGGCTATGAATGAACACCTGTCCCGTTTTCCGAAAATCGGTGATTTCAGTGAGTGGACGCAGTTACTGTTCAAATTGCATGCTTACAGTTGGTTTCATGTTATGTTTTTATGGAAGGGTATCATATTAGCTAGACAGAAATGCAAAAAGGGTGTCGTTTCATCAATATTTATTCATGATATGCCCGGTTTTGTCGAGGTGGGGTGAGAATATACTGAAAATCAGTTGTATCCCTTGTCTCTATATATACTTTCTGACAATTTTTTTCACTAAAAATTAATCGTGTCGGGGCCCTGTGCCCCAGGGCGGGGCCAATTTTGACCCCAGGGTGCCAAATATCTAAGCTCTGACCCTTGCAGTTTTTGACAAGAAGATTTTTTAAGATTTCCTTA